>JARIHP010000027.1:0-600000 GCA_029282125.1 Mycena amicta
TGGGAAACACTCAATAAACCTTCATTGCGTAAAAACCCAAGTAGCCCGAGGGCTTAGGTCTATGTCGGAGAACATCCGGAGTTCGGAGTCCGGAGTCCGGAGTCTGGAGCCTCCGAGGTCTCCGGTAAGTCCGGAGACCGGAGGACTCAGAGAGTTCGGAGTGAATGTGCATGGATATAACAAGAGTTGCGATAGGAGTAGGACGACCGACTTGTTGGGAAGACAGTTATCAGCTTCAGGAATGGAAGCGATCCTGTGACGCAGCGAGTTCATGCGCGAGGATATCCGATCAATGGATTCTCGCAGCAAGTCGAGCCCTTCCACCGAGAGCCTTCCGAGTCCAACTCCAGGCAACGGTTCCCAGTACGCAGTCAAGGGCGCGTATACAATGTAGTTCTCGGCGGAGGAGGTAACCAAGCAGGCCCAAGAGATGAATGGAGCGTAGATAGGTGCAGCTTGAAGGAATTGCGGATAGAGGGTGTAATCCCAGCGACCTAGAGACCCGTCGTAATGCCTATGGGATCGCAGCGCCAGAATACCTGCGGAAACCGCTGGTACACCAGGGACGAAAGGTTCACCTGTGAAGCCCACATTCAGCCTTATGTTAGAGGTGCCTACTTGGGTGGGTAGGCGCCTCTAAGATAAGGCTGCAACAAGGTTTTCCCCACTAGTGAATAAAGGTGCGAATAAAGCTGAATAAAGTGAATAATTTCAGAGGTCTATAGGGTGAATAAAGGTGAATAAATCATGAGCCATATATGGGCATGTGTGACACCATACAAGCAGATAAAAGTGAATAAAGGCTCGACTTGGGAGACTATAGGCCGTGCGCCATACAACTGGATAAAGGTGAATAAATTGTTTGCCATACAAACAAATAAAGGTGAATAAAGGTCGGGTAAGGCTGTTCACCATACAAGTCAATAAAGGTGAGTAAAGGTATCACTGGGTAGCCTGTGAGCCGTCCGCTATACAAGCAAATAAAAGTGAATAAAGGTGGGAGTGGAGGACTGCAGGCTGTCCGCCATACAAGTGAATAAAGGTGAATAAAGGTATCACTGGGTAGCGTGTGGGCCTTGTGCCATACAAGCGAATAAAGGTGAATTGTTGGAGTTTTGTGCAGCCCAGCAGAACTGCGGACGCGTAACCCGCTGCGGACACGTGCTGGACGCATTGCTGGACGCCAGTGGCGCGTAGATGCGTTGCTTCGAGACAGCGTTGCCTTGAGAGCCATTGGGCTGGTTGCGTTGGGAGTTGTCGTCTTACACAGCCTTCTAGTAGGGTATAAAAGGCGCACTGTATTCGATAGACGAGGAATTGATTCTTGCTTCCCCCCCCCATCTCCCACTCTATTTCACGACAGGTTATGGGCCCCGACCCAACCACATCGACATCGAATACCACCACAACTACCACCACCACCACTCCTAACCCTATGCCGACCTCCACTGACCCTACCAGCACCGCTGGGGCGACCCCGTCATCGTTGTTCCGCATCGAGCAACTCACTGAGACGAACTGGGCGCCATGGAAGCGCCGCGTTAATGCCATCTTCCGCGAATGAGGGCTTTTGAAGCTCGTCGAAGGCACTGTCGCCAAGCCTGGCGCTGTCGACCCTGCCAAACCGACCGCGGACGAGACGAAGGAGATCGAGCGCTGGGAAGAGTTGGACGGGAAAGCGCAGACGCAGATCGAGCTCACCTTGAGCAACTTGCAGATGGTCCACATCGCAGGAGCCAAGACTGCCGCCGAGATGTGGAAGCAGCTGAAGCAAGTCAAGGAGCGTGGCGGGAAGCTCGGAATGCTCTTGCTCCGCCGTCGTCTCTATCGCACCATTGCCGATGATACCACGGACATTACCGTTCACATCGTCAAGATGCGCCGCCTCCAGGAGGAGCTCGCAATCCTTGGCAGCCTCGTCACTGACGATGATTTCCTGCTGCTCGTGATCAGCTCACTCCCCGAATCTTGGGACAACTTCACTTCGTCCAACTTCACTTCGTCCTACCTCGGTGCTTCAAACTCCACCACCGCAACAACCGTCACATCGCACGAGTTCATCTCGCTCGTCCTTGGGGAGGACGAAGAGGTGGGCCTGCATGATGGTAATGCGTGGCGCTGAGTTCTAGTGAAAGTACTGATGATTAACATTAGCGGTTCGTGTTTGATGGTCGAAGACACTGGCCCGGCGGGATCGATGGAACAAGGAGGTACGGTTGTTGCGCGAAGAAATGAAGCGGGTGCTTCGCAGTCTGGGCTCAGTTCAGCGGCAATGGGAGAAGCGGTTAGAGTGCAGGAGACAAGTGGAGCCGGAACTGGCGGGCAGACTGCAAGCATATGCAAAACGCCAGGTCGCTGTTCACGCTTGGATGGCGGAGCGGTTTGTTGCCGAATGGAGCAAACCAGGGAAGGCCGTGGTAGAGGCTGTGATGCGGAAGGACATGGACGTTTACCGGGCGCTGTTAGTGGGAGACAACGCCGGTATTGTGGAGGGCAGTGTAGCAGAGCTGGAGTCACAGCCGTAACCCGGGGATGTAGTCCGAGGGTAGCCGATGGTCCCGAAAGATCCCGGACCTGCGCGTCGCTTACCGTGTTACTATAGATTGTTGAACCATTGATTTGGTACCTCTTGAGTGATGCTGTGACTGCTCAAAGTAAGGGCCGAGATGCCGGTAGTGGGCTGAGATCTCACAGGGACTTATTTGGGGCTAAAACAGCCTGAATCGCTAGCAGGTGCTAGCCTAGGAACAGCGGGCGTTTTAGCCTAACGTCTATCTAGCCGCCCCTGGTGCTATAGGCTAAATACTACACCTACGGGTGAGGGAATAACAAGGGCAGGGCGGTCCAACGGAAGACCAGGCAAAGCCCATCCTGCAGTAACCTTTGACAAGAGCGGGACCCGCTTCTTGTTGTAATGCTACTGACCCACCTGAGAGATTTCGAGAAGTCGTTGAAGCATAGAGCTACAGATGTTCACGGATCGGATCAAGAGACTCCACGCGAGGAGCGGCGGCTTGGACGGAATGGAATTTGTTGCTTCAGGCACTCGAGCTTTTTCTAGGATGATGCTTGTGTCGGGGTTGCGGGATTCGGACAAGATCGAACAGCGAGCGGTAGAGTTTGATTGCAGGAGAGGAATATAGATCTAGTGGCGTGGCCAAGTCGGAAGCCGGGACCCAGCTTCTGAGATGAGCGCACTGCTTGGTCTTCATGCGGCCAATACACCGCGCACGAGGGGAGGTACAGGTCGTTGAGACCTAGCTGCCAGTGAGACCGCCGGGGCATCAGTGCTAGCGGAAGATGCCAGTGAGATCTTGCTCAGCGAACGATAAAGTGAAGGCATAGGGAGCAGAATGGCAAGGAGGAAATTGCTGGAGCCCGACAGCAGCGGAAACCACGCTCGACGGGTTCCTCGCCGGAGGGAGCTTTGGTGTAGTCAGACGCACGGCGCTTGTGAGCGGGTATACATTGACTGTCAAAGTCGGTGGATAGATGGCGCGCAGACCCTGAGCGGACCAGTCGGCGCAAATACGTTGTTGCATGAGGTATGAGGCACAACTGGAAATGGCTACAAGGTATTCATTGCTGTAAGGAATATCAAGGGCTGGCGCGAATATAAAGACGGGAACCGCGGGAACCGCTATTCATCCATCGAAAGAATCGAGAGGGCGTTGAGATGAGGCAGCACGCTCAGCGTTCATGAGTGAGATGGCAGTTGTCAGAACCAATTGGGTATGAGGGCAAACACTCTGCGTCTGTGGCTGGGTACCAGTTGTCCGAAGTCTTGTTGGATCGGAAATGAACATCACGGATAAGAATGTCAGGAGTCGACGAGGCAATTAGGAGTTCCCGGTAATCCTTAGAGATGCAGGTCCACCGTGAGCACGGCGCCGGTGTTGTATCAAGATAGCCAGAGCGTCCGCTCAACGGTCGACTAGCACAGTAAGCCACTAAGGGCACGGAGAGCGGCGGTACCCGCCACTCGTTCCTTGCTAGGTGTCGAGCCTGGAGACTGTGTTGAACAGGCAATGCACAGAGGTCTGAGGTCAACAGTGAGAAACTGGGGACCTCAGAGCGCTATCTAGCTACCTATATAGTAGGGAGTACAAAGGCAAGACCATATATGTAAGTACAAGGGGTTTGCCTAAAGTAGTGAGAACAAGGGCAAGACCATATATGTAAGTATAAGGGGATTGCCTGATTGGGAACAATGGCAAGATAGCTACCAAACAGATAAGATGATGCACAGATAAGATAAGATAAGATAAGATATGAATAGACTGCTTGAGTCCAAATCCACACTTCAACACTCCCCCGGGATGAAAGCAGTCTTCATTGCAAACCAAGACGCTGTCGAAGAGACAGAATGGTCGCACGAGGAAGAGGCTTGGTAAGGATGTCCGCAAGTTGGTCCCCAGTCGGGACATATTGTGGGACAATGTGCCCTGAGGCAACTTCGTCTCTGAGCCAAAAGAAGGCCAGATTGAGGTGTTTCATCCGCCCATGGTGTTCTGGATTCTTTGCAACTTGAATCGCAGATTGATTGTCCATAAGCAGGGGGGATGGTCCAGTGACCGGGTAACCCAACTCCAGTAGCAGATTGCGCATCCACTTCATCTCCTTGGCTGCCTCCATGGCGGCAGTGTACTCTGCTTCAGTTGTAGACAACGAAACAGTACTTTGTAGTTTGCTTTGCCAGCTCACTGGAGCGCCATTCATAAGAATCATAAAGCCACCAGTACTCTTTCCAGAGTCCTTGCAGCCTCCATGATCAGCGTCAGAGTATGAAATGAAGGGGTGAGACGAAGGCGGACCCCGGGTGTAGGTCAGCTTAAAGTCAAGTGTCCCTTGTATGTAGCGGAACAAATGCTTTACAGCTTTCCAATGAGGCTCACCCGGGTTGCCATTGAACCTGGCAAGGAGTCCGATGGCGTAGGAGATATCAGGACGAGTTTGGGTAGCCAAGTACATCAGAGAGCCGACCGCTGAGAGATATTTGCTCTTGTAGCATTTCGACTCTTCCTCTGTCTTAGGCCCCATCTCCTTGGTCAAAATTAGACCAGGCTCCATCGGAGTTTGCACAGGTGCGCTACTGTCCATTTCAAAGTCCTTCAGCATATCAGAGGCATATTGCCGCTGAGACAGCGAAATGGCTCCAGTCTGCGCATCACGCTCAATCTTGATGCCCAAGAACCATTCAGTTGGACCAAGATCCTTGACTTTGAATGATGAGCCAAGTTGAGCAATGACACGGTTGATGTCTGAGTCGGTTTTAGCGCAAATAACACCGTCATCAACATGAATGGGGATGATGATGCGCACATTGCCGTCTGTAAAGACATAGCAAGAGCGATCAGACTGGAGGCACTTGAAGCCCATGGAAGCGAGCTTCTCCGCTAGCTTCTTGTACCACTGCCGGCCAGCTTGCTTTAGCCCATAAAGAGAGCGCAGCAGTTTAAGTAACTGGTCCGGTCTGCCCTGGGGAAAACCCTCTGGTTGAGCCATGTAGACGTCTTCCTCGAGGTCCCCATTGAGGTAGGCAGACGAAAAGTCAATGGAACAAAGCTTCATGTCGTGCTGAGCAGACAGAGCGAAAATGGTGCGAAGGGTGGCCGGTTTGAAGGTGGGAGAGAAAATCTCATTAAAATCCACACCTGCACGTTGGCGCCGACCATCAGCAACAAGTCGGGCTTTGTAGCGTTCAACTGTGCCATCAGACTTGTGCTTGATCACAAAGACCCATTGGGATCGGATGGGCTTTACACCCGGAGGAGGGTCGACAACTTCCCAAGTGCAGTTCTCCAAGAGTGAGTTAATCTCTGAAGCGGCTGCTTCCTTCCACAAATGTGCATCCTCGCGACGCAGAGCTTCATGATACGTCCGGGGAGGATTGTCAGACTGAGTTGCAGCACGGGCAAACTCAGTGACGTTGGGAATAGCCTCATGCGCAACAAGGAGCACACGCGCATTGCCATCGGCTAACAGGAACCCGTCATCGTCATCAGACGAATCAGATGGAGGAGCAGGTGTATGCGCAGCAGCCTCATCATCGTCAGATTGTAGAGCAGGCGTAGGTTCGCGATACGCTCTCCACCACTCCCCCGTAGGTCTATGGATGGTAGACTGGTTGTGGAAGCGGCGACGTGCAGCCACTCCGATCGGAGAAGGGGGATCCTGTTGTTGAGGTGGTGCTGGTGATGGCGGTGGCGGTGGGGAAGGAGTTGGAGTCGATGTTGAAGTGTGGATTTGGACTCAAGCAGTCTATTCATAGATTATCTTATCTTGTCTTATCTGTGCATCATCTTATGTGTTTGGTAACTATCTTGCCTTTGATCCCAATCAGGCAATCCCCTTATACTTACATATATGGTCTTGCCCTTGTTCTTGCCACTTTAGGCAAAACCCCTTGTACTTACATATATGGTCTTGCCTTTGTACTTCCTACTATATAGGTAGCTAGATAGCGCTCTGAGGTCCCCAGTTTCTCACTGTTGACCTCAGGCAAGTAGTTCCTTCACTCTCATGCATAATACAAGAGTTTCTCACTGTTGACCTCAGACCTCTGTGCATTGCCTGTTCAACAGTCGATGGTGGGGAAGGTGCCGGAGCCGGTGCTGGTCTAGGATGAGCAGGAGAATCATCGTCATCATCATCATCATCGCGAGGCACTGATGCAGTGCTGGGAGGTGTAGGTGCGAGATGGTTGAGACGAGAGAAGACAGATGGATGAATCTGAGGGCATTTGCGCATTTGCGCAGGACTGTTGCCTGGGAAGTAGCGCTCGTCAAAGACAGCATGCTCAGAGAACACAGTCTTCTGAGTGACCGGATTGTAAAAAGCCCAACCTCTAATACCTCGAGGGTAGCCAACAAAGATACAGATATGAATGCCAGAAGTGTCTCGTTTATCCTTCTGCACATGCACATAAGCAAGGCAGCCCCAAACCCGAAGGTGCTCCACATTTGGCTTCGACTTGTGCCACAGTTCATAAGGAGTTGTGTCCTCACGAATGTGCGAAGTCGGGTGCATGTTTGATACATGAATGTACGCATTCACAGCCAAGGCCTTAAAAGACGGAGGCAGGTTTGCTTCATGCAACATAGCCGTAGCGTGCTCATCAATAGTCCGATTTCACTGGGGGCAAATGCCTATTTACTATCATGGAAAATGTTAAGAATATGCTGAGAATATGCAATATTTTTCTTCATATATTCTCAGCATTTTCTCATCATTTTCCCCGCATTTTCTCATCATTTTCCATGTGGGAAAATTTAGCATTTTCCACTGCGGAAAATGCTAATCAAATGATGAAGAAGCACACCCATATATGGATATATTAGGATGTCTAGGATTCTCATAGTTCTCCTTTTAGGTATTACCCAATTAAGCAAGTTTTGTACCTTGTAAATGACCAAATATGGCAAGTGTTGACAATTATGTATAGAATGTGTATTGGCCAAGGTCAGTTTTACTTATGTAATATGTCCATGAGGGCTCCCCGCCAACAATGCCTGCTGCTTTGGCTCTATAATATGACTAAAACCATAGAAGTTGTGGCCATTATAGAATAAACAAAAATAAACAAAAATCCAGAGAAAATGCTAGAGCTTTGCATTGCTTTTATGACCTGGTTGTTGCTTTACATATAATACAATACACAGTACTATTGACCAAATACAAATTATGCTTAACTGACAGTCCTGTCTAGTTAAACATATGACTTGCTGGCCAGTTTATATGAAGAGCATAGGAGTTGTCAGAGTGATTCACTTCTGCAGAAGCCCATGCCATGGTCCTCTATATAATGTTTATAATTCCAGTTGATACCTATTCCAGAACAAAAGGTCAGGTTTTGATGCTGTCGGCAGCATGAGAATGTGACCATGGGAACATCAGCAACCTTGTCAGTCAATGACGTAGTGAGTGCTCCGGGCAGAGATGATGTCATAGTGTGGGGCCCAGGAGGAAAATAATGGCCATTTCAGGATTTGAACCCAGGCCTCCTGATTTCTCACCGGACATATTGCAGCATACCACTACACTATAGTACTCTTGTTCAAGGTGTCAGCCAGGATCTATAGCTAGGCTTGACTGCCTGATAACACAGCCTCTACCAGCCTGCTTCCAGGTGTGCTTTGCCCACTTTTACCTCTTGTTTTGAAATACAACTACTCAAGCATTATAAAGTCAATATTTGAAATGTATATTGACATCTAAATCTAATAACCAAGTTTTGGCTATTGAGATGTGTGATGTGACTTTCCTGGCACGCCATGAAAGTCACATCAAAATGTCACCTTATGCCATTGCAGTATATCGAGGAGTTCTCATTTAAATAGCACAACATCTATAGCCTGGGTTCCTGGAGTCACTAGCAGACCATCCTGTAATAAACCACTTAGCAAAAGAAGCAGTATCTAAGTAGTTACAGGCAAAACAAGTATACAATCCTTAACTGATGCCTGTAGAAAATCACAGAAAATCCAGGAAAAATACCAGAGCTTTCACATTGGTGTGCTTTTATCATATGTGTTATTGTTTTGATACAAGATCCAGTACTGAGGGAGTCATTGGCCAAATACACAAATTATCCTTAACTGACAGTCCTGATGTGTTCTCTATCTCTACAATCACTGGTCTGTTATGGTTAAAGAGGTACAGCTAGGGTGAGCAATACTGCCTGCCAAAAAGTGCCTTGGACCAAACAATGAATCCATTATCCTCAACTGACAAGCTCTGATGGCCAGTATTTGCTCAATTTCTCAACAGTTCCTTGGCTGATAACCTTGATCTAAAGTGTATATTGTGTAGTGCTCAGTGGTACACATGGAATGAGGTCTATATTATGCCATATTTGGTAATTCTACAAGGTACAAGACTTGCTAAATAGGGTAATACCTAAAAGGAGAATTCTGAGAATCCTAGAAATCCTAATATATCCATATATGGGTATGCTTCTTCATCATTTGATTAGCATTTTCCGCAGTGGAAAATGCTAAATTTTCCCACATGGAAAAAGATGAGAAAATAAGTTATTTTCCCACATGGAAAATGCTTAGAAAATGCTGAGAAAATATTGCATATTCTCAGCATTTTCTTAACATTTTCCACTATGGAAAATAGGCATTTGCCCCCAGTGTTTGCACGTTCTGCTGTTCCATTCTGTTGCGGTCTATTCCTCACCGAATGGCGACGCACAATGCCTGCAGAGTGGAGATAACTCTCAAACTCATTTGACATGTACTCTCCACCTTTATCATCTTGAAGCGCCTTGATTGTGTGACCAAAGTGATTCTCAGCATAAGCTTTGAACAATTTGAATGCGCTAAACGTGTCACTCTTGCGTTTCAAGTGGTGAACCACTTTGAAGCTAGTATGATCATCAACAAAGACAACACAGTACTTGTAACCCTCTCGGGTGAAGACACTGTATTGCTTCAGATCAGAGTGGACCAATTCAAGAGGAGCTTCTGCCCGATGTCCAGTAGAGAGAAAAGGAGCCGCATTCAGCTTGCCAGCAAGACATGGCTCACAAATGGGATCCGGCTTCTTTTGCGAAGCAAGCTTCACTCCAGTCACCAGATTCTTGCTCAAGACTCTCTGGGTATCAGAGTGGTGTCCAAGCCGACGATGCAGCAAGTCCAAGTCGAGAGGCAAGGTCCCAGATGCAGAAAAAGCTGAACCAGAAATTGGGCTGGAATCGACTTCCCTCACATATGCCTGGTTCCTTTCATCAATATCTGCCTCAAATAAGACTTCTCCATCACGTTCAAAGGAGATAATGCATCCCTTCATAAGAACAGATAGGCCATGAACTCGAGATAAATAAGTTGTAGAGATGAGGTTGTGAGACAACCCGGGAACATACAGGACATGAGTGAGTAAACAATGTCGACGCGCTTGTCTATTTAACAGTGGCTTCAGCAAGACATCTCCCACCAACTCTCACTACGGCATGTGCCCATAATCCGGCCCGGATTATGGTGAGATTATTCAAAATAATCTATCCATAATCTATCAATAATCTTTGACATGATCCGGCCTGGATTATTTTGCATAATCTTTCAATAATCTCATCATGTTCCGGGCCGGATCATTCAAAATAATCCACCCCGGAACATTGATAGATTATGAATTGCAATATATACATATATGGAATTCCCATTTTGAGAATGTCCATATATAGCAACATTAGAAACTGCATATTTGCCTTATTTGGAAGGTGTTACTAACCATAGGCGATCATTTGCCTTATTTAGAATGTGTGGAGCCAACGGTTCCTGAGTATTATATCTCATTCATCCAATCTCATTATATTTTTCATGCTGTCTTCATACATGGCTAACTTGGTTGTTCAATGGCGCTCGTCCCGTCGTTACCAGCACAAGGCTTCCCGGTTTGCCTTCGCCAAGCACACCATCAAGGTAAATGTGGGTAACTCTGTTGGGTGTCGCGGCGCTCTTCATAAGCCGAGTCGTCGTCGTCTCTGCCATACACGGTGCTCGACCTGGCAAGAAACACGTCAAAGCAAACAGCGAGACAGCCATGGGACACGTACTGCGACGACCAAATAGGCACTATAACTCCCGTACTGTTGTCGTAGCCGAAGATCTGGCCGTTGGTCTTCCCGCATTCCGTCATGGTCAGAGGCTGGGGATTCGTCTTGGTCGTCTCGTACGTTGCGCACAAGGGATGGTTGTCCAGCAGCATCTGAAGCGAGCAGTGTGTGTCGTCCGAGGGCACCAGCCAGAGCGCAGTCCACTTGCTGCGAGACCCTTCGAGGGTCATCGGCGTCGTCGTCGTGTTGGCGAACAAGGATCCCACTTTGTCGTCGGTTCCCATACATTCAAGCTCCAACACAATCATGTATATATTATGCAGTTGGAGCGGTAGTTGAAGCAAAGGATTGTGTTGTCGTCATTTCGTTGCATATGAAGGAGGGTAGTATAAGAAAAACACACCTTTGATCCTCCCGTCGTCTCCGTTGACAACGACAGGCTCGATAACCTTGTTCGTAAAGTCCGCCTCGAGCTCGTAGCTCTTATTTATCGCAGCAATGGCATCCGCATTCTTTTCGCCCAGCCCACCCATGAGCCCGTCGATGGTGGCGCTTGTCGTAGTACTGCCCGACGACTGTTGCCAGTGTGCCGTACTTTCCTTCTCCATGAAGTCAAGCAGCTCCTGGCAGTACCCCCTGCCGCCGACTCTTGCGCCATATCACGGTCATCGCCAATGAAGTCGACGTACATGTAGAGACCGCCTCCTTGGCGGCCTCAGCAGTGTGTAGAGGAGAGTGTTGTCAGTGGACACTGCGATGGTCGATTGCAGTGAGTGACGGGGAAGATGAAAAACAATACCAGCCCCAGTTGCGACCACCCGTTTCCCTGCTTTGCATGCTTGAAGATGTCGATGAGGAGTGTTGAGTGTCTTGGTGGTCTGCCAGAGCAAGAAAGAGGAGTGGCGAACAGACTTCGGCAAGGGAGCTCAAAGTTGAGAAGAGAAGAGAACTCATCCATGGTGGATAGCGACTCGTCGGTCCAGTCCCGCTTCACAGTCATTTTGAGGACGTGACCATGAGGGTCATGTTCAGCTGGAGGAGTTTCAGCGGTCGACTCTGTATTCTGGATGCGGGACAGCTGGACCATGAGGAACGTTCAGCACTACAGGACCATGCTACGCAGACAAATGCAGGATCTCGCTCAAAGAGAACTATAGGGGATTTAATATAAAGTATGGAAAATGGGGCACAGAAACGCACCTCCAATTCCGCCAACATGCAGTCGCGCTGAGACGGGCAGCCGCAAAGAATACGATGACCAGATCGACGGTAATCTGCTGATCGCGAGCAAGTGCAGACACAGATCTAGACAGGTAACAGCGAAAAACGGGCAGAGACAAACCTTTTCGGCATTCATTGTTGCGGAGGTTACGATAAGCTTGAGATCTCGCCGCAGCATGACCGGGTCCGCCGCCAACACAACGAGGAAGGGCAGTCCTTGCGGAAAGAGTTCATCGTATCGGGGTAAGATTCAAGTTGGTCAAGGTTTGTTGAATGACGACTCTCTCAAACATGTAGTCTGACAATAGAGATTAGTCGGTGGTTGAAAAATGGCAACAACAAAATGATATTGCAGCGGTTGATTGTGGGTGCTGTGTGTGAGACGCGACATCAACGAGTGGGTCTCGTTCGCACCAGAACCGCGTGACGCAGGGGAGTTCGTACGAGAGGTCGAGAAGTCGAGCTGCTCCGGGACAAGCCAATCGTCAGAGAGCGGCGTGAACGAGTCCTCGATGGCTTTGATTTCCGTGACTGACGTCGCCCTGCAGTGCGAATAACGTAGAGGAGAGTGGAGGAGGCGTCGTCCTTGACGACTGAGTCGAGAAAGGACTGAGACGAGAACTTGAGGGTGACGAGCGGCAAGTCGCGGGATTTACCGCCGAGGCCGATATGGTTTCCTTGGCGGTCTTCAATAACGCACTCAGCCGTGCGACAGCCCAGTCAGACCAGTCTGTATCTCTGCAAACAGTCAGCGCTGTTGAAGTGTGGATTTGGACTCAAGCAGTCTATTCTTATCTTATCTTATCTTGTCTTATCTGTGCATCATCTTATCTGTTTGGTAGCTATCTTGCCATTGTTCCCAATCAGGCAATCCCCTTATACTTACATATATGGTCTTGCCCTTGTTCTTGCTACTTTAGGCAAACCCCTTGTACTTACATATATGGTCTTGCCTTTGTACTTCCTACTATATAGGTAGCTAGATAGCGCTCTGAGGTCCCCAGTTTCTCACTGTTGACCTCAGGCAAGTAGTTCCTTCACTCTCATGGATAATACAAGAGTTTCTCACTGTTGACCTTAGACCTCTGTGCATTGCCTGTTCAACATCCCACTGGGAACTTCTCATAATGATTTTGGTCGCCTTTAAGACATGTACGTACCCCAGATGCAGCACGGCCTCACAGGCATCCAGGACCTCATCGTTGCTTGGATGGGTCGAGAGATTGTGTTGTTGGCCACCGAACACAGCCAAGAGTGTCGACAGTGCAGCCCAAGTTGCCGGTACTGAATCCTTATTCATGGCGGAAGGAAGAAAGGCGAGACGTTCTTGATGATCATCAGGTTTCCGAGTCACATGATTTGGAAACTCGCTGGACTCGTACGGAATTTATTTATTATGAAATACTGAGATTTCTAAGAAGATTCAGCTGATCCAAGTCTGAGAACTCGTCGCTATCTGCTCCATGGTAGGCTCCGGATCCACTAGCAATAGGAGGAGAATCTGCGGCTGCGGTGTGAGGCCTATAGATAGCCGGGCCACGCCGCACAAACCTCAGGATGCCGGACCAGGACGACCAGCCAACAACACAAGCCTAAACCAACACCGCTGGATTATTACGCACCTCAAGACAATGGAGCGATCCGAATAAGCACAACCGCTGGATTAATACACGCTCTCGGACGAACAAGGGAACCCAATAAGCACCACCGCTGGATTAAGATGCCGACGCGCCGACCTCTAATACAGCGAATCTATGACACTCGTTCATGCTATCGCAATGTTTGCCCGGATACAGTCCCGTTCCACCTACGACCGCAGGGGATACAGTCCCCGACCTACGAGCCCACCGTCTGCGCAGCCCCTCGAACCGCTTGCTATTGCAATGTTTGCCCGGATACACCTCCGTTCGGTCTACGAGCGCTGTGAACGTCGCTGACACGAACGAGCCGGCCGCTGGATTACTGCACGCACAGGGAAACCTCGCCGTCATTCAGGAAGGACACGCCACCTATAACCCTTGCTCCGCTGGAAGAGGAACGACTCAGACGGACAAGCAAAGGGGAGCGAGACATACGACGCGATATGTGCAGACGTTGAGTGGAAACAGGTGCAGGTGGAAACAGGTGCAGAAGAGTCCGGCCAGCTCGGCATGGAAACGGTCCGATGGGTAACCAGACTGCGGATTGAGCCATCGAAGGAGTGAGACGGGGGCCTATCAGGGTCAGCAATGCGAAGTGAAGGTCAATAAATCGACGTACAGACGTGGGATAATCTCGCGGGACTGGAAACAATACAGCGGCGCTCGAAGGAATCCAGCGACGGACAAGCCAGCTCGATGCAAGGTCCAGAGGGGAGTCGCGGTGCCGGGGAAATGTTGCGGCGCCGGGAAACAATAGCGCGGAGGACGAGAAACCTAATGCGAAGCTCGAGGAAATGTAGCGGCGTCCAGAAGAACCCAGCGGAAGGCGGATGAGTCGAGCGAAGGTCCAGGAAATACAGCGGCATCCAGGGATCAAAGCGACTCGGTCGATACTTCGACTCAGTCCCCACGAAACCATTCGACAGCCGTGCGACCAAGACTTACGAAGCAAAACATGAAACACTTACCAACCCAGGTCTTACAAACCATTAGCAATCCGCTTGGCAAGGGTCTAGAGCGTACTCACGACTTGACATCCCAGGCCAAATGTGCGGGAATTGTGGAACTAAGCGTTCACACCCACAAACTATATCTACCACAACTGTAAACACAACTAAACAGTTCACTGCGCCCCAATATACAGTGCAAATTTCAAGGCACGGACACTGAGGACACCGGTATCGGGACCGCCCAATTAAAAGGGAACCACTATCCACCACTCCACCACTTTTCGGATGCTATAAGGCTCGGCGTCGGTCGGCTCGCTATAGTAAACCTCGACGGACGAGAGCATAGCCAGTTAGCTCTACGAGGGCGACCACCATTCGGAACCGCGCAATAACCGCGACACCCAGACGTATACCAGGACGTTCGGAGGACTTCCTGTAGCTCGGTTGCCGTCCAATATCTCGAATCCGCGAGTGCGACGTGTACAGACCATCCCATACAAGCGGCACTATCGAACATCCATCGGCCAGGACTTCCTCGCTGAGAAGCACCATAAGCCTCGAAGAGAATCGAGCGCCACCACCTTCCTTCCAACAACTTCGCGGCAGGCTTTCGAGTCGCCAAACAACATCCACGACCATTGAATAATCCAGCGGAGAACGAATTCTTCCCCGCTCGATTATAAACACACCACCCACGACAGCAGATTAATCTCGCGGAGGCCAACGCCCTCTCCGCTCGATTACCCCTACTAACCACTTCCACAGGAACTACACAAGCACGAGCTTTTCTAGCCCCGTTGGATTTATATATACACACACACACACACACACACACACACACACACAATTTAACACAGTTTCCACTGTTGCGAATACAATCCCCAGAGGACGACTCAACTGAGACTTGATAGTACAAAAGCCGTATTTTGGAAATCTATCTCTACGAACGCCCGCAGCATCACAGCGGGTCGAGAAAGAAAATCTATAGGATCTCTGGACACATCAGGATCTGGATTCCCATGTCCGTCACTGGCAGAATCCACGTGCGGGATGGTAAGTCGGTGATACTGGCGGCAACCGTGATTAGCTTTCATCTTTCACAGTGTGAAGCAAATGAAACGCACCCTAGACACCGGCCGGGCATGAATGCCTTGCCATTCCCCCAGCTGGCGAGGCGTTAATGCAAAGGGACCTTGGATATCTTCCGGTGTGACCACAACCTTGTGCGAATCTTGACCCAGGGAGTCGCAAAGCCATCCAGTGGTATGCAACGAGATCTTATGCTCGAATTCACGGCACTGGCTCCATCTGCGATACGGATCTTCAGCCAAAGGAAATATGTCCAGATTCAAGGGCGGAAATAATTTGAGAATCAATAACGTTTCCGGTTTCTCTTGATCTTCGACCGTGAGCTGAACGATCAGATGAATAATCGCAGCCTGAAGCTCGCCCGCGCCGTTGCTGCCCACTTGAGCGATGACGTGTGCGTCCGCTTGACGTTTACTGAGACCTTCCCGAGCATACCAGACCTGGTCTATGAGGATCTGGTCCATTATCCTCGTCGAAGTCCGCCCCTCATCCACCTCCATCATGTCGTTGCGGTGCTGTGCCTGATATTCCCGCAGGAGCAGGCTATCGTCTTGTTCAAGGGTCTGCCAACGAGAGCGTGCGATTATGTTGAGAACGGGATCGACCAGCGCGTACATCGATGCATTCTGCAGTACTTCAGGGGTCTGCTTGGTGTCACGATTATAGACTTCAAGGACCCTTTTAACGCTCGACTTGGTTGCTTCGTCCCTTTCAAGTGCCCACATCAGATTGGCGGCGCGCGCTGCACTGTACAGGAACGTCTTCTGCATCTGCCCTAGATGGACGTGAGTACGATTCAAAGCAGTGGGGGAGCTCAAACCTGGCTTATTGTTTGTGTTTGTCTCTTGGAGTTTGTGGATGTGACGCTCGTAAAACTGAGCTTGATGCGAATGAGAAGGGCCATTGATCTTGAGGTTTTGGGCAATGTGCCCAAGTTGATGAACCCATGGAGCAATTTGGTTCTCGCGAAATAGTTTCAAGATGCCGGAGAAGAAAACCTCGTAGCAGCGAAGGTACTGAGCTGCAAGCTCCGGGCTTGTCGTCTTCATGCCTACAATCTCCACCATCTCCGCCAAAACCAAGGTAATGTGGAGGATCTCGTCCATGCGACCTCCTCGTTCATTATCTTTCCACAACCAGATGAGTTCAGTGGGGAAGTGGATCAGGAAGAGGGTTCTCCAGTTCGCAGCGCTCAGCTTGCCCCGTGCTGTTGTCCCCCAATTCTTAGGGACCGGGTCAATGAAGCTGGGCATAATCGTTTTGCCCATGTTCGCATGGAAAACATCTAGAACGTCTTTGCCGAGGATTGGTCCTTTGCCTTTGACCAGATTCCGGGCTGGCACCTTTTCCATATCTTCGCTAACCTATGAAATCAAATGATGAGTTAACGACCATGGACCACGGTATACAGCGTACCTCGGTGTGACTTAAAATTGCATGAAACAGAGTCTCTCTGGTGCCTTCAATCGAGAGCTGGAGCAGACAAGCCGTATCCTTGTAGACTTGAAGTAAGGCTGACGGCAGCAAAGTTCCACTATAGATGCGCTTGAGCAGATTCAGGGCGTCTGTAAGCTTGTCCGAATCAAGCAGACCAAGAGTGTAATTCCGCTCGGTAAGGCGGATCTCTGCTGCATGGAAGATGCTTTCCAGTGATTCTCGAGGGGAAGTAATTAGTTTGAACTTGAATGAAGCTCTAGCGTTAGGAGACATCCGCTTCATCTTGAGAATATTACCAGCATGCTCTTCGCGAAAAAAAAAGGTACACGTACCCAGTCCACAATTCGGTATACATACCAATCTCTTCTGTTGGTGTGCCCAGCGATCCGCAGTTCATAAGCTTCGCAAAAGTACCACAAGTTGCGATAGGTAGCGGAGGCGCAAGATTGGAGAATCCGGGCCACACAATCTTCCTTGTCCAAGTCCTTTTTAACCGCATGGAAGATGACCTTTATTGCCTCCTGTATCCCCTCCGCGTTTGCAGCCGACGGCCGCGCCATTCGGGGACCTGACCCATCCCCCCCTGGATTGTCTTGGTCTATTCGGAGAAACTTCCGACAATAGTCCTGGATTGCATTCAAGTCTACGGCGTGCATTGGCTCAACAAGTGCTGTTTCAAAGACATCGAGATAGGCCAGATCGAGGAGAGGGGAGTATCGGACCCCATTCAAATCCTCTAGCTTTCCTCGTTCCTTCTCGTTTGCGTTCTTCCACGCCTCCGCTTGTACTCGGTGGGTTGCCATGTTACGAAGAGGCGGCCAACTGGATATGTCGCAGTTCTCGATCTCCCAATACTGTGCTGGGCACGCCCCGCAAAAGTTGGTTGAGGTGACAGAAGTGAAGCCCATGGAGGCTCGCGCTTCCGGCGAGTCAAAAACCTCGAGGCAGAGCATGGCCTTTGCAGGCCTGCCGAGGGGATAGCTGTGAGTGGATGTGAAAAACAGTCCCGGTTGATACAGCTTTTGCAGCATATCGCGCACGTTTGCCAGGATGTGTACATTCTGGTGAACGTTAGGCACTGGGCCGGGTAAACTCCCGTAATAGAACAGATTGTGAAACTGGTAGCGCATGTCCGGGGGGAAATTGAGAATAGTGAACCATAAGCCTTGGGACTTTACGTTTTGCTTCGCAGTGAGATTGCGGAAAGGATTGTACCCATCTGCGGCAAACGCCACAAGCAGGCGCAGCTCTGGATCCTTTCCTCGCATCTTTGCCACAAAGGGTAGCCCGTCTGGACCCCGAAGCTTCAAGACAGCAGGGGACGCCCAAATATCAGTCATCTCCCCTCCTGGCTTGGCAGACTCCATGACTTTGGCCGGATAGTCGACGAGAAGTTGCTCGATTCCGGGTCGTGCCAGCAAACGCCCCAGCCAGCTGTTGAAGTCTTGCAGATAAACAATCCGGCGCACTCTCCATGTACGAGGCCCTGGGCCGTCCTTGACCTCGAGCTCGTGGGTGAGCGGTTCATTGCAAGTCTCTTCAAAGCAGCAAATTTCGCGGTCCCTCCGAATCTCAGACACTTTCTTCAACGCGTGGCAAGCCAAACACGAAGAGTATTGCACCACGTCGGGATCGAGTCGAAGAGCCTTGACAATCGAGCGAGAATCGCTGGGAATCGAATTCAAAAGCTCATGAGCACCGGGAATGTCTTTCAACAGGTCCCGGAGTCCTGCGAGCTGGACTGCGCCTCCTCTTCTGGGATTATGGAACAGATATGAGAGGATGGCCGAGGTTACCATCGCTGTGAGCACGCGTGGCGCATGCAATTGGGGCGCAAAATTATGATCTGTGAGGCGCATGAGTGGACAAGATCAGGAGGAGACGGTGTAGACTTGCCATTATACACGACCAGTTCAGATCTGTCCACCTGCAAACGCTGATGATCCCAGTGTCTTCCCTTCTCCTTGACGATATCCTCCAGACGTCGGTATATCTGATTCTGCAGTTCGTGTCTGTGCTCTCCAGACGTTTCTGCAAGCCCAAGCAATTCAAGGAGCCTAGTCTCATCCCCCAACATCTGCTCGTTGTTCTTGTGACGAGCGAGGGCGTATGGTCCTGTGTTAGGACGGTGAATATCCACTGGTGGTTGCCGTACAGGATCAAATGGCTGGCTGCTACTTGGAATCCTTAAGAAGAGCAAGGGCGACGAGAGAGGTGTCAAAGCTTTCATCGTTAGCACCTCTGCCTGTGCTGCTGCGAGATCGAGAGTGCGACGAGGTGCTGGTTGCTGATATGCGCCATTGTGAGGGGGCGAGGGACCTGTGGCACTTTGGTGGGAGGGGTTGTTGCGAGGGGGCGACATATCGCGTGCAGGACCTGCTGCACTTTGGTGGGAGGGATTGTTTCGAGGCTGATTGCGAAGTCCTGGTTGCTGATATGGGCCGTTGTGGGGGGGCGAGGACCGCATATTGCGCGCAGGACCTGCGGCACTTGGGTGGGAGGGATCATTGCCCATCGCGGGCCTCATTCCTCGTGCTCGTGTCTCGCGAGCGCGTTGGATGGATTCGTCGCGTCGGTGATTGAATCGAGTCGTACGGGTGATTTCCGGGTGTCTTCCGTCGCAATAAATTCCACAATCACAGAGGGTGGTCTTCGGGAAAAGTGTGCCCCAGGCCCCCTGATGAGCTCCTCCAGGCACTGAGAGACGGACATGGAGGGTAGAAAGTGCGCGGACCCCTACGTCAGACAAGATTTCGTCGGACTGCAGCGGAAGCCAACAAGAAGCAGGAAGTAGCAGCATTTGCTTTGTATGACAGAGAGCTGGGATAAATCGTTGTTGTCGTAGTTCTTCTAGCAGACTTAGGACAGTGTCTGTAGGCCTAACCGCTAGAGAGAGCTTGAGCTTTGGAGATAGTACATTGCAGGGATGTACCAAGAAATGCTGGTCTTTGCTCGGACGATGGCCCAAAAACGGTGATCCAAATCCGCTGCTGCTCTGACCCAGACCGGGACGATTGATCTAAAGGCACAATTCACGTCAAGAAGTTCTCTCCCCTGACTATAAAGCTCCCACCGTGCCAAAGGTAACTCGACTGTGAAGGCATCGATAAAGAGTATCACGGGTCACGGGCTATTTCCCTATCACGTGACCAGGGAGCAGGAAGCATCCAAATAAATCGTAAAAGTCATGGTGTGTGCATGTATATAAGGAGTATTCTACATGGCCCTTCGCTATTTCCCTCCAGCGCCACTGGTAGGCTCCACTTCAGCACCAAGCTGGGTACCAGGTGCAGTGGCAGGGTCTAATCTTTGTGGCAGAGTACTCTCAGGAATTCAAAAGAAAACTTACGAAGATGCTGCTAATCTTCCAGCGGCTGCTAAAATTGTTATTATGAGATACGAGGTCAAGGAGCGGCCAAAAAAAAACCCACAGCATTGGACGGGCTCGACTGAGCATCTGCACCATCCGGCATTCCTACTGCCGTCGGCGGGTAAGCAGATGGGGCACCATGGCGTTCTCGCTGAGCGTATGAGCCATCCTGTGTTTCTATTGCCCCCGGCTGGGAAGCAGATTGGGCAGCATGGCGAGCACTCTGCAGCCAGATCCCAAGCAATAGTCCTGCACCGAACCCAACGCTGGCACTGTAGATGATCTAACCAAGAGAGTGAGTAACGAGACAACAACTCAGGCCACACGCACGGATTGAAATTTAAACCCGTCGCACCTCTGCCTAAAGGTAAAGAATCGCTGTCAGAACTCAAATGGACGGACCAGTGGTGGTGACGGCTCCGGTGGTGGTGACGGCTGCGGCAATGGTGCCTCTGGGGCCTGATTGAGTTTCGAAATGTAGGTTGTTGCTGTGTTAGACATTAGGAGAACTCCAGCAACGAGCCAAGGGAGCATAGTCTGGGATTAGAAGGCAAGGTCAGAAACTGGTCGTGATCGGAGCGAGACATACCATGAGCACCCCATTCTTCTTGGGGCTCTCTACCCATACATATAGTGTCACGATTGCTGTTTGTTTTCGTGACTACATCACATGTCACATGTCACATACTCCGGATGGACTGTGCCATCGACTGCGGACTGTGCCATCGACTGCGGACTGTGCCATCGACTGCGGACTGTGCCATCGACTGTGGAGCTGTGCACGGACTGTGCCATCAACTGTGGAACTGTACATCAACTGTGCCATCAACTGCGGACTGCGGAGCACAGCCACTGAGGGTAGTATATATACCGTAGCTAGCTGCCCTGTATCCCTAGTCCTTTTATTCCATCTCGTTTACACTCTTACCATCTCCTCCTCCTCTCTCCCTCTCCCTCTTTGTGTTCTACCATCTGATACCCCATCGTCTGTGACCTCTGGCGTATAGTGTGACAGCTCACATTCCTCTGATCTCTGCCCTGTTCGTGACATAATAAAAGGACTGCACTCATACCTTCGTACCTCTTGGAATCTTCTAGATTTCCCAACGCTCTCAAACCTCCTAACAACACCAAACCTCCTACCCCTCCTACCATTGCAACATGGCACCGAAAGTCGTGCTTGCTTCCCTCCCACCTTTCTTCGCTGGCGAATCTGCAAAGTGGGATAACTTCGTGGATTTTCTTACCACCTACATTGCTGCATATAGCAATGAACTCGACACCGAAAAGAAGAGGATTCTTTTCACCATCTCATTCCTCCGAAATGCAGATGGGTCCAGCTGTGTTGCATCAGACTGGGTGCGCAACTGGAAAAAGTGCACTCTAAACACAGACGGAACCCTTCGTGCATCCTACACTTTTACTGAGCTCATTGAGGAGCTTGAAAAGGCATTCAAGGACCAGAACCTCACTCAACTGTCTCATATCAAGTTGACAAGTACCAAACAGGGGAAAATATCACTTGTTGAGTATCTCCAACAGTTCGAACTTCATGCTGAACAGGCTGGTTATTCGCCGCACAATGCAACAAGTGACTATAATGCCTTTTTGATCGAACTCTTGGAGGACAACGTCAACCAGGACATCATGTCCCAGATGTACGTTGGAGGATCTGTCACTACGGGCATGTGCCCATAATCCGGGCCGGATTATGGTGAGATTATTCAAAATAATCTATCAATAATCTATCAATAATCTTTGACATGATCCGGCCCGGATTATTTTGCATAATCTTTCAATAATCTCATCATGTTCCGGGCCGGAACATTTAAAATAATCCACCCGGGAACATTGATAGATTATGAATTGCAATATATACATATATGGAATTCCCATTTTGAGAATATCCCTATATAGTAACTTTAGAAACTGTATATTTGCCTTATTTGGAAGGTCTTGATTTGCAAGAGGAAGGATGTCAGTTAAGAATAAATTGAATTGAGATTGGAGGACTGTTACCTGTCCTTTGCACAAAGACATGGTAGATAGTGGAACTGTCTATCAGCAATTCTTCCGCTGAGTTATGGCACACCATTCATCGTCAGTTAAGGATTTTCCATTGGTTCCTGTTGTCTGTGGATATTTACATCATTCTATTACTTGTTGCATTCCCAATCTCCCAAATGATCTGCTGACATAGATGTAGCACATCCTTCTATGTTCTGTGTGAAATTGAAGCGTAGCCAGAATAAAAAGTGAGTTTGAACCACTATGGTGTGACGTGATTTTTTTGTAGCTACAAAAAAGTCACGTCACACTGTCTCCCAGCCTTGCCTGGCCTCTATCTCCACAACTACTCGGTCTATCGGCTTAAAACTTCTCACACACCTCCCTAGACTCCCTCCTGACCTCCTACCACTCCCACACCCCACTTGTTCCCACGCTATCCTTTCCAACGCTGTCAGACACATTGTCAGCCAAGAACAGTGTGTATTGCGGGATTGCTCTCATGGATCGGTCCTCAAATTAGGCTGTAGGTCCCTACCACCACCCCTGCCGTCCTCCCAAAACCTCACCCAGAACTATCCAGCCGTTGTTGAGAATGAGCCCTCCCAGCATCGCTCCCATCACATCATCCACTCATTCAATCCCCTGCTCATTCTCCATATCTGTCTGACCAAATCTTCCAAGGGCTGGAACATGAATACTCCCTTCCGACCTCCCGCACCTCCCCAATTTGCATCTCTAGTGACCCAGCTGTTGTCGAGAACGACAACACAGAAGAACATATCATGAATGATGTACCCAAGACAAACTCATCCGTATCTCCGGCATCTCTGCCTAGCCTGAAACCATATTTAGTGTGCAGTCCTCTCCATCTGACATCTCCTTACTCCCCAACTCGCAGCTCGAGCCCTAGGCCAGGATACTTGCAACCAATCCAACTCTGTTGGCGCGCCAGAGGCATTGGGTGCTCCTGCATTAGCGCCACAGGCGTGCAGTCATCAGGTCTGAGTGCTGGCTTCTGGGATATTCCTTAGCTCTCTTCTTGTGCCTGTTCTCTGGACCCTCCACCATGTATCCTCTGCAAATAACATCCAAGTAGGCCCAGTTATCATTGAGAATGAGCTGCCACATCACAGTGTCTACCTGTTACATCCGTGCATACTGACTCTATCGGCACTTCATCGGCCTCCGACAAACTCCGACCTTACCTTGTTCTCATTCGAGCTTATCCGTCTTGCTCTGGGTTTATGCAATGAAGCTTACTGAGCGTAACCCATATCCGTTTATCCTTACTTACTTCTTATTCCGTATCGGTCTCCGAGTTTGTTCCTCTATGCTTCTATGATCTTCCTTGTTCTACTTATGCTCATGTCTTGTTCATTTCCTTACTCGTATACAAAGGACTGCCTAGTATTTAAGCGTTACTTCTTGTACTTGGTAGTCAGTCTGAATATTGAGTTCGTTAGACCATTCCTAACGGCCACCAAGTTCTCTTCTTCTGAATCGCTCTCTATCTCAGTCCGCGTCGGCATTCCTCGGCCTCCGATACTCTTGTCTATTGCAGTCCGCAAGACAGGCAGGCGTACGTTCACCACTGTGTAGCGTTTACGCAACGACTGCTCCGATTCATTATAGTCTTACCCCGTCGGACTTCCATCGGCCTCCGACTTACTTCTGCTCTTGACTTGGCACGCACTTAACAGTATATTCAGACTCACCTGTTTGGTCTTGCTCATATGGCCGACAACGACCAACCCGATCGCAGACAACGCTACTCTTCTGCATCCATTCCTCCTTCATATCTGAACACCACAAACCTCTCCGCGCGTAATCCCACTCGGTCGCGCCGAGAGTCTCAGCTCTTCTCTGTTTTACCTCCGGTCTCGCCATTGGCTTCGGTTACCTCGTATCAGGCTTATGCCTTCAACACTCCTGCTGCTTTGGTTGCCGAAGCCGGGAATCGTAATATCCGTCTTGATCCCATTCTGGAATCTGCGTCTCCTGAAATCGACTTACGTCGGTATCACGATCGGACGCCGATATCTCCTTCTCCTTACGTCCAAATACCCGCTTATATTCCCAACTTCTTCACCGACATGGCTCGCCGTGATTCAGTTCCCGGTCCATCTCAAAGTATCTCTCAAGCACCTCTTCGGTGTCGAGCTCACTCCGCCGAACCTGGTGTATCTGGCTGGGCTCAACGTTCTCCAAGCCCAGCCAGGGGACGATCTCGAACTGTGTCTAATCGGCGTTCCAGCGGACCACCGACTGAACAAGGTGGTGGTGGTGGTGAGGATGTACCTGCTGGCGAAGGACCTCCTGGTGAAGAGGAGGAAGCTCATCCCGCTGGTGGACCTGGTGGTCCTGGCGACGATGATCCAGATGATGATGGTCCAGGTGGCGGTGGTGGCGGCGGCCCCGGTCGCCGACAAAGGTCAAATACTCCACCTCGTCAACCTGCACCCATAACCGATGACCAAATGCGCGCTCTTACTGCTGAGAACCTCTACGGACTTTCGACGGTGCTCCGACAGATGATTGAGGATCGTAATGCTCCTCCTAGAGCTCAACGCTCTAGTATCAAGAACCCCGACCCTTTCGACGGCTCAGACCCGTCGAAACTTCATGCTTTCCTTCAGCAATGCAGCCTTCATTTTGCGGCACGTCCTCAGGATTTTCCGACGGACTCCGACCGCATTATCTTCATGATTTCATATCTGCGAGGTACTGCTGCTGAATGGTTCTCCGTCCCAGTGTATACCAACGACGACTCTGTTCCTGCCTGGGATGGCAATTACCCTCTTTTCATTGCCGAGCTTCAGACCAATTTTGGTCCTTACAATCCGATCGGCGACGCCGAGGAAGAGCTTTATACTCTTCGAATGCGTCACACTGATAGGATTGCAAAGTATACTGTGCCTTTCAATCGTCTCGCTGGGATGACCGGCTGGGGCATGCCTGCTCTTAGGCACCAGTATTACAGAGGCCTTCCGAATCGCATCAAGGACGCTCTGATCACGATTGAGTACCCAAATACTCTCATCGGTCTCCGACTCGCTGCCGAGCGAGTTGACCAGCGTTATTGGAAGCGGGAAGGTGAGAAGAAGCAAGGTGGGGGTGATGTCGGCGAAAAGCAATCTCCGGGGGGAGGCGGCAACGCCAACCAGAAGGGTGGTGGGAAGAAGCAGTTCACTAATACTGCTTCGGGATCTGGTCAACAACAGAACAAGCCTAGGCAAGCGTCTTCGACGCAAGCTCAAGCTGGTTCTCCCCCGGGCAATGCTGGCAAAACTTCGGCAAAGCCGAGTTACGCCGACAAGCTCGATTCGAGCGGTCACATCAACGAAGCTGAACGCGAACGACGCAGAAAGAACAACCTTTGTTTGTATTGCGGTCTTGCTGGACATATTGCGGCTAACTGTCGCAAACGCGCTACCGCCCTTGCAAAGGCAGTCACCACGACTATTTTGCCATCGGCCTCCTCGGCCGCCGATGTGCAGTCAAAAAAATAGTTAGCGGCTCTGTGGCCTCTGTACACGACCAGAGCTGCGTTGACTCCAGTGTGCTTTCCGAGGCGTTCCTCAACGCGTCCGCTCTTTCTCCTAATGCCTTATACCTGGATTTGTTTTCCTCTCCTCACGACTCCCTCGGTTTGCCGCCTAACCGGCACTCCGTCGGCCAACTCTTGCGCGCTCTCTCAGCGCTTCCAGCATCGCTGTTGTCGGGTTTCAACACCCGCCTCAGGGCGCTTATCGACTCAGGGTCCTCACATTGTTTTATGTCGCTCAAAGTATGTGAAATATATGGTTTTTCTCCTTACTCGATAGCCCCTGTGCGGCTCCGATATCTAGACGGTTCAACTTCGGTTATCGACAAGCAAGTTCGGGCACCGATAGTCTTTCCGTCTGGCGACATTCACATTCTTGATTTCTATATCACGCGTCTTGACCCACCAAGCGACTTGGTTCTTGGATATAACTGGCTTCGCCACTTCAATCCGTCGATTGACTGGACGACTGGCAGTATCGAATTCCGAGCCATTGTTACCTCTAGTGGATCTGTGTTAACACACCAGGTTCCTACACCTGTTCTGGCTCCGACGGCCTCCGATGACTTGGAGGTTACCGCGGTCTTTGACCCGCAGGTTTCGTTGGACATGTCGCCCGATGCTACTCTCTCTGATCTCCCTGAAATCCCTGATACCACTCCTGGCTCTTCGGATTCGGATTCTACCCCTCCCAAAATCTCGCTTGTTTCTGCTGCGGCTTACCTCACGACAATAAAGCAACCTGATGTCGTTCAGTATACCTTGCGAACTGCTCCTCGGACTTCTTCGGCCTCCGGTCGAGCTGCTACGGTTTCTGATAACCTTGAAGGTCTTCCTTCTGAATATCATGACTTCGCCGATGTCTTCTCGGAGTCCGAAGCTTATGTGCTTCCTCCGCATCGACCAGGTTATGATCTCCAAATTGATATCGAAGGTGGCGAACTTCCTGCCATCGGCCATGTTTATTCCTTATCTCAGTCTGAGCTTGTCGCTTTGCGCGAGTTCCTGGATAAGAATATCAAGGCTGGGTTTATCTACCCATCGAAGTCAACTCACGGAGCTCCGATTCTCTTCGCCAAAAAGAAGGATGGTAGTCTGCGCTTATGTGTGGATTATCGTGGCCTTAACCGTATCACCAAGAAGGACCGCTATCCGTTACCTCTTATCGCGGACCTCCTTGACGCACCGAGCAAAGCACGCATCTATACCAAACTTGATCTTCGTCATGCTTACCATCTTCTTCGGGTCGCCGAAGGCGATGAACCGAAAACCGCATTCCGCACTCGCTATGGCTCGTTTGAATGGCGAGTTACGCCTGAAGGCCTCACCGGAGCGCCGTCGGCGTTTCAACGCTTTGTCAACAGCATCTTCGCCGACCTCCTTGACGTCTGTGTGATCGTTTACTTGGATGACATTCTCATCTATTCGAATGATCCTTCCAAACACGCAGAGCACGTCAGGGAAGTTCTCCGTCGGCTCCGAGCTGCTGGCTTATTCTGCAAACTTTCCAAGTGCGAGTTCTCTGTTACCACTTGCGAGTACCTTGGCTACATTCTGTCCCCTGACGGTTTTCGTATGGCTCAGGACAAGATCTCGGCGATCTTGGACTGGCCGACGCCGCGTAAAGTCAAGGACGTTCAATCGTTCTTGGGCTTTTGTAACTTCTATCGGCGTTTCATCTACGATTATTCTCGGATTACCGTTCCACTGACTCGACTCACAAGGGCTCATACCTTGTGGTCATGGACAGATGAAGCAGAAGCCGCTTTCAATCAACTGAAATCGGCGTTCACCTCGGCTCCGATTCTTCACCACTGGGTTCCGGATCGACAACTTATCGTTGAAACGGATGCTTCTGACTATGCCATTGCCGCCATTCTTTCCATTCAAGGCGACGACGGCCTCATTCACCCTGTGGCTTTTCGCAGTCGGACCCTCGGCCCCGCCGAACTCAACTACGACACGCACGACAAGGAGTTGTTAGCTATTTTCGACGCTTTCAAAGCCTGGCGCCATTACCTCGAAGGCGCAGGTACTCCTATCGACGTTGTTACCGACCACAAGAACCTCGAGTATTTTGCTACTTCGAAGGTTCTGACTCGTCGGCAAGTTCGGTGGTCCGAATACCTTTGTCATTTCAACATGGTTATCCGTTTCCGTCCAGGGAAACTCGGGCAAAAGCCTGATCTGCTAACTAGACGATGGGACGTCTACCCAAAAGAGGGGGATAAAGCCTACGGGCAAGTTAACCCTCAGAACTTTCGTCCTATCTTCTCGCACGAGCAGCTTACGGCTTCAGTTCGGGCTTCTTTTCTTGAAGATGTTGTTCTTCGCGCTACAGTCATTATGGACATTGACGCTCTACACGCAGACATACGAGCTCAACTGCCTTCTGACCCTGCTGCCTTGGAAGGCCGATCGGCCGCCGAAGCAGGTACTTCTTCACGCTGGACTATTGATTCTACTGGCTTGTTACGGCTCGACGAGCGTATCTACGTTCCTCTGGCTAACGGCAACTCCGACGCACTCCGAGTTCGAGTTCTTCAGCACTGTCATGATCACGTACTAGCTGGACACTTTGGTCAGAACCGCACTCTGGAACTTGTTCGGCGGAGTTATGTTTGGCCGAACGTACGCACTTTCGTTCGATCTTACTGCCAATCTTGCGTCCTATGCAAGCGTAACAAACGTCCACGCCATCGGCCCTACGGTTTTCTTAAACCGTTACCTGTACCTCTTCGACCTTGGCATTCTATTTCTATGGACTTCATTGAAGGTCTTCCTCCTGCGGGCGGTTATAACTGCATTCTGGTCATTATCGACCGAGCCTCGAAGCAGGCCATTATTCTTGCATGCGATTTTCATATCACTTCTGTTGACTTGGCGAAACTCTTCTTACTGCACGTCTTTTCGAAACATGGTGTTCCTTCGCACTGCACCTCGGACCGAGGATCGAAGTTTGTCTCAGACTTCTTCCGGTTTCTTGGCGAACTGCTTAACATGGAACTTCATTTCACTTCGGGTTATCATCCGGAGGCCGACGGCAGACCGAACGAGCCAACCAAACCATCGAACAGTACATTCGTATGTATACGTCTTATCAACAAGACGACTGGCATCAGCTTCTTCCTTTGGCCGAATTCGCATACAATAACGCTCCGAATGCCTCTACTGGAGTCTCACCTTTCTTCGCCAACAAGGGTTATCATCCTTCACTCGACATCCATCCCGAGCGCGACGTGGCTAACACTTACGCCAAAGACTATGCAGTCAATCTCGACTCACTGCATGAGTTCTTACGCCAACGAATCACCGATGCTCAAGAACGTTACAAGTCGGTCGCCGATCGGCGCCGACTTGATGACCCCATGTTCAACATTGGTGAACGCGTTTTTGTTAATGCTCACAACATCCATACCACTCGGCCTACGCCGAAGTTCTCCGAACAATACCTTGGACCCTACGAAATCATCGCAAAGCCATCCTCAGTATCATACACTCTTCGCCTGCCATCGGACCTCCGCGGTATCCATCCGGTCTTTCATGTCTCACAACTCGAACCTCACCTTCCAAATCCTTTCCCAACTCGCACTGAAGAGCCACCAGCTGCAGTCGAGTTGGTTGACGGTGAAGAGCATTTCGAGATCAAACAAATTGTGGACTCAAAATATGACCGACGGTATCGTGTTCAACTTTGTTATCGAGTTGAATGGCTTGGGTATGAAGATACTGACGAACAGTTCACTTGGATCGGCGCCGATGATGTCCGAGCGGACGAACTTATCGACAATTTCCACCGTCGATATCCTAATAAGCCTGGACCGGACTTGAGGCAATCTCGCTAAGTCTTGTTCTTTCTTACTTATTATCGGCATCTCCGTCGGACTTTCTTCTCGATTTTCTGATTATATACAATTTTGCTTACTACTACTCTTCATCCTCTTCATCCTCAGGGTACTCCACTTTGTACTGCTTCCAAGCCTCTAGCTTCGTCTTCCCCGTCTCTCCCATAATCGCCGAAACCGAAAACTCCTCATCCGAGTCCATGTCGTAGAACCCCTCCACCGAACCCCCATCGGACTCCGAGTCCTCCGAATCACTCCCTACGGATACCGCCTTCGCTTTTCCTTTGCCCTTGCCCTTGCTTGTGCGCGGATTTTCTTCATCACTCGACGACTCGTTCTCCTCTGCCAACTTCAACCTCTGCCCGGCCAACGTCGGCGGAATCCGGTCTCCAATAATCGTCTCCGGAGCCCACCTATCGTCTTGCTCGTCAGCTCCTGGACCACCTCCTACACCCCACAAATTTTCGTCCTCGGTCAACTCCTCGTCCGAATCGGTCATCGACTCTTCAAAGTCGAGGGAGTGCATTGTGCCGATGTGATTTTCGTAATGCTCGTCGATTTCCAGCGACGCCGACAAGAAATTGGCCTTCATGTTGATGGTCGAATTCGGAGTGGCGGTCGGAAGCCGAGCAGCGATGTATTCGCTTTGCAAGTGGACGGTGTCGAGGAGGAAGGTGTTTTCTTGTTCGAGCCTGGTAACGCGGGCTTCAAGGCGGGCAAGTTCGGCGCCGACGGTCTCCGACGAGGACGAGGCAACGGCGTTCTCGGACGAGGGAGCACGTGCCCGACGAGCCCAGCTGCAGCGAGTCTTGCGGTTGTGGCAGACCTGGCAGGCGGTACCCCCGGCCTCCGACTTGGGGAGCGCAAACCAGGTTGCCGGCGGTGCAGAAATCACAAGCTACATCATTAGTAACGTTTTCGCCATCCGACGGCCGGAACTCACGGGTGGAAGACATGGATGCGGCGAGATGGTGGTGGTACGAGTCAGAGTTCGAAATGGTGCATGCCACGAGGCGTGCCGAACTTTGATGCGGTTGATGATCAACGGTGACAAATTACGCCGACCTCATTCCGCAGCACGGCTGAATTCTGCTAACACGCCGAACCCAACTAGTGTTCAAGTCCTTGATCTCGAGGACGAGATCGCTAAGAGGGGGATACTGTTACATCCGTGCATACTGACTCTATCGGCACTTCATCGGCCTCCGACAAACTCCGACCTTACCTTGTTCTCATTCGAGCTTATCCGTCTTGCTCTGGGTTTATGCAATGAAGCTTACTGAGCGTAACCCATATCCGTTTATCCTTACTTACTTCTTATTCCGTATCGGTCTCCGAGTTTGTTCCTCTATGCTTCTATGATCTTCCTTGTTCTACTTATGCTCATGTCTTGTTCATTTCCTTACTCGTATACAAAGGACTGCCTAGTATTTAAGCGTTACTTCTTGTACTTGGTAGTCAGTCTGAATATTGAGTTCGTTAGACCATTCCTAACGGCCACCAAGTTCTCTTCTTCTGAATCGCTCTCTATCTCAGTCCGCGTCGGCATTCCTCGGCCTCCGATACTCTTGTCTATTGCAGTCCGCAAGACAGGCAGGCGTACGTTCACCACTGTGTAGCGTTTACGCAACGACTGCTCCGATTCATTATAGTCTTACCCCGTCGGACTTCCATCGGCCTCCGACTTACTTCTGCTCTTGACTTGGCACGCACTTAACACTACCCAGAAGGTATGTCCCCGCATTTTTGCTCTCCTGGTCTTGTCTTTAAGAAGATTCCTTAGCTCTCTTCTTATGCCTGCTCCGTGGACCCTCTACCATGTATCCACCACAAAGAACATCCAATTAGGCCCAGTTGTCATTGAGAACGAGCTGCCACATCACAGGGTGTATACCCAGAAGGTACATATGTCCCCGCATTCTCAATCTTCTGGCCTTGTTTTTTGAGATATTCCTTAGCTTTCTTTTTGCGCCTGCTCCCTGAACCCTCCCCCACGCCTTTGCCCCAAAGAGCATCCGATTTGGCACAGTCATCATTGAGAACAAGCTGCCACATCACAGGGTGTCTACCAGAAGGTATGTATAGTGCTGTAGGTTAGGCCTTGTTTTCTCAGATATTTGTTAGCTCTCTTTTCGTGCCTGCTCTAGCCAACGTGTGTGCTCATCCATTGCCAACATCAAGTTCGTCATTGTTCTTTGATCACTTCATTCAAGGTATGTACTCCCCACCCAGTTTTTCTTTGATAACTTCCTCAATACTCACCTGATTGCTTAGCTGTAAAGCTCCCCCTGTCCCTCTAATGGCCATTCACCTTCGAATGTCAACCCATTTGCACTCATCTATCGCCAACATCGAGTACGACATTGTTCTTTGATCGCTTTATCCAAGGTATGTACTCCATCGAGTTTTTTCATAACTTCCTCAATACTCACCCGATTGCTTAGCTCTCAGATTCTTCCTGTCCCTCTGAATGCCCTTCACCCTCCCGTGTCAACACATTTATGCTCGTCTGTTGCCAACATCACGTACGACATTGTTTTTTGATCACCTCATTCAAGTTATGTACTTTCCACCGATTTTTTTCATATACTCACCTGATTGCTTAGCTCTAAAGCTCTGAAGGCCCTCCACCCTCATTGCCTATAGCCGCAAAGCTGCACCCTCCATCGCCCCCATGCATGATTGGTGTGGACAGTGCTCACACACTTCACACTGAACATAGTGGGGGAATAGACTGTGATTAGGCTGGGTGGACAGTTTTGCACTTCACCCGTGCTGCACAGTACTGGCAGATCAAAATGAGTACAGTTCAAGGCGAAGTTGAGGGTGTGTCTTTTTTTTTTCCGTTTCATTGTTCAAATACTGAGGTCGCTTTTAGGCTTGAATCCAGCCTGACTACACTTGTAGACAACTTGTAGACAGACCACATCTGGTCTAATTGGCGTTATTGCGCAGTACCACGCGTAGGGTTGCGCACGGGTCCGGGTCCGGGTCCGGCGCTTTTAGGCTTGAATCCAGCCTGACTACACTTGTAGACAACTTGTAGACAGACCACGTCTGGTCTAATTGGTGTTATTGCGCAGTACCATGCATAGGGTTGCACACGGGTCTGGGTCTGGGTACGGCTGTGCCAACCTGGACCCGGACCTGGGTATGGCTGTGCCAACCCGCATCTGGACCCTTTTATACCTGACCCGCTCCTGAGCGGATCGATGCCAGGTCTACCCACAGGTCAGATACCGCCCAGTATTGACTCGCAGTACCGGCGGTGATACCCGTACTCATCATGATCATGCGCAACCCTAACCATGCGCAGTGCACGAAGCTCTGCACTCTGCTCAAGCCCGTTGCTGAGGGCATCAAGGTCAGCAGCGTGGAGGAGTTCTAGTGACAGGTGTGTTTTTCGTCTTTAGTATTGCGTTTTGATTATTGATGTGTGAATCTGCAGGAACACAAGCTTAAAGTCATTATTCTCTCGACTGTGCGAATTCGTCAACTACGACCTCCAATACACGCTTGGCTTTGTCGCCAATCTGCATCAATTCAATGGTGCATTCTTTCGTTCTTTGCTCTCTGAGTCCCTTCAGCGACGAATGTAATGCTCTTTACTCATGGTCATGGTAACCCGTGCCCAATCCCTCCTCATTGTCGTCGGCGACCTGAATAGACTCGGACTTGATCTGCCGTGGCGTGCATTCCTCAACTACATGTCTATCAACAACATCAACAACAGATGGACCGGCCCGGATCCCAAGCTCGAGTTGGCTGGGAATGTGTATGCTGATCAGGTGAGGAGCAGCACGGCGCTGGATATGAATGTGTTTATAAGGTGGATGGAGGTGTTGACGGTGGCTGGTGCGAAGGATGTGAATGTGGAATTTAAATGTTGATCAGCCCTGGCGCAAAGCCAAATGAGTGCAACTCTGTACGACAATGAAAGCCTCTAGCGAGCACAGAGTGTTTAGTAGTAGTACACCTCCTTACACGGCCTCATGCTCCCATCCACGCATGCACAGCGGTTCGGTGCCCTTGTAGTAGATGTCGGTCCAGAAATCCTTGGCGAGGGGCTCTGGCGACTTCTTTGCCTCGTCGACTTCTGCGCTGGCATCCTTGTTGAGTTGCGGCAAAATTTGTTAAGCACCAGTATAACAAAGAGAGAGAAAACAAATGCACCTTGAGCTCCTGTTCTGTCACAGGCCCCCAGCAACTGACCCCTTGCCATCGACCTACAGGCTGGGGATCTTGTCGCCACTGGTGTAATATGAGGTGTGGGAGGAGGAACGCTCGGCGGAGGTGCCCATTCTCCACACATATCCAGTCAATGGATCCTATATATAGCACATCCTTCTGTGTGAAATTGAAGCATAGCCAGAATAAAAAGTGAGTTTGAACCACTACAGTATGGTGTGATGTGATTTTTTTGTAGCTACAAAAAAGTCACATCATGCTGTTTCCTGATCATGTGACCTGGAAAACTGACGCAATAAGGCTTGAGCACTGAGGGTTGGGACCAGCCTCTAGAAGATAGGAAGGGTGGCAAGTGGGCAAGGAGGGTGGTCCCATGGAGGGTCTTCGGACTGGAGGAGAGGAGTGCTAAGAACATGGAGGGTGGCAGCCTGTACACAACAGCCGATTCCATAGAACCAGCCTTCCAGACGGCTACCCATGAGGTAATGTGCACAGGTTGCCAAGGCAAGACAGAAATGAGGTGGCCAGAATGACGAAGGTGATTAAAGCTCTGTCGTAGTATAGACACAACATGGAGCCAGGGTGCAAGAGCAGGATCTTGGAATGTGTCGTTCTCCGTAATGGCTGAAGCGTTTGAACTGCGAGTTGGGGAGTAAGGAGATGTCAGATGGAGAGGACTGCACACTAAATATGGTTTCAGGCTAGGCAGAGATGCCGGAGATACGGATGAGTTTGTCTTGGGTACATCATTCATGATATGTTCTTCTGTGTTGTCGTTCTCAACAACAGCTGGGTCACTAGAGATGCAAATTGGGGAGGTGTGGGAGGTCGGAAGGGAGTATTCATGTTCCAGCCCTTGGAAGATTTGGTCAGACAGATATGGAGAATGAGCAGGGGATTGAATGAGTGGATGATGTGATGGGAGCGATGCTGGGAGGGCTCATTCTCAACAACGGCTGGATAGTTCTGGGTGAGGTTTTGGGAGGACGGCAGGGGTGGTGGTAGGGACCTACAGCCTAATTTGAGGACCGATCCATGAGAGCAATCCCGCAATACACACTGTTCTTGGCTGACAATGTGTCTGACAGCGTTGGAAAGGATAGCGTGGGAACAAGTGGGGTGTGGGAGTGGTAGGAGGTCAGGAGGGAGTCTAGGGAGGTGTGTGAGAAGTTTTAAGCCGATAGACCGAGTAGTTGTGGAGATAGAGGCCAGGCAAGGCTGGGAGACAGTGTGACGTGACTTTTTTGTAGCTACAAAAAAATCACGTCACACCATAGTGGTTCAAACTCACTTTTTATTCTGGCTACGCTTCAATTTCACACAGAACATAGAAGGATGTGCTACATCTATGTCAGCAGATCATTTGGGAGATTGGGAATGCAACAAGTAATAGAATGATGTAAATATCCACAGACAACAGGAACCAATGGAAAATCCTTAACTGACGATGAATGGTGTGCCATAACTCAGCGGAAGAATTGCTGATAGACAGTTCCACTATCTACCATGTCTTTGTGCAAAGGACAGGTAACAGTCCTCCAATCTCAATTCAATTTATTCTTAACTGACATCCTTCCTCTTGCAAATCAAGACCTTCCAAATAAGGCAAATATACAGTTTCTAAAGTTACTATATAGGGATATTCTCAAAATGGGAATTCCATATATGTATATATTGCAATTCATAATCTATCAATGTTCCCGGGTGGATTATTTTAAATGTTCCGGCCCGGAACATGATGAGATTATTGAAAGATTATGCAAAATAATCCGGGCCGGATCATGTCAAAGATTATTGATAGATTATTGATAGATTATTTTGAATAATCTCACTATAATCCGGCCCGGATTATGGGCACATGCCCGTAGTGTGTGGTCCCAACAACTTATGCTGGGTTCAAGAATCGGCTTGTGCAGATTGCTGGAAACCTGCAGCGGGGCAAGATCAGGCAGCAACGCCAGAATGCTCTTACTGTGCAGAAACCAAAAGTCTTCCAAATCCTTCGACCATCCCCAGCATCTCACCATGCTTCACCCAATCATACCAATTTGACCACGGACAACTCCATGCCCATGGAACTCGACAACCAAGGGCAGACTTCAAAGCCTTTCCGTTGCTACAATTGCGGAAAGTTTGGACACGTCAAGAAGAACTGCCCGGATCCACCGAAACAGAAATTTAACTTGCGAGCCCTCTGTACAGAGATTGATGGGATGGATGCGCAGAGCGAAGTGCTCCAGTCCCTGGCTGCAAAGTTGAAGGAAAAGGGTTTTTGATGCGCTCTGCTCCATTGGCCGAGGAGACAGAGCATGCAGATAGATATGGACGGTTTACCATCCTTACAGAGAAAGGAGATTCCTTTCGAAAGTTTGATACTGATAGTTCTCTGGATATAGGTTCAGCATTGCAACCAAATTTAAATCATTTGCTGGCAAAGGAACCAAATGATCGTGAAGAGAAAATTCGGCTGAATAGGAAGCGCTTGCAGAAACTGCGGAATCAGAAGCAGGATGTAAAGGATAAGCGCTGGAGTGAATTCAAGAAGGCTAGCAGAAGGGCAACTGCTGTTAAAAACCAATAAAAGGGGAGCATAGCTCCGATGGCTCAATCCTTGGCTAAGGAGGAAGCGCCAACATCATACCAAAATCTGACACACACACGAGTACCAGCTGCGGTCAAAATTCGAGAAGCTGTGGAGAGACAGCGCGGCCCGAAACCGGACCATTTGTCTGATGAAATCAAGAAGTTCCATGCTGAACGGAAGCGCCACAAAATGGTCATTTCAATCATGCTTGCAGAGCCTGAGACTGGAAAAACCCGCAGAATAAAGGGGTTGTTGGACAGTGGGTGCACAACAACTTGCATTGATCGGAACTACGCCAAGGCGCAGGGGTTCCAGATGAAGGAACTGGATGTGCACATCATAGCAAAGAATGCAGATGGGATGGAGAATTCTCAGGGCAAGATTACCCATTACGTCGAACTTCAGATGGGCATCGGGCCTCACTGGGAAAAGACACGTCTCCTGGTGGCTGGCTTGGGGAAAGCACGAGTGTTCATTGGCTACGACTGGCTTTTGAAACACAACCCACAAGTCAACTGGGCTAGCCAGAAAATCACATTCTGCCGCTGTCCGCCGGAGTGCAACATGGACAGTGAACAATACCACATTGGCGACAAGGAACCAGAGCTAGAAGAGGGAGAATCTCTACTGCTGGTTGACTTCAGCGACGCAATTGAGCTCAGAGCCAAGGAGACTCAGTCTCAGCGTTTCGCTCAAGAAGCAGGCAAAGACCAGGATAAGATGACAGAGGACAAAATCCCAGAGCATTATCATCAGTTCAAGGACATTTTTGCAAAGGATTCCTTTGACACTCTTCCTCAACGGCGGCCTTGGGATCATGCTATTGAGTTGAAGCCAGATGCAAAATTCGTTGATTGCAAGATCTATCCGCTTTCACGGACTGAGCAGGGCAAACTGGATGAGTTCTTGGAGGAGAATTTGCGGACTGGACGAATCAGACCTTCGAAATCGCCCATGGCTTCCGCATTCTTCTTTGTCAAGAAGAAGGATGGAACCCTCCGACCTGTGCAGGATTACAGAAAACTCAACGACATGACCATCAAGAACCGATATCCTTTGCCTTTGATCTCAGAGCTTGTCAGCAAGCTCCAGGGTGCCCGCTTTTTCACAAAACTTGATGTGCGATGGGGTTACAACAATGTTCGCATCAAGGAGGGTGATGAGTGGAAAGGGGCATTCCGCACAAATCGTGGACTCTTCGAACCTTTGGTCATGTTCTTTGGATTGACCAACTCGCCTGCCACGTTTCAGACTATGATGAACGACATTCTTCGGGACTTGGTGAATGAAGGACGAGTAATTGTCTACCTCGACGATATCCTTATCTTCACTGAGACCTTGGAGGAACATCGGCATGTTGTTCGTCGAGTGCTTGAGACACTGGCCAAACACAACCTTTTCCTCAAACCTGAAAAGTGTGAGTTTGAACGGACTGTCATTGAGTACCTGGGCATGATCATTTCCTACAACTCCATGAAGATGGACCCAGTCAAGATAAAGGGTGTTCTGGATTGGCCAGAGCCCAAGACTGTCAAACAGGTCCAGGCTTTCCTTGGATTCATTCACCAACTTCTACCGCCGCTTCATTCGAGGCTATAGTGAGATTGCAAAACCACTCACAAGGCTCACGGGAAAAGGAGGCTGGGCTTGGGCAGATGAACAGAGACGTTCATTTGCATTGTTGAAGGAGAGAGTTGCAGAAGATGCTGTCTTGGCATTACCAGCAGATGATGGGAAATTCCGGCTTGAAGCAGATGCTTCTGAAGGTGCCATTGGCGCTGTCTTGAGCCAACTTCAAGAAGGCAAATGGCGGCCAGTTGGTTTCATGTCACATAGTCTCTCGGACACGGAGCGCAACTACGAAATCTACGACAAGGAAATGCTTGCAATCATGGCAGCCCTGGATGAATACCGACCATTCCTCATGGGTGCCAAGGAGACCTTCGAGATTTTCACGGATCATCAGAACCTGCAATACTTCAAGAAGCCACAGAAACTCAACAGACGACAAGCACGTTGGGTTACCGAACTATCCGAGTTCGACTTCACACTTCATCACCGTCCTGGTGCTCTGAACAGAAAGGCAGACTTGTTGTCCCGCCGAGCCGACCACGATCAGGGCAAGAATGACAATAGTGATGTTGTTCTTCTGAAACCCAAACTCTTTCGAGCTACAGAGTTTGAGTTTGAAAGTCTAGATCAACAGCTCATTGGAGACATCAAGTCATGCAAACGTTTGGATACATCGGTTAAGATTGCTCTAGAGAAGGAACTGCCTGGTTGGACCCGAAAAGATGACCTGATCCTGTACAAGGGCAAGGTCTATGTCCCACGGGATCAGAAACTCCGAGAGAAGATCATCCACCAGCATCATGATGTTCCCCTTGCTGGACATCCCGGTGGATTCCGAACACAGGAGTTGATCGAGCGGAATTTCTGGTGGCCACGGATTGGCAACCAAGTCAAGGAATACGTGCAATCGTGTGAGGCTTGCCAGCGTACAAGATACCGACGTCGGACCCATGGACTATTGAACCCACATGCCGTACCAAGTGGGCCATGGGAGACAATTTCGATGGACTTGATTGGCCCCTTGCCGGAAAGCAATGGATTCAATGCAATTCAAGTCTGGGTCGACTTGTTTACCAAGCGCATTCATGTTGAGCCAGTGGATATAAAGCTCAGCAGTGAAGGGGTTGCACGGTTAACTCGAGACCGAATTGTTCGTTATCACGGGATTATGCACAAAATTATCTCTGACCGGGATCCACGGTACATCTCCAAGTTCATGCAGGAGTTGAACCGTCTTCTTGGCACACAGATGAATCCCACAACTGCATATCGACCTGGGAGCGACGGCCAAACTGAACGCATGAATCAGGAGATCGAACATTATCTCCGGATCTATGTGAACTATCATCAATCAGATTGGGCTGAATGGCTTGCAATGGCGGAGTTCGCCTATAACGACAAAGTCCACTCTTCGACTCAAATATCACCATTCTTTGCGGACCATGGTTATCACCCTGGAAAGGAGTCGAGGGTCGGCTGGAGTCCAAGAACGAAACAGCACAGGACTTTGCCCAGCAGATGAAGAAGATCCGGGAGGATGCTGGCATTGCAATGCAAAAGGCAAAAGACTACATGAAGAAACAGTATGATCGCAAGCGAGTGCCAGCCCCAGACTTCAAGGTTGGGCAGAAGGTGTGGCTGGAAGCCAAAAACATCCAGCAAGATCGACCAACGGAGAAATTCTCTGATCGTCGACTTGGACCATTTGTAATTTTGGAGAAGATTGGAGCTGCAGCATATCGGCTGAGGATGCCAGGAATGGACCAACATCATTCTGTCTACAATGAAGAACTGTTATCTCCTTATGTGGAGCCACCTCCTCACAGGCGAGAACATCGACCACCTCCAACCATTGTCCAAGGCCACGAGGAGTATGTTGTGGAGGAGATTCTCAAATCTCGGAAACGTGGACAAGGCTACCAATATCTGGTCAAATGGAAGGATTACCCACACAGTGACAACACTTGGGAACCAGAACGTAATCTTACCAATGCGAAAGAACTCTTGAGTACGTTCAAGAAGCGTAACATCACAACTCGCGCTCTGAACACAGTACCTATCCTTCCCTCCGGATATTGGGATCAGCTGATCGACTGCTACAAACCGAAGATTGAATCACTTCCCTATCCCACGCGGCGACTCTTTGACCCTTCCACTGGCAAATTTGAAAACATAAAATCTACATCAATGAGGACATTGACCATAGAGAGGGGGGTAATGTCACAATTGCTGTTTGTTTTCGTGACTACATCACATGTCACATGTCACATACTCCGGATGGACTGTGCCATCGACTGTGGAGCTGTGCACGGACTGTGCCATCAACTGTGGAACTGTACATCAACTGTGCCATCAACTGCGGACTGCGGAGCACAGCCACTGAGGGTAGTATATATACCGTAGCTAGCTGCCCTGTATCCCTAGTCCTTTTATTCCATCTCGTTTACACTCTTACCATCTCCTCCTCCTCTCTCCCTCTCCCTCTTTGTGTTCTACCATCTGATACCCCATCGTCTGTGACCTCTGGCGTATAGTGTGACAGCTCACATTCCTCTGATCTCTGCCCTGTTCGTGACATATAGTTGTCCATCACTCGAGCCGGCTACCAACATTTGGCGTCCTTCGGTCTACGCAGGTATAAATGACAATGTGTCGACGCATGTGGCGCGGAACCCAACCTGAAAGGCCAGGCTGCAGATGCGATCTGCATTCATGAGGAATCGTTCAGTTTCGAGGACAGCCATACGTACCGGTCACCTTGGAGTCTTTCAGCACGAAGATGGGCTCGTTCCGTTCCACCTCGTACACCGCGATCCTGTTCGTACTGGTTGCTGCAGCCACCATATCGGCAGCCACAAAGACTGCAGGGAGCAGGAAGGATTGCTTCTCTCCAGGCGAAAGCGGGGGGGTTTGCGACCTGAGTTGACCCCCGAGATCTGCCCAAAGAAGGCCGCTAAAGGTCGTGACAGTGAAGACAAGCAGAAGGAAGAGCTGGCAAATGTTAGAAAAGGATTGGTTTACTACGATGACATATAACTTTTGTCGCAACACGTCGATGCTCCAGACTGGTTCAAGCCGGCGTTCGAGCTTGTATGCTCTGTTCTGTACGTGAGCGCGCTGATTTGTTTTCTGAATGGGGGGCTCACTTGACTCCCCACGCTGCCCATCCGATAATGACGAGTTCCTCGTGAAACTTGATATCGAAAACGACGTCGTTTTCAAGTGGACTCCCGACGTGCTCGTTTTCGAGCCATACTGGTGGTTGTTCAGAGAGTAGCTTCTATAAGGCAGGAATCATACCGCCCTCAGCAGGTCGTTTGGCGACTAACGCGCGCCGTGCATAACCAATCGCGACCAACTTGGTGGTGGGCTGGAAGTCGACGCAGGTTACTGTTGAAGTGTGGATTTGGACTCAAGCAGTCTATTCATATCTTATCTTATCTTGTCTTATCTGTACATCATCTTATCTGTTTGGTAGCTATCTTGCCATTGTTCCCAATCGGGTAATCCCCTTATACTTACATATATGGTCTTGCCCTTGTTCTTGCTACTTTAGGCAAACCCCTTGTACTTACATATATGGTCTTGCCTTTGTACTTCCTACTATATAGGTGGCTAGATAGCGCTCTGAGGTCCCCAGTTTCTCACTGTTGACCTCAGGCAAGTAGTTCCTTCACTCTCATGGATAATACAAGAGTTTCTCACTGTTGACCTCAGACCTCTGTGCATTGCCTGTTCAACAGTTACCGGCGCCGGAAGCTCCTGGATGGGAAACTCAGGGCGTTTGTGCTTGACACTGGGCCATGAAGGAGACCTGGTGGGCAAGTCCCAGCACTGACCATTTGCAAGCCCTGCAATGACCTCGTGCGGGCCAACCCAGACGACTGCACGCACGCCGCCCTGAAAGGAGAATTGAACCGTCTTGCGTAGACTGACTCCCTCACGCCGGTAAAGAGTAAGCCCGCCCTCTTCAGAGCTTGTTGCCAGCAGGTTGGGCTCTTGGGAGCAGAAAACAACCGAGTTTATGGCAGTGTGGGCGTCCTGCCAGGTTGCCGTCAGCTGGAAGGACGAGATACTGTTGGAGCTCATCTTGGAATCCAACAGATCGACCGAGTGCCTGTTGGGCGGGCTTTATGATTCTGGGTCATACGTGAAGCAGGATGGAGGCGGCATCTGAGATGCCGACGTGCGTGATTGAGCTTTCGATTCACATCAAACTAGTAGGGGGTACAAAAAATGTGTGGCTCAGTTGGAAAATGAAGCAAAAAAACAAAACAAAGTGTGCGTATTCTATCCATCTAGATCTCCTGCTTTCGATTCGAATCCGTCGTTCGCAATGCTTTCGTTCAAAGCGCTACATTATCTGACTCGGATTGTCCCGATGGACCAGTGACGGGCTCCAGTGACACGCAGAGTGCCTTTGAGAGTTTCAAGACTTTTTCCCTAGTTTGCAATCGCGCTTCAACGGCCAGCGGCGGAGGATACAAGCCGCCCCGTTTGACAGGAATTGCATTTACCGCCGCAAAGTTGATTTTCTGCGCCGGGTATTCTGTCCAGCCTACGTCCAATCTGCATCTATGCAAGCTCTATAATATTCTCAACTTACCAACTCTTTCGGGGTGGTTGAAGCGTTTGAAGTCGTAATGGTATATCACACTGAGTTCCAAGTTATCGTTTTGAGACGGCTCCGTCATAAACTCGCGAGGATCGTGTCCCCCAATAATTCGGTCCACTATGGTGACGTCCCCGTCCTGCGCTTCGAATTCTATTACCACATCCCTTGTCTTGACATGATTTAAGTACAGGTGCAACGGGAATGAGAATGTAACGCGCTTACTGTCGATTTGTGAAACAGGAGCATGCTACTCTGGTCCAAGTGCACGCCGCACAGGTCCTGCACCATGCAGCAAACCCATAGGAGTGTGTTTGGGGCGCTTTGTTGTGCCGTCGAAGCATAACACTACGGGCATGTGCCCATAATCTTTCAATAATCTCATCATGTTCCGGGCCGGAACATTCAAAATAATCCACCCAGGAACATTGATCATATCGTGTCCCAAGGATGCTGTCCAATACCATCTAAAATAGGCATAAAAATGCCCCACAGCCTAATTTCCCCCAAAAGCTTCTCGAAAAGGACTTTCACCCTTAAATAAAGTTCATACCGTAATTTGCCCGAAAGCTTCTCAAAAAGGAATTTCCCGCCAAAAGCAACCTAAATAGGAAATATACTGGGGAAAAAATCGTGAAAAAACGGTGATTACGGGTCTGCCGTGGGTCCGTCGACGTCCACGCCCCGCTCCCCGCCTGCTCTTCACGGTCCTGCGGCTCTACCTCGTCATCATCCGCATCCTCCGTCGCCTCGGCAACCATCCTTTGCACCGCCTCCGCCGCCGATGTACTCCATTGTGCCCTGAACGAAAGCGCGATTCGTTTATAAATCGCTTGGCTGGCGATTCGCGTACCCTCGGGCACCTGCAGCGAGCTCCCCGTCCTCTCCAGCCCGCCCCTTCGCCCTTCCCTGCCACTCCCGCTGCACTGTCTCTAGGCTGCGGAGGACTCGCCACATCTCCTCCCTTATAATTTCGACCTCCTCCACCCACCGGTCGCGGCGCGCTTGGGCTTTTGTCCATTGAACTCACACCGCTAATTGAAATCTATCAGTTTTACCAGATCGTCCTATCAAATGCACGTACCATCATGCAGCTCCTGAGCATCCGGGTCCCCGCCCACTGACCAAATCCACGAAACGGGCTTGATTGTCTTCGGCACGCTTGGCTCATTTCTGACGCGCGCCGATGTTCCCGCCCGTCCCAAAGCTGCCCGTGCTGCTGCATCCGATTCTACCTCCTCCACCCCTACCCTCGCGTCATCGTCGTTGAGCACTTGGAAGTGCGGGCAAAACCTCGCCTTCAACTCGAGCCCTGCCCTTCGAGCCTCCCGGTACTTCGCCATCTCGTGCTGGCCTTGGCCGTTGATTCGTCCAATAAGCGTATTCGAGCGAGTGGATGCGAGCTGCCCAACGGCATTGGCGTTCCGATGATCGATGAGGTGGTGCTTCGCTTGCAGATAGCCCCGCAGCTTGCACAGAGCATCTCCGCACTGCCCTTCCCGCCGCCGAAGCTCTGCCTCCACCAAACCCCGCCTACAATCCCTCCTGCGCTGCTCGTTCGTCATGTCCGAGGGTAGCCACAGCTTCGTATCTTCCGCCAGTGGTGCCGGCACATCCCGATCCCTACTCTCCTCCTCTTCCGCTCGCAGATCCTCGACGACGGGCATGAACACCGTCTGGTGTGTTTCCCAGTTATGTAGCTTCTTGAAGAACGACACATGAAGTTCGTCGAGTTGACTAGCCCGGTCCGCAGTCATTGTGACCGTTGCCTTGACCTCTGCCCGAATACGACGTCTGAAATTTTGTCAGAAGTAGGTCGACCAGACTCTGAATATAACTTACTGGAGATCCTGGAGCTGTAGCCCCGCTTTGATAAACGCAACACCCGTCATTTTCCCAATCATCACTTCCCTGCGCCCAGCCCGCACATCCTCCAATTCTGCCTTTTTGAGCTCCGCAAGAATTTGCCCCTCAGTCGGCCCCGCTGTACACCATCAGCATCATCCATCGCGTACGCTTGTTAAATACACACCATGCTTGCCGTCCATGAGGTATGGGTTCGGGGCCGATGCATCTGCATTCCATTTGTCGATGCGTCGTTGCCATTCGATTTGGTTTGCTGAACTCAGACTGACATCGACCGCAGCGAACTCAGCCATTTGCCGGTCGCGTTCAGCCAGAGCAATGATGAGCTTGCGTGCCAAAGCATCACCTAGATTAACGCTCAGTCAGTAGTCCGAACGAGGCGCTGCAATGTACTCGCCCTCTTTGACGTTCTTCTCAAAGTTGACATGATCAACTTTGTCGTCGATGGTGTCGTGTTGGTGTCCCTCGCCCATCTCTTTCGTCGAATATCCAATAGGGTTGAGTATTGCCCAAGTTCGCTCGATGCCCTCGCCATCTGTTCGCCCGACACCGACGGCATGGCTACGCGAGTTCGCCGCCTGACAACTCGCTTCGTGCACAGCCGCATGCCAAACAGGCAGCCCGAACTGCACCCGATATTTGCTCAGCTCTGTCCGAATCGCCGGCACTCATTCCTCATCCTCCCAGCCCTCCTCCTCGGCCAAGTCTTCCAGTCGCTCCGCTTCTCTCGACACCACCGCTGCGGCCCGGATTGCCAGCCGTTGTTTCCACTGACATGCGATGTCATAAGATAGCACGAGTCCCTTGACGCCTATCCCGTCGACCGCTGATAAAAGAATCCAGTCCATATTCGCGTATCTGGGGAAGTTTCAGTGAGCGACCCGAGTCCATATTCAAGCGCCCTACCTCTCTCCCTTTTGAAGATCCCCGAGACCCATTGGTCGCACTACACCGTGTCAAGCACAAACACACTCGCCGACCCCCGAGACACGCAGGCCTGTCGTCAGCCGAGTTTCCTTCTGCATGAGTGCAGCAAACGCAATGCAGGTGCTCACCTGTCCGAAAAAGCGTCAGCAGACGTCGCAAATGTCATGAATGAAAGGAATGCATGTCTTCTTCTACGACGTAATGCCGCAAGAAGTACTTGTATGCGTCCGTTGGGACGAAATATCCCAGTCCCTGACCCAGCGATGGGTCATGGCGTTCGTTTGCGCGTATGCGGTTCTTCAATCGGAAGTTCGCGTCCATTGCCAGCAGCAGTGAGTGACGATACCTATAGTCGACATCAGCAGGATACACGAAACTGCAAAAGATACGTACGCTTCGTGATCTGGGGCATTCTCCCATCCGTCTGGCATATTCCTCCCCGGGTCAGGACAAGCCCAGCACCGTACGGCCAAGCCACCAGGAGGCGTCGTCTTCACTCCGTCCGGCCAGTGTCCTCTCCCTGCCCGCTTCGCACGCGTCAAGAAGTCCCACTGTCTTGACATTCGCACGAAGGACTTGTACCGATCCTGCCGGAACATGAGCGCGTATCCTTGAGCCCAAGCAGCATACGTACCGCTACTTTCTTTGTGTGGGTTGCGTCTGTGAGTTGTTCCAGCGTATGTACGAAATCGTTGGCGTTGACATTGGCGATGACTTTGAGCAGCCGAAAAAGTTCGAGGAGCGTATATGTGGCGCATGTGGATGGGTTGATGGTGGTGGCGGGATACCAGCCGTTGTCCATTAGTTGTGAAAGGTGGCCATGGGGATGTCGCAAACTGTCAGAGCACCCACAGAATCTACGATTCCGTCAGCAACCTCGCCATATACTCCCGCCGTAATTGCGTACCGGACGTCAACTTTGAAGATTCCTCCATGGTCCATCACCGTCAATGTCCAGGGACGGTCCGGGGAGCGTCTGGCGGGATACGGGCACTCGAAACCGTGGTGACCCAGCTGGTAAACCATTGCGAGCTGGACTGCTGCCGTAGAGTCCCGAAAGAGTGAGCATGGGGCCCAAAAGTCTCCATTCCAGACCTGCGTCGATTATTCAGAGCGGGCATGCACATAAACCAAGAGAATTACCTCGGGCCGATGAAGAGGCTGCTGTTCATGCCGCTCTCGCAGGCATGTTTCGCACTGGAGAAACTGTCCGCATGAGCGGCACCGGAACAGCCGCAGACCATCCGCCCCGCAGCCAGCGCATCTGGGATGCTCAACATGCCGACCCAATCCCTCACTACGCAGGATCTCGTCGAGATAGGACGGTATCTGACGTCGCCACAGTCGCATGGGGTCATCCTAACTAATGGTGAGCATCGCCAGAGTAGCAGCAGACACGAAACGATTCCACTGACCGAGCTAATGTAGCGTCTTCGAGCTGGTGCAGCCTCTACCTGGACGTCGTCTGCGATGCCCGAGTCCTCCCATCCCGTCTGCTCCATTGGCGACCATGAGTCGAATGTGTCGTTGGCGTTTGTCGCAAGCCTCGGACGATGTGCAGGCTCAACGTTAACGAGGCGAGAGCGGATTCCACGGTTGTTGGGGAGGAAATGGATGGCCTGGTCGCCCTGCTTGCGGCGTACGTTGCCGACGCGAAAGGTGTGTTTGTGCTTGCGTGTTTGCTTGCGCTGGTCGGTCATGAGCAGGTTCTCACTCTAAGCTTCTGAGCGAGATCAAAACATACACAGGTGGCCGCACCGCTTCGCTTGGACCAAGCGAAGCGGCGCCGGGTCGCAGTCAATCCCAAGTGGTCATTGTGCTGGTGTACTGATGGATGATGGTCACGGTCCGATTCAAGCGCGCGATCAAGCGCCCAGTGAATCAAGCGCCCAGGATCAAGCGCCGAAGATATCGCATATCTGAACCGAGATCTGGCGATTTTCACATGAAACCTAATACGGGTTCCTGCAGCGAGTTCGCCACGTATTACGATACCCGCCAACCTTTGTATACCCGCCAACCTTTGTATACCCGCCAACCTTTTTAACATACGGTTCTAATCTATGTACGGCTTTACAATCGAGCAGGATACCATTGGAGTGCTGGCGCCATTTCTTAGCGCAGAGAATATTAATCAAATAAGGGACGCACCTCGCTTGACGACCTTGGTGTTCGACCATGATCGCTCCACCCCTTCGCCGTCAAATCTGGCCACCCCTCGCATGATGTACTGGCATGGGGCGTTGTGTGTTGCCGCGAACCGGGACCATTGGCAGACTATGTCGTAGGATATGCCAAGTGGTCGCGAGGGCAGAGGGTGCGTAAAAGCAATGGACTTGTAGGGTTCCCCGCGGGCTTCGGAGGCATATGAGCACCGTGACGCTGGAATCAACGCAATTTACTTACCCAAAGCATTCAATGGGGGGCTATTCGCAGTCGGCGGGGGAGGGTCCATGGGGGAAGGCAAGATGAAGACAAGATGAAGACCGAGAGGAATTTGAGGGAGAGAGACTCGTCGAGAAGACTGGAGAGACTTTATGCGAGCGGAGCTTGAACGGTAAACCCAGGGCTTGATACGAGTCGGGAGACCATATGCATCATTCGTGCGGATTTGGAACACGAGCCAAAATCTAGTGGTGATGGTCGCATAGCCGGGGTTTGAGCCGCTCCACTGGTTACCTCCACTGGTTACGCCCAGTTGAGAATAACTGGCCACTCACCCAGAGTACTAGCTGACTTTCCCTGTACACTACTTCCATGGCCAGTCGCAGCATTGGCCGCCGTGCAATCGAGCAGCGTTATCGTAGTATAATGTCGGGGCCTGGATATTCAGTCCTGCCGGACGCGACGTCGTCTGACTCGTCAGTTGTGCGATTCAAGAATCGCGGTGCGAATAATGGAAACGGTAGGATTGATGATTCGGTCACAGTGACCGTCTGCTTCTGCACTTACTTATCATGCGCCATGGCAATTTGGGATTCGTCGACTTCGCTTTTTCCCGCCGCTAATGCCTGACCGCAAGTCATCCCTACTGCCCACCATCGCTTCAGGCTGACTTGCCCTTAGGAATTCTGTCAGACTCGCTTTTCATCGAGGCGGATTCTGGGTCCGACCACTCCGACTCCTCTTATTCCGAGCCCAGCGTTTTGGAGATATCGTCGGACGAAGACAAGGACGAAGACAAAGCCCCCAAAGCAGTCGCAGTCCCCGGATCCAAAGAAAATCCCTTTCTCCTCGTAGCGACCCCAAGCCCAGCCAAAAAACACCCAAAACGACCCCTCGAGCGACGAGAATCTCCCGAGTCCCCCTCCCGTATGTGGCTGACTTGACTGAATTTCGCAGCTGACCTCTCCTAGCTCAACCCTCTCGCAAGACGCGTCGCATCATCAATCGTGGTCGACCTGCCAATGGCCCGCCGCAGGACAAGGCTGCATCCGAGGCTGCATCCGAAGCCCGAGCTCGTATGTGGACTGCGTTTCCTTCAGTCTAATTGCTAACTCATGGTAGTTCGCATTCTCAAATCTAACCTCTGCGTCGACACCAATCCCGCGTGCATGCTCGCAATGGCACGCAGCGGCTTGGAGGCGATGATGTCCAACGAGATCGTCCTGCCTAGCGCTGACGACCACGCTGTTGTCCCGCGAGCTCGTCCGGTCCAGTCCTCCGACACTGTCGACCACTTCACCGTTGTCGAGGAGGTGCAAATGCGCGAGTGGGAGTCGTACGCGATTCTTCGCTCTTCTTTCGTCGGTGCTGCCCTCGCTGTTCTCCAAGACCAAGACCCCTACGCCGTCGTCCGGCGGAAGTACACTCTCTACGTTGACCCATTTCAATTGCCCCCCCAACTCGCTGATGTCGATCCCAACCACAAATGCGGCCTGTGCGGTTCCCTGGCGTCTCACCCCGTCTTGTACGTCGATCTCATCCCGCACACCATAATCGTTGACCTTGTATCAGGCTCTGGTGCAATCACCTTTTCTGTTTCGTCTGCGCGCGGGTCCACCTCAATAAGTCCTGGCTGTGTCCCCATGGCACTTGCGGTGCGCTGCAGCGGCGTCCCCCTTGGCGTCGCCTGGAACTTGCGAATGAGATAAGCCTGGTGTACACCGGCTTTGCCGACTTTACCGAGGTCCACTATGGTTTGGGCGATGTGCGCTTCCCGGGGGGACTACAGTAGTTCATGTAATGCCCTGTAAATGAATGCAAACTATCCTCTGCCTCCTCTTTTTCAATGAGCTGTGAGCTGGTCCCAGTCGGGCACCCTGTTTGGAAGACTCTCACGTCGAAGAGGGTATATGACGAACTGATGGTGAAATTATGACGAACTGATGTCAAGCTTGAAGCAGCATTTCTTGACTCTGGGTCTTACTTTTGCGCGCGAAACTCTACCGAGGCCAGGAACGATGTCTTCTTGAGCAACCTCCACAAATTTGGGATGCTCCGATGTGGGTGCCTCAGCCTCAGATTGTCAACGCTGCATCAAGCACCTTCGAGCATATTCGTCACTACTGTCTCTAGACGAAATCGCACAACTTTTCATGTTGTCTACTCAACGTCAATTTTTTTCAATATGAGCCAAATACCAGCATTCCCCGCTCTTGTCGTATGCCGGTAGCAGGGCCCGAAGTGTCCGCGATCCCTGGACCGAGGCCAAAATTCTGGTGCCTCGTCACAGACCCGCATCACCACTTGTTCTTAATTCTTAACCATGACGTACGCAACCACCGACAAGCAACGCCACTGCTCCACCGCCGCCCAGCGTCGTGCTGCGACGAGATACAGGCAGAGGCCAGCACCGAGAATGTGTGACGGTTCGTAGCTGAATAGCCTCTGCAGGAATGCCGATGAGCTTCGTGAAAAAGCTCGCGAACGGATGGCGAGACATCGGGCACGTCTTGCTGCCGACGAGACTCTGGCCGCGGAGGCACAGGAGCGTGCTCGCAAGGCCAGTGATGGCTGGGAACAAGAAGGATTGTTAAGAAGGATTGTTCTCAGCTGGTTCTCAATCACTCGTTCTTTTGTACACTTGTTGTTTTGAAAATTGAAGAAGTATTGATTTAAAAAAAAAAAAAAACAAGAGAGCCACAAGAGTATACTACCACGGCTGCAAATCTAGGGGAAAAACTTTGCCTCCACTGCTCAAATGGAGACGCTCGGCGGCCTCGTACTGTACAAAATATTGCCAGCCGAGCCGATGCGCGTCGAGCAACGAGAGAGCCCTGGAAATGATCAAGATCTACCAACCCGATGGATCGCACTTACCGAAGCACGTAACCATCGATGGCGGGGACATCGTCGGGGCTGATGTTCGCCAAAGGGACCTCGAGAACACTTGCGGCCGTGGGATCCACACCAGGGGCTTCCGAGTCGAGGGGGTGGTGCTTGAGGACGAGGACGTTGCCGAGAGGAGCCTGGAGACGTTTTGCCCGGCTAGGCGGCTTGGGGATGATCGTCTCGATCTCCTCATTCGCCCAGACCGGATCGGCATCATCGAGCCAGTGGGGACATTGGAAGAGGATCGTGAAGCCCACACCGTTGTGGGGGTAGAATGGACGGGCGCAGTCGGGGCAGGCGGTGGGATTGGCGTCAAAATATGGCATACCACCGTCAGTCCCCGTGCTGGCGGCGGCGAGGAGGGTTGAGTGCGGGATGCGGACCAGCAGCTTGCCTCCCGCCTGCTGGTAAAGCAGGCCGAGACAGGAATCCGCGGGGATCTGTGGAAAAGAGAGGGCGGAATTAGCTTAAAATAAAACCCAAGATACTGTTTAAATCTTACCGGACCAACGAAGGGATGGACCAGCGATGGCGCCTGGACGGGTGCAACTCCAGGAGCGGGGAGGACGAAGGAGCCGATGGGCGTGAACGGCGCGGCGGACATGGCAGGAAGAAGGAATGTGATTTGGCTGTGAAGAAAGCACATGCCTCGTCTCCGTATCCGCCCAGGGCTGATGAGAGCGGTCTTGTGGTACGTTTATATCTTGATCGTTTTTTTTGTTTGCATTTGCCTGTTCTCTTCGTCGCGTACGTGCTCGTGGCTGCTGGCGCGTCCTGCTGACCTTGTCCATAGCCCGCTCAGTACCCTATGTCTGTCACAGCGTCATCCTCTTGCTCATCTTCGCTTCCTGCAGACCGTGAGTCCAAGCTTACTTTGTCTCCGGGGTGTTGGTGAGCTAACGCGCGCGTCTCACAGTGCCAGGTTCTGGAGAGGCACCAGAAGAAGATACCAGAGCGCTAGACCAGCCAGGTAAGGGCCTTGAGGTCAGTGTTGTGGGTGGGTGCTGAGTTGCCACCAGAGGAGGATGGCAACGACGATTCCGACGACGACGAAGCTATTGCCCCTGCTGGGGCCAAGAAACTCAAGGGCTGGGCGCACGGAGTACGCGAGGACGAAATCTTGAAAAAGCACATCGAGCCGTATAGGCTGGCACGGCAGATGGGGATGCGCGACGCCGACAATTATTTGCAGATGGTGGTCAACGAGTTTTGCTATCGCATTTCATACAACCTTCCAGACGGCGAGGAGCCCCCACTGCCGCTGCGCGAATGGACGCCGACGACCCCGCCCGACGACGACAGCCTCTTGTCGAAGCAAGAGAGAAAGCAAAAAGCGGCCTGGATCGTGTGGATGATGCCGGTTAGTGTATGAACGCCTGTGACGACACTTCTTCTGATACCACAACCATGTAGCGCATCAAGCGCTGGCTGGACTATCATGCCCAAGCCGGGACTCACACTACGCCAGCCACTGGGAAGAAACTGGACCCCACCGACCCCATCAACATCATGCTCTTCCAAATCGCCGACACACTCCCCCCCAATCGAGCTCGCCAGGGATGGCAACAATTTTGGCACGAGGAGGGGAGGACGACGGTGGAGGAGGAAGTCGTTCGTCGGTGGCCGGGGTCAGCTGAGCGGAAGGCAGCTGTGGCAAAGGCGCAGGAGAAGGCAGAGTCGAGGAAGGGAAAAGGGAAGGCGAAGGCGAAAGCAGTGGATCCCAAGCCGACGGGTGCCTTCCGCCAGAGCCTGGCGCGAGCACTGTATGCGGAGATGTCCAAAACGGAGCAGCAGCCTTATCTCGACCGTGCAGCGGCTGAGAAGGCGCGAGATTCAGCCGCGTTTGAGGCAGCAAGGAAGGCGTGGCCACCAAAAGACCCTGTGGCGAGACAAGCGTACGTCTGACTATGCGCTGGCATTCTGGATTCTTGCTAACCGACTCACAGAGCCATCGACAATCTTGCCCCGACGATAGGTCGCTTCATGAAGGGCGTCGCAGAGCTCACAAACATGCACGTCTTGATGACGCTGGGCAGTCCGTCGCCAAGGTACCATGGTATACTCCATACCGCGCAGTAAGTGAATTAGTTTTGTGTGGAGTAAGATTACTGAGAACGCCTCATCTTTAGCTACTCCGCCGGCGAAAACAACGCACCATCCCCCGTCGCGTTCCCGGATTGGGACGCCGAGCACTTCAACAAGCACACCCTCGAGAAGATGAAGTCGTATCTTCGGACGGCATACAGTACGTATCTTTTGTTTTCTAACTACCGTTGTTAAAAATCTCGTTTTTCTTGTAGGTCGCGAAGAATGCATGGCGTCTGCCTTACCCAAAAACATGTGTATCGGATCGTGAGAAGACGCTTGGGCATCGCTTTCGCAAGGACCAGCAACCGCCGCGGACGTCAACAATACCAGGCTCGACGATACCGGCCTCATCCGAAGGTCCCCAATGCCCGAAACTGGCGAGCAGCGGAAGAAGAAGCAGAAGAGCGTCGCCAGCTCAGGAGAGTCTAGCGAACGCGACGACGACGACGACGAGAACGAGTCTGGAGACGAGAGCGACGACGAGGGCGAGACTGGGAGAAAACGGAAGCGCGGGGCGTCTGGCAAGACACAAAAGGGAAAACGAGCCCGAAAAGAAAGTCAGGCTGGCGATGACGAGGCTCAAGGCGGTAAAACGGGCAAGCGAAAGGCCTCAGGCGAGACGGAGAATGGCCAGAAGAAACGCGGAAAAGCTTCGACCGCTTCAGCAGCGACACCGGGTGGCCGAATAGGAATCATTAGCGGGTTACCACGTCCGCTGCCCCCGTCGACTCGTCAACATCGCCAAACCCGCCGCAGTCGCTGCTGCCATATCCGGAAACGCGGGCCCAGCGAACGCTGTTGTCCCCGGAGCTGCAGCTGGTGCGGAGGCCGTCGCCAAAGGCCTGGACGAGCCCGGGGGTGCAACCCAGCCCACGGCGGACAAAAGTCTTGACGGCGAGCGCCCACATCCGCCTGAAGACGACGACCAGCCCCCGCATCCGCCAGAGGATGTTAACAAGGAGAAGGAAGGGGAGAAGGACCAAGAAGAGCATGTGGAGGGAGATGGGCAGGACGAGGAATTGGCGGACGGCTCGCAGTCGGGAATGACATGTCCCCCAGACGCGAGCTCATGGGTGCAGGAGATCTGGCCGGAGATAGCGGGCGAGTACGTGACGCGGTCGTACAACGAGCTTCTCCAAGCCTTCGTTGCGTTCGAGCGAGCTCATGGGTGGTCGGACGGAGAGAAGGCCCTTTCAGCGAGTGGACGGCCAAAACAGGTCAAAGACTGGATTCGAGCAGATTGCAAGGCAACGGCGCGGCTTACCAAGCTCCATAAGCGATACAACGTCGAGTTCTGGATCTGGTGGAAGGTTCTGCAGCCGCAGTGGAGGAAGGCGGAAACGACTTGGCCGGCGATGGATGCTGTGCAGAAGGAGGAGGAAGGAGCGAGCTGGGCGACGTTGAGGGTCCCCGGGAAGAACGGGCTGGTCAGTGTTGTCGCCAGCCTGTATTGGTGGGGTCGAGAGGGTCTGCTCAAGGAAAGCATGGCGCCGGAGTGGTCTGGGGCGGTGAAGGACGTGACATGGACCCTGCGCCATATGGCGTTGTACAGCGCTGACGCCGCAAGCTCCTCTTAGTTGAAATGGACTTTTTAGACACATCTTTAGACATCAATGCGACTTTTTTTGACTTAATGCTACGACTGAGAGAGACGAAATCACGTGAGCAGAAGGACTTGTCAAAATTTGGAAGATGAAGACAGATACCAGAGATGGACGTTCTCTGGGTAAATGACGCTAACCATTCTCAGTAGATTATTGAACTGGGCAATGTTATACATCACAGAGTGGCTAAACATCCCTGGAATTGGTGGGCGGCGTCAGACTGGCGCATCAGCGCTCGATTGATGATGCGGACACCGACTGATGCGACCACTGACTGATGGGAAGAATTTAAGGCTTCCGATACATTATTGAAGAGGATTATACAAGTCTGTATGCTACATGTTGAGGTGAAGAAAATAGAAAAACAACCGCTGAAGCCGGTGGGCTAGCCATCAATAAATTACCCAATCTGGACAGCCATCAATAAATTACTGATTCTGGAAATTTTTAATGGGGTGGAGCAAGCCATCAATAAATTGCCTATTTGAGGTTTTTCTATCGCCTAGGATCAAGCGATCAATAAACTGCCTATTTGGGACATTTTTAATAGGTAGGAGCCGGCCATCAATAAATTGCCTATTTGGGACATTTTTAAGCGGCCGGAGCCCTACCAATTCGGGGTGCCCGGTACCCAAAAGCCCTGGCTAGTCTAATACGCAAATGTGCCAGTAGCTGCTGGCAGCCAGCAGCTGCTGGGCCATTTGGCTTTTGCCCTGCCAGCAGCTACTGGGATTGTTTGCCTGTATATTACCACTATGGCTCCTATTAGATGGCGGTTCAATCTGGCTAGTATGCCCAGTCTTGATTTTCTTCCGCGGCCGCTCCTGATCAGCGTCCTCTGACAGCTGCTTCTTGAGTTGCTCGACCATAAACTCATCGTGCTCATGGCACACACGCTTGCCACGTCTCGCTGTACTGTGCCAGACGATCTCCTTTGACAAGTCTATTTTGTACTTGGGCTGTTGGTCTTCTCGTCCAGCCCAGTCGAAGCCGAGGATCTGCATCTTCCCACGCTTGTCAACGAGGAGATTGGGGCTGCGAAGGTCACCATGGACGTGCTTCTTGGTGCCCAACTTCCTGACAATCGCCTCGAGTTGGTCAACGTCTGTTGCCTTTGGCGGGACTCCTTCAATGAACTCCATGAGTATTTTGGTGAGGCGACCGTTTTTCTGGTCTTTCACCGCGGGCCCAATGGCGATGAGCTTGGGGGTGTGGCCTTCACGAGCCAGCATCTGCTGTACCTCTGTGTGGTACTCAGTCTCGCGGCCGTAGTTCGTTCTTCTGCCAAACTGATGAACTTGACGACATACATCTGGGCCTTTATCTTTGGTGAAATCCTGACGAAACTCCTTCGTGTCGATTCCTCCGCACCAAAACCCGAACGGCCTCGTCGCCTGGAGCCCTACATCATCGGCAACTGCAAAGGTTTCGACGCCGAGGCCTTTCTCCGCTGCCTGGGGCGTAATCACCATCTTCTCCTTCTACGCGCTTATCCCATCGGTGCTCTGGCGTTTACTGGGGTGCGGCCATTTGAGCAAACGTATGGTAGCTATCTCGCAGCGAGCCTAGCTAGTGCTGGCTTTCCCGTATGTGTCCATATCTTTGGTATTCTTGCAGCCTCTAACGTACACGGTAGATGGATCCCACTTTGGACCCAAAGCAAGTCTTTCGGCGCGTTGCAGCAACACGCACCTTCTGTAACGTTGCTGCCATGGAACACAGTGGTTTTGACCGTCATTTCGTACTGCAGCTCAAGCTTTCTCACATCTTCCGGGTGTTCTTGCGAGAGGTCAATAGCTCCGTATACGATTCGGAGCACCCGTCCACCGAGCTCGAAGCCATCGCTTCCGAACTAGCCCGTCTTCGTGCTGACCCGTACACCACTGTTAGCGACAGGGCAGCTATGAAGAGGGAGAAGAGGCGGGGGTATCAGGACCGGAGGCATGTGAGGGAGGCTACAGAGGAGGTCAAACCGAAGTCGAAGAAACGGAGAAGGAAGGGGAAGGGGAAGGGGAAGAGGAAGAAGCGGGCTCGGTTGGAAGAAGAGGCAGAGACGGATGTGAGGATGGCTGGCCCATCTAGCGAGGCAAGCGAATGGGAGGGAGGGGTCGTCACGGATGATACAGAGGGAATGGGGATTGCGGACGCTGCAGAAGGAAAGACGGACGAGGATATGGATATGGAGGGAGTGGGGGAAGATGATGCCCAAACAGGCTGTATGGACGAAGAAATGAAGGTCGAAGAAATGGAGGGAGTGGGGGAAGATGATGCTCAAACGGGCTGTATGGACGAAGAAATGGAGGACGCCTCCGAATATCACCAACCAAAGCGACGGGAGATCCCCAAGCCGATCGTCGCCTCAAGACCATCCAAGCAAGCAGGCTATGATGCTCCGCCAGGTACTTCCGGCTGCAAGATCTGCAAAAACCTGCAACCCGAGCGGCATTGCTACCGGTTTCTGTACTGTGAAGCCCAGGATCCCGAGCTTCTCCAGGCTCTCAACAATTGTGCGCTGACCGAGGCTTCAAAGGGTGATCGTCTGGAGTCCCGAAAAGATGTATGTTTGCCGCTCCTGGTATCTCTCATCCTTGGCTGAAATGTGGGTAGGGCGAACGAATTAAATGGGTCGATCCTTCAGTCCTTCCCATCCACTTCGTCACCATCAAGAAACGTCCAGACGTGCTGCAGCGCGGATGTGCTACGGACACTACAATCATGGTCGACCGAGCTACTTTGCAAACCGTATGTTTTCGTACTCGGTTGAACACTATTTCTGACCTGATCTCTAGGTAGGCACGGTGGTTATTGGGGTCTTCCAACCCGTACTTCTCGGTATCATTCAGACTAACCAGGAGGAGCATACAGTCAAAAATGTTACGCGCCGCACCGCAATGCAGGCTCTGTCTTACGGAACCATGACCTCTGCAGGGGTCTCACAAGTTGCTGGCGGGGCTCCGTTACAAACGTACGGGATGAGCCTGGATGCCGAGTCGCCAGAGGGTCTAACAGCCATCTTTAGTGCTGCTATAGTGAGCGTCACTTTTTTTTTTTGCTGTTATTGGGAATCAAGATCAATTTATGTAGGACAGCGTCGCACTTGGTGAAGTAGCGAGAGCGACTGTCCCTGATTATCGTGCAGACCATGACGAGTTAGCTGAGACAACAGACATGGCTTGGCTAGGAACCCAAATTGGTACCCTATACTACTGCACCACGTATCTGTCGTGTGTGCACGAGGACGACGACGCCAACCCCCGCGGAGAAAAAAATGCAGGTGGTTTACTTCAACCATGTATGCAGACGGAGAAGAGCGGTTGCAAACCAGGCGAGTTTGACTTCTTTTTCTTGCACTGGGGAGTAAGGCTACAAACAGAGACCAACGTCATTTGGCAAGTGCTTTCCTCTTGTATAGCCCGTTCTAATCCTCATTTTAGGTGCTTCAATGCGACGCAGGCTCATGCCAGCTGCGTCCCAAGCCGGAGCACGATGGACAGTGGCCAGGCTGTCTCACGCGGACAACACAAGTCAGCTCGCCGCAAAGACGCACTTGCAGCGTCTCGCCGAAAGAGAGCAGGAGCCACATTTAGAGAGCGGCAGGCAGCGTTTGGAACGCCGGAGACTGAGGAGGGCGGTGATGGAGAAGAGTACGATGCAGATGAGGAGGAATAGATATGAATGGATTTGCCCCAAATGAATGTATGCTACCACAATCGGGCGTAGTGAGTTATGAAAGGAAAGAATGCGGCGATCAATGTGGAGCGGGTATATAAATGAGAGGAGAGGATGATGAAAGATATATAAGTAGGATGAACGCAACAGCTCAGACGTTGATGAGCGCGTCGGTGAGCACAGAGGACGGGGATGGGAGTAGGCGAGGAGCGCGTTTAGCCCGGCGACGGCAACCTGTCCACAATGGCCGATTCAGTTACCCGCGAGGTAATGTGTACAGGCGAGGGACCTACCGCTTGGTCCTGGTCCTTATGTACCCTGTGGCTGAGGCTGTGCTGAATAAACGCGTCCGTACGCGTGTCGTTTGTTAACGCAGAGGTAGACGGTGAGCCATGGTGTCACGTAGTCACAGTGATGGATCTCGTTACAGACAGCTCTACTCGTATGACCACGACGTCAATTCTTAGTTTGGCCATTGTGCGCAGGTCCCTATCCTCAATATCTCGTCGTCGTAGTATCCTGGAGCCGTATCGCATCAGCTCTCATCCCGGAAAAGTCGTTCAACTCACCAATTTCCGCGTTCACAGGAAAATTCCTTGGAGCAGCTCGTTCCAACAGGCTCGGAATAGTGGTCGACGTCAACATCTCCACATGCATCGGGTCGACGTCGACACGAAGCACAAAATCAAAGTCCTCCTTGATCAGGACGACATCCAACTGGTCGCGCTCTGCCGCCGTTGGATACCAAGCGGGAGCCCAGTAGGAAGACTTGAATACATCGTCCAACTCCCATATGGCATGCTCGTCGTACGTCTGAATCGCCATGCGGAAGCTTCGCAGTGGGGTGGCTCCCCGTCGTTCTGCCAACATCTCCGAGAGGTCCCCGTACTCAATGGGAGCTTTCCAGTCTCTCGCCTCCGCGTTGTATCTATCGTCGTCTGCAAATTCATTCCAAAGGTGATCGGGTTGAATATGCGAGTCCATCTTGACGCGCATTTCTTCTAGCACCGGCGACAAAGTGTGGTCGCAGAAGAGTTTAACCAGATTTCCCCATGCCGCCTTCGGCCCTTGGTATCCCTCCAGAAGTTCCACCTCCAATGTCCGAACCGCCGGTAATGCCTCCAGCAGGTGCGGCCACAGTTCGGGTGCGCTTCCTAACATTCCATAGAACGTGGTGAGCTCGCAGCCCGAACGGTGCACAAAACTGCGCAACGTCTCCGCATCGAGGCTTCCTCGGCAAGAAAACGACGACAATCCGGGCCACCTGTGTAGCCCACTATACACTGTATACTATCGATGTTTACCCGGTGGGTTAACACCGATAAGAACCGACTTCTGCGGTACATCCCTAGGAGCGAATAATTGTTGAATAGGGAAGTGAATAAAGCTGAATATACCTGGGTCAGGATGTGTTTCGCGCTACAAGTCCGCACTACCGTGGCCTTATCGGTAGTCCCTAGGGAGCGAATAATTATGAGAATATCTCCCGTGTATTGTCGGTGGCTCCATAGGGAGCGAATAATTATGAGAATATCTACCGTGCATTGTCGGTGGCTCCATAGGGAGCGAATAATTATGAACATATTTACCGTGTCTTATCGATGCTTCCCTAGGGAGTGAATAATTCTGAACATCTTTCGACTACTTACTACTAACAAGTGTACTATAAAAAGATGAATCTACTTACTACTAACAAGTATGCTATAAAAAGCTGAATAGGATGTTTGTATTAGTAGATTGTGCTACTATTGGATATCATGAAGAGTAACCAAGAAGTAAGAAAAGCGGAGGTTCAACGTACACCAGGCGGACCACCCTTCTTGCCAATTAGAACGTTCTTCCGAACAGCGGCTGGCTTGGATGTTGCAGCAGCAGTGGCCGACTGCAGGGTCGTCGCGGTCTGGCTTGCCGACTGGGCTGTGGCAGTTGGCGGGGTCGTCGCGGTCTGGCTCGTCGACTGGGCTCCGGCCGTTGGTGGGGTTGTTGCTGTTGGGGTCGCCATTGTTTTCCCTCCTTCAGCTGGTGCGGCAGCCTTCACCCGTGGCTTGGGCTTGGGCCTGGCGGATGGCTGGGTTGTTGGTGTTGCTGCTGCGGGCTGGACGGTGGCCTGCTTTGGCTTTGGCTTTGGCTTTGAATTCTGCCGCTGCTCACGGAGGCGGCGATATGCCTCCGAGGTGGCAGGAGGCATTCCAGCCCGTTTGCTGGCGCTATTGCCTAGATGCTTGGCCTTCTTCCCCGTCTGCCTGCCGTCGTCGTTGCCGCTCGCCGACTGTTTGCTGCGCTTTTTCTTAGGCGGGGTGTCGTTGTTGGAGCCGTCCGTCTGGCCGTCGTCAGAGTCGTTGGCGTTGTTATGCGTCCGCTTGCGCCGAGAGGTAGTCGTTGCAGGCTTCTTCTTCTGCCCGGCTCGTGAGCTCGCCGTTGTAGTGCGTCGGCCACGGTTTTTTGCGACGCTGTCCGCTGCGTCTACCACCCCACCATCCGACTCGTCCTCGACGGCCTGCTTCCGCTTTTTCGTCTGCTTCCCCCGTGTCGAGCCCTTGTCCGAGCGCGTCTTGTGCCCCGTTGGCTTGGGTCGCAGCCCCTGTGAAACGAGTTCTGCGTACTCCTTCTCAAGCTCTTCCAACTCGCTGTCCGACTCGACGACCCTCCAGTAACACTCTTTCTTCTCGATTGCCTTTGCCAGGGACCGAAGGGGGATGGGCTTCTTGATCTCCCCAGGCGACCGCCACGGACAGTCATTGGGCCAGCCAACGAGGTGAACGGCGTGGATGCTAAGGATCTTGCTGCAGTAGTTGTCGTAGTTCATGCGCGTTGGTTTTTGGGCCACCTTGGCTGCAGGGAGTAAGACATGAGTCTGTAAAAGAGAGTGAGACGTACCAAGTCCCCGTGTGATGAAGACCCTGCAGAAGTTCTGGAGCTCCCTCAAGCTCATGCTGGAGATCCCTGAATGACAAAGATTAGGAAGGAATTTGAACGAATTGAAAGAGCGGCTTACCTTTACCTGCCATCAAAGCCCATTTTCCGTAGTCGTTGGCCACCCTCCGTCTCCGTCATTCCATGCCGCTCAAACATATACCGAGCGCCTCCGCCGTCTAGCACAGTGGGGACGGTGAAGCTATTGTGGGGGTCGATGGGAGCGACGAGGCTAAAGGAGATCGTGTTGGTGCGCTTGCGCAGGTTAGAAAACTGCCAACGAATCAGCAGCTAGATCTTCGTGCCTTGAAAAAAAGAAGAATAAACTCACGTCCTCTGCAAGTTTTTTGGTGGTGACATTGACATCCCGTGCCGTGCCGAGTGCAGTACCACGTTTGCCCGTTGTCTTGAGCTTCTGGCGTGCTGCATACTCGTCCATCACCTTCGCCTTGACCTCCGGGCTGAACTGTATAAGCTCGGGTTTCTTGGCAACGCGAGCTTGGGCAGTGAAGAAGGAAATGGCGGGCTTCTCCTCAGCTGCTCGTTCTAGATGCTGTCAGAGATGCGCCGGAATCCAGCTTGACAAAAACTCACCTGCATTCACCAACCGACAATAGTAACCCGTCAGCACTTTTCGCTCAGACGCTGCTCGCTTCGTTTTCCACTGCTTGGCCCCAACTAGCTTTGTCTCAACCGCTCCAACCCGCACATCGTACTTCTTGGCGAGCTTCTGCACGAGTTTCTCCTCCTTCTTCTTGTGCTTCAGCTGGAAGGCTGCGAGCTCGGCGTTGATGCGCTGCATACGATCCCTTCGGACGCATTGCTGAGCGCGCGACCCTGTACGCCACCCAACGGCTTTCTTTGTTTTAGGTCGGGCGGCGGGGGCGGTGGATGGAGTGGCTAGAGGGTCGGTCTTGAGTCCCCAGTCCTCCTCCTCGTCGCTGTCTGGACGAATCCTAATGGGGCGTTTGCGAATGGGGGAGAGTTCAGGCTCGTCGTCGTCGTCGCTTTCAGAGGGAGTGGCACGACCCCCGACCATGCTCTCGTCATCGCTGTCCAACGGCGGTGGAGGCCCATGGCCGAGGTTGTTGTCCTCGTCGCCGTTCTCTTCATCACTGTCGGGTGGTGGTGGCTTGGGAAGTCCATGACCGCGGTCCTCGTCATCGTCCCCACTCTCCAATTCGTCGTTGAGGCTGTCGAGGTAGGTAAGGGTGTCGATAGGGGGGATGTCGAGTGGGGGAGTGGATGTGCTGTGGACAGCGGGGGAACTAGGAGGGTCTCGGGTCTCGGGATCAGGCGAGAGCTCTGGGGCGGGAGCTCCGGGGTACGAGAGGGTGCTCACACGAGCAGAGAGCGGCCTAATTTCTGTCAGTGGGTGTTAAGTGTGCAGGAGACAACAACGCACTTTGTGAGATGCTGGGCACGCTCCTTGGCAAGTGCGACCACGATGGGCATGGGCAAGCACCAGATGGACGGACAGGATGAGCAGCGTAGACACGTCGAGTGGCTTGTTGACACCAAAAACCAAGTCGGAAGCAGTCACGTGCCAGTCAGGTGCCAAGAAAAGAAAACAAGAAAAAACAAGTCGAATTATCATACGTACGACAGAGTACATACTGGTAATCGACGGAAACAAGAAAACATGAGTATGAGATGTAAAAAAACAAACACAAGTATGAGGTGTAAAAAAAAAAACGCAATATTCAGAGCCGTCAGGCATCACCAGACCCGTCAAGCTCGACTTCGACACGAATTTGAGCACGCAGAACTTGCCGCTGAGCGCGGTATCTTGGAGGCGGAGAAGAAGGCGGTGGTGAAGGCGGAGGTGAAGGCGAACACGGCGGAGGGGAAGGCGGAGAGGGGAGTGAAGACGTTGCAGCTGCAGCAGAGGTCGGAAGGAGATTGGCGTCAACACCACTGAAAATTGTGTTAGCCAGAATCATGCTTGAATGGATAAAACTCACAGGGTTGCTCCGCCTTCAAGCTCGCGAGCTCGTTGGGCCCTTGTTGCCTGCTCCACACCCTCCGCTTCCTCCACCGTGAGGGCCCGACCAAGACGTCTGCGTACATCCTGCTTGGCCGAATGTACCCTGGCTTCAATTACCCCGTACTCCGCGCGCTCTGGTGCATACAGCCGACGCAAGAACGGCAGCATCTCGCGGTTGTTCTGTTCTATTGTCGCGGGCGTCTCCATATCATCCAGGTCGAAAATTTCGGAGGAGCCGAGGGACGAGGCACTGAGAGATGAGATGGCGGTAGAGGAGGGACTCGGCGGGGTGGATGGAGTGGAGATGGGGCGGGGGTTGGTTGCAGGCGAGTCGGGAATGGAGATTGGCGAGTCCGGAGCGGTGTCAGGTATCTTTGGGGCATGGCGGGGACTCGGGGAAGACGGCGGGGCAGAGGGCTTTGAGGGGGATACTGCGCTGGTTGCCTTGGAGGCAGAGGAGAGGCCGTGGTTATGCGCTGGCGAAATCGTGGCCCATGTCGAGCGTAAGGGCGCGGTAGGGAAGGGCCGGCTTATGAGCGGGGCTGCTGTCGACGGGACCGTGATGGGAGCAACGCCGCAACGCTGCTCAGGCGTACAACGCGTGCGGCACCACTCGTTGCTTGCAGCGATTGCGGCTGCTTTAGTGTGGAAACGCTCATAGTAGCGGGTACCCAGAGCCTCAACGTCGGACCTAGCTTTGATTAGCACGAGACGAGAGGCGAGTACGGGCAATACATACTTTCGAGTGTAGATTTTATAGCCCCAGACAAAATACCAGTAGCCGTCGCGCTTCTTGTCATGTTTTGCGTCGCGCTCTTCAAGGTTGGTCGTACCCCAGTGCGGAGAGCGTTCTATGACTGGTTTGCAGAGGGTACCCATCAACGTTAGAGCCGGACCCGCGGAAAGGCGCAAGAACGTACAAAGGGAAACAGGCGCGGGTGTTGGTGACGAGGTTTGCGGCCTCCGTCACCAGCATGCTCGACGACTATCTGGTATAAGCAACGGTGTGCAGGGAATGGGACTGTACGATACCTGCAGGCTTTGACTCGATGAGGGAAGAAGCAACCAGTGTGACGCGGTGACCCAGTGCCAAATCGAGCCAGGCGCTTGTTAAGCGCTCGTCAAGCGCCAGTGACACAGCATTAAGCGCCCATCAAGCGCTGGACCGATAAGGATGATTTCAGAAAGATAAGGAAATTCTGGAAGATCGAGGCCTTGTAAAATCTTCAAAAAATATGTGAACGGTTAGAGAGGTCATTTTGCATCTTCTTGAGCATTTTCAGGGCGTTGGTAATTTTCTGGACGACCATGACAGCAAAACGGTGCATTTCTCGTCAAGGCTTGCTACCTTTGGAGGTTTGGGCCCGAGTCCATTAGAAGTGAGGTCTGAGGGAAGTGGTTTATACTCCCAATCACTTGGAAGCGCTCGAGGCTTTCTTGTCTACCAGAAGATAATCTAAGTAAGATCAAGATCAGACCTCTTCAAGGGCTTCCAGGAAGCTTCGACCTTGAGCCATGCATTAAGACCTGTTGTCGAGGCAGTAGTTTATAAACAAGTTTGAAGTTAGTATATAACATAATTTGGCTGCTCTGAGTTGACTGTCCATCTCTCTGGACAACACACCTGTTCTAGCCATATGTCGGGTACAGAAGTAGCGCTTCAGCTGCAACTTTCGAAATAGCAAGGCCAGTCAATCCTCAGAGAAAAAAAAACAATCCTCAGAAAAAGGCTGGGATGGAAAGGCACACCAATGAGGAATAAAGAACAAAATAAGATTTGCAGCTACACTAACGAAAAAGTATCCCCTGCTACACTGAAGTGCTTCAAACCTTCCTCCCAACGCCTGCCCTTCCGCTCGAGTGCTGCCGCCAACTCTTCGTCAGAAGCATTCTCCTCAAATTCCTCCTGCGTCTGGCAGCCCTGGTCGATCCAACGGAATAGTCCGCCTGCGCTGTATTGGACGAATGAGCTCCTGGTTTCACCGGCTTGGATGGGTGAGTTAGAGTGAAGAAGGAGGGCGGAGGGAATAAAGATGGTGGAGCCCGGTGGAAAGCGTATGACGAGGCGGAGATCCCAGAGAATGAGATGTCCGCCTCGATTCGGATTGAACCTGCCCAGGGCAGTGATTGCGCACCAACCCCAGGCGAGGTTACCGAAGTCGACGTGGGGCGCACAGACGGTGGTCACGAAGTTCCAGGTGCAGGCAGCGAAGACGCTGCCCACAAATGGGAGACGGAGGGCTGGCGCCCATTCGGCCAGGGCGAGATTCATGAGGTGGTAGGCGCCGAATAGCAGCGGCATCCAAAGCTGAAAGATATCTAGTCGGCGTTAGGTCAGTAACAAACGATAGACAGCGGGACGTACACGTTGTGAATCCGACGATGCTTTGAAAGCCTCGTTGTTGAGGAGCTCGTCGGTGACGCACTTGTTTGCACCTTGAACGAGCAGCTCTCCGGGTTCCTCAACAGTTGTCAGACAAGGATAAGCGGTGGGAGAGTTGGAGACGCACTGTCTGACCGCCGCCATGCGAAATACCCCGGGCAAGCGCTGGGAATTCATCCGCTGCCCTGCGATGCGCGCGTTTCTCGGCGCTGAGCCTGATACGTGGCGCAGCCTTCTCGACGGCATCGTTTGCAGCCGCAATAACCCCTGGCCAGCTGTCCCCGCGCGGATGCCCAGCGAGGAGGGCAAGGAGACGACGGCGAGCGTCATATATAGGGACGCTGTCGCTGTGAAAGCATGAGAAGGCGGAGGTAGGGCGAGGGATTACACACCCGGACCGCCAGTCGACATATTGCATTCCAAGGGCTGCAAGGGCGCTGTCGAGGTCGTCCTGGGCCCAGTCGAATGCATCGAGGGCGGCTGCAAGGTCTGCGTCGGGACCGGGCGCGTTCCTGTGGCCCGTCCACGCGGGTTTCGAATGCGGAAGGGCAGCCGTGTCAGTTGCAACGCGGATAGCTCGTTTCTGGGCGTCGCGAAGCCGCTGAGCACCAACACCTTTGACGTAGGGCGCTGCGGCAGCCCGTTTCCGGCGCCGCTTCTCTTCTTTCTTCAGACACCAACGGGTCTTGACGTTGGGGAGGTCGGGCTTTGAGGGCTGCCGTGGGCGGAGCGGGAAGGTCGGGAAGCGGCGGGGAGATGGCTGCCACATCATCGTCTGGGAGTGGCCGACCCGCGAGGACCTCTATCTCCGGGTCGTCAGTCCCGGACGCATCTTGCTCGGCGAGGCGTGTGGCGAGGAGAGTGGAAACGTCCACACCGTTGAGGACAACCTCGGAGACGACCTCAGAAAAGGTAGCACCTGAGCGGGTTTGTCGCTGGAGCACCACGGCGGCTGCATTGAGGCGGTCAGTAGACGAACGCGATGGGGGTGTACGGGTTGAAAGGCAGGTAAGGGAACGCGATGATGGCCAAGTGCGGCTTTCATTGCGGAGAAAGGCAAAGGCGACGCGGATGGCCAAGTGCGGCTTTCCGCGTCGGGAAGAAGAAGCAATGGTAGGTGCAAGGAACATTGACTTACTTGTACGGGAGGCACCAGCAGCGACTTCACGCGGGGCAACGGGCATGGCGGCGGGCCGGGGACGAGGTCGTAAACAAGAAGTGACCGTGTCTGTGATGATCACATGACAAGGGACTTGTAACTTTTTGGACCAAGTCGCAGTCATGTCTCAGGCTGGAAAACGGAAGCGCGTCAAAATCCTCCGAGATACGAACACCCCCGGCCTCTGCGACATACAGTCGGTCACTCTTGGCCCTGTTGCTCAGATGGCACACTCTGGACGCACTCGTGAAGCCCACAGGGCCCGCTTGCTTGGTGGGCCATCTTCCTATGCCGTTTCATCGCTGTTAATCCTATTTAGCACTACCGCGCCGCCAACGTGAGAAACTTGAGACTCTCCAACTGGGTGGGGACGATGGGGATGAGGATGAGGCCTACGTCGATGTCAATGAGGTCCTGGACGGTGCTGAGCACGTCGAGCTCAGCCATGCGGGGGGAGAGCTGCTGGCGGCACTTGAGCATGAAATTGCAGAAGAGATGTATGCTCGGTGTGTTATTTTTTTTAACTCCCCAATCCAGTTCTAACTCATCCCAAGCCCACGCCGTTTTGACTACAGAACACGCCAAGACCGAACTCAGCGTCTCGCAGATGGTTTCGCAGCCCAGATGGGCACCATGCTACGCTCGTACATGGAATGGTGTGCGCTGGATGAAGATGGTCGGCAGGGGGTCCGTTGGGGAGACGTGGATGAGGGCTGTCTGGCGACTTTTACAGTGGTGGATATCTCCAGTACGTTCTAATCCCACCGCTGAGTTTCACTAACTGTCAATCCAGGCAGTAAAAAAGTTTCTGTCCTACTAGACGCAAGCAATGGCATCTGTGCCTCCCTCCTCGCGCGAGGCTTTGTTCCCTGCTCACCGATATCACCCTCCGTTGTCATCTCACTCGAGGCCTTGGAGCACTATCGAGTCGCCCACGCACGCTGCCCACGTTTTGTAATTCAAGCCTTCGTCAAGACACTCTGCGACATTCACAAAGTGCCGTATCGCCAATACCTTCGTGCTCAATTCTCTATCGCCTACGACCTCTACCTCGACCTCCGCCGTCAAGCTGAGAAGCGCGTGCTTACGCTGCTTGGCCGCGACGGCCTCAGTTGGCGTATGAAGAACGACTGCCCTGCATGTGGCTACAAACTCGAGGGCGAGGAGAAGCTTCTTTACGACCGCCTAGTGACAATCGACGGCAACAACTCCTTGAAGCGAGTGAATGGTAACCTTTTGGGCAGCCAGCGCGTCGATAACCGCGATGGAGGGGAGACTTATTTCCTCTCCCGGGAGAAGGTCGACGCTTGGGCTCGCGACCGACTTGCTGAGGTGGTCCCAGAAGCGGTGACGCAAAGTCCCTGCGAGGACCGCTGGGCCAATATGTCGGAGGCCATCACATCCAAGATGTGGGCCGTCTTTGACCAGACGGGGATTTTCATGTGCCTTTGTCGACACGGCTTTGCCCTTCTCATTGTGGAGATGATCCGGAGCGGTGAGCTGTACGTGCCATGTGTATTCTTTTGCATCCACTGATATATAACAGGTCCAAGTACCCACTCGCCGTCGTCGAGGCACTCCTTGACCACTTTGGTCCCAATACTGCATTGGGGTACGACGTCGGCTGCAAGATTGAGACCACCATTGCGCAGAGTGAGCTTGGTGAAAAAGCGCGACGTCTGGGCTTACGCTGCCTCGTCGGGTCCTTCCACGGCCATGCTCACAATCGCCGTTGCCAGCTTGGACACCTCGCGACGTACTTGAAGGGTATGGGGCTTGAGGATTTTGAGGGATGCGAGCGGTGTTTTTCCCGCTCTAATGGGCTCTCCAACTCGTGTCGATACGCAACCCCATTCCACTGGAAGCAGGAGATCGCATCCTACTTCAAACAGGCGGACAGTGCGGATACCTATGCAAACCTCAGTACGTCTCCCTCTAAATCTATTACATATCTTACCTGCTCTCCATAGGCGCTTTTCTTTGTAACAACTACAAGCAGGCTCTCAACCTGTTGGAGGGGGAGACTGACCTCAAAGACGCGATGGCGCTCAATGGCATTGCAAGCACTGGGGAGTTCGAAGCAGCACTCGTGCAAGAGGGCGACTTCTTACGGCGGCTGCAAGCAGGTGCCAAGTCAAAGGGTGAAACAGGAGCGATGGAATATCTGCGAAAGCTCCAAGCCCTCCTTGATAATCAGTACGTCCTCTTCTTATGAAAAGCGCCATCGTTGACACATCATGTAGAGGGAAACTTCAAGAGCTCAATCGGCAGAAGACAGCTTCGCATGCTCCCGACGCTCCTTATAGCCCTGCATCATCCAAGATCAACATCAAGATTTGGCATGCTCGAGAGCGAGTGAATCGAGACTTGGAGCTGGTCCATGAGCTGGAGTGCGAGTTGGAAATTGAGAGTCGTTGGACACCGTCGTCTCCCGAGTGGGCTGCAGCAGAGGAGGAGGTGCGGATGCATGCATATCGCAAGGCCGTCGATGGGCTTGAGCTTCTGGTTGTCCAGCGGCTGTTGGAGCTGACAAAGATGAATCAGTCAGGGACAGGTATGTGTTTTCCTTGCAATGTATTGGAGCCGCTAAGCTGGCAGTAGGTTACAAGCATCGCAAACATATCTCCAAGTCCCTGCAAACCCGCTCGACTGCTGTCAAAAACGCCATTGAGCGCTATAACAAGGCTGCAGAGGCGGTAACCCCCCCTCGCCCCCACCTATCTTGGGACGTTGTTGTCGAATACGCGTTCCTCTCGGATTTCGACCTTCTCCGTGATGACACAAACTCGCTGGCAAACGAGAAGTGGGCAACACCAACGTTCCGTTTACTCATGGATCGCTACTTCAAGCTGGAGCGGGCACGAGAGGAGATCCAGCGCCTCAACATCGAAATTCGACGTGTTATCACATGGATCAGAGACGAGGATCAACGGCTGCGGCGACTTGAAGCAGAGCTTCGTGGGTCTGGGGATGTACCACTTGCAGTCCAGGTAGAGATTTATCGTCAGCGGCGCAGTATCTTCGACGGTGTACATCTCCAACGATTTCGAGAGCTGGCAAGAAAACATGGCGATGCATTCACGGGAACACTTCAGCCTGGCCTTTCTCTCGATGGCCAGGGGGATGAATCAGGAATGGAGTTGGACGATCTGGTTAGACAGGTGGACTTGGAGGATGGAGTCACTCACCAGGAAGGTGCGGAGATAGAGGAGCAGGAGGATTTGGAGGCTGCCTCTGGCCTGGCATACCAAATCTCCATATTGGGCCTTGATCATAGAGAGCGCGGTGACCTTGTCAATTATATAGATGAATAGTTGCAAAAGATGTTCAGAATTATTCACTCCCTAGGGAAGCATCGATAAGACACGGTAAATATGTTCATAATTATTCGCTCCCTATGGAGCCACCGACAATGCACGGTAGATATTCTCATAATTATTCGCTCCCTATGGAGCCACCGACAATACACGGGAGATATTCTCATAATTATTCGCTCCCTAGGGACTACCGATAAGGCCACGGTAATGCGGACTTGTAGCGCGAAACACATCCTGACCCAGGTATATTCAGCTTTATTCACTTCCCTATTCAACAATTATTCGCTCCTAGGGATGTACCGCAGAAGTCGGTTCTTATCGGTGTTAACCCGCCGGGTAAACATCGATAGTATACAGTGTATAGTGGGCTACACAGGTGATCCGGGCAAGATCAACGATGCAAGGCACGCCGACACTGCCCTCAAGGTGGGGGAATATATGCCCAAATGCCTTAGTCCCAGGTATTTGCGAGGACCAATGCATTCAGGTCCATTATCATCCAATTTCAATCCTGCCTCTAGGTGCTCCAACGCTGGACAGTTGTCTAGGATATCGACAAGGTCTGGTAGACTCCTGCCTAGAGTGCCCATGCAAAGAACTCGTAGAGTGCTGGAGGTGATGGCCTGCATTGTTCCTTAGGTCGCTTGGTCGATTTGCAATATCTGCAAGCTCGGAGCCATTGCCAGCGCTGATTGAATGCTCTCGGCGCCGCGGACCACGAGCGTCGTCAGAGTGTGAAGCGATTCACGCCCAAGCTTGAACCGCAAGCCTTTCAATGTTTCTATCCAGTTCTTTGAAGAACACAGGTCGATCTCGATCTGTTCGAATTTACTACGGAATTCTTCGAGATACCCAAGATCGTAAGGGTGCTCAGATGAAAGTGAGCAGGCATGTCGTATAGATCTTGTGGACTCACCATGACCAGCCGATTCTTCAGGTCACCTAGCTGTCGATCACCCGGAGAAGGTTGAATCGTTAACGAGATTGAACAAGACTTTGCACGACGTAACCATTCAAGGACTCTGTCAGGGCAGTTGTGGAGCAAGGCAAGATCGGCAGATAAAGAGGTCCAGAGCTGGGGTGTCGTTTTGGCCACCAATTGCCAATGACGGCAAACTCCCATGAGGACCAGCGGGGCCTGGTCTCGACGGGGCTGAACACGCCCATGGCGAGGAAGACATTGAACGAAAATCTCGCCCAGCATTTCGGACGGAAGAACTTGGGTGCCTTGGTGCAGATTGCTGAGGTCCACCTAACCGAATAACTGGCTCCGGTGCTTTTGCAAATTGGGTCGGCTTCCCCTGGAGATTCGAATCCGCAATTTTCACTATGTAGGTCATAGTGCACGTAGGTCTGGCCATGGGTAGTTGCGGCAGCACTTCTTATGTCTAAATGTGTTACCCTCGCTGCCTTATGCCGTAGCTCTTGCTGTCCCCATCCTACCTTGCACATGCTCTTTGCCTCGTGCAGAGGATTATATCATCGAGACCTCCCATCGCAGTTATCTGATGGCACCGGCTTTATTCCAGACAAATCCACTCACTGTCAATGGCGGCGACGAGGCAGGATATTCAATTTCAGAGCTTACCTATCTCAACTGATCTATTGCCAGCTGGTCACTGTTAGGGTTTACGCTGTCCCTGAAATGGCTGGCTGTTGCATCCAAACTTGGGCGAGCACTGTCGCGCCGATGTCGAGCTCTTTGAGGCTCCCACCCAACGCGGCTCTAGCAGACGTTTCCTTGAGGCTCAACTATCTACCCCGAGTCGACTTTGGCTCTTGCTTCACACCGGACATGCAACAGTACAGCCGCACGATAATCCGAGACTGCGTGGTGGAGGTCGGCACACGCAGATTTTACCTGCGTTCATCGTTCTCCCCAAAGGCACCCAAGAACCCGGCCCTCCTTGCATTGTGCGAGAAGACCAAGACCAAAGCCTGGCGTGGAGAGATTGCGATTCTGGAGCTGGGAAGCCGATTCTGCACCTTCCGCAAGAATATTAAAGCAATTGAGGCAGACAAAGCTGTCGTCGGATGGGCATTCCCTTTTTGCCTCGATCTTCATTCACAATACTCTGTCCAGGTTCATGAAAATGCACCACCGGTATGAGAAGCAACACAAGACAAAGGGGAGTCGGCGGAATGGAAATAAGTTCCCTTCTGTGTTGAAGCTCCGCCCACGTTGTAGTTCTGCATAGTACTAGTGTATCAACTTCAAGGTCTAAATATCCGTCTCAAATTATGGTTGCATAAAATCGCCTCGTATATGTGATCACGAGTTTTGAGTCCCGGTCAGGTGACTCGGTCTCCAGTCATATCGCAACCATGCATATGAAAAAGCCTCTCGGTCACATTCGAATTCATGAGTATATTTCGTACATGTCGTTAAAACCAGAGCTCAGGGACTGCAGACCATATCACTCTTCCAGCCATGACGACACCCACGACGGCCAGGTAACAATAAGTCCAGTTTGTGGCAGAGCTTATCACTCCCCACCAGAGCGATTCTGTGGCTCTGCTTTTTGTAGCTCCTGGGATCCGCTTGAGGAGAGCGCGATTCTCCGCCAGTGGGTACGAGATTCTCCGGTCGGCGTTGAAGGCTTCGGAAACATCCATCCAAGTCTTCCCTTTTGACGCCACCCATACCTGATATCGTGGGCTGGATCCAACTTGGTACGTGTAGAGGTCGCCCGGGTTCTCAATGACGGCTGTGTCAGGCGGGCTGGCAATTTTGGCCGCACCCCTTCCCATGTAGTGGTTGCAGTCGGGAAAAGGTGTGGGGATTTGACGTGCGTTAGCTTATTTCCAGCGAATCCAGCGACCCATTGGTCATGATTCGAAGACACTGGGGGCAAAGGCCTATTTACCATAGTGGAAAATCTTAAGAAAATGCTGAGAATATGCAATATTTTCTCATCATTTTCTCATTATTTTCCGCTATAGAAAATGTAAAGAAAATAAGTTATTTTCCAATCATTTTCTTAGTATTTCATAAGCATTTTCCATATGGGAAAATAAATTATTTTCTCATCATTTTCCATGTGGGAAAATTTCGCATTTTCCACTGCGGAAAATGCTAATCAAATGATGAAGAAGCACAACCATATATGGGAATATTGGGATTTCTAGGATCCCTAGGATTCTACTATTCCCCAATATAGTAACTTTTGCCTTTGAAAATTACTACATATTGTAAGTCTCTCTTTTGAAACTGTGCCACAAGGTACAAATTGGTGGCCAAGTAAGTGCCTTTGTGCTCTGCAGAGCCAGTGAACTGAGTTTGAACTCAAGATAAATCCGACTTTTGATTTGGACTAGTACTTGACTACAAATTGGAAGGAATAGTAGGCTACTTTGAATTTATCTGTTCTGTTTCCTCAGTCATTATATTTACAATACATAGTTCTGTTCTCTGGTCATTACATTTACAATAAACCTGCACCACTCAGAGACAGTGTATTGCTTTAAGGAATCTCTACAGATAGTACCACAGGTCCGCCACTCCCTTGAGCAGCTATACTTGAGAAAGAACTGACTGATGCATAGACCCTGATAATAAAGGTTCCACTCATTGTGGTACACAGAGAGGCATCTGGCAGAAAGAGCCATAGGTCCCAATTACAGGGACCTCACCTCCATACACGCATTGGTGCAGAAGGGGGCAGCCAGTGGCAGATGCATAAGGTCAATATCTGCCATATAGAGTGCAATGCCATAGGTTCCAATTACAGGAACCTCACCTCCATGCACGCATTGGTGCAGAAGGGGGCAGCCAATGGCAGATGCATAGACCCTAATGACAAGGTCCCACCTACATATGCTGATACGCATGGTAAGGTATCTGCCATATTCTATAAAGCAAAATGCCATAGGTCCCAATTATAATTACAGGGACCTCCTCCATGCACGTATTTGTGTAGGAGGGCATATGTACAAGAGAGAAATCAGTCCACCTACATATGCTGTTATAACTTGACACTACCTGGTATCAATTATATGATGAGGGGAAAAGCCAAGAGCCAAGGTGATGCCATCACAAACTACTTGCTGCCTCAAATATAAATATCAGATAACTATATGCCATATTCTAGATCTATAACAGTTTTTTCTTGACTAAAAAGGCAAACCAACCAGTGTAGAAATAGCCTATTGTGAATTCTTGGATATAGATTCAACTTTCCCTGATGTGCATACCAAAAGTCTACAAATCTGCAGCACAGCAGTCCTTACTCTCCACCTACTGTTCCAATCCTTCTTCACCTACTGTTCCAATCCTTCTTCTCCTTCTATAGTTAGTACTGAAATATTGGTAACAAATTAAGCCTTGTTGTGGCATGAAATGGATTACCTGGTCATGTGTTGGTGGCGGGGCCGGCGGCCAAACGTGACCTTGGTCCTGGCTAGCTATAGATTGCTGTGTATTATGCTACGAAGATCCCAACCAATTCTTGTTTAGTGTACTGGTCTAGTGTGCTGGTGGTAGAAAATATTGCCTGAGATCCTGTGTTCAATTCCTGCTAGTGGCTGATTTTATTTTATGTTCTCCGCAGGTGATGTGACATTTGTGCCGCGCCATGAATGTCACATCACATATATCAAGCCACAACTCCCTTGTGATACTTGGTGATTTTATACAGTAGAAAGGCTTGCTTATAGTTCTGCACTACTCCACTGGCCTTGTATTTTGGATGTTCTGTTATCAACACTTGCCATATTTAGTCAACAAGAATCCTAGGAATCCTATAAAATCATAATAGACCTATATATGGTCGTGCTTCTTCATCATTTGATTAGCATTTTCCGCAGTGGAAAATGCTAAATTTTCCCACATGGAAAATGATGAGAAAATGATGAGAAAATAAATTATTTTCCCATATGGAAAATGGTGAGAAAATAACTTATTTTCTTTGCATTTTCTATAGTGGAAAATGCTGAGAATATATCAAGAAAATATTGCATATTCTCAGCATTTTCTTAACATTTTCCACTATGGTAAATAGGCCTTTGCCCCCAGTGTAAGACACAAATGTGACCCCGTCTAGCTCGACCCAAGCCCTATGTCCCTGTGTTTGTCGACGAACTCTGCGGTGCTCTACATCTTGCTTATGAATCCGTTTCAGGGAGCAAAACACGCGTCTCGCGATCGATCGACGACAACACCTAGCGGGAAGGCCGGTGCCCAGGACGAGGAGGTTGATATCAATGCATACGATCTGATGCCTGGAGTTTCGGTCAAGGTGGACGCACTCATTCTCCTCCTCAAAGGTGTTCCACTACAGGACAAGATCCTCGTCTTCTCGTCGTTTGTACAGTCAGTGTTGCGGATCCCAATTCGGCGGAGGGGCTTACCTTTCCGATCAGGTTTCTCAAGATACTGGCGAAACGACTGTCCAAGGAACAGATATCCCATGCGCTTTATCATGGTGGGATAACTGGAACAAACCGGGAAAAGATTGTCGAGAGGGTATGCGAAACATTTGATCTGCTCACCCTTACTGGCCTGACTTCTGCAGTTCTCTGTGCCTCTCCAGCAGGAGCCAACTTCCCCTCGGATTCTGCTTACGTCTCTGCATGCGGTACGACCTCGTATTTCCTGGTCCGTCTACGATTGACTGTGCCGTAGGGAGCATTTGGCCTCAACCTCACTGTTGCCAACCACAGTCTTTCTCATGGATCCGTGAGTCGTTTGTACCTTCCTTGCTGTGCCTCTTAAAAAAATTCAGCTGGTGGCAAGTAGGTAACGTTCATATACACTGTTTAGGTGTAGGCTGACTGTATTCCGACAAAGCCATCTATCGAACGTCAAGCCATCGATCGCGGTACCTCTCTTCATCGCCTTCTTTACAGGGACTGACTGACATCTCAGTAAATCGTCTTGGCCAAACCAAGATTGTCAGTGTGATTCGCTTCGTGGCGAAAGACACGGTAGAACAAAGGGTCCTGCGGATACAGGCCGAGAAAGCGGAATTAATCCGGCAGGTAACTGAGCACATGCCCGCACGGTATTACCACCTCTGATCACACCTCTCAGGCGCTTTCGGAGACGTCGAATGGTGCCGGCGCATCAGACGTGGCCACCCAGATTGCTCTCCAGCGACGGCGCGATCAAAATGCTCAAAAGTCAACTTGTACGTGGTATATTGGCAGTCCTAGTCCTTCTCATTATTGTGCCAGCGATCCGGCAAGCTCTCGGACTATAACGTTGCAGAATAATACAGTATATTAGTAGGCACGCCTGGGTTGATAAGGATGAATTCCATAAAATATTGCAATAGATATTTCGGCGGGAACTTGTTTCTTGATGACGCGCGTATCGGTAATTCAGTGGAAATCATATGGTGTCTGGAAGCAACTTGAATAGAGCTCATGATCATAATAGAACAGCGAGAAGGACTCCTGGTCGTCGAGTAGTAGACCCGCGAAGCTTCCATCCCGAGTTACGATTGTCTCCCGGAGTCAGACCGTAAAGATCAGGCTATGGGAGGAGTTGCGACGCCGCCGGAGATCCAGGTTTCCGTCCGGGTCACATGATGGGGGAAACGCCCGACTGAGCATTATATGCCATTAATATTGGAGGTCGTGGCCATGGGTCCACTGCGCTTGATACAACTCCATGGGAGGACTAGATCTACCTTATACGGTGGATGAATACGAGGAGCAAGACGGCGTACGCGTATACGGGTAGTGCCGCAAGCGTGACGTGATTTTTTTGTAGCTACAAAAAAGTCACAGGGTGGCAGTTCACTGTTTTGATTCCGACTGCCATGACCGCAAATACTGTATCTATGCTTGAATTTGACCGTTCATGGATGCATCCGGCATTCATGCCTGCCAGCGAGAATGGAGAGCCGTCGCAACTCGCCCTGCAAGAGGCGCTGAGCTTCGTGAACAACGTAGGTTCGAAGAGTTGAATACCGTCCATGTCTGACTCGGACTCGGCAATCAGACCGAAACTGCAGCGCTACTCGCCGAAAAAGTTGCAACAGTACACCAGTATGAGGGTCTGGCACCGTCCGCGTCCGCAAGCGTAGCAGCAGTCTTTACCGAGGCAGGTCCAGAAAGCCTATCTTGGAAGGAGGTGCGCCGGCTGGCGACGGATGCTCTGCCTCTGATACTACTGGACACCCTCTCTACCATGCACAACGACAAACTGGAACCCCGAAAACACCCGAAATTTTCGGTAGGGCCGACTGGCGATGGCCTCACCATGAATGTGGGTCAAAAGGCTCTATATCTATCGAACAGCTCAATCTCAGATCTCCTAGCAAATGAGAAGTTTTGAATGGAACAACTCCTTGGTCAAGGGCCACTATCAGTACCGCAAGAGGCCAGTTCGCATTGCCGCATCAACCAAGGATCGGAAAAAAACAATTCTTGGCGGATATTCAAGCAAGACACGGGAGGCAGGTGGCATGCATCGCCAGCGTGCGTGCGGTAACATCTGCAATGGGCTGTATCTTAAATGTGGGTGGTTCCGATTATTCACGGGTCGTAGCACCATCGTTAACATCGTTCTAGGGAGACGTGGTGCTCGATACGGCAGCGTATTATCGACAATGTTTACGGTAAGGTTTTTCCCTTGACATATCTGGGGCCTGTTCAATGAGACATTCTTTAGAGAAGCCCGCGCGGCAGGGATCCTTGACCTGACGGAGGAAGAGATTGCAGCCGCGGTCCCAACGGTCGATCTCAGCGCTTTCATCGCGCCGCTATACTTCTGTCTCGCTACATCGTCTATGGCAACAATGTCGGTGTTGAGCCTAAGAACTTGCCACCTAATGTCCTGTATGCGGGTAAGTATGCACAAGAATGGCTGTTGTGTCGCTGATCATGACTCGACATTGCAGATGTGGGTCTCCATGGGCACGTTACACCGATGCGCGCGTTCCACGCCTTTCGCCCAGCTTGATCGTCTACTTTGGCGACTCATGACCCGGGTTGCCCTGACTGAGATCAGCGTAACCCAATGTTTAGATTTATTCTTTGACGACCCAACGGTCAAGGACCTCGCCGCCGTAATCAATCCTGTCCACTTGGATTCCATTTTCCGTGAGGATCCATTCCCCATGTGGAGCAGCGCTGAACAGAATCCCTCAGGCTTTGCTTCTGATGAACCCCAGTCCATGTCAATGTATGTCCTGGACGACGAGGACGAGCCACGGCCAGAGGTCATACACCCCCCCTCCAACATTGACCCCCCTCCGTCATCAGAGCAGCCAGCAAAGGTGAGCTGAGCACGTGGTATCGACATCGAACTTGAGCTTTTAGGATGGCAAGGGCACTAGCCTGGCTGATGTTTCGCGAGAATCAAGCCCGCCAGCGGCATCCCACAAACCCGTCGTGTATGTGCCAAATTCCTTTTGACTTCACTTTATCCTGACCAAACACAGCTCTGCTGATGTTTCCCGAGAATCGAGCCCGCCAGCGGCATCCCACAAACCTGTCGTGTATGTGCTAAATTCCTCGACTTCACTTTATGCTGACCAAAACACAGCGCCCAAGGATCGAGACCGCCAGCGGCATCCCACAAACTTGTCATGTATGTGCTAAATTCCTTTCGACTTCACTTTATCCTGACCAAAACACAGCTCTATTCCCAGCAAACGCAAACGTGAAGATGCGGCAGAGAGGCCAACGGCGCTGGCGAAGGTTCCAAAGTCCAGCACAAGAGAAAAGTCTGCCAGAGTGGATAATCAGCTGGACGGGTATATATAGCAACGCTCTGGTGCGTTAGCTTGCTCATAAATTACAGTGGCGATGGGGAACCTGCAAAAAAGAGGGCTCGACGACGGAATTCCAGATCAACTGCCTCGCAGCTTTCGCCAGAATCCGAGGGAGCGGAAGATGGTCTGCCCAATATCAAGGTGGCTGGTCTGGAATTTTCTCCCATCGAAAACATCTACCCGGTGGACCACCCCACAACTGTTTTTAAAGTTTTCAGCAGGATGCTCTCTGGCAGCGCAGCTTGATAAGAGGAATGCGGCTGCTACCATTCGGAACCAGTACCATCAGAGGCTTCAGCCTCGCTTCGAGGATAAGACCGTCGAGGTTTGTTCGAGCTGTCGTCGGTGTATACTTCAACTAAACCTGCATCCAGTTGTCGAAACAGACCGTCCAGTTCAGGGTGTACACACCGAATGAGCAGCACGACATGTCCAGCTCTCGAGAATACACTTGGCAGCCATTGAAGGACGAGGTATGCGTCGTCTGTTATTCGGCAGAGTCCCATATCTTATGAGATACATTTATTTTAGGAGGCAGACATCTGGCGAAAAATCCTCGACGAGCAACCCACGGGCTTCGAAAATGGAGAGCAGAGACCTCTCCATATGCTTGAGTCTGCGCGCAGCCTCGATTTTGTCGGTGATGGCTCGCAGTCGGAAGTGTGCGTCATCTCCTATGACGACTTTCTCCAACTTCTTCCGCGCCGGATTGGGGAGATCTTCGCCAACCGGTCTTTTCTGTTGTACAACTGCCCGTCTGAGGGCGACAGTCCATCGGAGCATCCAAGAAAGGACTTTGAAGAATGCATCAAGCGCATCCGGTCCGGGAAAGCGCTGGTGCACATTCAAGGTGAGGAAAATCCTGGAAAGAAATCTTCTAACGGGCGTTAAAGATGGCTACGTGGAGCAAGAGGCGGATAAGGGTATCGCCATTGATATGCTCGAAAAGCTCATTCCCAACGAGCACTTTCGAAACGGCAAGCCCCGAGGAAACACCCTGCAAAATCTCATACCCGATCACCCAGCGATCATAGTTCCACGCCTCGAGTGCGTCTATTTCAATTCTGACTTGCAGTTAACTGGTACTGATACATATACAACACAGTCAGTGGGCAATCCACTTACGAGCTGTAACTCATACGGCAGACCTTCCCGGCTTGCCGCGTGATGATCTTCCTACGGAACATCTGCAATGGGCGATATTCGGCAACGATGGAGTGTATACAGCCGAGCATGTGGATGCGGCTGGATTCACAGCCGTCAAGGTCCTCAACCAGACAGGGTGAGAAGGCATGGGGCGTCCAGAATTCCAATCTTCCCGGTCGAGATGCAGACGGACGAACGGGTGCGTACTACTCGCGACTGATGTACTCCAAATGGGATGGAACGAAGTCGAACGGGCACCTGTTCCTGACCGAGATGCTATGGCTGCACCACAAAACGATTATATCTTCTCTGATATCTCTCACCCCTGATTGTGTGCAGCATTATGCGTCCAATGACACCGCACCGAGTCGTTGGTATGTCTGACACCGGGACCGGTGGTCTCATCGGACACGAGCTGCAGTCAATCGATTGCAGCATCATGGCGGAGATTCACGGCTCAATGGCGTCTGAGATATCCACCAATACGGTGATGTGTGTGCTTGGCGAACTAACTACAAAACCAAACCTGTGAAAACCGAATAACACTATATCCAAAACCTCTATACTCTGAATAAGACTTGTAATAGTCAAACTCGTCGTAAATCGGTGTAAGGGAGTGAAACCGAATAAACACAAATCCAATCAAATAGCTAATAGACACTAGCGAGTTCAGAACCCTGGGTACAGGGCCTTTGGTGGGGGTGCAGGGTAGGTAGTTCGAGAGTTTGTAACGCGCACGTAAGACATACTATCGACGAGCCTTGATGGGGGCGGCCAAATACGATGTCCTAGTTCTTTAATCGGTATTCTTCCAAGTCCTTGTTCTTCTGTCTTCCTTATTCTGTCCTGGTTCCTAAATCCTAAATCACTATTCACTAATCCTTTGTCAAACACTTTAATATCTTGATGTCCGAATAACAGTTGCTCAGTTCACACAATCCAATTCCGATTTAAAAGTTGTAGCCTTTGCAGTTTGTAGCTTAGCTAAACCCCAGATCACGGCCTCAATAGGTGGGCGATTCCGTGGCTACAGTATACCAAAATCCTACTTATATACCCTTGTCTGTGTCATATCCGAGTAGTAAATATTATGATGGATCGCCCTTCGAGTCATATTCGTACGCAGATCCCTGATCCGAATTGTGATTGTCGTTATTCGGTATGATGTTTCTTCAGTTGTTCGATCAGCGGCTCTGCCCTTGGTGCCAGTGGATAGCCCTCGTTCGTAGCTTTCCGTGCATATGCGATTCGTCCCAAAACGTCCAGTAGTTCCGAAGTTACTGCCTTCACTTGTTTTCCGGATAAGGTCACCAGGATCATTTTGTAGTCACTTGGGTCTTGTAATCTTCGGCATCCGACGGCTTGTCCCTCTTGGCTCTGATTCGGGTTTCCTTGGTCCGATTAGGTCCAGTCCGTGTCTCCCCGCCATCTCATCACAAGTCCGAATAGCAAACGGTTATTCCGAGACTGCCAGGTCTTATTCGGTGTTTATCCCTTTGAGTGTTTTGCACCGGATTGGATAGGTCCAGGCTTGTGGGCTCTGCTGGTATGTGTAGACAGTGAACTTGGAATGCGCCGCGGGTCGTCAACCCCATTGCAGACCTTATTCACTGTTGCAGATATCTCCCAACTAGCTATTCGGGCTCATACTAGTTCTATGATGTGCGCACCGAATAAGCGCGAAAAGGTTGCCCTTCCACGCCTACTCCGTAAAGCGGCTTATCAACGGACCACTCCGATGCACGATGGTTGTTCCTCCGCATACTCATTCAGCAACTCGACAGCATGCTGCGTGGGGAAGAGGGCCATATGGTACTGGTCCTCACTGACGGTGTCCAACTAGAGAAGTTTGTTCTTCTGGTGGCCTTCAACGTGATCCTGCCGACGCTCAACAAGTGGGTGTACCTAGAGATGGACAACGGAGCCCTGCCAATGAACCTTGTACGATTCCAGGAATTGGAATTTGCATGGAAATTGGTCGCAATGTTCATCGCCCACGTCGACAAGTGCGGTGTTTTCTGCTGCAAGAGCGGTCGTTTCCAGAGCTTCCGAGAAGCCATTGACGTGCGACGAGACTGCTTTTTGAGAACACTGGCTGATTATTCTACAGGACGCAATCCTGCAGATGTCGCTCTGCTGCTACAAATACCGTGAGAACACGGATTTGACCGTCAGGAAGGCCTTGGACAAGATCCAATTCACCCCAGCTGCTTTCAAGCAACAGCTCTTCAGAGTTCTGGGCGCGTTCGATCATGTGCGAGGCGGCGGGCAGCTGGCTTCTTACCAGTATGCAAGGCAGCGCTCGCCGAAAAGCTTGCAAAGCAGATTCCAAGCTGCACTCGACCAGAACAAGTCGGAGAATGCGCAACCTTTCTTTCTTGATTGGAGGGCCGCCGAACGGGAGGGGGACAGGATTGTGCGGAAAGAGATGCCGATCTCGCTCACAATGATACCACCGCCGTTGGACAAGTACAATTTGGAGGATCTTTCTGATGATCAGAGCAGTGAAGGGTAGAAGTGGTTGTACAATTAATTTATGGCGTTATATATTATAATTACAGTGTTAAACTTGATCTTGTAGTTGTTACCAGTATGAAATTATACAGCATAGCAGAGATGTACATGTAACAAAATATATGAGATATGGATGGCAATGAAGGCATCTCAATACCCCTTCCCGGGAGTGAGATGATGAATGTAGAAGATGTCTTCGGATGTATCGTCTCTGAGCGCCTGGGAGATTGTGAGACTATTGCCCATCCTGACGCCTTTGAAAGACACGGTGGGAATGGAGGGAAAGTCATCAGCAGGGAAAGGATATTTGTCCAGAAGCCCTTTCGCCTCAAGAAGAGGTGGACGACTGTTCCACATCGATCGTTGGGGCGAACATGCATCGCGAGAGGAGCCACTGTACAGGGCTTAGGAGCATGCCATGCTTGGACCAGAATCCGTAGGGACTGGGCATCGTCGTCTATTTGTTCGCGCGGGACGATGATGTGTTCAACGAGGACGCGGCCCTCTACCTGTTCTTTTGTATGTGTCCTCCAGAATTCTGCCTTTTCCATCTCTATGCAGAGTCAGCCGCTCATGATCAAAGGGTCAAGTTGTGCTTCACCGATCCAGCTTTCCTTCGCCGTGAAGGTTGCGCCCACATCTGCGCATGTGGCGTATTGGCTATGGGCTGTCCAGTAGCGTTCAAGAAAGTCAACGGCCCAGAATGAAGACTCGGGCTCCCAGGTTTGGTCAGGGTAGCTTGCCCACTTTATTCCATCAGTTCCAAAGTCGTTAGTCTAAGGGGCTTACTACATTGACGAGATGTTCCTGCATAGATGAGGCAGCGAATAGGAACGTCTGAGGACTTACCCAGAACTTAACCCGTCACAGAGCTTGACGCGGCTTTTCACAATGTATTCTGCACTGCTCAGCTGAGGCGCAGGTCGCGCAAACACATGCTACTCGCCAACATAGTATTCATCATCGAGCATAGAGGACGGAGGGGGCGACGGTCTAGACAGCGGAGATGGTGTCGGCGGAGACTGCTGTTTCAATAGCATGGTGAGGGTGCTGAACAAAGAGAGTTTGGCATGCTGCGGCGAGGACTGCGGCGAGTTAGTGGACTCGAGTGGGCAATGTTCCTGGTCACATGATGGGGACTTGCGTGCACAGTCGTTGAGTTTGCGTCTGTTTGCATTGTTCTTCTTCTTTCTTTCTTTCCGCTACCACAAGTTCGAATTGAGATGCACCGTACTAGTGAGAGCGAATCTAGCGAATTTGAAAGAGATGAGATCGAGTCTGACTCCGGATCCACACCCATTCTGCCGGCCTTGCCCGCTAACTCTGCCCGGTAATCACTGATTCAGTCGCAGCCTATCCCCAGCTAATTGGCCCGTAGCGCGGAACAGGAACCAGAGAGTACATATCTTCGGCTAACCAGACGACAAAGGGCACTCGCGCGCGCCTTGCGCAACTTTGATAAAAAGTGGCCACTCGAATACATTGCCACGGTCTTTGACGGAGTGACTAGTACATCCAACCTCTCTCGGATATGTCGCAACGACATGACGCATCCTGATGACACTGACGAGGACAAGAAGTTTCTGACAACTGAGATGGTGGACGAAATCCACACCAGGCTCGAGGCGCGTCGGGTGGACCAAGAGCAAAAGAAGTTGGAGAAGAAGTTGAAAAAGGGTAAGAAGGGCGCAAAACGGAACCCAAGCGTTATGTCGCGCGCCCCCCAAAAGCAACCAGCAGGTACGCAAGATTCACCTCCACTCATAGTGTCATGAAACCGACTGATGGCGCATCACGTCACCGACCCGCGTCGCATCCAACGATCGTGTTGAAAGGAGGAGATCGTATATATATACCAAGGGAAGGGACGACCGCTGTCGCGGCTTGACAGGGAGGAGTGGATCGGACACATAGGAGGGATTGATAGGATACCGATTGATAGTATACATACCCTGTAGTATAAGAAGGGGCGGTAGAAGCTAGGAGCTCTAGCTTCTACCTCGTCTAATACACGGCCTTACTCTCTACGGTCTCGTATCGGACCTTCCGTCCTTCCTCGACGCACTTTGACGCCGTCGGGTTCTAGACTCCGAGTCCCGTCGTAGAACCCGACCATCCCGACTCGCGTCCCGTTGGACCCCGAGACCCCGCTGAGGCTGCGGGTTCTATCGTACACGACCCCACGGTACCTTTCGAGACTCGCTATCGCAAGGAGAGCACTCCGGTTCGCCCTTGGTATCTTGGGACTGTGGAGCCCCGACCCCGTTCTTGACACATAGGCTTGGAATTACAGCTTCGACCCGCGCCCACAGCCCTTGGCTGTAGCCAACACCAATGATGTTGAAGTGTGGATTTGGACTCAAGCAGTCTATTCTTATCTTATCTTATCTTGTCTTATCTGTGCATCATCTTATCTGTTTGGTAGCTATCTTGCCATTGTTCCCAATCAGGCAATCCCCTTATACTTACATATATGGTCTTGCCCTTGTTCTTGCTACTTTAGGCAAACCCCTTGTACTTACATATATGGTCTTGCCTTTGTACTTCCTACTATATAGGTAGCTAGATAGCGCTCTGAGGTCCCCAGTTTCTCACTGTTGACCTCAGGCAAGTAGTTCCTTCACTCTCATGCATAATACAAGAGTTTCTCACTGTTGACCTCAGACCTCTGTGCATTGCCTGTTCAACATATGGGCTGTTCAGAGGGAATGGACGAGGCGTCTTTCATGCCGAGGCAATGTCGAGCCGCGACTGGAAGCAGGTCTGAAGGCCTACGCGAAGCGCCAGGTGGCTGTACATCACCAGATTGCGGATAGCTTCTACAGACGCTGGCATGTTGATTCGAAGGCTGCGCTGAAGGGGGTTCTCGGGCTGGATGGCGAGCTCCACCGTTGTGTCTTGCAAGGGGACACTGGGGGCAAAGGCCTATTTACCATAGTGGAAAATGTTAAGAAAATGCTGAGAATATGCAATATTTTCTTGATATATTCTCAGCCTTTTCCACTATAGAAAATGCAAAGAAAATGAGTTATTTTCTCACCATTTTCCATATGGGAAAATAATTTATTTTCTCATCATTTTCTCATCATTTTCCCGGCATTTTCTCATCATTTTCCCGGCATTTTCTCATCATTTTCCATGTGGGAAAATTTAGCATTTTCCACTGCGGAAAATGCTAATCAAATGATGAAGAAGCATGACCATATATAGGTCTATTAGGATTTTATAGGATTCCTAGGATTCTTGTTGACTAAATATGGCAAGTGTTGATAACAGAACATCCAAAATACAAGGCCAGTGGAGTAGTGCAGAACTATAAGCAAGCCTTTTCTACTGTATAAAATCACCAAGTATCGCAAGGGAGTTGTGGCTTGATATCTGTGATGTGACATTCATGGCGCGGCACAGATGTCACATCACCCGCGGAGAACATAAAATAAAATCAGCCACCAGCAGAAATTGAACACAGGATCTCAAGCAACATTTTCTACCACCAGCACACTAGACCAGTACACTAAACAAGAATTGGTTAGGATCTTCGTGGCATTATACACACAGCAATCTATAGCTAGCCAGGACCAAGGTCACGTTTGGCCGCCGGCCCCACCACCAACACATGACCAGGTAATCCATTTCATGCCACAACAACGCTTAATTTGCTACCAATATTTCAGTACTAACTATAGAAGGAGAAGATGGATTGGAACAGTAGATGGAGAGTAAGGACTGCTGTGCTGCAGATTTGTAGACTTTTGGTATGCACATCAGGGAAAGTTGAATCTATATCCAAGAATTCACAATAGGCTATTTCTACACTGGTTGGTTTGCCTTTTAGTCAAGAAAAAAACTGTTATAGATCTAGAATATGGCATATAGTTATCTGATATTTATATTTGAGGCAGCAAGTAGTTTGTGATGGCATCACCTTGGCTCTTGGCTTTTCCCCTCATCATATAATTGATACCAGGTAGTGTCAAGTTTGTAGGTGGACTGATTTCTCTCTTGTACATATGCCCTCCTACACAAATAGGTGCATGGAGGAGGTCCCTGTAATTGGGACCTATGGCATTTTGCTTTATAGAATATGGCAGATACCCTTACCATGCGTATCAGCATATGTAGATGGGACCTTGTCATTAGGGTCTATACATCTGCCATTGGCTGCCCCCTTCTGCACCAATGCGTGCATGGAGGTGAGGTTCCTGTAATTGGAACCTATGGCATTGCACTCTATATGGCAGATATTGACCTTATGCATCTGCTACTGGCTGCACCTTCTGCACCAATGCGTGTATGGAGGTGAGGTCCCTGTAATTGGGACCTATGGCTCTTTCTGCCAGATGCCTCTCTGTGTACCACAATGAGTGGAACCTTTATTATCAGGGTCTATGCATCAGTCAGTTCTTTCTCAAGTATAGCTGCTCAAGGGAGTGGCGGACCTGTGGTACTATCTGTAGAGATTCCTCAAAGCAATACACTGTCTCTGAGTGGTGCAGGTTTATTGTAAATGTAATGACCAGAGAACAGAACTATGTATTGTAAATATAATGACTGAAGAAACAGAACAGATAAATTCAAAGTAGCCTACTATTCCTTCCAATTTGTAGTCAAGTACTAGTCCAAATCAAAAGTCGGATTTACTTGAGTTCAAACTCAGTTCACTGGCTCTGCAGAGCATAAAGGCACTTCCTTGGCCACCAATTTGTACCTTGTGGCACAGTTTCAAGAGAGAGACTTACAATATGTAGTAATTTTCAAAGGCAAAAGTTACTATATTGGGGAATAGTAGAATCCTAGGGATCCTAGAAATCCCAATATTCCCATATATGGTTGTGCTTCTTCATCATTTGATTAGCATTTTCCGCAGTGGAAAATGCGAAATTTTCCCACATGGAAAATGATGAGAAAATAATGAGAAAATAATGAGAAAATATTGCATATTCTCAGCATTTTCTTAAGATTTTCCACTATGGTAAATAGGCCTTTGCCCCCAGTGGGAGCAGGTAGGCGAAGCGGAAGGGTCAGTGGTAGAGCTAAAGGAACTGAGGGAGCAGAACGAGGCGGGCAACGGGACGGGAGCGGACAGGTGGAGCGCTAGCGCTAGCTGCTGCTAGCCCGGCCAGATGTAGGCAGGTCACATTGTGTCACTATGCAATATACTTTTGCGCTGCGTTATTTTATTTGGCGACGGCAGATGATTTCATGATGGGAAGGTCTGAAGCCGAGAAGCCGGCCATGGCCATGGTCATGGGGTACAGGTAAGATAGCTCGCGTTACAGGTAAGCTACCTACCTACAGTATACAGGCCACAGAACCTAGCTGCAGCTGGGCTAGCTGGAGCTACCAATTTTGGAAAGCTCCGCGCTGTGAGGGCTATAGATAGCCGGGCCACGCCGCACAAGCCTCAGGATGCCGGACCAGGACGACCAGCCAACAACACAAGCCGTTAACCAACACCGCTGGATTATTACGCACCTCAAGGCAAATGAAGACCTGGAAGAGCATCACCGCTGGATTAATACACGCTCTGGGACGAACAAAGGAGCTCATTAAGCGCTACCGCTGGATTAATACAAAGCTTCCGACTCCACGAATGGCAAGACGGCTCGAATTACAAGTATACGACATCCGTCCCCGCTATATGTCTGCCCGGATACAGTCCCATTTCACCTACGAGCACCGCGAATGTTGCCCCCGCTATATGTCTGCCTGGATACAGTCCCATCCCGGCCTACGAGCCCACCGCCTGCACAGCCCCTCGAACCGCTCGCTATCGCAATGTTTGCCCGGATACAGCTCCGTTCCGTCGTCGCTGACACGAACGAGCCGGCCGCTGGATTACTGCACGCGCAGGGAAATTTGTGTGGAAGAACACGCGACCTATAACCCTTACTCAGACGGACAAGTCAAAGGGGAGCGAGACAGACGACGCAATAAGTGCAGAGTTGAGTGGAAACAGGTGCAGAAGAGTCCGGCCAGCTGGGCATGGAAACGGAGTGAGACGGGGGCCTATCATGGTCAGCAATGTGAAGCGGAGGTCAAGGAATCGACGTACAGACACGGGATAATCTCGCGACACCGGGAAACAATAGCGCGGAGGACGAGGAACCCAATGCGAAGCTCGAGGAAATGTAGCGGCGTCCAGAAAAACCCAGCGGAAGGCAGATGAGTCGAGCGAAGGACCAGGAAATACAGCGGCATCCGGGGATCAAAGCGACTCGGTCGATACTTCGACTCAGTCCCCATGAAACCATTCGACAGCCGTGCGACCAAGACTTACGAAGCAAAACATGAAACACTTACCAACCCAGGTCTTACAAACCATTAGCAATCCGCTTGGCAAGGGTCTAGAGCGTACTCACGACTTGACATCCCAGGCCAAATGCGCGGGAATTGTGGAACTAAGCATTCACACCCACAAACTATATCTACCACAACTGTAAACACAAGTAAACAGTTCACTGCGCCCCAATATACAGTGCAAATTTCAAGACACGGACACTAAGGACACCGGTATCGGGACCGCCCAATTAAAAGGGAACCACTATCCACCACTCCACCACTTTTCGGACGCTATAAGGCTCGGCGTCGGTCGGCTCGCTATAGTAAAACCTCGACGGACGAGAGCGTAGCCAGTTAGCTCTACGAGGGCGACCACCATTCGGAACCGCGCAATAACCGCGACACCCAGACGTATACCAGGACATTCGGAGGACTTCCTGTAGCTCGGTCGCCGTCCAATATCTCGAATCCGCGAGCGCGACGTGTACAGACCATCCTATACAAGCGGCACTATCGAACATCCATCGGCCAGGACTTCCTCGCTGAGAAGCACCATAAGCCTCGAAGAGAATCGAGCACCACCACCTTCCTTCCAACAACTTCGCGGCAGGCTTTCGAGTCGCCAAAACAACATCCACGACCACTGAATAATCCAGCGGAGAACGAATTCTTCCCCGCTCGATTATAAACACACCACCCACGACCACAGACTAATCTCGCGGAGGCCAACGGCCTCTCCGCTCGATTATCCTTACTAACCACTTCCACAGGAACTACACAAGCGCGAGCTTTTCTAGCCCCGTTGGATTTATACACACACACACACACACACACACACACAATTTAACACAGTTTCCACCGTTGCGAACACAATCCCCAGAGGACGACTCGACTGAGACTTGATAGTACAAAAGCCGTATTTTGGAAATCTATCTCTACGAACGCCCGCAGCATCACAGCGCTAGCTATAGCTTGGTCGCTAGGCCAAAGCTACAGCTACGGGTGGATAGTATCCGGCACTTCTTGAAGAAGGATGAAGGCAAACAAAACACGAGGTACATGACGAATGAGTTGCAGACACAGGCGCGACTTCAATAAATTGACAAGGTGACGGCACTCGAATGGTCAAAAGCTTTGGTGGACAATATCGCGGGACGCTAGCGTCGTACTATTCTCGACATTGATTTGTTATGGGTGCTCGGGACAGAACGACTAGGTCAAACAGCGAGGGTCTACCCGATGCAGCGGACAGAAGCGGAGTGAAATTGCGGACGACGGGACGATGAAGTGAGTCGCCCCAATTATTCTCAGGCTTCGCCACGCTCATGAGCCGCTTGCAGCCTATCACCGTAGACTAAGCGTAATGGACATTTCGAAATGGATCATAGCCTGCTGTATATGCGCCAGAACCCAGCACAATTGCAGCAGGACTATCTACCCAAATCACCAAATCCAGAGAGTCATTCCTTCGCCAAGCCGCTATAGGTTCGGCCAAGTCGTCGTGCGGTCAGCGTCAATATTGCAGCCCCCAGTATACCGGTCCACATTAGAGGGGATTTCAAAGAAAGTTCCGTCGGCCATTCCAGAGTTGAACAAATTGTAGCTCTTTTGCATTCGCGCCGGGACCCGCCGCAAGTACAATAGGACTATCTACTCAGGTGACCAGAGTATAAGCTACTCGAAAAGCGTCTTTGTCCAGCCATTATCCAGCCATTCGGAACTCCAAACTTGAATGACGTTGGCGTACCATGCCTCTGTCGCGTAGCCATCGCTTGCTAATTCATCCAGTGCAATGATAGTTTGTGCTCGTAGTTCCGCTCGGCTGAAATCGTCCAACCAGAGGAGAGATAGAGTAGTGCTCCGATGTGTAGTTGTACGAGCCTTTGGCACGAGGAATGGAAGAACGTCGGCTCTATTGGAGAGGCGCTGGCGTGCTTGACGACAAGAACAGGAACGACGAGGGCGGTATCCACTACTGTCGTACCCTGTATATGGACCATCCGATTGGTGTCGACCGACAAAACCAGTATCAAGTTCCAATACAACAAGCGCGGTATCCGCTCGTGTCGTACGTGAGGGCGCGGTAGGAGCTTGCACAGGCGTAAGAGATGATGAAAGACCCGATGGCGACGTGTGGAGCGACTATCCCTGCTCAACGAGTTCGTCCAAAGCTGGGAGCAAACTGCAGGAGCCGCAATTCATCCGTTCTCTTGAGCGAGTTCGTGATTGAGCAGGTGGCTAGCACTAGGGGCATTGGCCAATAATCCGGTCCAGATCATGTTAAGATCATGAAAAATGTTCTATTAATGTTCTATCAATGATCTATTCAATGATCCGGCCCGGATTATTTTTAAATACAATGATCCAAGCTGGATCATCTGATAATGCAATAATCCAGGCCGGATCATTGAATAGAACATTCATAAAACATTGATAGAACATTCAAAATAATATCAATATGATCCGGGCCAGATTATGGGCCCATGCCCGTAGTGTAGCAAGCAGCCTGTTCGTGCTGAGCGATGAGCAACAAGAGCGGGACCCACTCTTCGCTCGTCCGAATGGTAGGGACTAAGGGCCGACTGTGACGAAGGTCGTCGATGGAATGTGGAGTGAACCGCTGGCTAATATCGACCGCGGACGTCGAAATCGAGGGCGGGGACAAGAGAAGGACCAATTCTGGTGTTGTTGCTAGAGCGTCATATCTGAAGCTGTTTGCGAATGTGGCTGTCGTGATATGGGGTAGGTAGGCTGTCATTGCAACTCGCCGTATTGTCAACACATCGTTTCGCGGAGCTGTCGTCGTCCGGCCAAATCACCAGTGCCTCGTCATATCCATAGAGATAGTACCTGCTTGCAAATAGGGTTGCTCAGGCGTTAAATCCCAAGGCTGGTATGCCCATATTCTTGAGGACGAGATGACAAGAGCGGGACCCGCTCTCATCGTATGTCTTCCCGGAGCCAAAAGCGCTGCTGTCGATGATGTCACATGTGTACGGGAGATAGTCGAGTGGAGGGTAAAGCGTCCGTTCGTTATTGGTTGCTCGATGACCATTGACAGTCCGTGGAGTATCTGCTTGTTGGAATGGCTCAGGGAAAGAGTAAGACAACGTCTCTGTTGTTCCACGCAGAGAAGATGGCGGCATGGGTCGCCAGAGATCCAGACGATTACGTTCTGGAGCATTGAGCGACGTGCTACCGTTAATGTGATGGGCGAGAGGGTCCAACGGAAAGGTATGGCCTCGTGATCATGGCAGAGCATGTCAGGAAGCGGGAACCGCTATCCGTCAAGGTCCGGGTCGTCATGGTAGAGTAGACTGACGTCAAAGATGGCGACAGCGAATGACACGAGCGAGAGGAGGATGACAAGCATCTCGGAATGTGAATGGGGCATGATGGGCTGAGCCAAAGAGCCACGCCGCTGACGATGGAATTGGTGTTCAGGCTCGCTCGGACCCACGGCCACAAGGGCATTCATAGTTGCCTCGACGTATTACTGTACGACTTGGAAACGAAGTAGACAGGCAGTAGATGACGCGATACTGAGCCCTTGACATGAAACAAAGAGAGCGGAACCCGCTCTCGTTGTTTTGGTCCTGAGCCAGGCCGTCCAGGTAATCCAGTTTGGGTTTTGACAGAGCTTGCAGCGGGCTCTCGTGTTGATGAGTCGTATGCTAGTGGTCGTATTGACGTCGGGGTTGGCAGTGACGAGACGACAAGACCGGAGCCCTTCGTCGGCGGATCACTGGTACCGTCCGAGTCGTGCGAGATAGGCATGCGGGAACGCGGAGAGGGTCGAATGTGGAGTAGGTAGGGCGGCTTTGTCACCGTAGTCGTTGGGGCCGGAACGTTGTTTGTTCGCAGGATGATCCATGAAATGAGAGAAGAAAGAATAAGGTAGAGAATGAGAAGAAAGAGACAGAAGCCCCCCCAGGCCATGACGCAGGAGGACGCCGTAGGGTATGGTGTAGCAGCATTGTCAGGTCAGAAGCCGGGACCCGGCTTCTGACGTGAGTATGCTGCTTCCTCGGCGGTGGTCCAGCTGCACGGAGGAGGAGAGGGTGATCCAGACCAAGCTGGGGTTGTCAAGGCACCGGCATGAGTGCCAGCGCAAGCGCAAGCGCTTGCTGATGGTGACACGTCACTGACATGTCGAGCAGTGTTGAGTGGACCGACGCGCACGGGCTCACTCATCATTCAAACGTTGAAGAGGAGGGAGAAAGAGGAGGAAGGGAAAGAGTTCTCTGAACTCTTCTTGCTGGCCATCGGGATCCAATGACTAGCAACAAGCCTTGAGCTTGCCCTCTTCACCACTCTTGAAGCTCCCTCACGGTGGGCTCCATTGTGATGCCACGGTGCATCGGTAGTTCGAAGGAGCCTCGTGAGAGGTGAAGGAGAAGGGAAATAGCAAAGAAAGGAGAGCAGCGGGAGCCGCTACTCGTCCTAACCAGCCAGAGTGCATCAAGCGACTCAATAGAGATGAGCCATGGGCTCGGGAGAGACCTCCAGAGGCGAGGATAGTAGGTCCGATGAAAGGTGTGCTACGAGACTGTGTGTGAAACGCACAGGCGAACTAAACCAAACTAAACCTAACAACTCGAATAAGCCACAGGCGAATAAGAGTTGCCAAATCTAATCTAATATAATCCCAAGATGCTATTCCGCACTGCAAGTACGAGTGTCGGCCCGTGTGAACAGAGCTGACTTGAGGTGCTACGGGAATCGGTATTCCAGTAGAAGCTATTCCAAACACTTTTGTGGCCCAAAAGATCCTACTCCAACTCGGTGAACGATTGTGATTTTGTGTGTTATTCGGTAAAGTCCCTTATTCGACTTCTGACCAAGCTAAACTCTAGCCCACCAGATAATCCGAAGGTCTCTCTTCAGTTTCCGTCGCCGTGCTCTTCGCCCGTACGATTCCACCGGTTGTAACGTGTAATTCAGTTTCCGTCGTCCGTGCACTTCGCAGGTACGATTCCACCATTGCTTGTCTTGTACTTGCAACCACCGGTAAGCCGATCCTTATAGGTCGCACTTCAGAACCCGGCTTCTTGAACGTGTAACTTGTCTTATTCTTGTAACTCTTATTCCAAATCCAGATGTCTCCCAAACCCGAATAATAGATTGAAACTTTACAAACTCGGCAATCCAAGTTCGCACAGCCCCAAGCCCAGAACACGCCCTAACTCTAGCGGGGTGATTCCGTGCTGAAACTGGCTCCCCCAGGCACTTTATATACAGAGACCATGAGAAATATAAATGATAGATGATTGTGTCCATGTGCGTTCGTGGCTAAAGCGCCGCTTCTAATTGGTTCGGAGATCCCTCCCTGAGGTCTTCAGCCCAACCGACTGCCAGGTGCTCCACCCAGCGCACCGGTGTAACGTTTCACGATTTGCTTCCGCCACTATTCCGCTCCTGCTATTCTGCCCGCGCCGATACTAGCTGAAACCGAATAGCCCTTGCTAGTACCTTCCTACCCGTGCTTCCTACATCCCAGACGGCCCAGTACTTGGGGAGAAACCCTCCAAATACCCTCCAACCCTGTTGCCAAGACCCTTGATCCCAATCTTGTGGACGCCACCCTAATTAGGCCCGATGTCCAGAATCGTGATTGCAGATCCCGAAGCACGGCGTCTCCTTATTCAGATAGTCCGAGATATTCCGATCATCCCGAGTTGACCCTTGTTGTCATCCCTGTCTTCACCATGCGAAGCGTCCCACTCCGCTATTCCGCTTCCGCGTCATGATCCTTATTCCACTTGTGTCGCAGGTCTAGTTTCCCTTTGAGTACATGCAAGTGGGGCGCTTCTCTTGCAATGTTATTCGGACTACGCTCTCCCTCAGACGCTATCAACGCCTTCAAGATCCAGAATAGCAGCTTCTTTCACTGCTACCAACGTGAATAGCATCCTAACCACTTACACGGGACTCGTAATGGTTCCAATTGGATGTACCAAACATTAGAATAAGTGCAGAAATCGATAGATTTCACGTGTATCCTGATAGCTGGCCTATCACCAAGCCAGCGGAGGGCAAGATACGAGAGAGAGATAGAAAAAGAGATGTGGAGCAGCGGGCGCCGCTGCTCCGGGCCTTGGATTCCGATACATCAAGTCTAGCTAGGGCTCTTCTAGCCAGCCTGTCTTGTGGCCCTATGCGCTATTGAGCATGGGCTCCCGAGTTTATAGGACGAATGGTTACGAGTTAAGATGATATATATTGTGACCATCTGATCTACTGACTAGAGTATGCCGATGGCCGTGTAATAGTAATATACCGTCACAATCCGGGTCGGCCTGCCTCAAGCAGCTCACGAAGCTCGCGATCTTCGACAATCCGGACAGGGCGATTAGATTCTGCAATCCAGCGGGCAATATGTGCGCTGCAAACAATTAAGCCACAGTTGTGCGATAAGAACATTAATGTACTGAAATTCCTGGCTGGTAGGGGTGCGATGGGAGGTCTTGGCAGGACGCTGGCCCTGCTTAGCAAAGGAGGTGATCCTTTCCCCAGCAGGCAATCGCATGCTTCTTGAGGTTTGAAGTCGACGAGTGGTTAGGGGCAAGGGAGCCGTCGGCCTTCGTCTGAACGCGCTGCACACCAGGGGGTCCTATCGACAAGTCAGAAGAGGCTGACTGAGATGAACTGTTGTTGCGCACCGGAGCGTTTCTTGCATCTCGTGTGACCGCAGTTGAATTGCTGGTACGTCGAGCCATCTGGGGCTGTTATAACTTGCACGTCGTCCTTGAAGAATTGATAGATGCCGGAAGTCCACTTCGTCATGTTCGGTGTTGCTGAGGCAATGAATAAGTAAAGAGCAGGAATAGAAGAGGACATGACACACCAGAGGTATTCACATCTTCAGAGCTTACAAGGTCGATCATACCCTTCGACTTGCGCGAGCCTATAATGATTAGGCCACAGTCCGCTCACGGGCAATGTGAGCTTGGAACATACCGCTGATGGAACTCGCAATCAATTTGGCGGCTTTGGAGAGTTTCTTCTTGACTTTCCCGAGGGTGGAGCGAACACTGGATGCGACAGAGGAGGGCATCGGAGGAACTGAGTGAAACGATGTTGCGCTCCAACCTTTATAGTGCACGGGTGCCCCATTTGCGCAGGTTATCGATGGCGAGCACGCAATCTGGTCTCTCCAAAGCGTTGGTTATCGTCTCGCATGACCTTGCCTCTGCGCTGCGAGCAGACCGAAGGCAAGGGAATGAGCGTGTATTTCAATCCGAAGGGGGAAAGGAAGCAGATTATCGATAAATTCTCGATAGAGACCCTTGAGTACGACGGCCCGCCCAACCGCACCATCGCTGTGTTGCGCACAATCTCTAACTATAATCATCGAGGTGGGAGGAAGCAAGGGAGATGGCGGGCGGTGATAACAGATAGCATCAGTCACACGGTCTTTTTTACGGGCCGTTGTCTCCGGCCAATTTCACGTACTCAAGACGCAAAATACATGCGAGGATTTGTCAAGCAAATGTGGCTACAGAGGCGGTGAAATACCGCCGGTACTATCTGAGCGGTATCCGGTATCCTACGGTGCTCAAAATCTTCGACTTGGATCCGGACCCAAAGGTACCGGACTCGCAGTACCGCCGGTACTACCCGTACCCGCGCCCAACCCTACTTGCGCGCGAGGTGGGTGCTGGGCAGGCCAACAAGATATTTCAAGTAACGGAGTGCAAGCTCGAGACAATGAATTTTGAGTGGGTATATTCCGAGTTCCGAGTAAAGCTGAGGTTTTCCCGAGTGAGAGCCAACTCCTATTATTCGGCACAGAATAGCGCGGTTCAAGTCATCCAGCCAAGCAAAAGACACTGGGTCAACATCAAGCATGACATTGCACCCATGCGTGAGATGGCAGTCTATCAACACATAGTAGAGTTGAGAAGCGATGTCTGGAGGCAGACAGCCCCGTCCTACGTAGAGATCACAGCCCAGAATGGTTTTCCAGAAGGCATAAGCAGCAGCATTGTGTTTCTGCTCGTAGTGAGCCCGGAGATGTCACAAGTGGTCGAATTGAACCAGATGCCGACGTATTTGTACTGGCAAATCCAAGGAATCTGTTCGCCTGCGAGAGTGAGGCAACTATCCGGACGTTGGGAGGGTGTAGGTAAGATCGGCCCAAAGACCATCGCGCCCGATTTGCGCCCGTTGACGCGCAAGAAGTTGCGAGAGCACCAGACTTGAAGTTGGTCAAGTTGGCGCTGGAGACCCTGCCACAAACGAGAGACGAGGACCATGTCATCCGCGTGCTCAAGATGGGAAAGAACATAACCCATCAAGTCCATGTCATCGGGATCCTCCTCAAGCGTGAACATCGCGAGGAAGATATTCCACAGTGTTGGCGACACTGGGTCTCCCATGAGCACCCCTGATAGTGACTTCCATTCCTCGGATACCTCCCCACCACATGAAACTCGTAGAGTCATGGTGCAATAGAGCTTCCGGACGAAGTCGAAATATGGACCAGTCAGTCCCATATGCTGCATCTTGACCCAGAGAGACTCATGGCTCATTGAGCTAAACGCCTTGGAAGTGTCCACGAACGCAACATAGAGAGTTTCGTCTTCCGTGCGCACCTTGTCGATCATAGTCCGTAGAATGAAGGGGTTGTGTGACGGTATATTATTATTATACGGCCATCAGCATACTCTAGTCAGTAGATCAGATGGTCACAATACAGTCGCCATATGGGAAACGGGACACTCATGTTTGGAGGGCAATAGCACAATGGGATTTGATTCAAATGACATAATGACTACATATTGCGGAAGGCATACATCCTACCTCCCAGTGAATATATTTGTCTTGTCAGGAGCTGCTCTGGATCGTGCGCAATGTGCAATTTTTTCCGATGACCAAAATCAGCAGTTTTTCCCAGAAGCAGGACACACACAGATTGACACCGGATCTCTTCAGACACCACTAGTGCAAGTGTTGGTAATGGCCCCGGGGACCTCCAGAGCACGTTCCCACAGCATAACTGTGGCACAGAGACAGAAACACAGTGCAACAACAAGCCATGATGCCAACAAGCGTTGGAACCTGCTATAGACAAGGTCCTTCACGGATATTGATGCCATTGCTCGGCCACCACTCAGCCGTCCAGGCTGAAATTTTGTACAGACCTACATGCACTAGTCGTGAATATGCTCTCAAAAAATCACGCTCCCAAACCGCACAGCTTCCGAGATATTCGCGGTGTCCCGCTACCGGTCCTGTCCCACTTCCCATTTAGCGACTGTATACATCATCTTAACATTGTACTCGTCCTATCAACTTGAGGACATTGGGAGCCCATGCTCAATAGCGCATAGGGCCACAAGACAGGCTGGCTAGAAGAGCCCTAGCTAGACTCGACATATCGGAATCCAAGGCTCGGAGCAGCGGCGCCCGCTGCTCCACATCTCTTTTTCTATCTCTCTCGTATCTTGCCCTCTGCCAGCTCGGACCTACTATCCTCGCCTCTGGAGGTCTCTCCCGAGCCCATGGCTCATCTCTATTGAGTCGCTTGATGCACTCTGGCTGGTTAGGACGAGTAGCGGCTCCCGCTGCTCTCCTTTCTTTGCTATTTCCCTTCTCCTTCACCTCTCACGAGGCTCCTTCGAACTACTGATGCACCATGGCATCACACGGATTGACGATGCCGAGTCGACACACGGTTGCACGCGATATCTCGGCAGCGTATGTTGGGTCGGCATCTCGCATCGGCGACCTTCTTAAAGCAAGTTGTTCCTTGATTTGCATGCTGACTGCTAATGACGTTCCTTCAGGAGTATCCAGGTCGACTCAGCTTCTCGACGGACGCATGGACATCTCCAAATCATTGTGCATTCGTTGCTTGGACCGTACATCTGCAACACGAGGGACAGCCGTTGACATTCCTTCTGGACATTGTTGATGTACCAGAGGTGCGCGCTGCTCTTGCTGTCACTTCTCCCTTACTCACTGCTGGTTTCTAGTCACACTCTGGAGATACACTTGCCCGGGAATTCCACGAGATGCTCAGCTGCTTCGGTCTTGAGGCCAAGGTGATCCGTCCCGGCTGCTTGCTTGCTAGATCTCACAGATGGGGACAGATTCTGGCGTGGACGGGCAACAACGCGACATCGAATGATACGCAGAACACGGCCCTCGGCGACAACCCCAACAATTCATTTGATGCGGACAATTGTGTTCGCTGCTTTAACCACATTCTCAATCTTGCCGTCAAATCGTTTCTCCGGCCCTTCCAACCTCGCAAGAAGACCAGCGATGGAGATGCAGGTGAAGATGGGGATGAGGAGGAGGATGATGACAACGAGCTTTCGAATTTAGTGGCGGACTTGGACGACTCAGATTCGCTTCCGGACTTGGCGGATGTCTCCGACTCCATCTTGATTATGTCTGATCTGACGGCCTTGTCCGACGAGGACAGTGGCGACGCTCTTGATGATCTGAGTGACGCGGCGCAGGCTCAGATGCTTTCAGAGACAGCCTCAGGCAAGACTACGATCGCTCAGGTACATTGACCTATTTTTATTCCGTCTTTGTTCCTCAGCCAACCGAGCTTGCAGCTCCGCAAACTGGCATTCTTCATCGTCAACTCGCCGACTGCTGGCCTCCCGAAATGGTAGCAGAAGCTTATCCCACGCGATGTCGCAACCCGCTGGAATTCCACATATGCGATGCTGTCCTTTGCGAGTGAATACAAGGCGGTCGTCAATGCCATCACGGGAGATCAGCAGCTGGATCTTCGTAAGTACGAGATCTCAGACAATGAATGGGTGATCGTCGATGATATTGTGTATGCCCTGGAGGTATTTAATTGACATACGTGTACGCGTCAAACTGAATTGAGCTGTTCTATAGACATTCTACAAAGCAACCATATTCTTCTCCGCCGACAGCTGCAGCACTAAAGCTCCTCACGAGTGTCACAGGTGAGGTACCTGCAGACACCTGCAGGTTTTTCTTGGCTGAAGGTTGAGACCCTCACCCCCACCATCCGTGGGAATTCAGGTACCTCCACCCCCGGGTATTTATACCTGCGGGTGAAGGTCTCAGGTACCTGCGGGTTTTCTGAGTCCAGAGTCAATGGGAACATAATCAAACAAGTCAGATGGCTGAAATAATTTGATCTACCTTGGAGAGCCTGTATTACACCGGAATACCACTGGGATAGGATGTTTTTGAGGCCCAATTATAGGTTGGTAGACATGCCAAAGGTACCCTTCAGCATCGGCGTCAACACCTGTACCCTTGCCATCCGTGGGAAACAGGTACCTCCACCTGCAGGTATTAATACCTGCAGGTGAATGGTGGAGGTACCTGTGCTGCCACCCGCAGGTATCACCACTCGTGCGGAGCTTTATGCAGCACCATCTTGCACGTTATCACCAGCTTCGACAAGATCGACAACTTGATTACCACCACCGTTGTTCCTACCGACTCGAAGAAGCGCGCTCTTCAGGCTCCCATTTGACGTGCTCTCACTCTGGCCAAAGCAACCATGAACAAGTATTATTCCGCCACAGACAACTCAAATATTTACCGCATCGCAACGGGTACGTTCTTCAATTAGCTCTAGTGCACAACTGACATATGTTATAGTTCTCCATCCCAGCCTCAAACTGGAGTACTTCAAGATGTGCAAATGGGATCAGTCCTGGATCAACACAGCCAGGAAGCTGACGGGAGACGAGTATGATATGTATGTTGAGCATCGCAAAGCGCTTGGGCACGATGACATTGGAAATACCACTGTAGCTTCCTCCAATCCGCTTCAGACGAGTGGCTACTCACACAACCCCCCAGAATGTCTCTTCGAGCAGCGCCTCAGCAAATGCAGCTGCCGAGTGGGCTCTCGATTATGATCTTCCGACACTGGCCGTCTCTGCGAGCAACGAACTTGATCATTATCTCAGCGAGCCCATCGAGCCGGGTGTTGTTGAGTCCCTTATCTGGTGGTGGAACAAGCGGCACGTACGGCCAATCCTTGCTTGGATGGCACTCGACTACCATTCTATTCCCAGTATGTCTGCTTGCCCATCTCTGTCCTCATCATCATGATGACAGTTAAAGCTTACCACAAGTTGCCATACCCGCGGATGTCTGCACAGGTACCCATGGAAAAAACCTGCGGGTTTCAAACCCGCGGATACAGGTACCTGTTTCCCACGGATGCCACGAGTACAGGTATGGATTGAGCAAAACCTCGGAGGTCATTTGCAAGCTCATCTCCCTATGTAAACCCATTAAGGAGCCATTAGATTGAACAACTCAGCTGTAGGGAAGGTTCATCTCACCCATCTACCATAGTATGATGGCTATGGACCCCTCACAACCTGTATTCAGCCCAAAAACCCGCGGGTTATCCGTGCAGGTACCTGTATCCACAGATACAGGTATCCGTTTTCCCACGGATGGCAAGAGTGGAGGTATGGCTTTTTAGGACCCAAAAACCCGCAGGTATTGCAAGGGTTAAAACCCGTGCAACTCATGGTAAGCCTTAATGACAGTTGAATAGCAACTTCCACTGCTGTCGAGCACGTCTTCTCGCAAGGTCACCAACTCCTTGTCTTCACGCGTAACCGGCTCACGGGCACCTCAATCCACAAGTATATGTGTTTTGGAAGCTGGAGTGGACAGGATTTGATCAGCACGGAGGACGTTGTTCGTTGGATCGGCGGCAAGACGTTGAAGGGCAAGGGAAGCAAGCGTAAACTCAGCGTGGGTGCAGGCAAGGACGGTGAAACGTGTGAACAGCCCGAGGCTGGTAGCTCGAAGAAATCGCGCAAGACTTAGTCTGAAATCGAATGTATTCGTGTATTGAAATGTCCTACAATTACGACCGTTGCTTGACAATTATAGAAGAACCGCGGATCTAATACCGGCCGGTACCAGACCCGCGGGTAGACCCGGATCAGACCCGCTGTAGAACAAGTATGAGTATGGACTCATATCCTGGCTGAGTCCGGTATGGAGGGGTCCGGGGCCGGGTCAAAACAATTGGACCCGGTACCGGACCCGTGCCCAACCCTACGCGCAAGGCGGCCAAGGAGGCGGATCGTCTCCGGAGGAACAGAAAGCCTTTGTGGATGGGAGACTTGGCCTACGTTATGCGACATCTGGATTTTCCAATGCAACGATTGCCATATCTCGACCAACTCACGCCGGCTGCCTGTGACGAGCTCATGAAATCACTCAAACACGGCGCACAGAACTGGGTCAAGGCCGAAGTGGACACTGGGGTGTCTCTCCCATTGCTGCATGGTCGACTCGAGCCCTCGGAGAAGAAGCCGCCTAGGTCTGTTGGCATCTGTCGCCGGCACTACTTGACTCGGGTAACACAAACACACCATCGACTGGCTCTGACAAGGCTGCAGTGTATGCCTCTTTCCATTTCCGCGGCCTGAGAACTGAGCCCGAGAAACATGCCCCGGAATCACTAATGTGTCGTAAGTGTGGGGAGGCTTACGAGACGCCAGGGCATGTCTTTCTCCAATGTAGGGCGGCGGAGACGGTGGAGGCGCACGTGCAGTTGCGACAGGCGCTGGCGGAGGGTTATAATGTGCTACTTGGGCATGGGCCGATGACGATGCGCAACCTTATCTTCCATTGGGAGACAGTCGTTCCCATGGCGCGCTTTGTCTATCGAGTGTGCAGGAGCTGGCATTGGTTTTGCAGGAAATTACCATCGATGGTATCTGAGCTAGCGCCTAACAGTGACGATGAAGAGCCTACGCAGGACGATGAGTGGTCGGACACGGATGACGAGGACGATTAGTGGGGTTTGTGATTTTGGTTATGCTTCTTCTGGGTACTAGTGTCCGCTGGACTTGCTCTGGACTACTTTTGATTGTCTACAATTTGTACAGCCCATACTGCAGGTAGGAGGTCGATGTACTCGTAGGAGGGTACAGCTCGCCGCCGCCGGGTATGGGTTTGGGCCGTTCCACATTGGGACCTTTGGCCTCTAATCTTAATCTTACCGCATTGGGTTCATTCCGTGATCTGTCTTGACTCTCGAGATCCAACTATCTGAGCAGGTATGTGGTCTAATGAATCTAGTTCTTTACTTTCCTTATCTAACGCTTACTCTAGCCGTTCGCGAGCTCACGTAGATCCAGCTAACAAATATGGAGACTGGTGCTGTGCACACAATCTATTTCCTCATTGGCAACATTAAAACCTCTGTACCAATATTTATGTGTCGGGTTCATGTGCTCTTCATGACACCAGTTTCTAATTTTTCTAATTGACTCGTAGCTCGAGGAACCACGAATGAGTACATTATAATAAGAGACGTACAATCATCGTCGTACAACATGAAATAAATAAATCAATCCTCCTCAGAATCTTCGGCCACCGGTGCTCTCTTTCGTCCTTCTGAATGCACAATTAGCTTTAACACCAGGGAGAGAAAGGTTTGTGCCGTACTTCTTTTCAAGGCCTTCTTTTTTGCTGCGGCTTTCTTGCCTTGAACCCTCTTCTCGAGATCACGGTCTTGTTCGCCTTGAGCCCTGTGCTCCTCCAAGATCTCAACTAGAATTAATCCCCAACTCGCAACCTCAAATAACAACCCACCTGTTCAAATTCTGCTAGTTCCGTGTCTGGCTTGTTCGGCGACTTGTTTTGGCGCGCCTGTGAACCATGTAAGTGATATCCCAATAAGTAACGCGGACACCGACTTTGTTCAAGATCTCGGTGAATCGTTCAAATACGACCTCCTCATGCAACTTGTCGCGGTAGAACGCCAAACCTTCAATCAGCTTCTTCACTGAACGCTCAGACTTGAAGGGCAGCAGGGACATGCAGAACGCGATGTCCCGCCATTGCCTCGGATCCTCTGAAAGGTGGAACCGCTGGCAGAGTTTCTCGACAATACTCTCAGCTTGCTTCTCCTTCAACGATGGGTCAGAACGAACATATCGGATTTAGCTGAAAGACTCGCCTTTTCGACGAATGAGAAGATGTACGTGAGGGTCCGCTGGAAAGTTTCTTCATCAACTGCATGCTCGCCGACACCGAGATGGCTGATGACTGGGAGAGAGAGACGCTCATCATTGAGCGACGCAAGCGATAAGTAAGTGATAGACGTACCGTCAGGTAAGTTGTTGTAAATGGCATTGTCCTTCGTCGATAATTCTTTGAAGAAAAGTTTCGCGAGATCAGAAATCCGGGGCTCGGGATCTTCGATGCATTTTGCCATTTCGCCGAGCTGTCCCTTGACTTTGATCATGCCGTTGAGGATAAGATGCGTGAGCACCATGAGCGTATTCTTCTTGACGACAAGGTTTCTGTCCGACAGACCCTTGTACAGCTCGTTGCTATTCTCGTCGATGATGCTGCTGAAAGACACCGCAACGTCGCCAAGTGCGATGACGATATTACTCCGGATACTCGGATTCTTTGACGTCTCCAATATCTTGAACAGCAGAAGGTGGTTCTGGTCGCAGAATTGCGAGGAGACGCAAAGGAATTTGCTAAAGGACAGCGTCGCAGCAGCCTTCAGAGTACGGTTCTGTTAGACATGTAAGCGGAATGTTCGATCGTCTCCAAAGATGCATGACTACCTTGTACTTGTGCGGGCTCCCGCAAATGCGCACAAGCATCGGACCGTACACGGCGAGCAATGAGTTGGGGCCGTACAGCAACTCGGTCTCTCGAACGCCTGCGATACGCTCCCCGATCTCGTCCTCGGCGTTCCCAGCTACCTGATCCAGCTCTTCTCGCTCTTTGGTTTGGGAGTCCGCTTGTTTGTCCGCTGGATACAGACGTTAGAAAGCACACCTCGCAGAGGTAAGTAGCACGACTTGCCTCCATCTTTTTCATCTTTCTGCCGTTTCCACTCTCGTTCCACGAGCTCGAGGTAAACGATGTGCTTGATTGCGACATGACCCACGACAAATAACAGTTGGCTGAGCGCAAACACATCGCCCATGTCGCCACTCTTGGTCGCATCCGGGATGGAAGTCCCATCGGATACTTGAGACACATCGCCTGGATGATCTTCGTCCATTGCGTTTGGATCCTTCGGTTGCTCTTCTTGAGGCTGGTCCAAATCCTGAGGTCGCTTGGCCGTGAATGCTCTTAGCGTGAGCTTTTTGATAAGCTCGTTGCAAAGGAAATCTGGATGGTCCCCGAGGGCATAAATGGTATTTATGGCCTGTTCGGCGAGGCCGAACCACTCTTTCGAACGAGTGGGGTGCTCGAGAGCCTCTTGGAGGTGGCGGAAAACGGCATCGTTCATGTCGAAGCGAATGGTCTTGTCCAGCAAGGAACCTGAGCATGGCATCTGAGTTCGCGGTTTGCTTGATACGTTCTACACACCTTTAACTTTCTTTGCGCTACCATTCAGCCGTTGCAGCGCAACACAGGTGTACCGTGCCAACTTCAGATCCTCCTGACAAAGAATGAGTATTTTGACGGCATACGCCCACAACGTACCCTTCCCAAACGTCCGAGCCCAACTTGAAGCATCACGCCGACATGATCAGTGACGACACTCCGCCGGGCCAGCGCCAACATCCCGAGAATCATTATAGCGCCTTGACGTTGTTCCTGAGGAATGTTTCGCCGAGTACCTGGTAACAGTCAGAATACTCTGCATCACAGAACATGAACAAAAAGACGAACTGTACACCCCCCATAGCTTCGCAACGACGTCTGGATGGATTTGGTCGTCCTCCATCATAATGCGCATCATTTCCTCTAGACTCGTCAGTTCTGCGAGCGTTGCGCCTTCCGTGAGCCTGCGCGTTCGATTAGGGAGGCTAAGTAGAAGGCGCGAAACCTTACTCGATCATGTTTTTAGCGATACGTTGAACCTGTGCTTTGGGGTCTAGATCGGGAACGGGGTCGAAGTACAAGTAGCGGTAGCATTCGAGTAATCTCTGGCGAATGCCCTTGAGGTCCTGGCCTTCTTCCGATGTCGAGTTTCCGTTATCCTTGTTCCAGATGAGGTGTAACATCTTTTTAATGCCAAACTGCGGTGGATGAGAAGTTTGAACGTCAAGAAGCGCGTCACCTACCTCGGCCCAGTGGAACTTGTATTCGTTGGCAACGCGGAAAAACTCCATAGCCTCCAGCACTTCCGCTTTGTTCTTGCTCCCCAGAAGTTTCTCCATGGTCTCGACCGTTCCATCGATTTGGCGGATGAAGTTGAGCGCGTCAGCAAAGTATTTTTTGAGGAGGCGCTTTTCCAACAACTCCGTGTTCTTTTGGTGCTCAATGAGGACTTGTTGCGCGGTGAGCTCTGCGGAGACCTGAGACTTCCGTGGTTTCAGTTTTGGTGCTGTCTTTTTTCGTGGAGCCTCTTCCGAAGGATCGTCATCTTCGTCGGAACCTTCCAGTTCAGTGTCCTCTCCCGCATTATCCTGACGCATGGACGTTTCGTCACCGTCCGCCGGAACATCCTGCTCCTGCTCCTGAACAGCCTGGCGGTCATTCTGCTCCGCTTCGCGAGCGGCTACCTCCTCCTTCAAAGCCTTGTACTCCGGTTGCCACACATTGATATCGAGGTGCCCGCCATATTGTTTCCCATACGGATGCGTCGCTAGTAGCTGAACGAGCAAAGCGACTGCGCTCTTTCTGACAGTTGCGACCTTGTCTTCGAGTGCACCGACAGCGACCTGCGTAATCGCGAGACGTTGCTTGGGGTATTTGCCGCGTTTCATCTCGCAGAGACGCATCAAAACGACGAGCACTTTGGTGCGCACATAAGAGCTGACGTCCAACGCGCGTTCGAGGAGCAGGTCGTAGAGGCCGTTTATTTGCTTCTTCTGTGAGCCCTCCGATTCGTCGTCGGGATCCGTCTCGGCGAGATCATAGATAAGGGCTCCGATGACTTCAACAACGGCGATACGCATGGGATACGCCTCCGAGTCGAGTTGCCCAAGGAGTAGACTCATCTGCTTGAGCATGAGCCGCGGCGCGAGTTCGGAGAACTTTATGAGGAATTTGGAGAATGTGCGCGGGCCCTTGTTATCTTGCCCGCTGAAATTCATGCCTGCGATCTCGCGGAGGACCTCGTCGCCCAACTGAGCATGGTCGAACTCTTTTGCGAGGACGGTGAGGCACTCGGCCATGGGTTCAGAGAGGTGCTCGTAGAACTGGAGGCCTTGTATGATGGCAATTTGGGCGGCGAGGGAGTGGCCGTGGTGCTTTACAGCGAGACAAATGACCTTGTATACGCTGTACTTGATCTCTTGCGACTTCATGTACTGCTCATTCTCCATTACGTGGTACGCGGGGCGGGTGATGCAACTACGGAATTGAGCTTCATTGTACCAGTAAAGAATATCGTGTACTCACGATATAAAAGCATCTCTCTCGGCAGTGGTGGTCCAGATACGTTGGGAAGAGAGGCGAAGCACTTTGGAGATGAGGTTGAGCATCGCGGGTATCTGGTCGACCCATGTCCACTCTGCGGTCTTTTTGGACGTGGTGCGTGACTTTGTTGAAGACTTTCCCCCGCGAGGCTTGCGAGCTTTGGGAGCGGGGGTGGCGGGTGCGTCTGGGTCGGGTTGCTTGACCTTCTCGGCGGCAGACACAAACCACTGGAGCAGAAACGCGTACATCTCAATGGGGAGTTTGTGTGCGGTGTAGACTTGGGGTGGCTCGTGCTCGTCGCGCGTCGTGGCGTCGAGTTCGCCCTGGAGCCCGGACGTGAGGGAATCCAAGAGTTTGCTCATAACGGGGCCGGGGACTGCATCCGAGTACTTGAGGAGGCTGCGATAAACGTCGAAGACGTCGGGATCGGTAATTGCATCGCTGGCGTCGGCGACGGCCTCGACTGCACCTGGTTGAGAGTCAGGAGGTGAGGTGAGTGGCTACAGCGCACAGACCTTCGAGGAGGTGCGCAGGGTCTTCAGACGAGAGGTCATGTTCGTTCTCGATGCTATACGTGTCGAGGTCTTGTATCGCCTGGACTTCGTCGCGTAGTTCAAACATGGTTGCGTGTGGTCACAGTTCTGTGATGACTGTCGACACGCGACCGTGGTCACAAATTTTCTATGTTAGCTCGCTCTCTCCGACGTCGGCCCATCGTCCTCTCTCCCACCGCGACCTTCCATTCTTCTGCCCCACGGCACAACGAACTCCCCAAATCTCCCTTCCAGACCTTCGTCGACGTACTCCGAGATGAGCTGCGGAAAAATCGGGAACTTCAAGAGAACGTCAAGCAGCTGCAGGGCGATGTCGACAAGTTTCAGGACTCGGAGACGATGAAACGCGCGAGAGCTGCATATGAACGTGCACGCGTAGGTTGCACACTCTCAGCCGACACCTCACGAAAACAAACTTTTATTTACAGCTGACATCCAGCATTAAAGAGAACCCTCGGTTACGCGCTGCTGCCGAGGAATTGAAGAAGACGGGTGTTAAAGTCGGCGACGCAGTGTCAGAGGCTCTCAAAACAATGGAAGAAAGTGAGCTAATGCGCGCTGTGAGTATTCATTCCTACGTCTTGACAAACGTATTTATTCACTTGACCGTCAGATCTCCAAAGCCTCAGCAGCCGTCTCCGCCACCATCGAAAAGTCCACAGAGCCCATCCGCAACACCGCCGCATATAAAACTCTCTCCGAAACTCTGGTTGATGCTCTGGACGACAGTGGCAGTGCCAAGCACGCTGGATTCGAGGAAAGAGAGGCTCGCAGACTCCGACGTCAGAGGCGATTAGCAAAAGCCGGCATTGCGCGCGGGATGAGCTCTTCAGAGCGAGTCGAAGCTAACCCATTGTGCGTCCACTACCCTTTCGCTGTTTGTTCTTTTTTTTTCATTCTTTGGCGTCAGGGCTGGCGCGGCCGTTGTCCTTCACAAGGACTCTCCGCGGCAAGAAAAATGGAATCGCTTGAAAGAGACGAATCCACTCTTCCGGACTGTCCTCTCCATGCGGCAAGCGTACGACGAGTCGGAGAACCCCGTCATTGCGTCGGTTCGCAACATGACTGAGACCGTCGGCTCGTGGTTTGAGGAGAACGAAACTGCTCAAGTCATGCGGCTAATGAAAAACATGGACCCCTACTTTACGCGTGAGGGTTTCGAGCGCGAGCTGCGCGAGTATATCGTTCCGGAAGTGGTCGATGCATATTTATCCGCAGATCAGGCTGCACTGAGAGCGTGGTGCGGCGAAGCGGTGTGTCTATTCTTGATCTTGATGTCGGTCGCCTAACGTCGACAGACTTACAATGTACTCTGGGCGACGATGGAGCAATACCTCAAACATGGGCTAGTAAGCGACAGCAAAGTGCTTGACATTCGGCAGGTCGATGTACACTACATTCTTGGTTGCCGTGAAATGGCGCTGAATCTTCCATTGTAGGTTTCGACAGGCAAAATACTGGACAATGAAATCCCGGTCTTTGTCATTTCATTCTCCACCCAAGAGGTCCTGCTCTTCCGGAATGCTGTGACGCGGGAGGTGGTAGACGGCGCCGAGGATAAGGTTGAGCAATGTATCTACGTGGCTGCTGTGACGCGTCTTGAGGAGGAGATCCACAACGAACTGACTGGCGGATGGAAAGTTATAGAGGTGAGGATTCTGTCTTGGGAAAACAACCAACCAACACGCTTTTTCAGATGGCACGAAGGAGCGCGAGGGCATATCTATAGAGTAAAGCGTGGGTATACACGCCGCATTAATGATAATCTCCACTCATAATCGCGTCCTGAATTTAACGGCGGCATAATCTACATTTTTGGATTTCTTTCCGTTGCCCTCACGCAGCAGTCGACGTAGACTCTGGAGCAGGCGCATTGTCGAGGGGCTTCATGGCGGGGAAAAGTAGCACTTCCTTGATATCTGCACGGGTTCAGTCGACGAAGCAGAACCACGTAACACCTACTGTTAGAGTCGGTGAGGAACATGACAAGCCGGTCAATCCCCAAACCCCATCCGCCTGTTGGCGGCAGGCCGTGCTCGAGTCTATGTGCGATCGTGGGATGAGCAGCCAACGAAATTATTGTCCAACTCACGCATCGATAAAGGTTTCATCGACACCCTGCGCCTCGTCATCTCCTTGATCCTTCTGGCGAACCTACAACCAGAGCTCAATGTTGTCGAGAAACCATAAGTAGAACCCACCTGTTCCTCAAATCTCAACCTCTGCTCAAATGGATCGTTCAACTCGGTGTACGCGTTGCAAAACTCTTTTCCACACATGAATCCTTCAAAGCGTTCACAAAGGCCAGGGCGTGAACGATGCCACTTTGCAAGCGGCGACATGACCTGAGGGTGGCCAACTACAAGAAGGTGAGGCAAGGATAGTAGCCCATTGACATCCGCGTACCGATGAAAGAGGGAGATATACACAGCGGCTCAATGAACTCTCCCACGAGCTGGAAATCAAGTGAATATGGGACATCCAATTGGGGAGTTGTATACCTTGTCGAGTAGTCGTGCATTGGTTCTGGGCTCACTGCAATCTACTTTGCGCTTGACACACAATTCCCTCAGCCAAACGTTCGTCTCTGCGGTATGCAGAGTCTCTCCCGGGGGGAACTTGACAGCGAGCTTTTCCTCCAACGTCTCTATCATATCATACCGCTTCCATGGCCGCTTGAAATCCAGCACCAACTCCCTGGCGCCTTCCTGGCCCTTGTTTCCGTCCGGATGAAAGGTTATTGTCGTCCCGCCGGTGAGATACTTGACAAGGCCCTCGAGCATCGCCTCGGTAATATCCATGAGATCTTCCATGTCCGCATAGGCCATGTAAAACTCGCAGATGGTAAATTCGGGGTTGTGGGTGAGATCGATACCCTCGTTGCGGAAGACACGGCCGATTTCATAGACGCGATCGAGACCCCCGACGACGAGCTCCTTCAAATAGAGCTCTGGTGCGATGCGAAGGTAGAGGTCGAGGTCAAGGTCGTTGTGGTGTGTGATGAACGGCTTGGCCGTTGCACCACCGGCAAGAAGTGAAGTGATGGGTGTCTCGACCTCCATGAAACCCAGATCGTCGAGGAAACGGCGAATATAGTTGAGGATTTTGCTGCGAGTGATGAAGAGACGACGGGTATTGTCGTTAAGGATGAGGTCTAGGTAGCGCTTGCGGTAGCGCGTCTCCTGGTCCTTGAGACCAAAGTGGGAGGACGGAAGTTGATGGAGATTGGGGGACAGGAGAATCATAGAGGACGGGGAGATGCTGAGCTCGCCCTTCTTGGTGCGGGACGGTGTGCCCGTGACACCGACAATATCGCCACGCTTGAAAATGTCGTGTGTGGAAGAGAACGAGTCGGGATCGGCGGCATCCTGTTGACTGGCCATGATTTGAACCTTGTTACCTTCGCCGTGGAGATCGTAAAAGACGAGCTTGGAGCCGCTGGCACGGATGTTGTGGACGCGACCCGCGAGAGATTCCTGCACGCCAGATAGCTTGTCCCCTGGAAGGATTTTGCCGTCGGGACCATACACGTCGATGTATGAAGAGATGGAGCGGGATACGTGGAACTTGTGTGGATATGGATTGGGGTTTTGTGTCTGCTTCAGATTCAAAATTTGGCGGGATCGCAGTTCGTAGTATTGCTGTTTCAATAATGACAAGGTGCGCGACTGGGAGTGTGGGATGCGTACGTTTGGACTGAGGTCATCTTCAGCTGGCTTGGATTGATTCTGCGGGGCAGAAGGCTTGGTGGCCTTTGCAGCCTCCTTTGTCCTAGCTTTTTCGCGACGCTTGAGTTCACTGAAGGAAACGATTAGTTGGGATCAGAGTAAGGACGAGGGCGCGGACGTCTTTGAGACTAGTTCTCCGGTGGCTGGGTCCTTGTGGAGGTTTGCTTGTTCTGTTGCCATTGCGCGGACGAAAGACGCGTTGAGAGGACGAGTCAGAGTTGGCACAAATCGTCGAAGCATTCGTCACGTGTTCTGATCAGATATTTTTTCCGTCGTCGTCGTCGTCGCCGTTTGCCCGTGTCGTCCCGTCTACACACATCTGTGAGCACTCCCCTCATCGTCTGCTCCGTCCACCGCTGCACCTTGCAATCTGCTTTTGGCGGCCGTCTGTGTCCTGCAGCGGTGGATGGAGTGTCGCTTTTATGGATGATGGAACTGACCCAGAGTCCAGCCCGGAATTCGTGCGACGCCCAAGCAGCTCGCACATCGGCCCTTCGCACCAGCACACCCAGCATGATCATTACAAAGGAGAACCGGCGGGTTATATACGAGAATCTCTTCAAGGGTGCGTCCTTTGGCTGGCTGCCATCCATGTCTCTCATGCTCGTCCAGAGGGTGTTCTCGTCGCCAAAAAGGACTATAACGCCCCCAAGCACGACGACCTCGACGTGCCGAACCTGCAAGTCATCAAGGCCCTCCAGAGCCTGACCTCAAAGGGCTACGTCAAGACGCAGTTCAGCTGGCAGGTCTATTACTACACCCTGACCCCCGAGGGCGTCGAGTACTTGCGCGAATGGTGCGTGTGGTTTCCGTCTTTTCGCCTGGTTTACCAACGCTGCCAGGCTGCATCTTCCTGCCGAAATTGTCCCAGCCACCCACAAAAAGGCGGCCCGCCCTGCCCGGCCTGCGAGTGTCCGGCCAGGCGGTGGCGAGGGTGCCTACCGTGCTCCCCGTGGCGACCGCGACGATTATCGGAAGAAGGAAGGCGGCGCCCCGGGCGAGTACCGTCCGAGCTTCGCTGGTAAATTTGTTCATTCTTCTTTGCTTCATGTCTCCTCACAGCGACTGTCTAGGCGTTGGACGCGGGGCCCCCAGGGAGTAAAAATTCATGTAGTCAATGCTTTATGTTGCAATGCATGCTTCTAAACAACAACTCTACGCGCCTTCCTCTGCTGCTCTTGCAGCCCGACGCGCTTTTTTCGCTGCAGTAGCAGCGGCGGCCTTTGCTTTCTTTGCCTCTGCCTTGGCCAAGGCATCGTCCTCCTCCTTTTTCTTGGCCTCTTCCTCGCTCTTTTTAGCCTCTGCTGCGGCAGCGGCAGCAGCAGCAGGCGCACCAGCCTTCTTGCCTCCACCCTTTTTAGCCTCTCGAGCCTCCTTCTCATGCTGCTTGATGTACTTGATTCGCGGGTCGACGCTGCAATCCCTCGTCAGCGAAAGAACCTGCGCGACAGAAACACTCACCTCAAGCACAAATCGACGAGACTCCGAACACGGGCAATGTCCTCCTTCTTTCGGCGCGCGCGTTCAGCCTTGTTCTTCTTCTCCGTGTACCGTTTGTCGTCCCGGGCATCGCTCCCCTCATTCACCTCCTTGTCCAGCCACTCGAAGCTCCGCCACGAGTCAAAGTTGTACCAAAAGTCGTAGAACGCCTCGACATGCGCCTTGAGCCGCGGGAACTCGTGGCCCTCAATGTCGTTGGGATCTTTCGAGAGCTCGCCATCTGCAGTGGGCACCCCGACAGAAGGAACCGGCTGAGTACGCGAGAAACGTGCTTCGCGTTCGAAGATGGGACCAAAAGTCGGCAGGAACGGCAGCGAGCTCTTGCCCTGTAGACAGTCAGGTCGTGAGCAAGGGAACAGCGATCCACCAGCCTACCTTCAATTCTTTTTCGCTGGGTATCTCTTCCAGGTCCTCGATGAATTGCGGGTCCACCGAGTCGAACTGGCGACGGCGCTCCGGGTTCATGAGAACTTCATGCGCCTTTTGGATGCACTTGAAAAAGGCATCGTCGTTCGTGTTGAACGTTACACCAAGCGCAGAAGCTGCGGTGTGGTCTTGCGCCTTTTTATCGGGATGGTGACGAAGGACCTTTTTGCGGTCTTAGACTGTGTTAGAGCAGCCGAGAAGGGAAAAAAAAAAACATACGGGCAATCTTGATTTGTGCCGGGGTCGCGCGCCAGCGGAGATGGCTCAGACCCAAGACGCGATAGTTGTCCTGTTTTTTCCATTCCTTCGGATCGAGGGAAAGCAGAGCTTCGTCCTCGGCTTCTTCTCCGACACCGAGATCGTCGTCCTCTGCAGCACCGTTGCCTTTTGCTAGAGCTGTTTCTTCCGCCAGCTTGCGCGTAGCGGCGTGATATGCTAGCAAGTCCCCACCGTGCTCTCGCATGAGCCGGACGTGACTGAGATAGGCGGGCCCGGCCGCAAGAAGCTTTCCTGCCGGCTGGTCGACAGGCACGCTGAGCTTGGAAGTAGACGCAGGCGGTGCGTACGTAGACAGCAGCGGAGGAAGTGGCATGGCGGCGCAAAGCAAAATTTTGGATACCATCCTTCGTTAGGCCATTTTGACTCACAAAAACCATCTGGACTAAATTTGGACCAATTTGGAAGAAATTTCGCTTCAAACATGTTATACAAATATTAACATTTATTTAACAGTTTACGCTGGGTGCGACGTCGTGCGAAGGTAGGGCTGCGTTGGACTCAGTAAACGGGCCAGGAAACACGCGTCAGACATACCAGATGCTCGACGTGGTTGGGGAAGAGCGTCTTGGCCTCCTCCTTGTTCACACTGGCGTGAATGATCACATCTTCGCCCTGCTTCCAGTTGACGGGGGTAGCAATACGGTGTTTGTCGCCCAGCTGGATCGCGTCGACTACGCGAATAATCTCATCCTACAGACAATCAGTCATCGTGATCGAGGTCAAGGTCGATAAACCTTACAAAGTTGCGGCCAGCGACGGCCGGATAGGACAGGGTGAGACGGATGACCTTCTTGGGGTCGATAACAAAGACGGTGCGAATCTGTGGCCAGTTTAAGTTTACGAGTATAGCACCGAGCATGCGACCCACGGTGAATGGCAAGCCTTTCAGATCCTTATTAGTCGCATCCTGGTAGTCGAGCATATCGTAGATATACGAGACTTTGCGATCCGCATCCGCGATCTGGGTCCACGTGAACCTTTGTTTCCGGGAGAAGCAGGGCACGCACGATGGGGAACTGGACATCGGTGGGACCAACCTGGCCCCCAAACGAGTTGATGTCCTGGATCCACTTCTTGTGGTCGTCGAGGTTGTTTGCGGAGATTCCGATCACCTTGACGTTGCGCTTTGCAAAGTCGTCCGCGCGACGTGCGACTTCGCCGAGCTCAGTGGTGCAGACGGGAGTGAAATCTACACGATTGCCATGGGAAATCAATACAAGGTGAGCCGATTCAACCAACCTCCAGGGTGAGAGAATAGAATGCCCTGCCAGAGTCAGTGAGCAACCATCGAACGATTATCGCGTACCCAAGAGTCTCCGAGCCATTCATGAAAGTTGATGGGGCCGATTGTGGTCTCCGCATCGAAATTTGGCGCAAGACTCCCGAGACGCAGGGTGTATTCGTGCTTGGGGAACGTGGCCATGGTCAACCTTGGGATCTGAATCTGACTGACTGTCGACTTTTAAGGCTGGTGCTGACACAATTATGGCGTTTGTTGATGTCGCAATTCGATGCAGATTATCGGCGAATACGATGCCTTGGCCTGACAATTCTCTCAAACGCCAGTGGCATTGCAGTTTCAAGCGCCATCGCGCTCACCTTCCAATATGCCGTATCCAAGTTGTTGTGAAACGGCATTGTGGTCCCACGCGGGAACAGCCGGACCTGACACCCAATCGCAGGCGACCTGAACCCTCCTATGGGGAACCTCTACCTCACGACCAAGTGGCAGGCCACATACACTACATACAAAAGTAAACACCAACATCCAAACCCAACAAACCCTTGAGGAATGTACAATATCGAGCAAGACTCCGGAATTTGGCCGGCCCAAACGTGGCAGGATGCTGGATAAAACCCATAAATTAGGGCCCTGGTACGCGTTCTCGCCTCCCAGAGGTCCCGGTGCGTATGTCTCCGCCCGGGTGGAAATCCCCAGCCTCCACCAAACGGAATCCGTCCTCCACCGCACCTTCCTCTCAGGCTGTTGGGCAAAACCCAAACACACAACACAATGATAAAGCCAGCACACGCGACGCTGAGTTGCGCCGAGTGAAGTCGATGCGAGACGTTGCTCGTCACAAGGACGAAACGTCGTGCCCAAACACGGGCGAAAAGAATGGGACGGCGAGATGCCGTCGAAACAATGTCGAATACCGTCGGAATACGGGCGTTGTCGAGAGGTGCGAACGCAAGGCGCATTACACCGAATGAAGTCGATGTGAGACGAGATGGAAAGGCCCGTGCACGAACACATGCGGGAAGGTGGAGCCAGTGAGACATGGTGGTCGAAACACCTGCGATGCGAAGGCATTGTCGATAGAGAGCTGACGATGCCCAGATCGCACAGAACCACGAGCCAGACTTTCTTGACGCCAGCAAGCTCGCATTGCCAGCAAGCCAACAACCAGAAAGACCACAGCAACGCAAAACCATCAAGCGTCTGTAGTCCGTCAGTTTCACAACGAGGGGACTACTTACGACGAAGACCACCATCCTGGTAGGCTAAGATACCTTCAACCGACCGGTCGGACACGCGATAGTCGAGAGCGAGAATGCGCCGAACGAGTTGGCTTGTGAGACACATGATGGCAAGAGTGTAGTTGTTGTTGTCATCATGTGTCTCACAAGCCAACTCGTTCGGCGCATTCTCGCTCTCGACTATCGCGTGTCCGACCGGTCGGTTGAAGGTATCTTAGCCTACCAGGATGGTGGTCTTCGTCGTAAGTAGTCCCCTCGTTGTGAAACTGACGGACTACAGACGCTTGATGGTTTTGCGTTGCTGTGTTGTGGATGAGAACTTGACGCGTCCCATAGCCATGTCACAGCATCAGCGCGTCTTCTTGCTCAACGCCATCATGCAATCCGTAGCTATTCCACCAGGCTTCGAATGGCCTGTGGAATTTTGCCTTTTCATGAGCGCCGCAACCTACCTAGCCTCAATTGTCTCCGGGAATGTCTCACAGGTGGACCGTACGTCTTTCAACGTCTGCAGGGGAACCCGCCCTCACTCAAAGTATAGGTCTGTGGACCTTTCTCCCAACGATCTACTCAGGTATCCAACAAAAGATACCGTCTAGGATCCATTAGCTTATTGAGATTTCCAGCGTATTTCGTCCTGCTGCCATTGTGGCCTAACGAGCAGGCGTTCTTTCTCGCGCCCTTCACTCCTGCAGCCTTGGGCATTACTCCAGGCGAATACAATCCTCGAGCTCTAATGATGCTGGGCCTCATCATAACCTGGATGTTTCGACTCTCCTACAACACGTACAGACGCGGTTTGTTTAACCTGTAGGTCTTCATTTTGTTATTCTTGCCACGTTCACAGTTGCATAGAAAGGACGAAGATTACCGTTGGGCTGTTCTCCGCTCTCAGCTTCATCCAATTCTCTTCCAAATCACAAATCTTACGTTCATCTGTGCGTCCATTCGGTTTCCTTGCTTCTCCGTCCCTCAAAATCTACTAGCCTTCATCCAAAACGTCCTTCTCCTTGGTCTCGGCGTTCCTGCATACATTGCGGCCACTCAGTCCCCACAACCACTCGCAATCCGCGACTATTTTGTCGTCGGGATCTCCCTTGTCGTCCTTGCGGCCGAGTTTACCGCCGATAACCAACAATACTCGTACCAAACCTTCAAGCACACCCCCAAAAGATACCACGAGCACTTCCAGTGGAAAGGTGCTCGCCTTGCCTGGAGTGCGTGCTCTTTCAGTCCTCTCAACTAGCCTAAAATCCTACAGCCTCTTCCGATGTCGAAAGAGGCTTCCTTACTCGAGGTCTGTGGTCCTGGTCGCGTCATCCGAACTTCCTGTGCGAACAGTCCTTCTGGGTATGTCCTTTCCTTCAGTGAGAAAATAATTTACTGACTTTTCGCAGTGGATCATGACTTTCGCCTGCCTACCCCAGCTTCCAACTCCGTCAGAGTTTATTTCGGTTCTCGGCGCGCCAGTGATCGATTTCAACGCACTCCTACGGCCGTTGACTCCATTTGTCCCCGTCATTGCACTGTCGGCCCTCTTCTTCTCCTCCACTCTGTATACCGAGGCCATTACGTTGTCCAAATACCCAGCGTATGCATCATACCAGGCTCGCGTGGGCATGTTCAGCCCACTTGATACCATAGCAAAGGGCATAAACCTTGCGCTATTTGGAAACAAGGCTGAGGTAGAGAGGATCGTTTGGGGCAAAGGAAAAACCGACTAGAGCATCTTGCGAGACTCGTACATACATTTGGTATAGATACATTCAGGTAGTATTACACGATGGTCAAACAGTGTAGCTTAAACTGTCTCCTGTTGGGATTTTGGTGACTCCAACCGCGCAGGACCGAAATGGAGTGAAGGTGGTCCCTAGAACTTCCGTGAGGAAAACATATGGTGTGTCCAGCGGATGCAAACTAACAAGGCTGGACGATTTTGAGAGCGGCGGAGGCAAAGGGGCTTTCAACGGCGTCAGCGGCCTCAAATGGGCGGCCGGAGGAATCTGAATGCGAATCAGGAAAGAGCCCAAAAGCGATTTGTATGCCATACTGAAGTCATGTTACCCGTCGACAGGGAAATGGTGAACGGTACTTCGGCCTGATAGCCAAGATGCAGTCTCCCGTTCAGCAAAGACAGTAACGAGTTGCTGTAAACTGTGACGCGGGTCAGATCCCTTCACTCGTGTGGTGATTGTTATACCTCCCGTGTTCAACACAAGCAAAGCTAACCATAGATCTAAAAGAAAAATGTCAGAGATGTTCAATCGAACCAAATAGAAGGATTTACGGTTCTGCTTCATCAACGCAAACTAATGGGAAGGTCAGTCAATTCCGTTCTGCTTCGTTGATGCAAGCCACATACGACAACTAGTACTGCGACGGACGCAGCACCCGTTAAAAGTCCTGTTTCTGGATCGCGTAATTGAACGCGAGTACTCATAATAGCCAGCGTCACTCACGCGCTGTCCACAAAATGAGTGTGTCCAGGTTGTTGATCCTTTTGGGGTGAATGTGTTAATATAAGACCAGAGAAATTGGTTTAAACGTACTTGACAGCCTGGTCTGTCAGTTGGCCGGAACGGGAAGTGTAATAGAGCATGGCGCCCGCAATAACCAAGTCGACCATAGCGGTCGTTGCAAAGAGCCCAAGTATCAACCAGGCCCATTGTTGCTCGAATTGGTCCAGAGATGAGACGGAGAAGACCTTGATTGAGAGCAGAACTGTAGTACCAAGGACAAAGCCCGACATGGCCCAACAGACTGCCGTCAAGATTCGGTTTACTGGATTGCGACCGAGCTGGTATATGCGCGTGGTGAAAATAGCCTGGCAGAGGGTCAGCGACGAAGTAGGGAACAAGGGATAGCAACCTGAACCAAAGGATGGACTACACTCCCCAGTAAAACAGTTCTGACCATCTCAAGGGGGAGGGGCAGGTCTAAACGCCCGTATCGCGTAATGGTCACTCTATACAGCCCGTAGCAGATCGCGCTAGCATGCGCGGTCTCCAGCAACCTAGCGGGCTTGTTCAGTCCTCACCAGCAGGCGTCCAGAAGTAGACGAACCAGACGATGGCAATCTAGGTTGGATTCAGTACCAGAAATACGGAAGACGAGGCACGCACCAAGGTTTTGATTGTCCTCGAGTCCCCCGAAAAGTTGCTGTAATAAACAAAAATCTATGGTGAGGTCAGAATGGGCAAGTGTTCGCGATGAGTTGGACCTGCCTGAACGGTGACCATCCCGAGAAGGATTACGGCGACAAGGATTGAGACCTCAATACCGCCCAGAAAGTTGCTGTTCATGTCGAAGGAAAGTGGGAGAGTCCGGGGGCTGCTCCCAGAGCTGTACGTATATTATAGTGCGTCCTCACATGCGCGATCTGCGTCGTCGTCAGGAAGATCCATGCAGTTTGATGCCCGTGCGAAAGAGACCAAACACCAACATCACCCATCCACCACATGCAGATTAGATATATAAATGAAATCTTCACAGACAAGTGAATAGGTTCGAGAGCCAACGTACGTTATCTGCTCGCCCGGTCTGGCTGCTGTCGGCGCGCATTCGTGTCCCATCTACGACGATCCTTCTCCCGCTCCCGTTCGCGTTCAGCTGCACCATAGTCTCGCTCTCGTGAAAGTGACCGCCGACGAGGAGGCGGAGGACTTGCGCTCCGCCGATTCGTACGTTCTCTGCGATCTGAGACGTCACGGCGAGTATCCCGCTCGAGTCGACGCTGTTCTTTCTTTGCCCGCTTCTCCTCCTTCCGCTCTGCTTTTCTGCGTCGCTTCTCCTCCTTGGATTGGTCTTGCTCATCCGGTGGCGAGGACGTGGGAGCTTCGCCTGTCCTGTCCGCGGGAGCAAAACCGAGTGCAACAGCGAGAGCATCTGCTTCAGCCTCTTTGATCTTCCGAATTTCGGCGTCGCGCTCTTCTTGGGTGCCATCTTGATCTCGACTGTACCAATGCACGTCCTTGTTCTTCTGCCACCGACCGGTTGGAGCATTGATACTGTGTCCAAGATAGTTCTGAAGCGCTTGAGCCTCGAGACAACACTAGAAGCGCCATACTGACCTCTCGGTCCTTGTCGCCGGAAACATCGCTCCATTTGAAGTCTCCCTGGCCCCCACGGTTGCCAGGCCTGTCTCATGTTATGTTGCGCTCTAGACGCGTGAGGTTACACGCACCTTATGGCTTCTCCGAACATCATCTCAGGCGAGGAGATATAGTTTGGAATCAAGGACGTTGTGACGGAGCACAGCATAACGCATGCTATGGTGTACGACTGCTAAACGCGTGCGGCTTCATTTGCGTACATATGTAAACCATAAAGAGAGCAAAATGCGAGTGTTGTTAGACTACATTAGTCCAGGATAGATGAGGCAATAAAAATCAACGAGTGTGGGACCGCCAGTGCGGGGAAATCTACAGAGCAAAGGAGTGTGGGCGCATTGTCGCGCGTGGTGTAAGGAGCGTGGGATGGATACGAGCAGGTATTAGGGTAAGATAAGTTAGATGCGAGGGGAACGGAGGGATAGAAATACAGGGTGTGAGGCATGCCAGTCAGTCGAATGAACTTACTCTGTTTTCATCTTCTCGCCGTAGTCGGGCTTGAAACGCTCGCCCCCACCACCACCACGCATGATGGCTCGCATGAAGGCGAAGAATCGATCGCCGTACTCGGCTGGCTCAACGGGACTGATTTTGTGCTATACATGGGTCAGACGGAAGGTAAGAGGATCAAACAAGGAAACACACTCGATCGGCACTGAGCCCCTTCCAAAAGTGTTCCAGCTGCTTTACGCAGGTGTAAGGTGTGAGGATGTCGATGACACCGAGATAATATATGTTGTCCAAGGCATCGTTGGTCTCGTCCGTGGCACGAAGCCCACCTTCGTCCTGATAGAACAAGAAATCACGCCGGTCGCCCGTATCTTCTTCCGGTAAACGGATGGTGCCCCTTCCATGACCTAGTCGTTTGGGGTCCGACTCCCGCATGGCACGGCGCATGGCAATGGCCTCGGCTGAGGCGCCTTTAAATGCAGTCGAGGTTGCTCGGCGTGCCATCGTGATGTCGGGTGAAAATACTTTGAGGGTATTCCGTCGTACGTTGTCGCGGTTACCACGTTCCATCTTGTGAATACCAATTAGGAGGGAATAATCCATGACACGAATCTTGCGCAAAAACTCTGCATCCCGACGAAGCTGTTCCGTGAGAAGAGCGCGCTTCTCTGGACCAAGTTCGAGCATCTTGCCCCGATTTATCCAATTGAGATCCTTGAGGACAGCGCGGGGGTTAACCTCCGCCTTCGCTTCAGGATACTCGCGACCGACGGTGCTGCCCTTCAGATCGAAAGTTTCGTGGATGTCGCGGTGTGGGGGGAACAGATTGTTCATGATGACGAAATGAATCTTCCGCCCGCGGGGAAGTTTAACTCGGTGCAGGCCATAAAATCGTGACAGTAGCGTGTGGGGGTTGTTCTTGACATGTTCGTGATATTCCCGGAGGATGGAGAGAAGAAATTTATGCTCAGAGTGGCGAATGGTTTTAATGATGAAGCGGTAGTCCCGGGAAAAGTAGAAGAATGAGCCAGACTTTCCGGGGGAGCCGAGCTCGGACAGGATGTATTTGGAGGTGAGGGAGAGAAGGTAGTCGGCGGGGTCGAGATGGAAGTGGTCCTCGCGTAACTCGCGAAAGACCCAAGGTGCGTAATCCTTGAATTTGAAGTCGTACTTGGCCGATGGCGTTAGCTCATTCCCCACACTAGGAATAGGTCAATTATGAGAGAAGAGACTTTCAAATGGCACATACATATCGAAAGAAAACTTGTGACGAGCGTCATAGTCCTCGTCTGTGAGTGGGCGTTTGATTTTGGCCTGACATCGAGAGACACCAATGCGAATCCCAGTCAACATATTGTACATCAAGACGTAGTTGACATGGTCTTCGCCGATGATGTTTCCGACAAGAACCTTGTCTTCGTCCCTGGAACCCGAGCCGTGGCGGACAGGTGGTGCGCGCTCATTGCGCGTCAGAGCCGCCTCGGCCTCCTGCTGTTGTTTTGCACGTTTCGACTGGCGCTCGCGGCGAATCTGTTCTGCATGGAGCTGTATGTCGGACGCGAGCTCGCCCTCAAGGTCCTCCGCCTCGTATGTATGAGGTTGTGAACCAAACTGAGCGTGCAACGAGCTTCGGGGATGGGAGCCGGCGGACCATGATGTCGATCCTGTCGTGTTTCTGCGCGTGGGTCGTGTTGAGGGAGGCTGAAGGTATGCGTCAGGCGGCAGGAGGTTGTTTTTGGTGTTTGTGTCGGGTTCTGGGGTCCGGAAAGATAGCTTTGCGTCCGTTACAGAGCGCATAAGCGACTCTGTGCGAGGCAGAGACGAGGATGTCGATGCAGACGACGAGGCGTGCATTTGTTCCGGCTCGTCAAAGATAACCGGTGAACCACTCTCGAGCATGGCAGGCTCAAATTCCGTGACGCTGGCCGGAGGAGAGGGCGGTGGGGGCCCAATGGCTGAATGGTAGGATTCCTGGGGAACGTGGTCACCGGTGACCTTTAAGAGGTGAACTTGGCGGGGGTCGAGGGTCTGGGACGAATGAGAGGATTGGGCAGTGCGGTACGAGGCAGCGGAGGAGATTTGGCTGTGAGAGACAATGCCAGGTGAGCTCTGCCGAGGAGAGCTCAACGGCGGCGACGGTGAGCGGAGGGCGACGATGGCCATCCGGTGTGAGGGTAATGTGCGAATGTTACACTGTGACGTGACTGATTGGTGCATTACGGTTTAGCTGTACAATCCATCGTGGTCCTACGAGAATAAACTGTCGAGAGCGTGTAATAAGCGAGCTGGTAGCGATGCAGAAACTAGAAGAGGTAAACCCAATTGTAGGCACGAGCAAATTTCGTATGAATGCGAGAGGATGTGATATTAGGGTATTAAAACTGAAAAAGACAGAAGAAATAAAGAATAGCATGTTAACGCTGCAAATCGGCTCGTCTGTAGAACGCTCAGCATTCAGGCCAGTCAAATAATGAGAAAGGAACACACGTTTTGAGCGTGTCGTAGAGGAACTTGTAGCTCCGCAGATTGCCTTTGAGCCTTCGGATATCCAGACTGTACATATCCGTAATGCGGTCGATTCGTGTTAGTTCCACAGAAAAGCGGACTTCATCGCCAGCATCCTCGGACGGCTCGCCATAGACGGTATCGGCAAAAGAGGCGGGCTCAGTCGTAAGGATGCCACTGTTGTTGAGCGAGTCGTCGCCGTCAAGCGACGTCGACGCAGGGCCACCAGAAGACACCTGCGAGGATTGTCGGCGCATGAGAAGTCCGCGTAGCATGCCACCTCCGCTGAAGGAGTTCTGGGCAGGTATGGGTAGTCCACGCCTATCGACCTGCAAGGAAGAATCAGTTCACGTGTAAAATGCGTTCGACTTGGACTCACTCCATTGGAGGCCGCGCTTCCTGCCATACTGAACGCTGCAACGCCGCCAGGAGCTGTCGACCCACCAGACCCAATCGTCCCTCCTCTGCGTCGCTGCTTGGCCCGAATACAGCGGAGCTTGTACTCGCTCTCTATCTGTATCTCCACTCCCATTCCTTCTAACACTGCCTTGACATGGCGCATTACCTCCGGTGGTTGACCGCTGGTGATGGTCCCAGTGTCGACTACACCGTGGTGTACACGCAAAATACTTCCTCCTGGAACAGCGTCGCGAGTAATAGTCTTGTCCTTGACCGTGCCTCCACCAATGTTGATGGACCGTCGGAACCGCGAGGAGAAGCTGGGCGTTGTTGCGGTCGGCGTGACACTGGGCGCAGCAGACAATGGGGGTTGCGCGCTATCCGAGGCCTTGCGTCCTCCTGCAACGGTAGCGGTGACAATGGGTGATAGTTGCGTATTGCTGCTCGGTGTCGTGACGAAAACCTGCACCGGGCTCGTTGCCTCGCTGGGATCATTCGTCGAAGCCGACTCGCCGACCACACTGCTGCTGCCGCTGCCACCGCCGCCAACAGTCACGCTGTCCCGTCCCTTGCGTATCCATTGCATGACCTTGCGCGCCTTGCTGGAGCTCGCCTTCATCGTTGCTCCACCAGAGTTACTCTCCCCTCGCTCGAACGTCTTGTCTGCGCTTCCAGTGCGGGGCACCGCGGGGACGGTTGGTGGAACGAGTTGCATTGATGGCGTACTGCTCGTTGTCGTTGACGGCTCTCGTTTGCGAGACATGTTCGCCCGGATCGAGTTGATTGGGTTCACCATCACAGTGAGACCAGTGAGCGTGTTGCGCCGACTCTTCTTCGTCTCCGGAACCACGACCTTTTCTACCGGAGCTTTCTCCGCCCCGTCTTTTTCTGAGAACATATCCATCACAGCGGGGCGTTCTGAGGCGCCATTTGTGCTGGGGTTAATAGCCTCTCCTGGGCCAACGACGCTCTTTGTAGGCGAGCTCGTCCCTTTCCAGGTCGTCGGCGGGCTGGACGGGCTAGGAGGAAGCGGTTTCGCAGATGATGCAGGCCCGGTAGATGATACACTCCCTCTCCTTCTCCGTTCGCGGCGCTCGGCAATACTCGCGCTTGGACTTGAGGCATGTTCCTCGGCCATCCCATTGCTGGTTGGGACGATTGGTTGCTGCTGCGCAACAGGTGACGATGACAGAACCGGCGCTGAGGCAGAGACGGGAACCGGTAAGGGAACGGGAACGGCAGGCGTTGTTGTAGCGGCCGCTCTCGCGGGGCTCTGAGTTGGTGTCCGTGACCGCTCCCTTGGCGGACTGCTCGAGGGACCCGAGCTGCCTGCGCGCGCTCTCTGGCCCCTCTGTTGCCCATCATACTCAACCTGGATTGTATGCCTGAACTTGTCCTCTTTTTCTTTGCCTTTCTTGGGAGTCTGAGTGTCCGGCGCGTCCTCTCGACTTTGACGCGGTTCGGCGTCTGCTCCACGTTGCCTAGGCTCACCGCGCACCACACCTTCCTCTAGTACGCCCTCTGCAGGTCGTCTCGTTCCAGGGGCCGCAAAGGGATCATCGTCATCCTCAGTATACGGTGCGGTACCCGAGGCAGAATCATACAACATCTCGGGTTGCCCTCGTCGGCTACGCTGGCTCTGTGACACAGTTTGGGTCTGCGAGCGCGCTATCGGAGCAGAGGCGCTGGCGTTCCCATTCGACGTTGTGCGCATTTGCCGCTGGTAGGCCAGTCGCTTCATCTGGTGCTGCTCAATTGCAGCACGTTCAAGCTCCTCCACAGTACGGCCAAATGCATTGGGAACGACTGATTCGGCAGGCGGGACATAGTAGGCTGCGAGCCAGGGATGACGCATCACGGCGTCAAGACTCGCGCGCTTGCGGGGGTCAGGAACCAGCATCATCTTGAGCAAGTCGCGCGCTTCATCCGAGATGTACTCCGGGAACGAGAGTGGGGTGTTGACGATGTATTTGTAGAGGAGATTAATGTTGTCGCCGTCAGGGTTGGCCGGATCATCGTCGAATGGCAAGTATCCTGATAGATAGATTAAGCACCCTTGTACCCCAAAAAGAAGAACGCGCGCCTGCGAGCATAGCATACAAAATAACGCCACAGCTCCAAATGTCGACAGCGCTGCCCACGTAGAGACCTTCCGAAATGACGAGTTCGGGGGCGGCGTAGCAGGGAGAGCCGCAGGATGTCTGCATAAGGTCGTCGGCCTTGTGCTCAAAACGGTTGGCGAAACCAAAGTCGGTTATGATAACATTGCGATGCCGGTCAAGGAGCAGATTTTCGAGCTTGAGATCGCGGTGAACGATTTTTTTCTGATGGATGTACCATACGCCGGAGATGAGCTGAGAAAAGAGCTTGGATGCGTCGCGTTCGCGGAGGTAGCGGTGAGCGAGGATGAAATCGAAGAGTTCTCCGCCGCTGGCATATTCTATGATAATGCCGATGTACTTGTCGGTTTCTATTACATCGTAGAGCCGAACGATGTTGGGATGTTTTAACGTCTGCCAAACAGTTGGAAAAAGACAGAAGACGATGGCAACAAGCACTCACCCGCAACACCTCGATTTCGCGCTCGACCTTGGACATGCGGACTGCGGTGTCGACATTGCCACGACGAATGAGTTTTACGGCGACCTCCTCGCCCCATTGAGAGTGGAGGCCAAGTTTGACCTTGCCAAATTCGCCTTCTCCGAGGGTTTGGAGCAGCAGGTATGGGCCAAACTTGGGTATTGTTCGACGAGGATGTGCCGCAGCGTAGGCGACGGCAGCGGGGTGAGAGTAGACATCGACGAATGTGGGTGGTGGTTGCGGGTCAGAGGTGGAAGAGACGACCTGGTGAGAAGCGCGGTGCTGTGGTGGTTGTCGTCGCGTCTGGCTTGGTGACGGTGCACCCACCGCTGCGGATGCTGGCCGCGACGGCGAGGGGACGTGCAAGCTGCTCATTATGGTTGATTGATGGGGTCGTCGCTGTGACGTGACATTCATGGCTCGAGCTCTACTTGTACCCAGCAAGTTGAAATCCTGGCCAACGCCTTGGATCGTCGAAGCCGATGCCAATGAATTTTTGTTTCCTCTCTTTGCTCATGGCTGGTATCTGACACCTGTTCAAACCGAAAAACCGTCTATTCGGGCCGCGGCTCTCGCTCGTCGCTTCAATTTCACCGGTACCAACTCCCCGACGGACTTTGTGAATGATGTTTTGCAACTCACAGAACGTGAAAAGGTCCTCATTTTATCGGGTCTCCTTTGACTCGCGTTCATGTCTTTGTCTCCAGCACCATCCACAAACACTCAGCATGACGAACTGGCCCAAAAAATCCAGCGTATTCATCTGTACCACAACCCATTCGGCGCTGCGACCACCCTCTAAGGACCATCTCACACTAGAGGCTCGATCCTTACCGGGAATCACACTTCGAGATGCGCGTTTCGCCGCTCTCGTCTCTTCCCTCCCATCATGCAACCTCGAAAGCTCGTCAGAAGACACTGGGAAGCCCTTCATGCGTTGGGAGGAGTTTGACAAAACCATCCGTCATTGGGCAACTCCAACTTCCTCCAATTTTGCTCACCCGTGTCCTGCTTGTGCCGGCCCACATCCGTTAGCCCGCTGTGAAGAGCGCCATGGCATTCCCTCTCCGCCATGTCCGTCGTGCGGCGGTCCACATTGGGGTATTGATTGCGCATTGCGAAAGCTGGCCCGTCTTCACAACAAATCTATAACCCACACAAAGACTCAGATCCGCAGAGCTCCGCTTGCTAACACTACTGCTCCCAAACCACCAACCACTCCTTGCCCAAATTGCGGCGGGGCTCACTGGAAGATCGACTGTACGCGGCCCCAGGCGCCTCCTGGTTCGTTGCGGCGATTTGAATTCGATTTACCGACTCCTGCTGTGGTTGAACGCAAGTCGTAGATACATCTATACATGTACATATGCATACACATCATTATGCACCCGATTTCCAGTAGGCAATGTCTCCATCGACCACTGCAGAGGAAATGAGAATAATTGCCAAGGAAAGCGGGTTGGACATACTCTCGTACGGTTTGCCCTGCTGTCGAACTTTACCAGCGGCCTTGACAGCCGCTTCACTCCCGTGCTCCTTCAAATCATCGTAAGACATGATTTCACCGCAAACAAATTTGTTTTCAAAGTCGGAGCTATTAGCGATGTTAGAATAATGCACAAGGCGCAACTGGACCTGCAGCTTACTGAATGACACCTGCAGCTTGTGGAGCTTTCGTTCCCTTCCGAATCGTCCAAGCTCGAACCTCGTCTGGACCACAGGTGAAGTAGCGAATCAGCTGGAACAAGGGCGTAAGCTGCGAACGAGAGGAACAAAAAAAACGACAGACATCGAGGCTAGCGTAACCGGCCTGGGTGATCTTGCCTAACGCACTAGTTGCGCCAGCGGCTTTCTGTGCCTCCTCCTTCTCCTCCGTGGATAAAGGTGCCAACCTGTCCTCGAAAGCGACGGAGAACGGGATGAGCAAGTCACCAGGGTTATTCTCGTCAATCCACGCTTTGATTTTCGGAAGCCTGAATGTTCTTCAGAGTGGGTTGAGTATAAAGCGATGTACGACTTACCATTTGTTCTTTTTCCGGGCGTAGTCCTTTTCGCTCAAGTTGACCAGATAGGTGACAGGTCTAGCGGTGAGGAGCATAAGGCCGTTAATAACATCGATCTGAAAAACCAAGCGGAGTAAGCTCAAGTCATTCCGATCGGATTGGGGAAAGAAATCAGAATGTAAAACGTCTCATTGGGTCAGGGCGTTACTCCCGCCTCGAAGAGCTGGGTTATCGAGCGTATAGCTCTTTATCGTCATGGAAAAAAGTGCGTGTGAAGACCACAATCACCTAGAAAATATCGTCAGTTCTTGTTGAACACGGTGGACACAACGAAGCGGCAGGATCAGAATGGAAAACGTCTCATTGGGTCAGGGCGTTACTCCCGCCTCGAAGAGCTGGGTTATCGAGCGTATAGCTCTTTATCGTCATGGAAAAAAGTGCGTGTGAAGACCACAATCACCTAGAAAATATCGTCAGTTCTTGTTGAACACGGTGGACACAACGAAGCGGCAGGATCAGAATGGAAAACGTCTCATTGGGTCAGGGCGTTACTCCCGCCTCGAAGAGCTGGGTTATCGAGCGTATAGCTCTTTATCGTCATGGAAAGAAGCGCGTGTGAAGACCACAATCACCTACAAAATATCGTCAGTTCTTGTTGAACACGGTGGACACAACGAAGGGACAGGATCAGAATGGAAAACGTCTCATTGGGTCGGGGCGTTACTCCCGCCTCGAAGAGCTGGGTTATCGAGCGTATAGCTCTTTATCGTCATGGAAAGAAGCGCGTATGAAGACCATAATCACCTAGAGAAATATCGTCAGTTCTTGTCAAACACCGTGGACACAACGAGGTGAAAGGATCAGAACGGAAAACTTCTCATGGGCTGGGGCGTTACTCCCGCCTCGAAGAGCTGGGTTATCGAGCGTATAGCTCTTTATCGTCATGAAACAATGGGAAAAGAAGGACTGAGGACGGAAGGGAGGACTGAAGAATCACCTCTTTATTGGCCCAGTCTCCTTTGCGTACGATTTTGCCGTCGTTCAAGTGCTTGAGGACCCTCTCAACGGTCGCCTAGCATCTCGTTAATGTTGGTTTGATAAAGCAAGGATATGTTCACTATTTCCTCCTTCTTTGCCTTGTCGGCGAGAGAAGTGTTTCCCAGCGCCCGAGATGTTTTCTTCAGGTTATCGAGCGCCTTCTCAGTCCACTCGATGTCTTTGAGGCGGAGTTCGGTTTGGATGGTGGTCATGTCACGGATGGGGTCAACATCGCCGTCAACATGAATGACTTCTGCGTCGTCGAAAGCTCGAACCATTTGGAAGATACCGTCGACGGCACGAACGTGCGACAAAAACGCATTCCCGAGACCCGCCCCAGTTGAAGCACCCTAGTCACAATGAGATACAGCCCAGACAGCCCGGCGGTAGCGTACGGCGGTGAGACCGGCAATATCGATGCATGTGAGAAAAGCAGGTACGCGCGAAACAGGTTTGTAGAGGTCGCATAACCAATCAAAACGGGCGTCGGGCACCGGAATGCGTGCTTCCTGGAAGAAACTGTCGGCGAATCGGAATATTAAGATGTGCTGCATACCTCCGGGCTGTTTGTACGCATTCAAAAACAAATCAAAGTACATCGACGGGCTCACTTTATAGTGGCGTAGGGGAAGTTGGCTGCTTTGCCAAGGTCTAACGAATGAGTGAGCAATGTTTTCGCTCCGAGGGTGTAAAACGGACCGGTCTCTGACAGAACATTGAAGAATGACGATTTCCCGACATTGGGCACTCCTGGGGGAGTTTAAACACAAAGATACCGAGGATGGACTCGGACGAACCGACGATGCCGATTTTCAGGTTATTGCCGGGACGACCAAGGAGAGTCTTTTTCTCCGGGGCAGCAGCCTTCCTGGGGGGCATTAGACGAATAAGGGTCGTAGAGAATTGAGCGGAGATTCGGGGTAGTCGTCGATGGATGGAGTTGAGAAGTCGTGGCTGAAGAAAAGTCAGGACCATCATTGTGTGACTTCAAATTTTCTTGCCATGCCCAAACATCCTCGGAAGCGACAGAAGACTGTAGTCGACGATGCAGACAAGGATGACGAGGAGCGGCGCCTCGAAAGCCTTTTATTTGGCACAAAGTATACTCCAGTCAAGCAAACCACTGTCGTTGCACCAAGTGCGGAGATGCAAAACCTCACCGATGCCGATGTGCTCGACCTTTCCCTCACCTGTTTTCTGGTCTGACTTTGGGCAGCTATTCTTTGTGGACGACGGTGCGGCTGACTCCCCAATTGACTTGAGCGAGCCGGAAAATCTTTCGGACGAGTCCGCGGACGACCAACTTGAACATCGTCCACTCAAGTCAGGCAAAGCGCCTGCCTGGGAGGACCCTTCAGATCCGCCTATGGTGTCTATTGAATCCAACCGACTGCGCAAACTACGAGACGAGCCTTCTGAAACCACACTATCTGGTCGCCAGTACGAATCACGGTTGCGGCGGCAATATGAGCGAATAAATCCCCAGCCAGCATGGGCAAAAGCTGCAAAAGCTCGAACACAGGAGAAAGACGCGTCTGGGATTGACGATCTACTGTCTTCGACCGCTGGTATTCTCGCCTCCCGCTCCACAAAAGCATCGTTATCCCCCGGCGAACTTTCGATTGAACGTCTCAGAGACGCCAACCAAGCGTCTGCCGCGTCGGGAACCGGAGAAGTCCAGTGCCTGGCGTTTCACCCAAGCCCGAGCGTGCCAGTTCTTTGTGTTGGGACTGCGGACCGACGGGTTAGATTATTCAATGTCAGTTCTCTCGTTTGCTGTTGCTCTTCTTAACGCACTCTCTCATAGGTGGATGGACACACTTCACCTCTGCTGCAAACATTACATATACCGACCCTGCCTCTGTCGCAGTCCTCAGTAACTTTCCACCCATCGGGCAACTCCCTTCTCCTCACCGGGCAGCGCCCATTCTATTTCGTCTACGATCTACAGCGCGGAGAGATGCAGCACAAGGCCGGCCGAGGACTTTGGGGCTCGTACGATCATTCAACCACCCTGTCTACCCCGCGGAAACGTTCTCGTGGTCAAGATACCTCCAGCAACGGCGGGAGTGCAGAGGGGATGGAAATCACCTCGTTCGATTCTCGAGGTGAGATACTAGCCGTTGCTGGTCGTGGAGGAAACATCCATCTCGTTGACTGGAAGAGCGGCGCTGGTCAGGTTATTGGTGATTTGAAGTGTGGAGCTAGTGTAAGATCGTTATGGTGGGGGAACGAGGACGGAAACCTGGTGGCATTAACCAACGATTCGGAGGTCTACGTGTGGGACGTTGGACAGAGGCGATGCGTCCGAAGATGGAAGGACGACGGAGGGTTCCGAGGATCCGTTCGCACCATGGCCGGCACATCGAAGGGATGGTTGGGCATCGGGTATGTGAATGGATCATGGTCGCACTCTGCCTAATCTGGTTCAGATCGAATACCGGCTTGGTCAATGTCTACGGTTCTGATGCCCTTGCGGAAGCGTCCTTCGCTGCACAGCCGAAACCAGTAAAAACTATCGGCCACCTCACCACGGCCATATCGACGTTGCAATTGAACCATGATGCCCAGATTATGGCCATTGCGAGCCGAGAAAAGAAAGATGCCATGCGACTGGTAAGTGAATTAATCTGTTTTCCTCCCATATCATGATTGGACAGATACACCTCCCATCTTTGACTGCGTTCTCCAACTGGCCGACGTCAAGCACACCTTTGGGTCATGTCACCGCAATCGGCTTTTCTGCCCAGAGTGAATATGTGGCTATTGGAAACTCGCGAGGGAAGGTGTTACTGTACCACCTCATAGAGTACGGTGCAGCTCGTGTATCTTCGTAGTCAGTGTGCCTGTAGCACCTCGTAGAGTACGGTGCAGTTTTTTTTCGGAGTTAGGGGCGAAATAATCCATATTAGGATGCGTGTGACCTGTCAAAATATTTCATGTCTGCCACTAAACGGAAGCGCGAGGTCGACGACGGCTCGCGAAAGGTCATTGCCTTGTCTTCAAGTTCTATCGTCTGACCTATTTTAGACGCGAAGGCTCAGTGACGAACCTGAATCTGTCTCCGAAACGGCGGCCGAGGCATGGCAGGGCATTTCAGAACAACCGCCAGAAAATGTATCAACACCGAAGCTTAAGCTGCCCCCGACTGGCGAAGAACTAAGGGCAATAAATGACGCAAAAGATCTCTTCAAGTCCAACACATTTAAGCTCCAGGTGAGCCTCGAACTTTTAGCAAGCATTGCGTCGAGCTTTTCTCTAGATCGACGCTCTGTTGCCCAATATCCGACCAAAAGAATCGAGGATCCCTCCTTTGGACCATTTCTTAAACGCTTTGCATGCGGTCCTTTCCTCGCTATCAGCCGTTGCACCCCAACATCCTCTCGAAGCGGCAAATAATCTCCTCAAGAAGGGAATCGCTGTTCCGTATGGGCTTCCCCGGCCGACGAAAGACACGAATTGGAAGGTGGCCTTCGAAAAGCCTACAGTGATCACTGTCGTCGGCAGCTGGGCCAATAAAATATCCGTCAAGGGCAAGGATGCGACGAAATTCGGTGTCGATTTGTCCGTTGAGATGCCCTCTGTACGTTGTTCTGCTGCCTTCCTCTTTCCTTCTGACGCAACGTTCAGGCGCTATTCCAGGAAAAGGACTATCTCAACGGCCGTTTCTTTCACAAGCGAGCATATTTCCTAGCTCATCTCGCCTCTGAAATCCTACGTTCCAAGAGCCTCAACGTAGATGTCGCCTACGATTCTGCGTTCAACAACCCACGGCTCACGAAACTCGTCCTTCATCCTCGGAAAGGTATGGTTTCGTCTACCGCAAGCGCCCTCTCTCATGTCTCCGCCGTAGATGGCTCGCCAAACGACTTCACCAAGCTCAACGCAAAAATTTGCATCATTCCCGTTCTTTCGATAGATAACCCCATGCCCCTGCATCGCCTATCGCCTGCCCATGCCAACCTACGCCTGGTAGGTGATGGCGAAGGTGTCTCAGCTCCCACCCCGCATTACAATTCCGCATTGTTGATGAACTTGATGCCCAAAGCCGACCTGCTCTTCACGTTTAGGCTCAAAGAAAACACTCCGTCATTTGTAGACGCGCTTGCATTGTTGCGCGTGTGGGCGAATCAGCGTGGCTTCGGTGAAGGCGTGCACATGTGTGTTCGTGGATTTGAGGACTTGGGGTCGTGGTGGGCGACACTTCTTGGATTGCTGGTTTTCGGCGAAGAGTCCCCCTTCAAGGCGTCCAAGCGCAGGCCATTAGGTCGAGGTTTGAGCTCGTATCAACTCTTTCGGGCAGCATTGGACTTTTTATGTGCGCTGTCGTTACTGGGAATTACTGCTCCTGCTTATTCTGCAAATAGCAAAACACGACTTTGAGACCGAGCCAGTGTTCTCAAAATCTTCAATCGCTCCGCGGGTACAAACCTCCAGCTGTCGTTCCTCCATCCGAGCTGATTTTGCTCAGTTTTCTCCCACCGAATACCAAGATCATCACGAAACCGTATTTGTGGATCCTTCTTCGACCCTCAATGTGCTCTCAGAAGTCCCCTTGGGGTCCTTGCAGCTGGTAAAGTAGCATCAATTATCTGGCGTATCTTTTCTTCTAATTCATCCAAGCTTCAACACAATGCGCGACAGACTTTAGAGCTGCTAAATGCGTCCAGAACCGATCCATTCCCAGACGTGTTCCTCCAAGACCATCGTAACCTTGCCGCCCGGTTCGATGTTGTCATCCGGTAAGAGCTTCAAATGTCGCAATCGTTTTAACTAGAACAATCGTCAGGGTGGACCTCTCGTCTGTGAAGCCGCGCTCTGCGTCTCCACATTCCACCTTGGACTTTGGATCAGCCACTAATGCCCTGATCTCCTCTATGGCCAGCCTGGTCCGCCAAGGGCTCGGCAACCGAGTGAAGGCTTCCACTATTCTCCATACGTCCTCGTCCACTCGACCGCTGTCTCAGGCATGGCCAACAGACCCCACTGTCATTTATTTGGGTCTCATGCTTGACACGCAACATGCTTTCCGCCTAGTCGACCACGGCCCAGCCGCTGACGAGTCTGACCCTGCGATCGCAGAGCGCTTTCGAGACTTCTGGGGTGACAAAGCGGAGCTTCGCCGGTTCAAGGATGGCCGTATTGTGGAAAGTGTGGTCTGGGATGTCGCCTCTGCTGAAGAGCGGGCCCATGTCCCTGCGATGATCGTTCGCCACATCTTGCAACGTCATTTCGGTATAGAGGAAGCACAAAGCTGGCAACATGGGTTCGACTGCGTACTCAGACTTCCCGAGGTGGTGTCACGAGTGTACACAGCTACAGGCGTCACAGCGGGCTTCAAGGGGGCAATCGTTGCATTTGACGGTCTTGTGAGGGCTATGAAAGCGCTCAACGAGGAGCTTCCGTTGAGCATCGCAGCTGTGAGCGGGACATCGGAGCACTTGCGATACACCAGTGTCTTCGCCCCAGTCCCGCTCACAGATGCTCTCGCGCCTTCCATACCCTCAAGTGCACGCTACTTTCCTTCGATGGAGCTGGTTATACAGTTCGAAAAGTCGGCAAAATGGCCGGATGAACTGCGAGCAATTCAAAAAATTAAACTGGCCTTCTTTGAGCGAATCGCTAACAGCTTGATGACTTCGGTCTCTGGTCTGAAGGCTACGGTAGTTGTCGAAGATTCTCCCTCGGAAATCCAGGACAACGCGCGACTCGAAATCGTCACCGCTGAGGGGTGGGCCTTCTCTGCGTCCATATGGCACGACAGGGAGGCAACATTGCTTGACCGGCTCATCGCAGGCAACAACGCCCTTCCGCACATCAATCGTCCAGTGGAAAAGAAGAAAACCAAAGAGCAGCATGAAGCTGTTGCAGCTAAGGAGCTGTACCTTCGGCGCTTTATTCACGCTCCGCAACACCACCGAGCAGTTTCCGCCCTCCACCACCGCTTTCCCGCATATTCGGGCACAGTACGCTTGGTCAAGCGTTGGCTGGCATCCCACTGGGTTTTGTACGGACACGTCGCAGAAGAAGCGATAGAGCTCATTTGCGCCAGCGTATTTGTGGGTGATGGTCGCGATCTCAGCCTGGACACGGATAATCCGGTGGCTGAGAGAGCTGGTGTTCCTGGAACCAAGGAACGAGGGTTCGCAAGCGTTGTGGGCTTCCTGAAAGACTGGAAATGGGAAGACGGGTTGATGGTTCCCATATATGGCGGAGAATCTGTCGATGCTGCGGCAGTACCGGCATTAGTCAGTGCAGGAGCCGGTGTGTGGCGAGTGTGGACCGAGGTCGACAAGGCGGGAAATGTGTGGACGGTACAAGGCCCCGATGTCACCGTAGCGCTCCGGATACGTGGTTTAGCCGGAGCGACATGGAACTGCTTGCAGGGAATGGAAACAGGAAATCTCAACGTTGAGGTGCGTTCGTTCTTTCATCTTTGGATCGAATACGAATGTGTTCCAGTCGATCTTCACCCATCCTACGGACGATTACGATTTTCTTATCCATCTGGACCCATCCGCCCTGCCTCGATATGCGCAGAGAGTCGAAGCATCAGCTAGCCGATACGCTAACCTGCCCCGAGACGATTCAACCCAGGCTCTACGGCCCGGATTCGATCCGGCCAAGTTGCTTTTCGATGATCTACGAGTGAGTGCTTTTCCGGCTCGGAGATTATTCATGCTGACGACCCGTAGCGTGTGTACGCCAACACGTTCAAACTGTTCTACAATCCTTTTGGGGGAGATTGCTTCGGCGGTGTGTGGGACCCGACGCTCAAGCAACCCCGTCCGTTCCGAGTCATCGGCGGCTTCTCTTGTCTGCCGGTTCAAAAGGTCTGATTTCGCGCGCTGGTGGGTACAAGTGCTGACTTGGCGAACAGGAAAAGTCGAAAGACAAGGGTCTGGTCGCGTTGAATGAGGCAGGCATCCTGAAAGAGGTCGAGCGACTGGGACGTGAGCTGGTGTGTCAGATTACGGTGGTTCAAGCATAGTGATCGTTGCGGGCAATCTCGGTAACGGTGTGATAACACGTGACTGGCTTACCTTGCTCTTGCGTCTTGCCTTCGTACTCCCACCAGCCTCCGAACGAACTACCAGTACTTTATTTCTGAGAATGACCACCTCTCTTGATCAGCTCAAGTCGACTGGAACCGTTGTAGTATCAGATTCTGGCGACTTTGAGAGTACGTTTTTGCTCGTTTCTGTCCAAACGGACGTCCTAACACATAAAAAGCGATTGCTGTGTACAAGCCACAAGTTAGTCCGTGTCAGGACGTGGTCGAAACCTCTTACTCTACATAGGACGCTACCACCAACCCGTCGCTTATTCTGGCCGCTGCGAACAAGACGGGCTACGCTCACTTGATCGATAACGCTGTCAAATACGGCAAAGATAAGGGTGGATCCATCGAGAACCAGGCCAATGCTGCTCTCGATCGTTTGGTTCGTGTCTTTCTGGTCCATTTCTGCAGCTAACCCCAAGCTCAGCTCGTCGAGTTCGGCTCGGAGATTCTGAAAATTATCCCTGGACGGGTATCGACCGAGGTCGATGCCCGTTTGTCCTTTGACAAGGAGGCAACGAAGAAGAAGGCAAAGGAGCTGATCTCCCTCTACGAGTCTGTCGGCGTCAAGAAGGACCGCATCTTGATCAAGATTGCCTCGACCTGGGAGGGTATCCAGGCCGCTCGCGAGTTGGAGCGTGACGACAACATCCACTGCAACCTCACCCTCCTGTTTGGTTTCGCCCAAGCCGTCGCCTGCGCCGAGGCCAAGGTTACTTTGATCTCGCCCTTCGTTGGACGAATTCTCGACTGGTACAAAAAGAGCACGGGCAAGACGTACGAAGGTGACGAGGACCCTGGGGTACAGTCGGTGAAGCGCATCTTCAACTACTACAAGCAACATGGTTATAACACCGTCGTCATGGGCGCGTCTTTCCGCAACGTGTGTCTCCATCTAGTTGGTGTCAAAGTTGTATGCTCAATCTAGCAGATCGGCGAGATCAAGGCGCTCGCTGGAGTTGACTTCCTTACGATTGCTCCTGCACTTCTTGAGGAGCTCAAGTCATCAACCGCGGCCGTGCCCAAGAAGCTCGATTCCCAGGCTGGTACGTGAATCTGTGTCCTTGGCAGCATCCTTTAAGCGTCGTATAGCTGCCCAGGCGGACCCCATTCCGAAGGTCAGCTTCATCGACAACGAGCCCGAGTTCCGGTGGGCATTGCTGCAGGACCAGATGGCGTTCGACAAACTGCACGAGGGTATCAAGAAGTTTGCGGAGGACGGCGAGACGCTCAAGGCCCTCCTCCGCAAAAAGTTGTCTGCGTAAAGAGTAGCAAAAAAACGGAAGAGATGTGTATTCAATGTACTTGCAAAACACGCTTAGACTGACGGACTGATTATTCGGACCATATCGCCCGAATATTTTTTTCGGCCGACAGCTAAGTGACACGATGACTCTAACGTATGAAAAAAATGTTGACCCTTGTTGTTTCTCTCCACCATGGCTTCGTCTGCTGCTGTCCGCTCAACTCTTCGGGCCGTTCGTCGTGCTCCGCGCGCCGTTCCAACTTTCAAGCCGGCTCAAAGTGCATCCTACTCCATCCTCGCTCGTGCAGTTGCAGCCAAGTCTGCCCAGACACCGACGGTCAAGGTTCGCTGTACGCACAAAAACACGCTTCATATTCATATGTTTTACAGGGTACGCGTGGAGTCAAGACCCTTGACTTTGCTGGCACCAAGGAAGTCGTCTACGAGCGGAGTGACTGGCCGCTCGCTAAGCTCCAGGATTACTTCAAGAACGATACCCTTGCGCTCATTGGGTACGGCTCCCAAGGCCATGGCCAAGGTCTCAACGCGCGCGACAATGGTCTAAACGTCATTATTGGTGTGCGCAAGGACGGCGAAAGCTGGCGCCAAGCGATGGAGGATGGCTGGGTTCGTCTTTTCGTTGTGGAAATAAATCCCAGCGGCTGACTCTCCATCCAAGGTCCCCGGGGAGACTCTCTTTCCCATCGAGGAAGCCATTAACAAGGGCACTATCATCATGAACTTGCTCTCCGATGCTGCCCAGTCTTCTACCTGGCCCACTATCGCTCCCCTCATCACCAAGGGCAAGACGCTCTACTTCTCCCACGGATTCTCCATTGTATACAAGGAGGATACCAAAGTCATACCTCCCAAAGACGTCGACGTTATTCTCGTCGCCCCCAAGGGTTCTGGCCGCACTGTCCGCACTTTGTTCAAGGAGGGCCGCGGCATCAACTCCAGCGTGGCTGTCTTCCAAGATGTGACCGGTAAGGCCAAGGAGCGCGCCATTGCTCTTGGTGTCGGTATTGGATCTGGCTACATGTACGACACTACGTTTGAGAAGGAAGTCTACTCCGATCTTTATGGCGAGCGTGGTGTGGTAAGCTCCCAGCCTATTAAATATTCAGCTGTTCTTGCTCACTTCCTCCTTTCAGCTCATGGGTGCCATTCGTATGTTTCCCGTCTGATATTCGGTCGTCGTTTAATCCATTTATTAGAGGGCCTTTTCTTGGCGCAGTACCAGGTTCTGCGCAAAAACGGACACACTCCGTCGGAGGCGTTCAACGAGACCGTTGAAGAGGCCACACAGTCTCTGTACCCACTGATTGGGCAATACGGGTGCGATGTCTGCAGTTTCCTTATTGGCCCTCAGCTGACGTTCGATTAGCATGGACTACATGTACAGTGCCTGCTCGACCACTGCCCGCCGCGGAGCTCTCGACTGGGCCCCCGTCTTCGAAAAGGCCAACGTGCCAATCTTCGAGCAGTTGTATGAGAGCGTCAAGAACGGCACCGAGACGCGTAAATCCCTCGAATTCAACGGCCGGTCGACCTACCGCCAGGACCTCGCGCGGGAGCTGGCGGAAATCGACAACCAGGAGATTTGGAGGGCCGGCAAGACCGTCCGTTCTCTCCGCCCCGATTACAAGCCCGAGTAGGCGACCCAAAAATGATGCACTGTATGTGCAGCAGCAAAAATCCAACGCCTTTGGAGTACCTGTATCATTATTTGCAATCTGCAACGAATAATCTGCCCATAACGACCGATGAACGTGTCTCAGCCCCAGCATTCCTCTATTAACCGCCCACTTGCTTCAATCCGCGAAATAAAGTCTTTCGCTCCCTCTGCTGTCATGTCCCCATGCTTTTCCGCTGCAACACACAACGACTGTTTGACGGCCGCAGGCATTTTGTTTGACGATCTTCCCCCATCTTTCAGCTGACAACTAGCTCGAGAAATCGTGACATACCCAGAAATGAATATCACCGCGCCAGCAGCAAGTAGTTCCCAGATGCGATGTGAGTCCTCACGTACGAGGTCTTGCACATACACTCGCGCAACTCCCTCTGCTCCATCCCGCGAGAACGCAGTCCTATAATTTAGAGCCCCGCGAGCGGCATACGAGGCCCATTCCTCCGCATAATGCTGGTCTTTAATGGCGGAGCGACAGCCAAAGTAGAGCGTATTTTCTGTGACCAGGTTCGTCAAACTGATCTCTCGAAGTCGTTGCAAGGCAAGTTACCGCAAAGTCCAGAGTGTATTCGTTCTTGGATGATGGATCGCATGGGAGCAACGCCGGTGCCGGGCCCGACGCATACAATTGGTGTGCTGCCTTTGGGAAGTTGCATCAACCCAGATTGTATCGCGATTTGAACGCGATCGCCTGAAATTGTCATTCAAGTAGAGTCTCAGCGCAAAGGAGCTGGCTAACCCGGAGACAGACTGGCAAGATACGTCGAGCATACTCCCCGTCGAGGAACCTTTAGCTTGGTTCGGTATTTGACGATAGCAACACAAAGGTGCACTTGACGAGGGTGTGCCTTGCGTTGAATGAATGGGCCGCATGGACGCTGATTTAATCGGTACCTTGACTGAGCTGGCTATGGAAAAATGACGCGCGCGAAGGGGCGGGAAGACGTCAAAGATATAATCTCTCGGAATCTTGACATGCCGAAACTCGAAGAGGACCTCTGCGATTGTCCGTCGCACTCGAAAACAGTATTCGTATAGTTCATCCTATGATAGCCCAATCAACAATCGAAAATCACAGAGGGATGGTGCATACAGCGCCTTCGACCGTTAGGAACTCCTGGATTTTCTCTCTTTCCAACTCGTCTACCGTAAAATGCAGCAGGTATGAAAAGAAGGAGCGACGGGGGATGGTGTTGAAATCTAGGTAGTGCGTAAACAGATCCCGGAGTGTGGCACTCTCTGGTAGATGCTCCGGAAGGGAGAGATCCATTCTGTGAGTTGAGAATGAGATGTGTCGCGTTGGCAAAAGAAACAGTGCAGACATCGTTCGCTCTATCCTGAATGGGACGTGTGCAACATCGAGCCATCCCATGCGCTCCAGAAACGCATCTACCTCGGCTGCGGCAGCCACTGGTCGGATTACAGCAACATCTCCCGGCGAGTATCTTGAGTTTTGTTAGTTTCGTGGCTTGAATCAAAGAGACAGCTTGCTGGATATCATCGTCGAAGTAACACTCTATATGTCGAACATCTTGGTTCCAGTCTTGAGACGTTATTCGCATGTTGCATTTCACAGTAGTGCGGTGATACCCTAGCGGTGGCGTGGATAGCTGGGGACTCGTCGTGGCCTGTTTGAGCGAAACCCGGGGAGTCGGAACCGCTGTCGATGGCACGACAGAAAGGTCGGAAGGCAGAGGGTAGACTTCCAACATGATCTGCAAGAAGGTATCTAGCCATGGCTCCTAGTGCACCATCTATGCTGAAAACGTTGAGACGATAGACGACGGCATTTGCAAGCAGCGTTCTACCCCAAAGGATCTTGGTCATCCGCTTCTCCACGTGTGCAAAGCTGGTGTGCACCGAGACTCTCTAGCCGGCGGGCCAGCTTTTTAGCAGGCCAGCAGAACTTTTCGTACGCAGAGTCACCGAGACCAAAGAGAGCAAAGGACAGATCTTCGAACAAGTCGGGAGGAAGATCGGAGCGCAAAAGGGTCTTCCACATGGACGACATGGAGCGGGGCTCGATACCAGAGCCCGTAGTAGCTACTACGAATATTACCACGGGCTCGGAGATGAGGTCGGACTGGGTTTGAACTGAATTTGTAGGTGCTGAGAAGGGCCAGATAGAATACCAAAGAATACGAGTCTGTGCTGAGGATGCGACAGGCTACATGGATTCGGTGGCATTGGCGGGCAATGCGGTCAGCAACGTGCTGAGCCGTGCCTGTTTCGGTCGCGTAAAGGATGAGAATATCGCGGTCCATGAGCAGCCGAGTCACGTCACGCGACGCGTCTAATGCCATCTCTGCTATGGCCGCTTGAGAACAGGGACAAGATTCTCTCCAAAGCCCTCGATAGATTCTCTCCACCTGTTCTTGTTCTCTCCGCCTTTGCCCTCGGATGCGGCGCCACCGCCTCCAGCGCACTCATCTACAGACGCTTCTTCCGCCGCATACCCAATGGTGACTGGATCACTCCCGACATATTTGCCAAGAAGCGCTGGGTCAAAGGACGCGTAACAAGTGTAGGCGACTCGGACAACTTCAGGTCCACCACTTTCCTACGTGCAACCGCACCGCCCCTTAACCACAGCAGATTCTACCATACCCCCGGCTTTGGCTGGCACTGGCCGCTCAAATTTCGAAGGATACCTTTGACAACCAAAGGTGATTTTGTGCCGCCCTTCGATGCCACTATTCATGCTCCCAGGTCTCAAGGACCGAACCATGCACATCAGGATCGCCGGTGTCGATGCCCCGGAGGTGTGTGTCCAGTTTTGTCTTTCCACCAGACTGTTATTGATGCCGGTAGGCTGCACACTTCGGGCGACCTGGGCAACCGTATGCGGAGGAAGCTCTCGCCTGGTTAAAACAGCAGGTTTTGGGAAAGACGGTATACTGTCAGCTCTTGCGCCGCGACCAATATTCTCGAATTGTAAGCCTTGTACCATCCGGACAGTGTGTAATCTTTCGCGCAGGTTGCCGTCGTCAATCTTCCGCCTCGATTACTACCAGGGAGCCTCTTTTACGGCAAATGGTTGTCGCTTGAGATGCTCAAGGCGGGATGGGTGACAACCTACGAGCAGGCGGGCGCAGAGTATGGGAAGTGGTCAAAGGAGGAGTTTAATCGCGTGGAGAACGAGGCCAAGTGGGACCTGTCTCTCTGCTTTCGCGACACTGATTCGGTTTTCAGGGCTAAACGCGTCGGGATGTGGGCGAAAGGAACGAATGTAGAGTCACCGTCTGAATTCAAGCGGCGGCATGCGCAAGGAGTCGCCAGCGAGACCAAGGTCGCGCCCAATAATCCACCGCAGACGACGACGAAGGGATGGTTGCGGAGACTGTTTTCGTAGTTTGGCTTGTTTGTTTGTGTCGCATGTGACAATAGCGAATTTGTGCTTTTCATGTCATTATCAGGTGTATTCAGCTATGTCGCTCGCGAACTCGAGTCGTTTGTTGTGCATGCCACTGGCGGGCCCAACCCACTCCCTGAGGTACTCTCTTGCTCTGTACCATCACTTCTAAACGCGTCGATTCCAGCCCGTCGTCGAGGCTCCCGCCCGCGCTTCTACCTTCGTCCAGAACACAACATGAACCTCCTGGCAGTGTCGAGCGTCGCCAGCGACGCGTCAACGCCAGTCGCCTTCGCGCGTCCGTAGAACAAGAAGATCCCCCGATGCCCTCTATTCTCCGTCGTCGCGCCTCCATTAGCATGCCTGGGTCCCTCTTTGCCCGCACATCCTCGCTCGAGCCAGAATCCCCTTCACGGCGAGACGACTCTCCCTCCTCATGTGCGGTTCGCCCCAGACACCACAAGCCCACAGATGCGGGAGATTGGCAGACCAATACCTCGCCCGGAAAGCCCAACCAAGACAGGCTCGAGATTCTCTGCAGGCCGAAAAGGGCAAAGGCCGTGCTACAGAACTCGAATTCGAGTTTATGGGCCCCGATTCCGAGACCTCTGGCGAAATCCACGTCAGAGGCAAGGAACAGGAGCTTTTTGCCGCTCGGGAAGAGCAGCGACGGAGATGGGAGCGCCACAAACCCGAAGAAGACGAAGAGCGCAGCCGCGAGCGAGAGCGCGACAAGGAAAAGATTCGAATGCTGGAAGGAGAGATTCTTCGTTTGAGGCAAGAAGTGCGTCGTCTTGTATCTCATTAATGCGAACGCGAACCCTAACGCTACCCCAGCTCTCAAGTCGCTCTTTTGATACTGTTCCACCTCCCCCGCCACCCCCGCCACCACCCCCGCCTCCCAGCACGGGCATTCGCACACTCTATTCCGCTGCGCGCGCTTCTCTCAAATCCACTGGCGCCCTTCCGGAAGAAACGCCAATAATTCCGCCTCCGCGTCGGCAGGGACTTCCCACCGTTGGTGTCCCGGCAGACAAAATGGCTGATTTCTTAGCAGAGATGAAGACAGTTCGTCTCAGAAAGACACCTTCTTTTCCACCTGACGTGAATGCTCGAGCAAATAATCGTGCTGGATCTACCGACAGCAACGGCAGCAGCATTGGTCGCGTGGGGTCCCGGAATGTTGAAATCCTGCGCAAACTTGGCGAGTCGTTGAACAAGGCCAAACCATCAGTCTCCAATCACGGCTGGTCTGGAGACACCAGCAGTAGTTTCTCATTTGAACGGGAACCTTCTTTCCGCGACAAACTAAAGGCGGGAGATAAACGGAAGCGCTTCGCGCAGATCCAGGACGACATTGATGTCGTGGACGACCAGCGTCTGTCTTTTCGCCATCTACAATTTTGGAGAGTCTGACCTTTCCATCAGCTCATGCATCGAAGCGCCGTTCGTCGTCCTCGTCAAGTTTACCGTACTCGACCACATCTACGGTCACTTCACGATCCTACCTGCCTTCGCGTCAGATGGTGCCTCAGGAGACTCCTTCTCTCTGCTCCGACAAGGGACGAGATGACGAGGACGACTCTGACGACAGGTTTCCGTCGACCCCGCCCGTCTCAATGCCGCCGCCACCCTTACATGCGACGAATATGCCTATTCGAAAGCTTTTCGTGCCCCCTCCACGCAGTGAACGGCAGGTCCACGATGTGGATGTGGATATGGACGAGCCATCTCGCACTCGCGTTGTTACGCCTCCTCGACCGCGGCCTCAACGGGCTACTAGGGATATATTTGCGTTGCGGCCACCGACATCACCGATGCCAGCCGAGTCGTTATCTCCACGCAAACCACGCCCGCCTGGCCGCACTCCAAGAGGGCCTCCACTCGTAGTGCCCACTCGGAATGAGGAGGAAGATGACGACGACGAAGACGAGCTTAGTATCGGGTTTGGCACGGAGAGAGGACGTCCAACCAACAAACCGGAGCGACGCTCGAGATCGCCTTCACCTTTGCCGTCCCAGCAGCGATCTGAGCGCGGGAGTAAGGCGCCGTCTGTGGCGTCTAGTTCTTCGCGGGGGGCTGGAAGCAGCAAGCCACGTCGCCGACCAACGCTGGCCCAGGAGCTGCGGCATGCCGAACAGGATCTTGACAGTGGGATCCTGGTCGGCGTTGGCACACGACCGAAAAATCGAGGATTCCTTGCGCGTGGTGGGGCTGGGGGTGAACCGGTTTTCATGGGAGCGGGCTATGTAGAAGGGGTTGAAGAGGATGAGGTCGAAGAGGACGACGAGGACGATGACTACTACGAGCCACCGAAACCATCTAGTAGACGGAAGGGCAAGATGAAGAGGTGAATCGCTGTGTTGTATTTTTTTTTGTATACAGCTGGGGCCGTGTGTGTTTTGTTTACGTCAGGAGTTGCATCGCCGCCTCACCGCTCTTCCCTCCGTCCCGCAGCAGCAACTGAACTCTTCTCCCTACCGCCAGGACCATGGCTCTCCTCGACCGAATAAAGGATGGACTTAACAAGATCCCAGCCTTTGAATCTCGTAGCAGCAAAAACCCACCTGCCGCCCTTGGGATTGGAAGCACTGGCTCGGGACACGCACCCTTCCAGGATGATGTACGTCCTTTATGCTTCCCTTTCTCCTGGAACGTTCCGGATGGCTTCAACATCGAGCGACGGCCTGGTGTTTCTTGTCGTTCTCCCCTTTGCCTGGACATTCTGGCTATGGGTGCTTTCTCTTCTGCTTGCTGTCCTCCTCCTCCTAACCGCTGCGCACTAACCAACGCACCTAGATGATTGTTTCCAAACCCACGATCGTCTTCCACTCCTCCCAAGTCTTCTTCAACTTCCTCGCGATGTGTTGTTTTGCAAGTGTCGCTGCGTTCCAGGCGAAATGGGGTGTAGGCCCTTGTGAGTCTCAACAGGCTTCACCGGCCGCTCAACTCTTGACGCATCTTGCAGCTGGACTCTCCGGACTCGCCATTTTCCTGTCCCTTGCGGGGATATTTCTCCCTCTGTTCATGTTACTCGTCCCTGTCGCGTATGAGGTGCCTGAAACATTGCACAGGTTGAACATCACTCACCAGCTTGTAGCGATACGATAAAGTCATCCGTCTGGCGCGCGCCTTGAAAGAGGTTCGCGTAGGTTTCATCCTGACGGGCACGGGAACCACCTTTTCACTACTCATCGCGCAAGTTGTTTGTCTTTCGGCCGATTTCACATCTAAACTTTGGACCAGATTCGCGACGACTATTTCTGCGTTCACGCAGGCAGGCTGTAAAGACGCAGACAAGGACCCACACGCCGACAAAGGCGACTCGTTCAAGAGCGGACTATCCGGTTGGTGCAGTACCAAAAAGGCCGGCGCCATCTTCTTTTGGGGGGCGTTTATCTTTTGGCTCGCGTCACTGACGCTTCTTGTCCTCGACTGGCGCTCTGGGAAATTACATTCTCACTCTGGGCCGCGCGACCCGCCATTTACGCACCCGACCCAGGAAGCCACAGATTATGAAATGGACTACGATCCGGACGACGAAGAATACCAACACATTCCCCCACGACGGACGACTGCCGCAGCTGGCGACTCGTATGACCCGGCAGCCACAAGTGGCCCGAACCCCTTTGCCGACCAGAACCGCTATGCAGCACCTGCAGCTGGCCGACCCAGCGTTGACGCATACGGCGCGTTTTCAGACCCAGCACCGTCTGGATTCTCCCCAGCGGCACCGCGATTTGGCTCTAATTCACCGAGCGCCGGGCCTCCTGTGTTGCCGCAACAGGATCTCGGCCCGCCCATGAGCCGCACGATGCAGCATGCTGCATATTCGGACCCGTATGCTGCAGTACGAGCTTCGATAGCTGGTGGACCCAACCCAGGGACGGAACCGCAGGGTTATGACGGTTATCAAGGCTATCGGTAACGATACAACTACATGTATATGCATATAATTTATCTAAGTATCGCGAGATCCTCAAAAGATAGAGTTGATTATGTTACTCCCCAGCGCGGAACCAGCTCCAAAACCAACACCGCCAACCGCCGAATGAGCCAGCTAACGTACTGATCAGCGAAAACATGCAAGCCATAAGCAAGACAAACCGTCGATCCGAGTTGGCCACTGAGTTTTCCCTTGGGCGGAATGGGTGGTGGGCCCCCGGCGGGAGGAGCAGGGCCGTTCGGCGGCGGTGCGTAAGAGTTGTTGTAAGGTGATGCGGAGGGTGGAGATTGGTATGCGGGCTGATAAGGCGCTGGAACGCCGTTGTACGGCCCAGCAGGAGCCATGTAAGAAGGCTGGGTGGGGTACGCAGACGAAGGAAACGATGGAGGAGGTCCTTGGAGGTTGGGGAGCCTCTCTACATAGTTGGCAGGGAATAGGCCTTGTCTGCCGTTATACCGTCCCGTCCACCTGGCTAAATTAAAAGGTGCAACTCAAAACCAGCACAAGACCCACCATTCTGCATTCGTCTGTCCGACTATTTCGATAGTGTCCCCAGCCCGGAACGAAAGGTCGTTGGGATTCTATTGCCAGAGTTGACGGAGACGATTATAATTTGCACAGACACGGCGAACCATCGCGTTCTCATTGTAGCTCCAGATTGCTCTAGCTTGGAAGAGTGTGTTGCCGCCAGATAGATTAGGAAGTCTCTGCAGAATAGCGTGTCCGTCTTCAGCAGAAATCTGGTTGTGAGCGATTAGGAATTCGACATTTTGGCGGGTCTGAGTGAGAATGTGGGAAAACGCAGCTGCCATGGGATGCACGTGTGCAAATAAATGCCTGCAGCGACCTTGATCAGCAGTGTTCCCCTGTTTATTTCGCGCGACGAGCACACGGTCGCCGTCGCCCAGACTCCAGCCTCCTTCAGCGACATCCCCCCAGTCCTAGCCCACAAGGAAGCAAAATGTCTCAGTCTCCCTCGACCCACCGCTCGACGGCCTTTCCCCAGAAGATACTGCCCAGGGCACTCTCTATGTCCTAGAAAGGTTTGGTTCGCGTCGTCTGGCGTGTACATCCTGCGAATTCAGTCACCCAGTGTTCTCGTATTCATGTCCACGACTGGCCGCGGCTTCCAGGTCGAATATCCTGCAATCACGCTTCATGCAGTCTCGCGCGCAGAGGCTGGTCCCGTCAATATACTGCCAACTCGATGAGCATGCCGGAGAGCCAGAGGGCGCCGCATCCAGCGAAGAGGTCGACGACCTCCGCGAACTCTCCATCGTACCTCAGACCGCAGATGCTCGTCAGTTGTTTTCCTACTTTTTTTCTTTCATTCTCAACTAGCCATAGTGGAACCAATATTCGAGGCTCTGTCTCGATGTGCTGCTTTACATCCAGACCCAAATGGCTCGGATGACGGCGAAGACGGGTTCATTGACGTCGACAGTGGTGGGTTCGAGGTGTTTACTGGCGACGAGGAGCAGGAGCTCAGCCAAGTCGGGAGGGTGCGCAGCGATTTCATCAACGATAACCGATATGCTCCATACTAGACCTCAGGCGGCCCTCGACCATCTCGAATCCATCATTGTCTATCCTACGCTCAACGGAGACGCACTCGAAGATGCCCTCAGTGAAGAGGAAAACACGTCGTGAAAATCTTGTACAAAAACAGTTGTCTAACTACTTGGCGCTACTAAAACCTTTGAACCCATCCGAGACCCAGGAGCCGCTTAATGAATTCTCTGGAGAAACCGGCTTGGGCTTTCCAAACGTCGGTATGGGTCCCCAGTCAAACGCAGGCGGCGATGGTGTCACAGGCGCCTGTCCTGGGCTCCGTTTCAGTGGAACCGAGGTCGAGACACGACTTCTAGAACCGCCGCCTCCCCCTCGTCGAGTGGATGGCGGTGGGGACGACGGATTGAAATCGTCCTCTGGAAAATCGAATCCAACCATGTTCGGTGTGACTGGTGACGGCAAGGATCCCAGAGAGAATGTTGGCACTGGCGCCCCAGTTCTTTGTGGTGTTTTGAACGCCAAGGGAGCCGGCGGAGCAGAGGCCGCCTGCGTGTTGAGAAGTGGCTCTTTGCGGACGGCCAGGAGAGCTCGCTTCAGTCTGTGTGCAGACCGCTCCGCATTGAGTGCCGCTGCCGCGGTAACTGCTACGTGCGGCGTAACATTCGGTGGCCGCTGTCTAGCAACGGGATCTGGCAGTCTCGCATCTCGACCGCTGTGTCGATTCGGCTGTGAACTTGCCATGCTGAGCTTCGCAACTCGGCCAGCAAGCTTTTCGACATCCGTTGCCTGGTTGTCGAGGGCAATATCCATGTTTCTAAACGTGCGGTTCAGAGTATCAAGCGTTGGAGCGCTACAACGAGTCAACTTGTCTTGAAATAAGCGATGATCGAAGCGCACCGTAAACCGGCGTTACCGCCGTTGGCTCTGCTCAGCCGTTTCTTGGATTCTTGCAGATGCGACTCCAGTTTCTGAATACGGTCTTGAATAGTCTAAAAATATTGTGTGAAATCAAAATCCCAGCAAACGTCGAATCACTTACCCTAACACTTCGGCGAAGATGCGATTGTGTCTCGAGATGCTCGGGTCCCAAAGTCCGCGCTTTCAGCATTTTGGCGAAGTCCTTGTCATGCTGGGCTTTCAAAAACCTCCCGATCTCCTCCCTTCGCGTTCCCGCTGTGGCAAAATGAGATCCAAGTACATCAAAATCGCAACTCACTGGCCTTTTAGCAAGTTGCTCTCAAACTCGCGAATCTGCTTAGTGAACTGGGCTCTCGTTTCATTCAGATCCTCCAGTTCTTGCTCATAAGAACGCAGAATCTGTCCAAACTGAACGGCGTCGCCAAGTGACCACTTCGAGCGGTCGCCGAGGTCCGACGGCCGTCTCGATCCCCCAGCCGACTTGCTGAGCTCCAGTCTCTTCTGAGTAGCTGCCTGTGCAAGTGCACGAAACTACAACTATGAATAACTTGAAATGAAAATACTTGGAAAAAACTTACATCTTCGAGTTCTCTCGTGATCGAGGCGAACAGCAAAGCACATTCCTTCTGCATTCCCTCTTCCATTGTGAGTTCTGGTTGTTGAAGTGAGACTGGGGTCTGCGGTTGTAGTTTTGGCGGCATAAGAGGTGGCGGCGAGCTGAAGAAGCCTTTTGGCGCTGCAGATGGGGTGGAAATGGGCACAAATGCGGATGGTCCTGGCGCGTTCGGTTTCCCTGCAAAGAAGCCGCCGCCCGATGTAAACGCTCCAGATGGAGGGCTTGGCGTCGACGGCGAGGCTTTGCCGAGATTCGGGAACGGCGGAAGAGGCATGTTTCCCAGAGATGGAATCCCTGGTTCTCCCGTTGAAGAACTAAACGACAACGCTGAAAACGGCGGTGTTTTGGGCCGCGAAGGCTTGGGTGTCAATTCTTCACTATTGGATTGGGAAGGGAGGGTTCCGAAAGGTAATTTAGGAGACGCAGGACGTGGCTTCGGACCTTTGTCGCCATCGTCTCCGGACAGCGGCGCAGACGCCAAGGGAGAGCTCTTTGTCGGTCGTGTACTGGGACGACCGAGGCCAATCCCGAAAGGCGATGGTACAACAGGCACTGGCGCCAGAAGAGGCGTCGACTTTGACTGTGGAGGTGGTTTCTTCTCCGGGCTCCCTGGGGGGGTCTCGCTTTCCTCTCGGATTGTCGAGAGCCGGGAAGCTTCGGAAGAATCGGATTCATCACCATCGGACTGCGTTGGAGATGCCGGTGGCTGGAGTTTCGACGCTTCTGCACGAGGAGTCGACGAAGGAGACCGAGAGGGAGGTAATGGTACCGTCGACGGGGATGGGGATCGCGAATCGTCTTCCTCGCCTTCCGAACCAGAACCAAAGCTTTCTGACAGGAAATCCTCTTCGTCAGCTGGGGCATCATCCTCATCCTCACCTTCTTCAGCATGAGTCAACTCTTCCCCGGACACCTCTACGAAGGAGCTCGCTTGAGAGCTATACGACAATGATCCAAAGGATGACTCGCCAGAAGCAGCTCCATCTTTTTCGGTATCGGTGGGAGGAGATTCTCCCGGACCTGCGGTTGAGGCAGCGGTCGCGGCAGATTCCGGTGCTTTGGGTGGTGGGGTAAACACTGGGCCACGTCTCACAGCAGGTGCTGAAGAGATAGAAGATGATGCTGGGAAAAAAAGAGTTCAGTGAAAGTCGTATTTGCTTTCGGCGAATGTACCTTGTGAATCAGTCGGCGTTGGTTTTTCATCTCCGATTTTGAGTAGATCAGCAAAAGATTTTGCTGGAGTCGCGGCCGGGGTGAGGCTGGCCTTTGAGAAAGCACTGAACGCGCTTGAGACTGAGGACGAGGTTGCTGGTGGAGTAGAAATCGGAGCGAAAGCAGACTTGGGCGTGCCTAGCGCTGAGGTGGCCCCAAAAGCAGCCTTGCCTGAGACGGGCGTAGATGGAGTAGATGGAGCGCTAGACGCTCCTGGTCCGAATGCAGAAACTGGAGGGCTACTTGGCGAATTCGTCTTGAAGAACGGAGAAGACGAGGGAGCGTTGTTGGCAAAGGCGCCGAAACCTGCAGCGGGCTTGAAGCCTGTGGATGCACTCTTCAGATTACCAAAGGCGCCGGAGGCTGTGGGAGGAGAACTGGTGGTGAATTTCAACGTATCGGTATCGTTCGGCGATGGTGATCTGGTTTCCCGGGCCGCATCCGCCGGAACGGCCGTCTTGCCAAATACGGATGGAGCTCCGAACGCACCGAAGCCCGAGGCCGTTGATGCGGAGGGTTCAGGAGAAGGCGTCCCAAATCCAGCGAATGCGGCGGCCGGAGTTGAAGACGGCGCTGAGACGGAGGCCTTTCCAAATGAGGAGTTCCCGAAACCCAACCCAGTGCCGCCAAAAGCGGAGGTGCCGGGTGCTTGTGTGCTAAACGACGAGAATCCGCCAGAAGATGTGGACGATCCAGTACTCGAGAATGCAGTGGGACCAGAGGCAGCAAATGCACCGAAACCACCACTTGAAGTTGAAGTTGTAGTCTGCGAGTTTGTAGGGGTGCCAAATCCGGATTGTCCAAACGCTGGCTTTGTAGCGAAACCTGATTGTCCGAACGCAGGTTGTCCAAATGTCGATTTACCGAATGTCGACGATGCTGGAGATGGAGCTGATGAAGTTTCCTTTGCGGCAACAGTACCACTACCGAACGCTCCGCCTCCTCCGAACGCACTCGTTGAAGGAGGCTTCGGGTTGCCGAACGCACCACTAGAGACAGCTCCGAATGCACCAAAGCCAGCTGAAGGCTTTGTCAAACTGGGGTCTGAGAAGTTGGATGGGGTAGGAGTGGTGGGTTGATTTGCGGGATGATTTGGTGGAAGTGGAAGGGGACTTGGAGAGGAATTAAAGGCTCCGAACATTCCTCCTGCAGCTGGCTTGGGCTTGTTGTCCGACTCTGAATTGGAACCACCCAGAGATAAACCACCGAAGGAAGAGCCGGAATCCTCACCCATCGAAACTGATGGGGTGGATGACATGGGCGGTGCTGTCGGCGTCGAGGCACCAAACGCGTTGTTTGAAGACGCAAAATCATTAAAGCCACCGCCGTTGCCTGATCCAAAGGCAGATGTGGTGGAACTTGAAAAGGGCGAGTTCCCAAACGCCGAGGTGTTGGACGAGCCGAATGGCGAAGATGTGGAGGGCTGGGACCCAAATGCGCTTTGACCAAAAGCGGGTGCCGGATTTTGGCCAAAGCCTGACTGTCCAAACGCCGATGTCGTCTGGGGACCGAATGCGGATGATTGCCCGAATGACGACTGGCCAAAGGTAGGCGCGGGTTGTGCCGATGTCGGTTGCTGAGCAAATACAGATGGAGTGGGTGATGTCTGCCCAAATGGCGAGGCTTGTGCGCCTCCAACCAGTCCCGCGTATGGTTTCGAGTCAGGATGGGTGATATACCACGCTTGGATGGTGCCGTCGTTGAGATAGGCGTACATAATGGGCATTTCGTCGGTCAAGTCGATGTCGAGGGTCAGCAGGAAGGTATCCTCGTCATTCTTGTCCAAAGGCACGCTGAGTGGATTCTCCTGCGATTGTTGGAACCATGTCGAGCCTGCAGAAGCAACAACTTCGAGATCAGTAGACGAAGCGTCCCCTATGACCACGAGAGTTTTGTCGGGGCCAGAGGAATCCTGATCCCAATGCGGCAAGATGAGGACATGAGAGTGCGGAGAGCGGTCGGGTAATGGGAATGGGTGCATGAGTTGAACAAAGGATGCAGTATTCAGTTGAGTGTTGAACGAAACGATATGGTGCGGAGGATCATGGGAAGCATAGCTGGTCCGGAAGGTGAAGGCGGGGCCCAACCAATCAAGGGACACTAGTGGTGCGCTCGCGGTGGGTGGAATGTGCTTGAGAGGCGCGGCGTTATTGGTTAGCCCAAAGGTCAGAATATCGCCAGAACGAAGGCCAATGGCAAGTTGCTTCCCCTTCGGAGACCAGGAAGCTATTGAAATTTAATGGAAAGTTATTCTAAAGTACGAGAAACGCACCTGCAATCGGAACGCTTTCTTGGTCAGTTGCTCGCCATGCGCCTCTTGTTTGCATTTGCATGTCGAGCATCTCAACTGTACCATCCGCCCTCACTATCGCTACCAGTTGCGCGAGCTCGTTTTCATTGCTGGGATTGGGCAATATTTGCAGCGGCGGACTCGAGGAGGCCGAATATACTTGCGCCGGGCTCACGGACGCGGCAAAAGAGAATATTGGCCCGGTTTCGTAGACCAGTATTTGGCCATCGGCAGTTCCAGCCAGCAAGCGCGTGTCATTGCAAGCGAATGCAATTGCGATTGGATTGCACGGTAGGGTGCAGTCTGGTTTGAATACTTCGCTGCCTCCGATTTTGAATGCTTCGCGTAGCTTGCTCAACGGCGAAACGATGAGACCTAAACGAAGTTGACGAAAAAGCAAAGGGAACATCGGTGTGTTACGCACCGTTGGAAGTCGATGCTGCAAACCAGCCCCCGTTTCCCCTGGCGGTCGCAAGAACCCTTCTAGCATTAGCCGGAGCCAAGGTCTCTAGGGAAAGAGTAACGCGGGATTGTTTGTTCAGAAGCCGAAAGGTTGGGTACTGGAGGTAAGCTTAGTACAGCTTGCGACGTGAGTTTTCGCGCACATTGAAGCCATCTGATTGTGGACGGGAAGGATTGGGGTCAACTTTGGCTTGGGACTCTGGCCGACGAAGTGGCGCGAAAGCCATGGCAGTCAAGCGCGTCGAGAGTCACGACGCGAGTCACACCAATCATGGCACCGCAACCCACACCAGCTCAGACCCTCCAGCTCAATGTTGCGACCATCGTACGTCCATTTATCTCGTTCTGCATGCCCTGCTCATCCCAGTAGTCCAAATTCAAGCCCGCAAAAATCATGAAAGCAGCAGTGGAACCTCTGCCACCGTCCGGAACACCCAATCAACCACGACCGCAACACCCAGGACCGCGGCACATAACTGGCATCGCCTTTGACGACCGGGGAGACCAGGTTATCACCGCGTCCGAGGACGAGACGTTTCGGTTGTACAGCTGCAAATCCGGCAAGCGAGTTTCCTGTCTTTGCTGGACGCACTCATGTTGACCTCTGGAGCAGACAAACCAAAATTCTACACTCCAAGAAATATGGTGTAGACCTGGCACGATTTACCCACAAAAACACGGCCATCTTGCATGCCTCCACAAAAGAGGACGACACCATCCGTTATCATTCGCTGCACGACAACAAATATCTCCAGTACTTCAAAGGCCACAAGGGGCGCGTCGTGTCTCTCGAAATGGCCCCCGTCGACGATGGATTCATGTCTGCCTCCGAAGACCGTACCGTTCGTCTCTGGGATCTCCGTGCTCCAACCTGCCGAGGTCTGCTATCTCTGCCTTCGACGCCCCTCGTTGCCTACGATTCGACTGGCGTCGTTTTTGCCGTTGGGGTCAACCACTACTCTCGCATATTGCTCTACGATCATGCCAACTACGACAAAGCGCCATTCCTCGTTATCACTCTAGAGGATTCCACCCTTGGCCTCGTTTCGTTTCCACCGCGACCAATATACATGACCTCCCTGGCATTTTCCTCCAATGGAAAATATCTCCTGGTCGGCTGCTCCGGCGACGCGCACTATGTCGTCGACGCGTTCGAGGGGCATCTCCTCGCGAAACTGGAAGGTCATGTAGGACTGGAACGTCGTATGTCGACTGCACCGCCCACCATTGAGCCATCCAAGGGCTGCAGTGGCGAGGAAGTCGGGTGGACCCCGGATAGCAAATTCGTCATCAGCGGAAGCCTGAACGGAAAGATTCTTGTGTGGGACGCGCAGAATCTACCGGACAAGACCGGCGACGTAGATTTGAAGGCTCCGCCGCTGAGGTTGCAGCCGACAGTCGCGCTTGATGGTCATCCTGGCCCGTCCAGATGCGTGAGGTTTAACCCACGTCTTGCAATGATGTGCTCTGCGGGAGCTGAGCTGGTGCGTTGATTCGTCTTTGTGGCTCCTTGTCTTCATTGTCTTCAGGCATTTTGGTTACCTGACATGGCGGGTGACGCGGAAGAAATTGCACAAAACCTCCTCAAGAAGCGAGTTCAGTGAGGGAGGGAACTTGGGTGCTACCGTAGCTTATTCTGTGTATTGTTGAAACGCATCCAGAACGATTTCTACTGTATGTCCAGGGACCTGAACGTGCAAGCCAGTCCAGCTTTAAATTCCCGCTACAGAAATGGCTACTTCTCCCAAACTAGTATCTGAAGGTGTTCTTGGGTTCTTTCGTGGTACTCTTTCATACCCTTCCACACAAATCCTCCGCGTGCATAGAATCTCACTCCCTTTTCGTTCTTCTCGAAACAACGGAGATTCATGATGACATTTGAATCCCGTAATGGCTCCAAGTCGGTAACATGTTGTTTGGTGTGGTTCAGAAGCAGCGTTCCTACACCATGTCCATGGAAACTCGGGTGTACGAAAAGATAGGTAATCTATTCGTTCATAATTCTAGCATGAACCTTTTCGTGAAAGGAACCGACTCACCTCTCCTGGTCGGTACTCTCCTTCTTCGTTCAACTCGGGATCATACCAAGCGATATAACCAGCGATCTTGCCGTCGATTTCCGCGACCCAAATGTGCTCCCTCTGGAACTGCTCTTGCAAGCGCGTCCACAATTTGCCTGGTTCAGAAACACCGGGCTCTCCAGGTGCGAGGTCGCGTTCGAGATCGTAGAATTCGTCGCCCTAGTTTGCGACCCGGAACCGAAAAATTCACAGAGACGATGAAGGTCTCCGCTAGAGCGCGTATATCGTGAGGAGTGGCTTCACGCAGGTGCGCGGTCAATGAAGATGGTTGCATACTTTGAAGAGACTGTCTTCGGAAAGCTCTTCGGAACCGGCGCGGAGATCAGAGATGACTAGACTTGACGCCGTTCGAGCCAAGTTAAGACCAGAACTGGGCGACAAAGTCGGACAAACTGCTCATCGTGCGTAGTTAGTTGCACAGTTCGATTGCTAACAAATACATCCAATGAATTAAAAGTGTCAATACGGTAGGTGTTGTCCGTTGCATTATGCAATAAAAAGTCCAACCAACCCATTAGCGTGAAAATCGTAAAGAAATCGTGGAACGAGATCGTTCTCTCCATAAAGCTTCATGAGATGGTCAGATCGCCTTGGCAAGCGTAACCGTATTCTCATCCTCGTTGGTGGAAAAATAGACCGCCTTCAGGAATGTATCTCCAACTAACCACTTATCGTCGTTGAAAGAGCCAATGCCAGAGGTGCAGTCACCTGTCGTACGACCGTGGGTCGCGAAGACGAGGTCCTTGGGGTTGATCTCAAAGTCGCGTCCACCGAAACGGAGAGAAACGTTCGTGGTGGTGTTGCACGGAATGGAGAACTGGCCCGCACCCTGCTGCGTAGCGCCAGGAATCTTGGCGTGAATCGCAATCGCGTCCTGGGTAGGGACGACGAGCAAAGTGGTTCCCGTGTCCATGAGAGCCTGGGTGCTCGTGATGGATACATCGCCGCCATTAACGCTGACACCGTCCAGAGGGATGATCCAGAATGAATCATCCGTGGCATTGACGGTAACAAGTGTGCTGGGGTCGAATTTCGACTCATCCAGGCCACTAAGAACAAGATTAGAGGCGGAGGGCAGTGAAATAAAAGGTCGTACCCGAAAGTCACTTCCCCGATGTTGCTATTGTCAAGAAGGCGAGGGAGACGGTAGGAGGTAATCGCGGCGGGGAAAAAACCGACGTCGCGGAGAGCCTCGATGGGCGTCGGAGTGTTTTGGGTGGAAAGCCCCTGCGAAACACGATGAGATACTGGAAAAGGAGGCAACAGTGAACTGCATACCCGTTTCCCAAGTCCCATCAGTCCGTCGGCGACGGTGTCCCCAGAAAAGCTCTGGCTAATGGAGTGCGCGACACCGAAGGTATGGTTGTCGATGAGCATGCCGCCGAGAATGAGTGTATCGTTGACAATGTCACCATTGGCAAATCCTGAGCCATACGTTATAGACCAAGGTTTGTTCAAGTTGACGAAGGACGAGGAGGTGTCCTGACCGAGGAACGTGTGGTTACCCTGGAGAGGTGTCAGAAAGAACCTATGGAGAAAGCATGGCAACGTACACAGCCAGCACCGTTCTCCGAGGTGCATTGGTCGGATGACACCCAGAAATCGCCAGAACCGGAGTCAAGGATAATGGCGAAGTCGCGGGCAGGCGTGCCTAACTGAATTGTAACTACGTAGGAGGTGTCGACGCCACTGGGATGAATGAGCCAATCGGAAAGAAAGAAGAAGAAAGACGGCGTACTCCACATCGACCTCGGAGGAGAAATGAGCGAGAGTTGGAGGGACATTGTCGTTTGCGCTGAACAGTCACAATGAGCGTGGAAGATGCTCAATGCAGGGCACATACGCAGCGTCATTTTCGACCGAAAGGCTAGCGATCTCGTTTCCTGTAGCGCTGGAGGAGGAAGCAAAGCCCGGTGGCGGGATGTTGAATCGTTTCTCGGTGGAAGGGATAAAGGAAGCCCGACGCTCGAGGTTGGCGCGCAGCTGGGTGTCGGACGGGCCAGGGAGTCCTGCGGCGCGAGCAACAAGACGCTGAGCGCGGTTGATGTGTTGCTGATGACGCTGTAGGATTGTTAGTTGCCACTCAGTTTGGAGTTGTGTATGATGCGCACTATTTCGACATGGACGTCGGTATTCCTTTCTACCCGCCGCAGAGGAAGAGTCACCAAGCGATTATTTGTTTGGCGAGACCTGATGGGTCGTGCGTCGGACGACAGTGAAAGAATGGCGAGGAAACCGCAGAGGAAGGCGGAGAGTTGCATGGCGGGGGAGATTTAGAAGTCGTTGGTCGTTGCGTGTAAATGAGAGAAAGGCGTAAATGAGCTCGGCCGGGAGCAGACCAAAGGCAAGAAAAGAGAGTCTAAGTTGGTATGTGTTGGCGAAGGCCTGCTGTATTTATACCGTCAAGGCCCATTGTCCTTTCGCTTTTTGTCTGCACAGCATCATGATGGCGCTTGACATATTACTTGACAATAGAGGTTCTGGATTCTCGGGCTTTGAGGACGTGTGGGTTGGCCAGCGTGAAGTGGCCATGGTGGTCTGGTCGAAGTGGCTGATGCGGCGTGAGGTGGTACGCATCACAGCACTGTGAGTTGCCAACATGGACGACAAGTCCCCAACGCGTCGGGCCCCGCGCATGGGTCGCTTCCAAGTAATTGGCCTCTTAGTGGTGTTGCTGGCATCCAACTTTGTCGCCTTTAAATTTGCCAGTGGCTTCTCCTCTACCCACCTCCCGCTACACGCGGATACGACACTGGCTAGATGTCGCGCTCTCGACGTCAAGCCCAGTCCACCTCCCAGTTTCCATTCGCGTGCTGCGTCGGACAGATTCCAGCTCGGAACACGCGATGTCTGGATTAAGAACGGGACGTTGTGGACGGCTCGCGTCAACGGTCTCGAAGTTCTCAAAGGCGATATTTACATTCAAGGAGGAATCATTAAAGCAATTGGAACTATCAGCAAGTCGCTGCTTGCAGGAGAGTACGACACCGTCGACGTTAAGGCGCGTCTGGCCTTCGTTCGCGTCCATTGCAATCTCACAGTGCCCAGGGCGCTTGGCTTACACCCGGGTTCGCTCACTCTGGTACTACGTTTACTCCGCCCAACTAAACACCCAGGATCATCGACCTCCATTCGCACCTCGGAGTTGGTTCGGCTCCTGCCCTTGAAGGAGCCAACGACGGCAATTCTCTCAAGGGCCTCGTCCTTCCCTACCTCCGTGCACTTGATGCAGTCAACACTCATGACGAGGGATTCAAACTGGCGACCGCCGGCGGAGTGACCACGAGCCTCATCCTTCCTGGGTCTGCCGACGCAATGGGTGAGCGTTCCGCGTTCCCGACCGCTCGTATTCCTCACCATCTCTCAGGCGGGCAGGGCTTTGTGATCAAACTGCGACCTACAAAAGAAAGGTCCTCGACATCACTTCTACTCGAACCTCCCTATGGATTGAATGGTAGCGAAGTGGACTACAGCATACCTCCCCGATGGCGGCACATGAAGTGAGCATTGTGCGTCCGAATTTGACGTCCCTCAATCTGCCGCAGACATGCTTGCGGTGAAAATCCCGGTGAGCAAGGGTGTCTTATCTCTCTCTCTCTCTCTCTTTGCTCATGGCAGCCAGCTAGAGTCTACTCTGGCACTAGAATGGACACGGTCTGGAGTGTCAGGAAGGCGTAAGAGTCCTGACTAGGTCGTATAACAGAGCTCAATCCACTCAGCTACGACGAAGCTCGCAAGATCAAATCCGCGCAAGACAAATATTGCGAGAAAGCGCTCACTGGCAAATGGATCGCTCTCGGAGAATTTCCTTCTGACCTTGCGACCGAGGCTTTAGTGGACATCCTTCGCGGAAAAACGAAGGTACATGCTGCGCATTCAACTAGCAGCGTGTTCACATCCATTCCCAGGTTCAAACACATTGTTATGAAGCGGTTGACCTGGATGCCTTCATCCGCATGTCCAACGAGTTTAAATTTAGTGTGGCTGCATTCCACCACGCCCACGAGACTTATCTTGTTCCCGAGGTCTTGAAACGCAACTACGGCGGTATTCCTCCAGCCTCTTGCGTCTTCTCGACGTTTTCGAGATACAAACGAGAAAGCTTTCGACACTCGGAGTTCGCACCTCGGATTCTGGCATGTCCTTCAGACACACAGTCCCATTTGCCGGACTGACAACTTGACAGGCGGAAAACGATCTGCGAGTCGTTATGAAGGTGCGAATTTTGTTCTTGTCGCAGTGGATCTCATGTTCTTTCAGAGTGATCACTCTGCCATCGTTAGCCGTTATCTCATGAACGAAGCTTCTACTGCGCACTATTTCGGCCTTCCAACCAATCTTGCACTTGCCTCTGTTACGTCGACGCCGGCGGAGGTTCTTGGTCTCGACCACCGCATCGGATTTATCCAGCCGGGTGCATATCTTCAAAAAGACTAGCTCGAGCACTAAATATTTCAGGCTACGACGCTGACATCGTTGTGTGGGACTCGCACCCGCTTGCAATTGGTGCAACACCATCTCAGGTTTTCATCGATGGGATCCCTCAAATCATCAAACCCCACGTATCGAACAAGCCCGAATTTTTGCAGAAAGCACCCAAGACACCGAACTTCGACAAGGAAGCGCAAACTACGTTGCAATATGATGGCCTTCCTCCTCTGGAACCAGCGACGCGTACCTCTGGTGCAGTCCTTTTTCAGAATGTTTCCATATTTTGGAGTCGGCATGAGTCTGGTGTAATTCGCCGGTCAACAGCTGGAAACGTTCTGTTCAGAGATGGGGCCCTTGTATGGTCAGGCGACGATCTTTCATTTGCCCCGATGGACGAAGGTGTTGTTGCTGTCGACCTCGAGGGGGGGAGCATATCTCCCGCACTCGTATCGGCGGGATCGTCCCTGGGCCTTCAAGAAATTGCCGGCGAACCAAGCACAGTAGATGGCCCGGTCTTCGATCCCTTATCCGAAAAGATCCCCAGTATTCTGGGTGATGATATCCTGGCCCGCGCCGTCGATGGACTGCAGTTCGGGACCCGGGATGCGCTGTATGTTGCATCTACCCTTGCGTTCGATGTTTGCTTACTCCGATTCATCCTAGTCTGGCGTACCGTTCCGGTGTGGCCAGCGCTATCACTGCGCCGACTGGCTACGGAGTATTCCTGGGCCTGAGTGTGTCCTTTTCGTTGGGCTCAACACATAAATTGGAGAAGGGAGCCGTGTTACAGGACATTGCAGCTGTCCACATCGCCATCAGTCCATCGTTCGCACCTTCTGTGAGCACGCAGATCGCGGCTCTTCGGCGGTTGCTACTCGAGTCGTCGGTGAAGGAGTCCGAACACGAGTTTGCGTTTGCACAGGCCCGGAAGGTACGCTCATGATGAACTCACGCGCAGACTATAAACTCTATACACTACCTGCAGGGATCTATTCCTCTCGTGATCACTGTTAACAGTGCCGATATCATTGCCAATCTCTTACTGCTCAAGGGCGAGGCGGAGAAGAAGCATGGAGTCATGTTGAAGATGACATTAGTGGGGGCAGCCGAAGCACACCTACTCGCCGCCGAAGTGGCAGCCGCAGGCGTCGGTGTTATTCTCGTCCCTCCACGGTCGTTCCCGTATACATGGGAGCAGAGGAGGATGTATGTTTTTGTCTTTGCTTGTTGTCAAGTGATCAGACTGTAGGTAGTTTGGCCGGCCCTCCGTTGACCAAGCAAAGCTCTGCAGCGTATCTGGCCGCACATGGTGTTGTTGTCGGACTGGGTCCTCAAGGTGTACAAGGGAGGGAGTCGCTGAGCACTTGGGCGGTTCGAAATCTTCGATTTGACATGGCTTGGGTTCGTGTTATTCACTGGTTCTCCGCACCTGAAGGGAACAGTTATTTTCAGGTCGCCCTTGAATCTGGCGGTTCGGTGTCGAAAGAAGAAGCGCTCGCCATGGCGTCGTCGAACATCGAAGAGTTGCTGGGTGTCCATTCGACCCATGCAACGGATGATTTTGCGGTGACGCAGGGCGGCGATCTCTTTTCTTTGGAAGCCAAAGTGGTTGGGATGGTCTCAGCCAACCGCGGCTTGGTCGATCTGTTCTAAACAGCCGCGCGAAAACCGAATGAGTGAATGGAATCTGGTGTTCACGACTACTAGTTGGAGAACAATTCGCTGGCACTGGTAAGCTCAACGCCGGTACTTTGGCTGTTGTGATATCTGAGCCCACGGGAAAGGTGAATTGACTGATTTGTGAGAGACGTGTTGCAGAATGAGCTTGACAAAGTCGGCAGCCAGTCCTACATGAGGAAATAGGATCCGCGTTTTCATTTCACTAGGTCTATCCTTGGGCCGAAGTGTATTTTGTCGACATTTTAACTTGAGCAGACTGTCGTGACTCAATTGTCACGGTCGCGCACACGTGAGTCCGACTCCCCCTGCGATGTGAAGTCGACGCAAACTCTCTGGCTAGCGGAACACTGGACTTTCGCGCCTCACTTGTGCCGGGACCATGTCTTGGGCGACAACCAAGGTACCTGCAGCTGCGGGACCCTGCGTCTCGACGACCGTACCTACCATCTGCATCAACGTTGGAGAGCCGGATTTGAAGTATAAACGGCTGAGTTTCCGAGACTACCTATCGGGGCCGTAATGTAAAATTACTAAATTTCGGATAGGCTTGCGGATTATTCTCATGTACCTAGCTAGTAGAACTTCCTGGGCATCATCGAACGCGCGGCCAGTCCGGATCCGCCGGTGCATAAATAGCAAGAATTTGGATCTGTCCTTGAACCAACACTCCCTCCCATCCATGGCTGACCTCGACCTCGACGCCAAGCAGCTTGCGAACGCACATGCCTTCCTGAAACACGTGAATGCCCTGGAGTGGGATGCCTTCAGCGACCTCTTGGCGCCCACCTTCACGCAGCAGTACTTCCCTGCTACCCTTACCCCTCCCGAGGGAAAGGACACGCGCGGGAAGGAGGAGTTCATCGCCCTCATGAAGCACAGCTGGATCCATGTCTTCGAGAAGATGACGGTTAGTTGTACTTGATATTCTTTGACCGATTGACCTGAACCGGCACCGTGACGCACACAGTTGGGCGAACCGCTGGACGTGATACACGGGTTCAACAAAGTCACCTTCCACGTAGGTTACCGTATAGTCGCGAAAATCAATTGCTCACCGCCATCCGTATCCAGCTCAAATCTGACGGGCTGTCCAAGGCGGGGAAGAGATACAACAACGAGTACATGTTCACCTTCCATTTCGAGGGCGAGAAGATCGTCAAACTGAACGAGTTTGTCGACTCCAAATATTCTGCCCAGTTTTTCACCCCGCCCACGACCGACTGAGTGAGTGTTGTTCTTATTCGCGCTCCGCCCTCTCACCGAACTCGTCCATAGATCTGCATAAATCGGACTACTGACCCAGGACGTGGGGTGTTTATATATGGGAAAGCCTCTGTGTCTTCCGAGCCTTGACTCTCACCCGTAAAAGAATGATACAATGGCGTTGATCTGTTCAGTGTGGTGGACATCATTCAGATTCACTCTTTTTAAATTGTTTACGCAACAAGGCCTGGCGCACGCGCATCGTTGAGGCATGAAGGCGCGCGATTAGGACGCAGAGCGCGCCGGTCGTTCCTATGTTTTCGAGCTGGACATACGGCGTTGCCACGATCTAAGAGGGAACAGATTATATGAGGTAGGTGTACACGACAAACGTCAGCGAGGCGAATAAAAAAATTCCGTCCATGGAATGAGGGTATTTCCGCAATTAGAAGATGGCGCGGACCAAGCCGCCGCCTATTGCTGAGCCTGAAAGAACCAAAACGGTAAGCAACGCAGTTTGAACACCAAGCATGTGGCCTACCGGCACCGAAACCAACGCCGCTGGCCGCAGAATGAGCCATCTGATTCAGGCCCATGAGTTGCCATTGCTCGCGCGCCAGGAAGACTGATACGCACAGTGTCCCCATACTTGCCGTATTTCTTCTTCTTCTGTTCCTGGCCAGCGACGTCTTGCTGGAGGCCAATCGAGTTGGTTGGCGCCGCGGGAGCCATCATGGGAGGAGGGACATCTCGGCCGTGGTGTGCGGCCATGAATGGCTTGTACGGCTTCTTCGAGGTGGGTGGGACGTTTCGCCCAGCCGCAGGAGCAATCTTTTCCACATAAGCGCTGGGAAACAAGGCTTCTTTGCCATTGTGTCTACCCAACCACCAGTCTTTGGGACAGCTTGAATGCAGAAGAATGCGGAAATGCTCGACACCGACCTGCGTTCTCTTCCTTGACAATTTCCACGATATCTCCAGCGCTGAACGACAGATCGTTTGGCTCCCGTCCGTCTTCGTTGTACGCCCACAGTGCTCGGCCCTGCATCGTCGCAGGGCCCGCTGGAGTCGGCGGCATTGCTCGAGCATTTGAGCTCGAAGGAAGCTTTTGTAGGAAGTTGGCAGCGTCTGCGTGTGAGATGTGGTTCTGAGAGACGAGGAAATTGACGTCCTCTTGGATTCGTGCCACAAGATGATTCAGAGTAGCGTCAGACATGGCTAGAAGGGTGAGAGGGGAGAGATCGTGGTGGTCTTTAGGAGGGTGAGAGTCGATACAAGGCGGTGCACACTGCCATCACTTGACTCTTGCTTCCATGAGCGAGCAAGATGAAACCGCAAGACTCTGGAAAGTCAACCGGACAATCCACGAGCTCGTCAAGGACAGAGTCAGCGAAACCGCAACGCCCGTTCCCTTGCCTCATTGTTCTGGCAGGGATTCCAAGTGTCTGACGAAGAAATCACCATGGACCTAGCCAGCTTCAGGGAAACTTTCTCCTTAAACGGTGCAGTCGAGTCCGTCCGCCAGTGCTTTATATCTCCTAGCTGACGCGGAAAACAGTCGAAATCGACTCAACTTCTACACAAACTCGCGTGCAAACGCAACCGACCAAATTTTCATATTCTTCTCAGACGAGCGCAATGTTGGTGTAAAGACGATGAGAAAGTGCGTTGTAGTTCTTCTTTGAGCTATTCTTCTCATCCCTATACCAGGTTGCTGAGTATTTTGGAGGAAAAAGCCATCCAGCGGGGAGTTATTGTCTTTCCGTCTACAATGACCTCGTCCGCGCGCAAGGCGCGTCCTCTTATTTCTTCTATGCCGCCTCTAACATTCCCTGTCCAGGTCATAACCGCCATGGCCCAACAATACCGCCTCGAAGAGTTTTCTGAGTCCGATCTGCTCGTCAACATCACCCACCACACTCTTGTCCCGCGGCACGACGTCCTCTCGCCCGAAGAAAAGAAACTCCTTCTGGAAAAATAGTGCGCGTTCTACTCTAAATCTCCCTCCATCGCTGACACCCCGCTAGTCGTCTAAAAGAAACTCAACTACCGCGCATTCAGCTCGCAGATCCCGTGGCGCGATACTACGGTTTGCGACGCGGCCAAGTCGTCAAAATCACTCGACCGAGTGAAACCAGCGGGCGATACGCCAGCTATCGGATATGTTTTTAATACTGTATCTATTACCGACACTTGTAAAACCCTTGTTTAAATGCACCAGATATTATGCCTCAAAAGGCCTTCATCCAAGCCACCATCTGCGCAACCACCTGGTCGAACACGACCTTGGTATTGGGATTTGCTTGAGCCGTGCTCGTAATCATGTCCCCTGGAAACTCGTCAATTTCGCGATCTGAAGGGAGGTTTTGAACCACGCACAACAATGCACACCCGTCTTCACGAGAAGGATCGGCTGCTGCGCCGTCGAGTGCCGTCTGGGAGCCTGAGGAAGCAAGCTGGAAACACTACCGCTGCGCCAAGGATCGAACTGGCCATTTACGAAGAGCATTCTTTCTTGATTTATGTACCATCCGTCAAACATGGCGTTTATCTGGTTCACCGGTGCAGCGTTGGGAACCGCGACGCCTGCTTCTTCAGGGAACCACAGCGGGCATTGACGCTCCCAGTAAGCCACATTGACGAGTCGCGAGACAATCGACGGCGCCGTCGGGTCGCCATCTTGCCAGAACGCCAGTTGTGTGCTAATAATTTAGACATGTTCATGACTTGTGCTTGCCGCATACCAAATGAGCCACCTGAACGATATTTAGTGGCAGTACAACGGTGGAGTAGGAGCTTACATCCAGGGGCGGTACGTGTTGGACGGATCGATACTACAGTGGGATTAGCCCAACGACTTGGAAGCTGGACAGCTGCATACTCGGAGTAGAACGACGCGTTCGGGTCGAAAGTTCCCCAGCTGCGCGGTTTGGTGAGCACAGAGCTATGCAAACAGATTTACAGCTCACCATTCGTCTCCAGCATACGAGTCCCCGCAAACTGATGAAAATCAAATCAATACATGAAGAACAAATGAAGCGTACCTTCAAGATTGGTTTGAAGCTGCCAAGAACCCCACTGCGCCAAAGCGTAGTTGAGGCCCTGGCCGTCAGGGCCTGCCGAGACTGCGTCTTTGACCTCGAGTGTATCGCAGAACTAGAGGCCCGTGCGGTTTAGGAAACGATGGAAGATAACAAGCTTTGCATACAGCGAAGAACGTCTGGTTTGCGCCAACAGCAGGACCAAGCCCCTGCCAGCTCCAAGGCGCCTCTTGGAGTGCAGATGCCGCATCCGCCGCGTGAGTAACGTTCTGAAGACCAAAGATGGCTAGAGACAGAAGTCAAGTTAGACCTCAGGATTCCTACTAGGACGCACACAGAAGATCGTGCTGCTCTTGCTTGGTGCCGTAGTTCATGACCTGGTCCCAGTGAGTGATGACGCGCTTCATGTCCGCGGAGCAGTTCGCCGGTGCGCCAGCTGCAACAGGCAGGAAGTAGCCATAGCTTTACTTGGATGAGCAAGGCACGGCAGTCACATTTGCTCACAAATTGCTGATAGCCTCGAGAAAGAGTCAATTTGTGCATCGCGTGACGATTCAGCGTACCTGGACGGGCGCAGAAGAGGCATACGACGCGTAGAAGAGGTCGGGGAACGTCTGTTTGGCATATGCGGCCAGGGCGCCCGGATAAGAACCACCTGCGGAGGTTCGATAACGCAGATGGTCTGGTGGGCAAACTCGCCGTTCAATATCCAAGCCGTCTCCGGTGGGGGCATGGCTTTCGTTCCGTTTGTAAACGGCAGCTCGACGTTGAGGGCAAACTGGGCGAAATCTTTGACGGAGTTTTCCAGCGTAAAATACTTCATATTTGCAGTACTATAGTTGGCGAAGGGCTGCAAATGAATGAGTCGATGTGTACTTGGCTTTTAATCACAAGCGGCTTACAATCGACGCGCCCCAGTACCTGTGCTCCATGACAATAGTGGCGCCGCCGGTCGCATACGCTATGGCCTGAGAATATGGTTGGAAGAGTGCAGTTTAAAGCACGCGGAACGTACTCCAGTGATGGTTCCATTCTTCAGATAACCAGTGTAAAGCGACGCATCCTCTTCGCCTCTGGAAAACAGTTTGTGAGAGGAAATATTGGGGAGACGGAGATGTACGCGTTAAATAGGACTATGGGCCCTCCCTCTTGGTAGTAACCGTCGAAGAACCAAAAACGCTGTTTAAATGTGCCAAGGGACGGGTTCGAATGGTCAAGCAGTTGGTCGAAGAAGTAGGCGGTGGGTGGTGCAGCTTGGTCTGAGCATAAGAATATGCCTGAGGAATATAATATGCATGTCCTACCGGCAACCAGTCCAGTAGCATCAGGATCAGAGAAAGCAAAGGGCGGCTGCTTGGGATGCCTCAGCGCACCAGGGACATGCGACAGAACGAAAGGAACGAAGGCAAGAAGGCCAAAGACGGGGGACCGCATGATGGGGAGTTGAAGCTCGGGCAAATACCTCGAGACTGATATTTAAGACGGTCGACCATGTGTGGCTGATAGCGACGCGGCCAAGATACGCGTGAAAAAATGTGATACCTGATGTGACCTACTCATGCATGCTAAGGCGCTTCGCATCCAGACTCCATGCACATCGACCCGTCTTGACTCCCAGTCGGCGCTTTGCCGCAACCCTCCCATCGCCAGCCCCCACACCGTCCGTCGACGACGACCAAAAGTCTAATGAGCTCGTTGCATCCTTCATGGAGTTTATGCACCTCGTAAAAGACGAGCGACAGAGCGCAGCCCGTCAGGCGGACTGGATTATCAACCGCTTCCAGGACACCGACCTTCAGATTCCCTCCCAGCCAAAAATTGCCGAGAACATCATCCATTTCCTCGTCGAGCGCCGCTTGTTCTATCCGGCCCTTGCCGTCTACCAGCGCATTCTCGACGACGGTTTCCTTCCCCTACCATCCACCGATGCCCTCTTTCTAGCGGTCACCATGAAGGCGTCCAAAGCCCCCGGAGATGTCCAGCTTGACGACTTCAAAAGGATCATGTCCTACCCGTCCTTCACAGAGCCCCATTTTCTCGATTTTCTCGAGCACATCGAAAAGCTCGAGATATCTGCGGACAGTGGTGCCCAGCTCACGCGTCTCTTCATCGAACTCAAGGGACCCGGCTACACGCCCTCCCGCGACTTGGTCATGAAGCTCATCGACCTGGAATCCAAGGCGGGCAACTTTGAGAGTGCTGCGCAGACCATCGTCCAGTCCGACTCATTCGATATTCCCGCCCAACCATATGCCCGCATGCTGCACTCTGCGGCTCCCGACGACAACGAAGCCGTCGACTGGATTATGAGCGTCATGCGGGAGAAGGATGTGCCCGTCCACATCCTCGTCTTCAACTCCCTCATCGCGCGCCAGCAACACGTTCATGGCCTCCGCAAAGGCTTCGCATTCTACAACATTATCATGCGCCTCGCGACCACCACTCCCCTGAAGCCCGACGTCTTTACATACAAACACCTCTTCCGCCTGCTTGGCTACCAATACAAGACCGACTACGACAGCAACCTGTCGCGTAAAAAGCAACGTCCGTCTGTTATCACCAGCCCGCGGCAGTTATTCTACGACATGATGACGCTGTGGTTCGCTACCAGATTCCATGTTGCTGCATCCGAAGATCCGAGTATCCGACGGACCCAGATGAAGAACGACGAGGCACTTTTAACCATCGCTTTTCGCACCTTTCTGCACCTCAACGATTATCCCGCGGCCCTCGTCACCCTCCAGGTATTCTCGGACCTCGGCATACCAATAACGGAGCGAACATACTTTATTCTCCTGCGGTACATGACGCGTAAGGTCTACTACGACGTCCTGGTTGCTCGCAAAAAAAGGAAGACGAAACCTCGTCTCGCTCTCTTTCTTCTGGGGAACTTCGACTCGTATAAAATCGTACACCGCGAGCCCGATGTCACGTACAAGTGGATTATGGAGCGCCTCTTGGACATGCACCGTGGCGGGAAGGAGCATCACGATACGTATAAGAGAGGTCGCGTTCCCACTATTACGGAGGTACTAGAGCATGACGTTGAACGGTCGGGAAACTCGCTCGACCCGTGGCCGCTGTCGAACATTCTTCGACACTGCATTCGGATGCAGCCCTCAACGACGGGCGAGCCGTGGGGAGACGAATGGCGCAAGAGGAAGGTACGCGCGGTCAAGTTTGAGATGATCCCGCGGAACGTGGAGTTTCATAAGTGGTAGTCGTATAATCGTATTTTGTATTATTCGCGTCCCCAACATGTATTCGTACTGCAAGATAACAAGATCTACATCTAGATATATAGTGCGAGGTCCTATGAGTCGCCCATGGTGATGTCGCCGTCTGTGGGCTGGTCGAGCAACGCCTCGGCGGCGCTTTTGATGCTAGATATCTTTTCGCGCATGACTGCGATGGCCTCGAGCAAAAGTCGTTGCGGTGGGTACGCGCTTTCCGATTCCACATTGACTGTGACGACGTCAGAAAGAGAGAGACCACACAAGATACGAGGTTTTACAGAGAAAGTGATCGCGAACCCGACCGAGTTCTACATAGCCGTCAAACTCTGGCTTGCGTAGAACTTCGCGACTGACAGTGTCCTCCCGCACACCCTTTGGGTCGACGCTGACAGCCTTTGTCCGCGGATCGACGCGAATGACTCCAGGGGAGAAACATTTTTGGAACTTGTCAGCGAGGTGGGGCGGTATGGGTTTTAGGATGTTAATGTGGGGTAGCAGTCGATATGATGCCGTCGCTGAAAAGAGGTTTACGCGTGTATTTGGGGCCGGAAAACAAGCGCACCAACAGGACTAAACTTGGCATGATCTTTCCCGACGCCTTTTACCGCGTGCAGTGTTACTTCAATCTCTTGCCCCGGTCGTAGTTTGGCCAGGACAATGTTGGGGTTGAGCGGGGCCGGGGGGGTTGGCAGCAAAGACGTCATTTTGCTCGCCGGCAGGCTCCCAGACGAGAGCGCTCGAGAGAAGCTCGTGGTTCTCATACAGCTCTGCGGGATCGGTCGAGTCTTTCGGTGCGTCTTTTCTGCGGGTGCATGCGATGTTGAGGGAGAAAACAAGGGTGTTTCTGTCTGTGGCCTCGTCGCCCACGCGCATTTCCATGAGTGTCGGGTCGACTTTGAGCGGGATGAGGCCTATTCGCTGGGATAGTATCTCGTCTGCGACGACACTTGTGTTATTGTAAACATAGACACTCTCGACAGCCACCGTCGGCACCTGGCCTAGAGTCAAGCCAAACGGAATGGGTTTTGTGTGCATACCTCTGCAATCATTATCCTCCGGAATGCATTGGCGATGGAAGCGTCGACGCCGACGAGGTCAAAGTCAATTGAGCGGTTTGAGACGCGGTGTATCTTTAGTTTGAGATTCTGCCCTTGCGAGCCGAGTTGGAGGATGTTGGAGACATCGGAAAAGACGGACCTGGTTGAATTTTTCAAGACTCCAGGAGTTGTCTTCGCCAGGGTAGTGGCCGGGAAAGTCGCGGCTGGATACGTCGGTGACGCGTTCTGCTTTAACGCCGACTAGTCTTCGCGAGTCGATGTTCATGGCAGATTTTTTTGATCAAATTGCACAGCCACGCATCCGTGACATCGGCTGACTCACTCGTCACACCAGTGATATACAGCGTGAGGCACTAGTCTAATAGCGCACAAGCTCTGGGTCGCACACAAGATTTGAAGAGCTGCCCATCGCTCATCATTCATCCCGAATAACTCGACAAGCTCAAGACTGTAGGCGCGTCGCGCATGCCCGTATCCACCCACGTGACCGCGTCCTGGTTGCTTCGCCGCGTCGGTGAATGGGTAATCGGTGGGTGATAGGTGGAGCTTTGAGATATAGCGGCTAGGATATTGTGCGCCGCGCCGCATCTTGCAATGCATACCACCCACGAAATGAATTGCAGGCAAGTCGCCGAACTAACACCCATGGAATTCGATGCACTGTAATCCAGGTCCGCGGCAAAACATGGAAGGAACGAGAACAGTGACCTCATACTGCGACCAGCATCTCGGGAGTACTTACCTTGATTCGGTAACGTACCGGCCAGCAGAAAAGACGTGTCTGCAGCGCGTCATCTAGGCTGAAGTATGAGAGAGCATAGGCTGCAGGACAAGTGGAATGAATTCCTCGCGCGAGTTTCTCGCAGGGACGATATCGAATGTCGTAACGTCCGCCGAAATCAGGTATCCAAGGAGACTCGGCCAAGGCCCCCGGTCACTCACGGTTGTAACCGTCCGCGATAGAGTAAATCAACGCCGCGAAACGGCCTCTTCCCGGTCCTCAGGATAGAGTAAAACAGGCCGGGGATCGTGGATGTCCGTCTGCATAGAGTAAATCAGCGCGGAGCGCAAAATTTTTTTTTGGCACTACACAATGAGAATGAAGCCGCAAATCGGTGTTTGGCCTGCGTCATTGCACCTTGTTGGACTCGAAATCTGTTCAGTTGCACTACTATGGGTCCTCAGTTAGCTCATATGAGCTCAAAAATACCACAGTTACGCCTGTGGCTCGAAAAAATGGCAGTTTTCGGCAATGTTCGTCCAAAATAGAGTAAAACAGGCGGCTGGACCGAATTTTCATACCGTAAAACAGTCCGGATTTTTTTTGAAAAGCGGACAGCCATAACCGTGAGTGACCGGGGGCCTCTCGGCCAGCTGCGGGGCCATGGACAGCTGCACTGGCAGGCAATCGTCTGCGAGTCCATGTCTTGGCGATAAAAGAGAGCCAGCTCTGAACCGCATTTGATACAAGGCGGAAGTAGAGCGGTGAGAGCTCAGAGATTGTTGTGACAGCCAACTTGTTCCCAAAAAGGCATCTTGACGTTTGCTCTTTCCCTTATACGCGCGGTCGCAGGCGGACCGCGGTCGCCAGCCCCACTCTCTTTTTAACCATGGACCCGAATTTCACCTTTCCTCGCCAACGGCCCCATGCACGGCCCACACCCGTCCAGGCGCCCTCCGAGCCTGTGAATAGGGAATCTAACGCGCTAAGGGCCTCTGTTCTCGATGCTGCAATGGAACTCGGCTTTGGGTCGAACAAGACCGTCGCAAACTGGATGTTCAGCAACACCCTTGACGAAGAGGAGGAGGAAGAGGTGGAAGAGGTACGAAATTTGTCGTCCTTTTTGTCTTTTCGTGCCCACACGCAACTGTCTAGGACTCGCATAGGACACAGCTCTCGCCCATCTCCGATGACTATGCGCCGTACTCGACCCCTCCCACATCCACCGAATCCTATTCGCCCCAAATATCGTCCACAACGTCTCCGCAGGTTCATTTCCCACCCATCCCCGCTGCTCCGGCCCAAGCACCCAACAAACTTCGTAAACAGCGTCGTGAAAATGGCTACGAGAGCGATGGCGGTTACGTCAGCGACGGCGGCAAAAAGCCCCGCGTATCCAAGCCCACCAAGGCACTCGACCCTGCTACAGTATTCCCGATCAGCGAACCCATGGAGCTGATTCCTCTCAGCAAAGAGGAACGGAAGCGTAAAAAGAAGTCTCCCAAGGGTGCGAAAGATATCGGTGCCGAGACGGACACAGAGGAGCTCAGCAAGTCTGCAAAGGCCAAGTCCACGAAAAAGAACAAGAAGGGCTTGGCCGATGCCGGCGCTGGGTACGAGACGGACGATGGGTACGTGTCGTCCAGTGGAAAGCCCAAGACCAAGGGGCGGCGCTTCTTCAGTCTGCGCAAAAAGTCCGACTCTGCCTCTGAACCCGCACCCGAACGCGAACCTGTTCCTCCCATGCCAGAGCGCGAGGTATTTAACCTACCTATTGCGTCGAGATTCGGGACGACGCTAGGTCCAAGCCCTGCGCCGAGCAGGGCGCAAACGCCCCTTGTCCCCCCATCCAGACCTTTCGCCTCGGCGTCAGGATCGTCCTCTCCTTCCTCTGCTTCTTCACTTTTAACACCTGGCGATCAAGAAACCTTCTCCTCGGGATCACCTCTTATTAACGCCGGTTCCTCACGATTCACAGCGGAGGACAGTGTTCACCCACATGAGAAGAGTCCAAGTGCCAGTATAACTCCTACGGACCAGCTTCCGACCTCGCAGCCCGTCTCCCCACAACAACCCCACGCCAAATCTAAATTCTTCATCTCGTTCCCTCTTACGCGTACCGCAGAACAGGGCAGTCCTCCCGAGAAATCCAAAGGCAAAAACACACCTGCACCCATCTTTCTGTCCCCTAATCCGCCGAATTCCGGATCCAATTCGCGCTCTGCATCTCCGGGACCGTCGCCCATGGGATCGCCTTTTGTGCTGCTTACACCCATCAATACCTCGACAAACATGCGCGCACACTCCCCCGCGCCATCTGCCTCAACAGAGGCTAGTTTCGCACCGGTGGATTATATTGTGCCTTCGCGGTCAGCATCACCGCTCCCGCCCTCTCCCAACGTCCTCTCCTATTACGATGTTGCTCCGCCGAGTCCTCCACCAAGCGGTCCCCTACCACGCCCGCCACCACCTTCTTCGATGCGCGATGCTGGCCCAGGACCTGGTGTAGCCCGTTTACGGAGTATGAGCCGTGACCGGGCTGGCCGGCGCGAGGCACTCAGTCCCCTCCCTCCAGATTCGAGTCGCTCCGTCAGCCCGAGTCCTGTCTCTTCGCCATGGTCCGCTGGCGGTTTATCGAGCCCAATGGTACAGAGTCCTGGTGGCGCAAGGAGTCCGCTATCACCCGTTCAACGCGGACGCGCTGCACCCTTCCCGTCGCAACCCATTTCGCAAGCACGTCCGGCTGCTGGTGCAGGTGTTGGGCCAGGCCTCGCGGCGCGTGCCAAGGTCCAGCGATATCGGGATCTCTATGCGATTCAAATCCCTGACTCGCCTGATCGTCATCAGAGGGGCGAGACCAGTGTGGACATTCGTGTAGACGAGGGCGACGACGATGAGATGGAGGACCCAGAGATCGCTGGGGTGCTTGGACGGTTCCGAGACCCAATCGGTCCTGAGCGCGATGCGGGCAACACCGTAGCGCTTGAGCGGAACAATTCGGGTGCTCTTCGACCCGGAGCACGCATGGTACGGTTCTCGCCCCCGTCGCCCGACGACGACGACGCGTCACGTTACCCCGACGATGAGCTCACTGCAGGTCGCCGAACGATGTACCGGTTCGACAACAGCTCAAGCGGTAACGAGGACGAGGACGAGGCCATCGGGACCCGGGATACGGTGTACTCTGATTATAGTCGCGCCAGCTTCATGGATACGGGTAAAAGTCAGGCTGTTCGTGGACGGCTCGTCGACCGAGTCGGTACAATGTTCGACCAGAATGGCAGGCCGCTGCGGGCTATCGTCCCTCCCGTGCCCAAGCTCCCACCGGAACTTCTTTCTGGCGGAAATCGGTTCTAGGCCGAACGATGTCTGCTTTAATTTTGCTTTGCTTGGTCTTTTGAAAAGAATACTGTAATACTCAATATCCGCCGCTCGCCCTTACATTTGTGTCAAACATACCCTCATTCATTCGATGCTCACGGTGTGGGTTCATACATATTTTAGACTTGTATCTCTACTTCGGAACCTCTATGCTCTTTATTATAAAACGAACACGAGTTAGTAAAACTTGACCAGTCTTGTGAGCTGTTCTTGTTCTGTTTCTCCAGGAAGGATAAGACAAGTGTCGAGCGTCTGGGAAAGAATCGGTGCGAGCTCCAAGGACGCAAAGGAACGGACCGTGTTGACCGAGATGTATTTCTCGACGAAATCTTTACCAAGAATCGTGCCAAGAACCTCGTCATGCTGAAAATTCTTGCGTGCCTCCTCAATGCTCAACGGCATCCGCTTGGTGATACCCAGAGCCTGCCTCTCCACCTCCGACAACTGCGCTGCACTGGCCGGACCGGGACAATCTTTGATCTTCAACTGCTTCATCTCCCTCAAACCCGCCAACGCCCCAGCAAACATTCCTGCGAGCGCCAAATGCGGGTTCGCCGTCCCATCAATGAAGCGAACCTCGAAATTACGGGACCCGGTCGACATGACATTGGTCAAACGCACAGGCGCCTCGCGGTTCTCGGTACCCCAACAGACATACGTACCCCCGCTCCAAACCCCGTCCGCCATGCGCTTATAGGACGCCGAAGTAGGTAGCGTAAGCGCTGCAAAGGCTGGGAGATGGTCGAGAACACCTGCGACAAACGCCGACTCGTGCGCGGAGAGCTTTCCAGGGACCTTCTCGGAGGCAGACGAGTGTACGGATATGTGTGCGTGCGTGCTGGAGCCGGCCGAGTACATGAAGGGCCTCGGAGCAAAAGTCGCGACTAAGCCATGCTTGGAGGCGATCTGCACGATAATTTCACGCGTAAAGATCAGCGCGTCTGTAGCGTCCATCGGAGACAGAGGGCCAGAGACGATTTCGTACTGCCCGGGTGCAGCTTCAGGGTGATACATCTCGACTGGAATTCCAGCACCAACTATGGCTACAACCATTTCTTCGAGTGCAAGGTTTTCTGTTGAACCGTGTAGCAGGCCGCTAGACGCGGACCAGTCGTGGATATTTCCGGCTTCAACGGGATCAGTGGATTTCAGAAGAATGAACTCTGTCTCGAAGCCGACAAGGTATTCGGTCTTGCATGCTTGTTTTGTTTCGCTGAAACCAATTAACGCCACGTATCGGAAAGGAAAACGTTTTACTCGAGAATACGCCGCAGGAGGGTACGAGGGCAGAGGTCTACCTGCACAGACAAGTCGCCATCGGGTCCAGGAACAGGTGATTTCTCTTCAAAGTAGCCTAGCACGGCCATATGCCCGGGGGCAAAAGGACACGGGCGGAGACTCGGGAGGTCGATAGAATAAAGGTATTCGCCGAAAGGAAAGAAGCCAGGAGCAATAGTTAATCCAACTAATAAATGAAGCATCAGATAACACGTCTGAACTAACCGCGAATTCGAAACGACCAACCAATTCCAAGGCATACTTTGGCGATATTAACACCGGGTCGTTTGCTTTCGAGGAGCTTGCGAAAGTAATCAATGGGTATGATTCTCACCCGACGAATATTTGCAAAGTCTAGCCAGTAAATCCTAACGAACGCTGTATGTATCACGATTCAGCCGAAAACGTTGTGGGCGTCCAGAGCAGACTGCACCGATATCGCCATGAATGTCCCATTTGGGGAGCTGCACCGATGAGGGTGTATGAACGACACCATGAGAGTAGTCCATGAAGAGATGTTGACGTTCCGATCTGCCAGTGGGCGCTTGCAACAACCAGTTCAAATTTGTGACCTCGGTACGTGTCGATGCCTTGCCGCTCTACCTCAATGCTCACTAAAAACAGTTCAGTTCATGCGACTGCGATGCATCTCACGGCCGTGTTATGTCAGGCGCTCGAGCTCGTGCCCTCTGACGTCTCATTCCGAATTCCCGAATGATATACATACCGCCGGCCCTTAAACCTCCGCTACATCCTTGGCCGCACTGAAAATGTCTTCCCCATCCCCTCGGAAGAGTCTCAAGGCGTGCATAAAACATTTGACTCCGTCATGGTATGCGGTCAGTGCGTTTTTGTAGATTTCGGCCTTTCGGGTTGACTCATTCCAATTCCAAGGTCATAATGGGGACAGGAGTGGTGTCGTCTCTCGTTAACCGCTTTCACTTTGGGGCACGCAGCGAAGAACTCAAGGTCCTCACCTTGCTTTTGTTCTTCCTGAACCTCTTGTGCTTTGTCCTGATATGCGCTGCAACTCTTGCGCGCTATGTGATGTTCCCGGCCTTATGGCCCGCAATGCTTCGGCATCCGACTCAAAGTCTCTTCGTCGGTGCATTGCCCATGGGCGCTTGTACATTAATCAACATCGCACTCGTCGCCCACACAAACTATTCCTTTGCCTCCGGCCTTGGATTCCTCTACACCCTATGGGCGTTTTGGTGGTTGAACGCCGTGTTGTCGGTAGCTATTGCGGTCGGAATGTTGAACATCATGTATGTTACCTTCTACCTCGAAGAATCACACTCAGCCATCTCTCAGGATAACAAGACAACAGCATTCCCTCGTCCAACACCTCTGGGTTCTGCCCGTAGTTCCTTGTATCGTCGCATCGTCAACAGGCGGACTGATTGCAGCTGCCCTACCTGCACACGGACCCTTCGTCGGGCTCACGACCGCTGTTTCGTCGATCCTGCTCATTGTCGGCCTTTCCCTCGCACTCATGATGATCACCTCCCTTCTCCTCCGGCTCGTAATCCACGGCTCACCCGATACCAGCCTCATCCTTTCCTCTTTCATCCCTCTGGGACCCATGGGCCAAGGCGGCTTCTCGTCCCTCATCCTAGCCCAAAATCTCACCCATGGTGGTCTCGACCTTGGGCCCTTCTTCAGCCCATCGGCGGTCGCCTCCGTTGCCTTTTGTGCTGCATGGCTGCTCTGGTCGATGGGTTTTGTCTGGCTTCCGATAGCCCTCAGCCAGATCTACAGCTCCGTCCGCCATAAGCCTGTACCATTCTCTGTAGCAGCATACTGGGGCATGATATTCCCAACTGGCGTCTTTGCGCTGCTCACGGTACGCGCCCAACTCGGCCCAGTGTTGTTTCTCTGACCTCTAGGTGCAGGTCGAGTTGGGATCCGTCTTGCAAAGCCCGACAATACAATACCTCGGCGCCATTTTCTCCAGTGAGTGGCTTCCAATCTCAGAATCTAGGAACGTATCTCATTCCACAGTCGGTGTATGTCTCCTCTGGTGCTTTGTGGTCGTCAAGACAGTGCCGGCCGTATGGCAGACGACCGCATTCAACTCGCCATGCGCAACAAAACTGGAGGAAGAGACGTTTCAGCCAGCCTCTTCGACGTGACGAAATACTTGAACATCACAGTCCCTTGTTGGATTGTCTTCTTCGCACCTGGGTGTACTCCTCCCGAGTCGGGAAAAGGAAATTTCGGAGGTTTGGTCGTTAAGAGCATACTTCCCAACCCACGCGGAAAAATATCCTGTATAGCAGTAGATACTAGTAGACCACCCACGAGCTTCTTCACAAGGAATCCACAACCTGTTGAACTCTCACATCTGCGACTACCGCGACCCCGAAACTCCCGCCAAAATCAAAAAAGCCGTTGATTGTATCGGGAATGTGGCACAGGTTACGAAGGAGCTGGTAACTGTACCAGACGTCAAGCATACGCTTCGGGGTAAAGAATACGCATGCCCGAACACCACAGCAAATCGACCGCAGAAGTGTTAACGCTTTCGAGATGAGTCTGATGACCTACCCAAGACGACGACACCAGCAAAGCTCGTGTCCAATAGTTTGAGATGTGGGAAAGTGGATGAAATAGTGAGTGGAGAGAAGATCGCGAGTAAATCCATTGTTGGAATTAAACCACGCGCCTCTCGCACCGAGTCTCCCCATGTATACCCTCGCAATTGAGGTCGCAGTACGGCAAGGCACAGCGGCGGCACTTGTATGCACCCCAATACCCGCACACAGAACAGATGAGCCGTGGTGGATACTTGCGCGGAGGCGCTTGTGCGGTCAGATAGGTGGGCGTTGTCGATGGAAGGCTTTCAAGATTCGCCTCTTCGAGCAGAGTGGCAAAATTTTTGCGGTATATGAGAGCTGTCCGCACGCTCATGCTCGATTTTTTCTTTTTGAGTCCAGGGATGTTGAAGGAGCGCTTTTCAGATATGAGTGCTCGTGCGCGGCCTTTGGTGTAGTTGCCGTCCTCGTCCTCCTCCCCGACGTTGGAGCTCGGTTCAGCATAGTTGGACCTCTTGTAATAAATGATCCAGAGCTTTTCCAGGGATGTGTTGCTCTCACCTCGAGCTCTGCAAGATGTCGTTTGGTGCGTTTGGCTATGACTTCAGGTGCGATTCCAAGGTTGCTATTATGTGCCTGCCTCGCATCTGCAACAAAAAATTCAGCACCGCTGGCTCAGAAACTAGAGTGGGACCCACGCTGTTCTCGCGTACGCTTGGAAGGCATTGACAAGTGGTGTGACCGTGCCAGTGACTGATCCTGAACCCAGCGAGTTGCCGCCAAAGTCAAAGCTACCGCTCGATAGATATCTACACATCCTATAGATAAGATACAGTACAAGAGCTGCTTGGCCTACAAAGGATACATTCGGCACTTCTGGGGAGTTGGATCTCCGAAATGGTGCAAAGCACTGAGAGTTGGATCTGAAAGTGCAGTTTTATGTTTGTTTTAAACATAGAGCCATCGGCCAAGACCGTCTGCCCATTTCGAAAGCGAGTCGATGCTCTGCTTCTCGAAAGCAATTCGCAGTAGGGGATCGCCATTCCCTACGTCGAGAGAACGAAGGCCAGGCGTTTCTGGAGGCGTCACCTGGTCGGCGGGCACCGTCGCTTCGCTTTGTGTGAGATTGGGAGGCGTGTATGGCGAGAGGATGCCGAGTCCGCTGCCGCCCACGGCCGCTGGATACGGCACGAACTGCTTGCTCCGCCAGCTGGCCTACGAGACTTTGTAACGAGTCCGCTTGGAAGTCTGTGATTAAACATGAACTTCCAAACAGTAAATGCCAAAAGAAACATGCCATCGGGTACCAGGGTAACCGCACATCCACCACCACCAGCGCCAGTCAACTTTGTGCTCAACCCGAATGGTGCTGCGGCTGCTGTGGACCGAATCGTCTCAAGGGTGGGATGAGAAACTCCCAAGGTAACCAGGTGTTGGTGATTCTCGTTGATGAGCAACTAAAATGAAGATGTAAGCAAGTAAGAAAGAGCATGCTTGAAACTGACCGATATCGCCGCCAAGAGCTCTGACCGTGAAAGCTCTGGGTCTGCCAGCGCACGCCTGGCCTCGTCACTAATGCTCTGAATCGCCTTGAAGATTCCGTCGACAAGGTCAGGTTCCTTTACTGGTATGAGGACGCAACACAATGCAAAGATACAATGCTTACACTAGCTTTTAGAGCTCCGACACCCGCGACAAGCTTCTTTGTATCCCGCGGGACTTTGGAGTTGGTGAGCAAGAACTTGAGAGACTTGAAGCTGGTCAAAAGGTCAGGAACCTTCCGACAAGGTCGAGATACTCACCTTTGAATTTGCTCCATCTTCACGTTACCTCCAGCCTTGGTATATGCCAAGGCGCCACCAAAGACCGCAACGCTATTGTCGATGCCACTCGGCGTACCATGCAGGATCTTTTCGGATATGAAAGCCCACTTGTTGACGCGCTCGGCTACGCTCGGCGGCACGAATCGCCTGCCTTGATGCGAGACATGGACGTGTGGTGCGGGAGTATCCAAGCCAGTGGTGGATGGTGCGGGAGGTGGAGGGAGGCTGATGCCGCGGTTGATGAGGAGGAGGGAAGATGCGACACAAGCGGAGAAGGACGCGGAAGATCCGAGGCCGGCACCGACGGGAAGCGTTGTCCGTGTCGCCAGGTTAAATGAAGGACTGCACTGATGAGAATAAAGTAAAAGCCAAAAGATGGAAACTTACCGTCTGTCGCGACCGAGTTGAATATACGTATACAGGAATGCAAGACTGGCGCTCTTAGCGTGTGCGACAGTGTCCGGAATGTCGCTCAACGGCCCGCCATTAATTGCCTCGATGAGGGCGTGATCGAGTACGTCGGGATGATCCTCTCCTGCAGCCAGTGGCATTCCAGCATCCCATGGCAGAGTCTCGACATCCCACTCATGGTAGAAGTTGTCGATATCGGAAAAGTGCACCGATATTTTGGCATCGTTGCGAGGAGTTGCCAGGCCATAACACCGTAGGTCTACGGAAGCTGCAATGGCTGTCTACAGAGAATGAGGTGGGCAACGGCGATGGGTTCGCTTCGACTCACAACTCCATGGACAACAGCATGCTCACCAAAGAGAATGACCTTGCCCGGGGCACTAACAAACCACTCCTGCTCGTCCGGCCGTGGGTCGTACAGGCCGAGTTTCTGCACCGCTTGGTTGAGTTGGTGGTTGGTCGACGGCATAACGCGGGTGTATTTGTTTAGTTGCGGGTTGAACGCAATGGCGCCTGCGTCGATGAGAGCGTGTTCGAGGTCGTCAATGAGGTCCACCGGGTCTTCAATGCCGACACAGAGACGTATGAGGTCTTCTGGAAGTCCTCGTGCTGCACGGGTAGCAGCGTCAATTGAAGCGTGTCTGCCGCAGAATAAGAGATCGCAACTGAGACAGTCCGAATGAATAAACGCACGACATGACACAGGGCATGCTGATCAGGCTGTTGACACAACCAAAGCTGACACTGATTCCCCAGAGCCGCGCAGCACCCACAATGCGCTCACTCAACTCCTTGTCTCTTGTCTCAAAACTCAAGACAGCGCCGTTTCCGGACGAAATGCGCGCGTGGACCTCGCGATTCAGGTGGTCGGGCAGCCCAGGGTAGTGTGTCGTGAAGCCGAGATCGTGGAGGTATGTCGCAACAAGCTGCGATGTTGCTTGTTGCCGATCCATGCGCAGGGCTAGAGTTTTCGTTCCTCGGAGAAGAAGGAAGCAGTCGTTCGGCGCGAGAGCATTTCCGACGGCATTAATGGTGAAGGCCATTTGCTTGTGGAGGTCATCTCTGTTGCAGGTAATTACCCCTGCCATAAGATCGTGGTGGCCACTCAGGTATTTGGTAGCGCTGTCATAGACAATGTCTGCACCATGCTCCAGCGGCCGCTGAAGGTATGGGCTCATCATGGTATTGTCGACCACAACGATGGCGTCTGGAGCGCGCTCTTTGACGTCCTTGCTAATCGCGGCCAGGTCGACGATCTTGAGCAGCGGGTTTGTTGGGGACTCGAGAAGGACCATTCTAGTCTTGGTTGGATGTAGGAAGGGGAGAACTGAAGTAGGGTCCGTCGTGTCGACGTGGTGAACGGTAACTCCGCCATTAGTGCGTATGTACGAGAGGAGCCGATTCGTGCCCCCATACAAATCGTCGCCCGCAATGACCTCGTCGCCTGGTTTAAGAATGCGGAGAATGACATCGAGGGCTGCCATGCCGGAGGCGACCGTCAAGGCATGTGCAGCGGAGGATATTTTGGCAATGTGGTGCTCTGTTGGTGTGAGATGTGGGCAAGTAACAAGAGAACGGGTGTACCGAGATGGCTGCGAGTCGGATTACCGCTTCGAGAGTAATCATAGGCATTCCCGAGGCCCTTGAACGTTGCAGACTGGTAGATGGGAACAGAACTGCTCCCATGTTGGTCCTTCATTTCTGGGTTCTCGACTGTCGCACATAATGTCGAGAAGCGGTAGGGCTTGCGAGCGCGGAGGGGAGATTCAGGTTCTGGGGTAGGCAAGTCATGGACGGCCACGACTTTCGCGTCGATGGTCGGCGCCATAATGGTATTGAAGAATTTCGAGACACAGCTCTCGAGCACGCAATCTGTCGGTTCGGCCTTCGGCAATGTCGGAGCGGTCACGGACTCGGACTGCAACACGATGAACGCGTTGCAAGTAACCAGAGGTTACTCCGGCTTACCGTGCTTCGCTGTACCCGAGACCACCGCAGGAACCGGCCTCCGGTCGTCGTTCGACGACACAGACGCGACCTGGAACAACACACAAAATTTGACAGTCACTGGGTTCGAGTACATGGACGGTACAGAGGATATGATAAATAAGTAAGGTCAACGCGTCGCAGATAACCGATTGAGCAGAAACTCGTCCAAAAACTAGGACGTCAAGACAATCAACAAGTTCAGAAAGTACACTCACCTTGTCCGTTTCCTCCAAATACTTGAGACCATCCACATAAATGTCCTGGATCTTGGGATTCAAAGAGTTGAGGTCAGTTTTTCGGCCAAATAGCATCTCATCGACGGGGTTAAGCGGCATAGGTGCTTGACGGGGGCGGCGAGTCTGAGATGCACGAAGCTCGATGACGGACATCATATGAGAGATGCCAAAGTCGTCTTCGGGGAGAAACAGCCGTTTCTTTGGAGCTGCTTTTGGTGTCGGGGTCCGCGCAGGGCTTTCTGGGGCGGAGGGCGTAGCATGAACGGAGACATTATCTGAAGGTTGGGGACCCGCAGGGACACTTGACAAAGGGGGTTTGGCGGAAGTTGGTGCAGAGCGAGCATCAACAGCGGCGGGAGACGATCGTTCTTCTGAAAAATGTGGAACTGGAGTGCCAGCCGAGCCCGGTGTGACAGACCGCGACCGCGCTGGACTATTAGGACGAGGAGATATAGAGCGCAAAGAAGCGCCTGCGCTCTCCCGTCGGGAAGAGCTGTCGTTTTGGACTCTGGTCGAAACGCGACCGAGTTTCTCCTCGACCCGGTCCGGACTCGGCCCAGAGCCACCTTTCAACACGTCCATTCCGCCCAAGGAGTTGGCTGACGTAGATCTGGAAAGGATAGCCTGCTGATTTGCGCGCGTCGCTTGACGTTGAGCAGCGATTATTTCTTGACGGGACATCTGAGTTTCGTCCCTTTCTGTGGTAGCAACAGACGTAATGCTGGACACAGAGTTACGATAAAGCCTAGCCAGCGCGATTTCGTCGAGTGCGCCAGAAATACTCCGTCTTGACGCGGTTGAAATGCGATATGAAGTTGCCCGACGGAGAATAAAGGTGGGATCATCAGGGTTAACCTCGTTGGCAGAGTCTATCGAACGTCGTTTGTTGGCAATGGGACGATGAACTGGTCGCAGGAATGCGTCGATGGCCCTGCTAGAAGGCATAAGTTCACGTTCTAGAAACAGTGTTGAGTAGGGAGGAAACAATGACTGGGATTGGGTACCTATACCGCTCCCATCATCGACAGCCAACCTGTATCTTACACGCAGGCCGTTCTTCCTCTTGGAAACCTTGTCTTCCACCTCGTCTCCTCCATCCACCACACCCTCCTCGATCCCAAACCGTTCAAGGCCAAGCTCTATCACCTCCGCGACCGTGACGTTCTTGGGAAGCACGAAAACTTTGCGTCTCATGCTTTGAGAGGCTCGAGGCGAGTTGCTAGAGCGTATGACGGCCTCTGTGGATGGATCAAATACCGTCCCGCCAGGAAGATCGCTCGAGTAAACGACAAGCTGCAAAGTGAAACGGGACGAGGGCACGTCCTCCACGATTGACGGATGGGCTACGTCGGCTTTGTTCGCCCCTGCGCCATCTTCAAGTCTTCGATTCAAATAAAGCTTGACCGCGGAGTCGTCAGCGAAGTCGTTTGAAAGAATGCTCGTTAAGGAGCCAATGCTGCCAATACTGCTCCTTTTACTGACACGGGGAGCACTCTCCACCCAGCCTTCAAACACGACAAGCGGTCGCTCATCACTCCGGAGCACAGCGATAGTCCCGTCAACCTGCTTGACAGTCAAGTAATAATCGCGCGGATCGATTTCCGTCAAGCGGAATCGTTGAGCTGCTTGCTTGATAAGATCTTCAGAGGTGGTCGATGGATGTAATAGAGAGGTTTTAAACGTCGCCTCCGTTTTCAGGTTCTCTCCAGCAAAAACGCGAAGAACGCTAAGCTCTGGAACCCCCATGGCATCGCCGGCGGAGGAGGTGGTGAGGATAAGGGAACCTGGGCGGGAACGAGGAGCAGCCGGAAGGCTAAGAAATGCACTCGGAGGTGAAGACGATGATAGCGCTTCGGGTGGAGAGCGGCTGAGATGTTGTTGCTTGTACAAAGCATGCTGGTGCTGTTCTCTTTGGCGAAGCTGAGACGTTGCATTCGCCTGAGGTGTACCGTCCTGGTCCTCCTGCCGTGTTTGGCGTAGTGGTTTGGGATCCGGCGAGTTGCGCAGGTCGATTACTCGTGCTGTCGGAGCAGCGCTCGGAGACGTCAAACCGTCCGATGTGGACACAGAGCTGCTGATCGAAGGTCGTAGAGTAGAGTCGTTCGAAGACCTCCCACCGACCTCGCTGCCGGAGCTCGAAGAATTCTTGCCTTTGCTGTTCCTCCGCGAGAAAATTCCAAAGACGCTGCTGCCCTTCTTTTTATCGCTACCCTTCTCACCGGACGTTGCTGGTTCCTTTCGGAGCTTGCTGCCAGTATTTTTAGCCAGCGACGTCGACGTGGCAGGCGGTGATGTTTGAAGAGGTTTGACCTCGGAAGCCTTGATACGCTTCCGCGCTGCGTCTTCTTCTCCCTCCCTCTCCCGCTTTCGTCGAGGTTCGCCATCTTGGCCCGTTTCTTGTACAATGTTCTTGACAACGGATGTCGATCGCGTCTCGGTGGCTTCCGGCGAGGGAGACTTGTCGCGCTCCGTCGTTGGAGCAGGCTGTTGGAAAGAAGCAGGTTCGCGCTGTTCCACTAGAGCCACGGGCGATTTTTGTACAACGTCTTTCTCGTTGGGTAGTGAGGACGGAGAAGGGTTGGGCCAGGGGATGGAAACTTGTTGTCTCTCCCGGCTTGTTAATGTCTTCATCATCTCTATTGTTTCTTCAGCAAGTTTCTCATCCTCAGCTTCGAAATTGCCGACATCCCATTCCCCTTCCTCATGATCCTCATCCTCATCAAATGCAAGCAGATCATACTCGTAGTCGTCATCCTGTTTGCGTTCGAGCATGCTCGCAGCACGGCGTTCTTCGCGTTCAATGAGCCATTCCTCGTCGTTCCAGACAGCAGGGGGGTAGCGGTGCACATAGAGGCTACAGGAGAACGCGAGGGACCGACGCTGGTCGAGCGGATTGCGAACTGTATTTCCAGTTCGGGGAGGGCTGAGTTGCAACGAGGATGCCGTTGGGTCGGTTTGTGGGCTAAGGACATCCCGGATGCGGGCAGCAGCCAGCTCGACATCAGACTGAAGTTCAGCATAAGAGGCAGCTGTCCGCTATAGCTTTGTTGGGTGTGCATAAAACGGTAAAGTGACGCGTGTACCTCGATATTTCTGTGCTTGTTGAGACGCGCAGTGCGCTCAAGCGGTGTTTCGACGATCTCTGCAGGAATGTAGCCGACCTCTTCAGTCTTGAGTACACGGACAAGCCACCAATAGCTGTTGCTGTCGTCGATGAGAAACAGAGCGTCGCCTTCAAAAAAGCTGAGGCCTGATTGTAATAATAGGGATAGGTGATATTGCCAACCTTTGGTCGCGTTCGCTTGACCTTCTATCGTAGCAGGATAATGGTCTAGTGCGTAGACTCTGGTCCCATTGGGTCAATCGTCTGCTCCATGCAAGGGATACCAACCTCTGAAAGTCGATTACATCATCGGGAATAGGAAGAGACGACGAGGACGAAGACGATTCGTTGTACTCTTCCTGCTCATCACCGTCGTCCGAGTCGACGTCGAGGACGGAATGTTCTTCCTCGTCAATTGGACCCCCATAGCTTCCTTCAGTCGTACCCTGGCGACGGGGGTCGAGTTGCATAGAGAAAGTGAGGTTCAACAGCAGTTGTGGGCGTTTATCTGACACTGCCTGTGGGAGAGTGGCGGCCCGTGTATGGTAATTTTGGGCGTCCGGCAACTAACCTTCACAAAAATCGTTGGGAACTCGGGACGACAACATACGAGTGAGTTTGGACGGTTCACATCGAACCACGGGAGAGTCGGACTCCTGCGGAGACGCGAAAGGCGTCACACGTGACTCGCTTGGACTTTTGATCAGAACCACCACATTCCGCCGGGTCTCACAATTGCCCGCCTTGCCGTCCATACTCCGCCTGCCCGCATCTCACTTCTTCCTCACTAGCTACTATCATGAGTCGTGCACAATTTCTGCGCGAGTACAAGCTCGGTGTGCTATTTCTCCAATAATCTTTCCAGTGCCAGTTGCCTTACGAGCCGTTTCACAGTTGTCGTTGGTGGAGGTGGTCCGTCTACATTCTACTATTCGCTACTAGCAGGCCTGACCTTTGTGACCTTCGTCAAGGCGTCGGCAAAAGCGCCCTCACCATTCAATTTATACAAGGCACGATTCTCCACTCTCAAATGCATGCCGCTCATCCAGCGAACAGAACACTTCGTCGATGAGTACGAGCCCATTGCTTCTTTCGAGCAGGATGACCGACGCAGCCAAGATACGACCCGACTATCGAAGGTGTGTCACAGTGTATTCCGTGCCGTCGGTATTCACTCACAGCCCAGACTCATACCGGAAACAATGCGTAATTGACGACGAAGTCGCGCTCCTCGACGTTCTTGACACCGCCGGACAAGAGGAATACGGGTACGCTCCATCCAAGATCCCCTCCACGGTCAGTCAATCACCATCTCAGTGCCATGCGCGAACAATACATGCGAACCGGCGAAGGCTTCCTTCTTGTCTACTCCATCACGTCGCGCGACTCGTTTGAGGAAATCAGCACGTACCACCAGCAGATTCTGCGAGTCAAGGATGTCGACAGCTTCCCCGTCGTGGTACGCTTTGCCTATGGCCTACATCTTTGCCTCTAAATTACGCGCAAGGTTGTCGCGAACAAGTGCGATTTAGAATACGAACGGCAAGTAGGCATGAACGGCGAGTCCCAGTCCTGAAGCCGACCGAACCGCTGACTTCGTGCTTCAGAGGGCCGCGACCTGGCCAAGCACTTTGGGTGCCGATTCATCGAAACGTCGGCCAAGCAACGCATCAACGTCGACGAAGCATTCACGAACGTCGTGCGAGAAATCAGAAAATACAACAAGGTGCGGAGACATCTCAGCTCACAAAATGGCATCTAACTGTTTGTGATAGGGCGGGGCTGCGGCCAGGACCGGAGCAATGGCTGGTGCTGGTGGTGGAGAAGGGGGTCAGCCAATCCAAGGCGACAGCGACGATTCTGGATGTTGCAGCTGCGTCGTCTTGTAGACAGTGTAGAACTTGTAATTTTGCTGTACTATATATGTAGAATCAGGTTCGTGATGGCAGTTGTCGTGGATCAAGGGGTGTCTTTCTCCTTCCTTCCCTCGTCCGACCCCGCGTTTTCCCTCCAAATCTCCCCGAAATGACCTCCCGGGTCCGTCTGCGTCACCCTGGACAGTCTGCGTCGTTGTCTGACACCCATTCTAGGCACAATTTCTGCGCGAGTACAAGCTCGGTGCGTTAGTTTAGTGCCAGTGCAAGTTGCTTGCCCTTACGAGCCGTTTCAGTTGTCGTCGGTGGTGGTGGTGCGTCGACATTCTACTATTTGCAGCCACTTTTTTTGTGACCTTGGTCAAGGCGTCGGCAAAAGCGCCCTCACCATCCAATTTATCCAGTCGCACTTTGTCGTCGAGTACGATCCTACCATCGAAGACTCGTACCGCAAGCAGTGCGTCATTGACGACGAGGTCGCCCTTTTGGACGTCCTCGATACGGCCGGCCAGGAAGAATATGGGTCAGTGCCGCTCTAGTTGTGCCTTGGTCCAGCTTACCCCCTCCCAGCGCCATGCGAGAGCAATACATGCGCTCGGGCGAGGGCTTCCTGCTTGTTTACTCGATTACCTCGCGCGACTCTTTCGAGGAAATCAGCACGTTCCATCAACAAATTCTCCGCGTCAAGGACGTCGACTCGTTCCCTGTCATCGTGGTAGCAAACAAATGCGATTTAGAATACGAACGACAAGTAGGCATGAACGGCTGAGTCCCCATGTTCCTGGAGGCGAGCGAAAAGCTTACTTCGCGCTGCAGAGGGCCGCGACCTTGCCAAGCACTTTGGTTGCAAGTTCATCGAGACTTCGGCTAAGCAACGCATCAACGTCGACGAGGCTTTCACCAACCTCGTACGGGAGATCCGGAAATATAACCAGGCTCGTCGCACTATTCGTTTCTGTCCACTCCACGGCTCATGTTTGCACAGGAGCAAAAAACCGGTCGGCCCATGATGCCAGGCGGTGGCCCCTCAGCCAACCAATACGGCGGCACGGACCCTAGTGAACAACACTCGGGCGGTTGCTGCAGCGGTTGTGTCGTCCTCTAAATCGCTCATTCCATGCTGGGTATCCCACACACCATCTTTTATATTCCTCTCTCTCTCGACATTATCTGTACAGTGTCTGCGGATAAATACATTACACTTGCATAGAATCTGCTGCTCATGAGGAACATGCTTCAGAGGATGCAACGAGAACGCACGTTTATTCGGACCCGGATGGTCCTCAACAAGGTCCTCTTGATTTGCGACCCAGATCGAGTCTATGCCAAGTTCATACGGGCCCGACGTGTGGTTCCGTCCTCCGAGTACTGAAATCCCGACGGCGAGCAGGTTTTCTCGGTCGACAGCCTCCCGGATAGACGGCTGCTCTCCAATCGTAAAGTACTCAAAGTCGTCGAACGGCAGCTTACAAGCAAAGTCAGTTCGATCTAGTAAATAGTTGAGCACGCACATAGACCGTCTCCCAGTCATTATCCTGCCTCCGAATAGGCAGCTGTTTCTGCCAGAGCGACTTGTGCTGCATCCCATCCAATGTCTGCAGATTCACAAAGTACGAACCGTGCAGAATGGGGTCGCCTGCCGCTCGCACGCGCAGGGCCAAGTAGTCGTGAAAGTAGACGTTGTCGGTGATCTTGCCAAACAGAGTTGAGCGGACAGGTGTTTTGAACCCGGCGTAGCCAGTGTTAATGCGGCCTCGCAGATCAGGCCGCACATCGAGACTGAGATGCCCGTGGAACTTTGCTGTTGGTCGGCCAATTGGTTCGTCTGCGCTGCTTTTGTCGAGGGCGAAGTTCACGGAGGAGCGTCCGCCAATGTCAGAGTCGCTGCCGAGGACAGCTTCGGACACTTCTAGAGGAGTGTTGAACGAGTAGAGGAGACGGGGTCCGCGATTCGGTATGTCAGCACCCTCCATTCGGATTACTAGTCTTCTCAACGAGTGCACCGTTGAATAAAACAAGAATGCATACTTCTGCGGCTCTGATCTTGCAGTGCATGTCGCGTGCGGCGCCAGAACGTCGACCAACGACTGGCGGCCATGCTTGTTGAAAGTCAAGTGTGAGGTGTGACTCCACGCGTCTTTGTCTGTACTAGACAGTAGCTAAATAAAATAGCACCAGCTATCGCGAAATTATAGTAATACACTGTGCGAATGAAGGAACGAATGAGTTTCGCGCTGGGCGGAGCAAAGTCATCGGCGGTCATAATTAGATTCGTTAGAACTTTGGTGGGTGGGGCTCGGGGGTCGACAAACGCGTCGTACGGGGGTCGCTCAAGCGCTGGACGCGTTGTCCACTCGCCTGCGCCGACCGACTACGGCTGATGTCCACCGAACCTCCACGAACGGGAATATCGTCCGTGCTGGGGATCGGTGGAACGGCGTAGCTGTTCCCAACCGCGCTTACGAGGCCCCGCGGCATGTATCCTTCTGGGCGCTCGTTGTCCGCTGTCGAGCTGTAGTGAACCTCGATTGAGCCATGGGGGCTGCCTGGCTCAGACATGGTCACTGGACGCCGCGCAGTCACCTGCCTCTTCACAGGACGAGGAGGTGCGGGTAAGCTTTGCATCGGAGACTGTTGCTGAGGAGGGAGACGACGGATAGAGCGGACACGGGTCGGCACACCGCTGACAGTCGGCTCATTCAGAAGTAACGCTGAAAGACGCGTCGGTTGCTGGGTAGGGCCGCCGTACTCGTACAAGTTGCTGCGTTGGGAGTCGGTACGAGTGTGGGTGCTCCCAGCATACGCAGTATAGTCCTCCCTGCGCTCCTGGATTCGGGCAGCTAGAGGCGGCGCTTGGAGCCTAAACTGGTTCTCCGACGGTGCCGGTTGCACCTGGTTGAAGCTGCTGAGCGAGTTGGGCCGCGACGACTTTTCTGACATCGAGGTTGATGTGCGGTACGAGAAGCGGTCACCTGCTGCAATCATCGGAGGTAGCACCGCAGCCGCGCGCGTCCCGCTCGTAGCGGTGCCAGCCGATTCGAGGTCTTTCTGGCTGGTCGAGCGTGCATCGAAGGCTGGACCGAGCACGCGGAATGTGTTGTAGAGTGTGAGTACGTTGGCCACACCTGACAGAGTGTCAGATTAGACATGAGCGTCGACAGACAGACCCACCAAGCGTGAACCAACAGACGTAGGCTGCTACGAGTAGAGGGAATGGGCAGACTCGGCCCGACAGGTCGATAAGACGAGTCACCGAGTACGGAACGAGGAGGAAGATGTATGCTGCGTCAAGTGAGAATGATGAACAAGCCAAATAGCACGAAACCAATACCGATAGGGAACCTGGTGGATGATAAGCGGACGTTCAGGGGGAGAAATAGGGACGCACCATAGCATGCTTCTGGCAATCCGAGCCACGAAACGATGGTAGTTCTGGACATTACCACCCCATCGTTCGTTCGGGTCGAGCGACAACTTCAGCCCTCCTCTAATTACCAAAGTTCCGCGGAGAACCAAGAATATGAGCGAGTACAGCAGCGCGGAGATGATAGACGTCAGAAGTATCTGCCGCGAACTGTAAGCCAACAGCGATGGGTTCGCCAACAATCGACGCACCGGCAACAGGTGGAAGAAGAACATGTCTTCAGAGTACACGCCTCGGATTCCGCAGCTCAACCCTGAGATACCGTAGGGTGCGCCTTTGTCCAATTTTTGCAGCAGGGGAGCGGCAGCTGTTATCCTCAAAACTGGTTCACAAAACATGCAAGCAATACGCACCAAGCACACCAGCACCTAGCCATCCAACGACGACAGTAATAACACAAATCAGCGTCGACTGGCGTCTGGCCAGGGCCAAAGAGTTGAATGTATGAATGCCTATAGCGACCGTGAAGTACGAATTTGCAAAATTGCCGGCTTGCATTAGGATAGCTGAGAACAATTGTTAGTGTTTCTGAGAGTGTTCGGAGATCTCGTACGCACCTTGGAATGTGCAGAACTTGCCCTCCTGGATACCACCCTTCAGCAGCTGCTGGAGGCTCATGAGGCCGGCTGCCCCTGTGACGAGGTTCGCCACCAGAAGGCATGCCGCGTAGTTACCGAGTACGGTTGTGAAAAATAGTTTGGCCCGTGCTAGCCAAACTACACGGAACGCGACCGTGAGCAGCGCTAAGGTTGATAGGATCGCGAATGCATTGACGATCTTGGGAGGATTAGAGGACAGTCAGGGCAAGTCGGGCCCACATACGACGACGCCTGGGATTTCTTGTGGAGTGAAACGCAGAAACTCGGGGGTTGACATGGGCGAAAGAATAATGAATGGGCCGTCCAGCGCCGGTGGTCGCAGACTCTGCTAGAGAGAGACTGTAGGAAGCCCGTCCGAGACTAGACCGAGAAGAAAAGAAATAAAAAAGAAAACGAAAGAGTGAGAGGAAAGAACAAGAAGCGTTCGCTGGGTCTGAATGCCATCACATCTCACAATCGCATCACGGCGGTCCATATGCACGATGATCCTACACTAAGTACGAAACTCCATCTTTACTACTTACAGCACTCATGAAGGTCGAGTAAAGAATTTGGCAATTCCCTGCGGCGACTCCTTCCTCCGCTTCTTCTTCTTGGGCTCTGCTGGCTTGACGCCGACCGTGTCTGAATCGGCTTCGATCTCGGGGACCTTGGACAACTCCAGCGCGACGTGAAAGTCGTCATGTTCCATCTTGAGCAGCATAAGCGCCGACTCACGCTCTACATCCGAACGCGTCGCTGATGGTGCCAGTGATGCCTTGTGCCCGCAGCGACTACAGACGAATGACGAATTGGAGATGTTCTTGCTTGTGGTGATGCTGGCGTCGCTCGTCTTGGCATTCGGGTTGGGATCATCGGTTTCGTCCGCACCCCGCTTAGAAACCGGTTTCCTGAAGAACGTGTCAATACTTTTGAGGCCAGACTCAACCCCCTCAATCCCAGTAAACCCCAGCGAAAGCCCGGTCACTTTCAGAGGCGCATGAGGATCTATGAGCTCCCGCCACAGTCGATCTGCCGCGGCAGCCACAACCTCGACTGTCACATCCTGGACAAACGGCCACGGCGCTTGCTTCGACTTTCGACCATCTCCTGCGTCGGATCAGCGCTCAGCCATGGGGTTTTTGACGTCGGATAACGCTCTTACCAAGGACGTTGCGAGCATGCAACACAATTGTTTTCGGCCACATTGCGAGCTTCGTTTCGCGAGCTTCGTTCAGTCGCAATGCAAGTTCGGCGGCGAGCACCCTGATCCAGTGGTACCCGTCAGAAAGCTTGGTGATTGGCTCGGGAAGATTCTTCGCCGCTAGCATCGATTTATTCAATGCGGATTTCTCCTTTACTGGGAATGAATCAGTACGGGAGAGCATCAATGGTGCAATGACAAGAACCTTCTGAATGGTCTATGCCTCTGCAATAGGATGAATCAGACTGTTTGGGAAACGGTAGATAGCAGCCACTTGCCTGAGAACCTCGTACACCCATATCGATTCTTCGCCAAATCTGCGCTGCATTGATTCTGAATTGGGGGTTAGCGCAGTCAGTAAGGCACCCTGAAACGTACCTAGTGGTATATGCCTTCCGTACAGGTCAGGACGATACGATGGGCGAGCGGGATACGCACAAAAGATCGGCAACAGATGATACATCGTACCCGTCCGCCAGGGCGACGCCGAGTTTGCCGCCAAGGAAGCGTATCCGTTGAAAATCGAGTGGCAGGAGATAGTTGGGGATGGCAGCATTTCGCAGGATGCTCTAAGATTATTGTTGGCACCGCCGAGAGATGGTGATAAGAGTATACCTGGCCCATCGGTTTCCTATGGGAAGCGCACAGCTTGGCCAAGAATTTATTTCTTGCGATTCCCTGGGAAGAGTCAATCAGAGATATGGCGACCTTTTAATAACACCAACTGCAGAGGTGGTATATGTGAGCTTTTCGCTGATTTGATGCCTCACTTTGTGCATGAGCTCCGCTCCTATTGAAAGCGCTATATCATGCCACGTCTTCGGGTTGAACGCCTCTTCCTGGGAAGGGTCTATTGGAATAATCGTGCTGTGCTCGTGCCAAAGTGTGTCAGGCGGCGGTGGAAGTGGAGTATCAAGGCCTAATGGCGCGTGCCTCCGGTAGGTGGGCAAGGTAGGGATAGCGATGAAGAAGAAGTTGTCGAACGGGTCGCGTTAGATCAAAGAAAGCCTCGTCGATGCTAGCTTTTTCTGTTGGAAGAGCTCAGCTTGAAACGAAGAGCAGCCTAAGAGTCCCACCAATCTCGGTGTTTTCTGGGAGACCCTGCTTGTACATGTCTGAAGCAGCTTTGAGGGTAGACCATGACCGACACGGGACTACGCACTGAAGGGTCTTGATTGACTCTCGTCTGTACAGATCCAGGGACACCTGCCTCTCAGCTCAGGCCCTACATGCAGAGATGCCACGCACCTTATGCGTCCGAGTATCCGGGTTCTCCCAGTAGCCAGGCTCGTGCTCGCCCTCTTTATAGGTTGCAACATGGACCACAATAAGTTCGGGACAGCGTTCCTTTGCCTCCTTCAGTGGCATCATCCGAGTGATTCCGTACCTGCGTCCCAGATGTTTAGTGGGGAGAAAGAGCTAGGTTCAAACGCACTTGCGAGCAGGGTAGTTGACCGCGATGAGAAGCTTCCACTGCAGGACAACCAGAGGCTTGTCGAAGATGTTGAGCCTGACCATTTCGCATCCCGCGTAGAACGCATCGCAGTCACAAAGGGAAATGACACGAAGAGCTTTACTTAAATCAGTGCTTAACGAGACGCTGTATTCCGGGAGACGCACGATCCCGGACGCCGAGATTGGCAGTTGAGGATAGTGCGATATGTGATGACGGGTTCAAGGTCATTGAAGTAGGATTCGGGGGCTTGGGAGTCGGGGGCAGCCTTCTCCTTGCCCTTCCATATCGAAGGGCGTGCCGGAGCGGTCGACATGGCGGTGGGGAGTGGTGGACAAGCGTGAGGACTCTGACATGTGACCGTGACCTCTCGTCAACAACGCGACCAATCATATTAATTCTACATTGCGCCCTTGCCAATCCTCTTTTAGTTTCGCCTCTACCAACCGGTTCAAGTCTTTGGCCTTTGACACGGCCACATCGATGAGCCGTAATATCTCGTCCATACCCAACGGCACTCCACCAAGTTTTTGCACCACACATAGTTCTTTTTGGGCGTTCAGCGCAACAGACATTAGACCAGCACTGAGTCGCTGTTCCAGTTGAGACGGGTCGAGCACAGGTGCGGTTTCAGAGTCCGGGAAGAAGGCGAACGTGAAGCAAAACGGGGTGTGGTTCATCGCGAGGGGTATTGGAGCGCGTTCTGAAGTCGGGTGCTGGATACTGGGTCAGAGTGGTGGATAATTGTGGGTGGGTGCGCACTATAACCACTTCTTCACCCGTCACCTCGACGTCGGGTCTACGGAAATGTTTGAGCGCGACAATGCCCGCGAGACAGGCGCAATCGAGCATGTTCCCCGCGTCGGACAAACAATGTATCGTCAGTCGCAAATGCCATATCTGCTTGTGAGGTCAAAGCATCCGTCCGTAAGGCAAGCCTACCCTTTGCCCCGCGATGATACATAGCGATTCCTTGTCCAAGACATCACTTCTTCGGAGAACCTTGTCCAGCATGCGTGTTATAGTGACTTCCTCTTCCGACGCCCTTTAAGTCCCAATGAATGAGAGCGCAATCGGATGACACGTACCTACCGACCAAGTGTTTCATACTCGGGGGAGGCCATGGGTGAGATTTCCGAGTGTATCGTTACTATTCCCTCGAATGGCCGTTCTGGCGCAGGTTTCACCATTTTTGCTTCGACTTGCGCCATGACACTGTACCATATGAGATTTGAGAGTCCGTGAAAGCGCTGAATACGTGTACCGCGTTTTTCCTAGTGCACATTCGACATAACCAAGCTCTGGCCCAAAATGCAGCTCTGGGGCACGCATCTCCAGCGGCAGTCGTCCATCCAGACGTAGGGATTGTTTGAGGGCGGAGAAGAGGAAGTCTTTCTCGGGGATTGAGGGCGAAGGCGGTCTCATGGCGGTAGAATTCAGAGAGTTTGCACTGGCATGTCACACTGCGGCTTGTTCAAAACTTGCACCATGGTTCGCTTGATAACGCACAATCTCCTCGCGTGCCACGCCAAGGGCTGCAATTCGAACAACTTTCCGCTGGCGTTCAAGGACGTCCAGATCGCTCTACGCGAGAGTGAATTCAATGCCGACTTTTTGAGAGGGTTCATGCCCAAAATTGAATGGCCGGCGCTTCTTTCTGCGGCGCGACAGGTACCATTTTGACTCCCTCGGATGTAGGCCCTGACTATGCTCTTAGCTGGGAGATACTTCGTTACCGGACCAGCTGCCGGAGATGCTGGACGACGATTTCCTAAAAACCCTGCATCATGTGCTCTTCGAAGTTCGTGTTTGTCCTCTCTACGGATAGTCAAAGCCTCATCCGTGTCAGATTCACGTAGAAGAGGGCATCATGATATGTCTAAATTGCAACCATAACTATCCGATCTCGAACGGTATTCCGAACATGGTACGCAGAATTTCTTTTGGTCGACGTTCTTTCTCACATCTCGCAGCTTTTGGCTGAACACGAGATTGGTTAGGCCGGAAGGGCCCCTCCCCAACGTTCTATTCCTGCTATTCCACGGCGCTTCACCTCCATCTACGCACGCCTGCCGCTGGACCAGAATCTACGAAAACGCTTGTACTCCTAGGCACTATGTACCGACTTGATAGTCTTCCACTCGTGTCCTGGCCAAAACGCGTTCCCACTTCCAGCCGCGTTGCTTCCTGACTGCTCCTTCTTTCCGATCGCATCCCATCCGTACTCCCGTCGCGAGCGGCTTGTGCAGGTACGTCTTGAACGCGCTTCATTTTCCTGGGATCTCATCGACGTACTCAACTTTCGCGTTGAGAATCGTCCCCATGTCTTTGAGATGCAGGCGGTCTCCCTGGAGTCTGAAAGTTTGGTTTTCCAACTCGGATACAGGGACGCTTGTCAAGATGTGGGCAACGAAACTGCCGATGTCGTCGATGGCAGTTGTAGACAAGGGTGCGTTACCCTCTCCAACGATTTTCACCGTTTCTGGATAGCCAACGAGCCGTGGACCCGTCTAACTTTGGATTTTGAGCGTCCTGAACGACGTAGACTGGCAACATACGTATATCCTGGTGAACGGAATGCCGATTTGCTTCAGATATGCTATCCAGCAACGCCAGTACGTTCGCAACATCATTCTTGCAGATCTTACCCGCGGCCACCTCGTTCTTCTGTCCCAATAGCCCTTCCCGGTGAATTCGTCGGCAGCCCATACTCGGACGGAACAAAAAGGCGTACACCAGCTATCTTGGCCGCGCCGACAAAAGCTTTCTGAGAGCCAGCAGCCTGTGTAGGTACCGTCGACAACACGACCTGGACATTCAACACAAGTCGACTGTCTCGCTCTGCACGCCGGACGGGAGATCCTTGGCTGACTTGGACTCTGGCCTGGACAACACAACGACGGAGACATTCTTTGCGGCAAGGGCGCGAACGATGGGAGGCCGACCGAGCCACCGCCGATCAGCGAAAACGATTCGTAGAACATTCTTGGAGTCGCTGGACTTGCTTATGAAGCACTTTGTCAACAGCTGGGTTGTCTCTGCTTGATGCCCATCGTTGCCTGCTAAGAGTCCGTAGGGTGATTGCACATTCAAGACAATTGGCCAAGTCTTAGTATAAGTAGCCGCGGCCAAGTTCCAGTAAACGTGACCGCGCGGTGGTCACGTGCGACGCATTCCCACTGGCAGAGTTCCAAGTAAGTGCCCGTGATTGAAGGGTTACTCGGGACAAGTTGAAGAGTCGATATGGACATCCTGTGCCGAGGACGCGTCGCCCAGCTCACGGCGACGAGTTAGCCCATACTTTACGTGTAAGGGATGACTTGCCTCTACATCGGCGGCCCATGCCAACAGGCCAGCATTTCAGGCCGGCTTGTACGCGCAACTCCGGCGGCCCATGCTCTGATACTTAAAGTGAGGAGGTTCGAACCTGAACTACACCAATCATGGATTTTACGTTCACTGCAGAGCTCCTCGAAAAGTATCCCTCATTGAAAAATGTCGACCTCACCAAGCCTTTTGTGCGTTCCCAGTCTAATTCTAACTATTCTAATCCTATCCTACGTAGTTCAAAGACGGCCGCGAAACACGTCTTCTCGAATGGATATACGCCCGGTCTGACCTTGACACACTCCGCAACAACCCGGCACGCGTCTGTGCCGCCATCGAAGAGTTCTCCAATCAGCATGAGCTGCTGATCAACATCGGCTCGGCAAAGGCGCAGCTCGTTCACGATCTCATCGCTGCCGAGAAACCCCGCGTCGTCGTCGAGATGGGGTGTTACATGGGATACTCCGCCATCTCCTTTGCGCACGCCCTGCGCCGCCAGCATCCCGAGGGCACCAAGCTCCAATACTGGAGCTTGGAGTTCAGCCCGTTGTTCGCCTCGATCGCGATGAACCTCGTCGATCTCGCGGGCCTCACAGATGTCGTCAAGATCGTCACCGGTCCTGCGGGTGACTCGGTCAAGCGTCTTGCAAAGGAGAATCAACTCGAGCGTATCGATCTTCTGTTCATCGACCATCTGGCCGAGAACTACCATGTCGACTTGCAGGTCTGTGAGTCGCTGAACCTCCTCAAATCCGGAGCGCATATCATCGCGGATAATATCCTTATCCCTGGCGCGCCAAAGTACGCTGAATATGTTCGAACACATCCGAACCTCGAGTCGAGGACCGTCAAATGTCTGACGGTACCCGGGGACTTTGAGGTATGTCACACTTTTGCCTGTACTGTTGCCCTGTCGACCTTTTGCTCAGGACGAGATTGAGATTAGCAAAATAAAGTAGAAGGGAATGTGCACTCTAATCAATCTTGCCGTGAGACAGTGTGTTTTCGGTAGATTTGAGAGAAGCGTCACATGCGTGACTCGGTACGTCTTTCTCGACCAGATGCTCAACGACTGCCCCCCGGAAATTCTACTCGAAATTTTTCATCATTTGGATGATCACAAAGATGTCGGGCTTTTCGCCATCTCAACTTGCAACCGAAGACTGCACTACTTGGCTCTGCCATTGTATTTGGCCGCGTACGACGTCCCACCGGCCCCGGAGCTATCCTCAAAAGGCCTCGTCTTGCGCTCGGACCAGCTTGAGGTCTTGTCTGCTTTGCAAACCTCGCTGTTTATCCGTTCCCTCACACGCATTTCATGTTCGTTCTCCTTGAACAGCGCTCGGCACGGATACACCGCGCAGGACAGAGATCGTCTCTTTCGTTACATCAGAACTCTGGCCAGCTTGCTCTCTCGTCTCGAATGGGTTAACGAGGTCACACTGGACTTTAGAGAGCTCAACTTCTGGGTAATGGAGGAAAGTCTCGACGTCTTGGAGACATGGGGCTCGGTCATCACTGCTCTGCTGGATGCTGTCTTGGCGTCACGGTGCAAACGACTCAATGTGGAGGACGGAATGTTCATCGTCCACCCTTCTCAGTTTCCGCGGTGGAGGGCCGCGATGGAGAATGGACGCCCGCGGTCGACAGTCATGTCCGATATCACTCGCAGACTCTGGAGTACCCTGTCTTTTACGAAACAGAGCATTCAGCGGGCTGTGAACACTGACGGCACGCATCTCCGGGCTTTCAACTTGCACTCGCGGATTCTTCTTCTGCATCCATGTTACAGTTGGACTTTAGCGGCCCTTGGAGCTGCAACTCCCAACCTAACGTCGCTGTCCATTGCCCGCGTGGACATCCCAGAGAGCAGCTGGGACGATGTTTTCCCCAGTATCCACATACCCGCGCTCGAGGATCTCACCCTCAACCTCAAATGCAGAATAAAACCCCTTGCTTTCATCCAATTCCTTCTTCGACATCCGCTTATCCACACCCTGATTATGGGTCGCGAGCTATTCCCCTTGGCAGACGGGGTAGTAGCGCCGCGGGACTGTCTGCTGCGGCTCACCAGTCTCTCCGCATCTCCTCCCTTTATCCGCTTTTTAATGGCAGAGAGACGGTCAGCGTCCATATTCTCCATGCGGGTCCTCGTTAAGGTATCATCCAATGCACCATACGATGTCGGGCGAATCAACCGCGACCTAGCGACCTGCCATTCATTGCTGGCTCAAGAGCATATACGGATGACTCTGGCAATTCTCGTCGATTACGCTTCGTCCCATTGGACGGGGTTCTTCCCCGAGGAAGATGGTTCGAGTACCAGTCAGATGAAAGTCTTTGGTTTGAATCGGCCACCCTCCAGTTCCCTTCAACACGCACAAACTCTCGAATTCGAATCGAAATCTCCCAGCGAAATCTTCGAGGCACTCGCCTTGCGTTGGCTTCCCTCGCTTCCTCGTCTGCGCAGTGCTTCGTTTACGAACTGTCTGAGAAAAGATGCTGATGCCGATTCTTTCGTTCATCGCGTCGGACAGGCATGCCCAACTATCAAGACCATTGTCGTCGACGGCACGGTCCACGAGACTCTTTAAAGATCCATTTCGTTCCACCACGCGTGCTGTATCTTTACAAGTATGTGTATCGTATGCCATGCGTAACTCGCCCGCCGCTGGTATAGACTCAGGCGCTGTGTACCTTCCCAGCATCCTCGCTTTCAACGACCTTGTTCCATGGACCCGCATCACTGAGTGAGCACCCGCCGGGACACGAACACTTGCCGCCAAAATCCTTGGGCAGATTCTCCGCATCAATCTGCGCGAGCAGCTTGTCCTTATAGGAGCCCCCCAGAATGTCGATCTTCTTCACCGTCACCTCATCAAGCCACGGCTTGATGATAGCAAACACGGCAGAAAAGGCCCACGGCGCATTGATAACATAGAACTTGCCCATAGTCTCTGGGTATTGGTTTTGGCCGATACCAGAAGCCTCCATGACGTAGTCCTTGACTCGGTAAAAGTTGGAGATGGAGACGTTCTGGAGGTCGAGGATCGTGCACGAGGTTTCGACGGGGTGACCGGCGGCAAGGGAGCACGCAGGGAGTCGGTCGGTGATGAACTTTTCGTACTCGAGCACAAGACGTTTCACCAGTCTTTCTTGGGTCGTGGCAGCGTACAGCGCCTTCAGGTCCAGTAGCCCCAATCGTTCGATGTAGATAGGACGACCATCCTGTGCATGGCTAAGCATCGTCGGTCGCGCGGTCGTTAAACCAACCTTGTCGCTCTTGTGATAGTATTGGGGATAATACTTGTCTACCTCCGCCAACTCGCCAAAGGAGAAATTGCTGGTGGGGGATGAGGCACGATACTGCGCATCAGGACGGCCAGCTCACTTGACGATGTCGTCAACGTTAAACTCTTTCCGCCACTTCTCATTCGCGATGAACATTTCCTTGGTTTTTGGAACGTCAAACTTGCGCGCGCGCAGAAATCTATGTAAAGTAAGGAAGGACGTCGGGTAGACAAGGATTGAATCTGCGAACCTGAGCATCGTCGCATCGTCCATTCTCGGGTTTGTCTCGTCATAATGCCCTTCCTCCTTCAGCTCTTTCTTGATCTTCTCCAGGGCGTGCTGCTGGGGCACGGTGAGGTTTCCGAGGCGGCCAGGGGGAGGTTGGTAGTTGGGATCTGTTATTCCCGCGGGGAGTGCGCTGGCGCTAGCTGCGAGAGTGGCCATGGTGATTAGGGAGCGAGAGCAACAAGTTCTAGATACAGCCTGAGGGAGTAAAGTGAGGTGGTGAGTGACGGTGTCACACAGCATCCACACTCGAACTCCGACAGTCAAGTCATGGCGCGCCGAAAACGCTTCCTCGACGACGGCGACGACTCCGATGCGTCTGTCTCAGAGAACGACGACTTTGACTCTGATGTGGGCGCGGCGTACCAGCACAAGCGGAGACGGGTTAGTGACGAAGACGAAGACGGCCTTGAGGCTGATCTTGCGCCGCGTAGGACCAAAGCTCAGCGTAGCAACTGGACTAAGGCACCTGCTTTCGTCTCAAAGTCCACCGTTGATCAAGATGTGGACATGGAAGAACCACAGGCTGGCTCGGACGACGATGAAGGGAGCGATTCTGACGATTCGGAGCCTTCAAAACCACCATCTCCGCGTCTGCGAGAGGAGGAGGATGTTGATGTAGAACCACCTCCAGCCCTCGGTGGGATAGGTTCGAAAAGTGGATTTGGCTCAAAAGGCGGAATCGGATCCTCACGCGGCAGTTCTTCCTCTGCGTTCTCCAAAGGCGGTCTCGGTTCTGCGTTTGCATCCAGTGGCATGGCGGCCTTTTCTAAAGCAGGTCAGGAATCCGCCCCGCCAGTCGCAGCACCTGCCAGCAGCACCCCCAAAGGCGGCATCGGAGCCCGCAAGCCTCCGATACAGTCTGAAGACGAATTTCCGACCTCCTTCGGCAATCGCAGCAGACCGTCATTTGTCCGCGATACTTCCTCTCCCCGCCCTGCGACGCCGCTAAGCTCTAGCGAGCAAGCTCACTTCAACAAAATCTCTGGATCTATTGGTGCCCGCCTTCTTTCTAAGATGGGTTGGCAGCCGGGCGTCGGTCTTGGCGCGGCTGGTGAGGGGATTGTGACGCCCATCGAGTCAAAGCTCCGGCCACAAAAGATGGGCATGGGGTACCGTGGGTTCAAGGAGAAAACGGAGCAATCCAAAGCAGAGGCCCGTCGCAGAGGAGAGATTGTGAGCGACGATGAGCAGTCTCCTGCCGTCCGCAAGGCGAAGAAGAAGGAGAGGGAAGCAAAGGAGAAAATGTCGGACGTCTGGAAACGACCCAAGAAAGTTAAAACAAAGGTCGAACACAAAACCTACGAGCAAATCATCGCCGAAGCTGGCCAGGAGGTGCCCACGACGGCTGGAGTCGGCCAAATCATCGACGCGACGGGTGCAGTTCCCCGAGAAATCGCTTCGTTGGCTGATGTGTCTCTGAACGCATGGAGTCCTTCTAACGATTTGACGCGTATACCCGAAGTCCGCCACAATATCCGCCTCATCGCTGACACCTGCAAAACCGATCTCGACGGATTAGCTCGAGAAGCCAAGGCTCTCGATGAACGCAAACGTTTTGTCGCTCGGGAAGACTTGCGACTGCGGAAAAAAGTCGAAGAGGAAGCTGAGTGTGAGTGCGACAATTCTCTCTATAATCGCCCCCATTTCTCATGCCCTTGCAGTGATAGCACGCTTGCAGCAAGTTCAAATCGTCGCCCAGGACATTGATGCGAAATCCAAGGAGCTTGCGTCAGTTTATGAGGCCTCCCTGGAGGACTTCTCCCCTCTGTTCTACAAACTCCTCGAGCAATTCTCGCGCGAGCTGGAAAAGTACAGACTGGACGAGATCATTGTGGCCGCGATAGCTCCCTTGGTTCGTCGTATTGTCTCCACGTGGAATCCACTCGCGGTACCCATGGAACTCCTCACGACATTCCGAAATTGGAAACACGCGTTGCGGCTAAAGTCTCCGGAGGAAGCACGCCGCACAGACACAGATCGATATGTTCGGCTCGAAGACGGTCTCGGTACCGGTCCCAGATATGTACGTCCCTTCTTCAAGTCCACCGCAATCGCTGACTCATTGCAGCGAGAAGCCCATGACGCCTTTTGAAAGCCTTTTGTGGAATGTGTGGCTGCCCAAAGTCCGGACATCACTCAACAACGAGTGGGACCCTGAAGATCCTCAGCCTGCGGTGAGGCTATACGAGGCGTGGTCCTCGTTCCTTCCACCATTCATTCGAGACAACATGCTCGACCAGCTTATCCTGCCCAAAGTCAAGAAGGCCGTCGCCGACTGGAACCCCAAACGCGCAACTGTTTCTTTGCGCAGCATTGTCTTTCCGTGGCTGCCTCATTTGGGTCTTCGCATGGAGGATGTGGTCGGAGATGCGCGACGCAAGGTCAAGAGCCTCTTGAGGAGCTGGACTGTCGCAGATGATTTGCCTGCGGATCTGGCAGCCTGGAGAGATATCTTTGACGCGGCTGAGTGGGACGCAATGCTTCTGAAGTATGTCGTACCAAAGCTGGGAGCGACCCTTCGCGACGACTTCCGCGTTAACCCACGAGACCAAATCATGACGCCTCTCACGAGTATTCTCCGTTGGATCGACATTATCCGCCCGTCAATTTTCTCTCAAATCCTAGAGACGGAATTCTTCCCCAAATGGCTCGACGTCCTGCATGTGTGGCTTATACAACCCAAAGTCAGCTTCGAGGAAGTCGCGCAGTGGTATTCGTTCTGGAAAGGATCATTTCCGGAGAACGTGCAGAACATCGCTGGTGTTTCGCGGGGCTTTACGCGAGGACTCCAGCTGATGAACAAGGCGATTGAACTTGGGCCGGAAGCACCCACACGGCTGGTGCGGCCAGACTTCCGCGCGGAATTAGCCGCAGGCTCGAGCTCGCCCGGTCGTGGAACACCACGCAACAACGCTGTAGTCCGCCCGTCAGCGCGAACACAAGAAATCACGTTCAGATCTATTGTGGAGGATTACGCGGCGTCGAACAACTTGCTGTTTATGCCGACCGGACGGGCTCATGAGCTGTCGAGGATGCCATTATTCAGAGTGAGCCAGAATGCGGATGGGAAAGGCGGGATATTGGTTTATGTGCTTGACGATGCAGTGTGGGCAGGGGTTGGAGATAATGGCGCGTACAGAGCGATCTCATTGGAAGATATGGTCACCAAAGCTAACGCGGCCTTGTAAATTCAATGTAGCGTGTATGTAGACGGTCACGTGTCACACCAACCATGAACAGCCATGAACTCTCCCATTGACGTCGACCTTGGTTCCAGGGAATGTCCTGTAATGATATCCGACTCGGACGATTCTGACGACTCGGCGCGGTCCGTCGAGAACCAACTCCAACAAGTCTCTCGCCACACATCCATCAACCCAACCGTCGTAGACCTCTCTAAAGAAGATGACGAGCCAGACGAGCTGCTCCTCCAATCAAGCCCTCGAAAATCGAGTGCAGGGTGAGCTCACCCGGATTGCTTGAGGTTGTCTTAATCCCGGCCTGATAGACCTTCAAAAATCCGCAAAAGAGAAACGCCGTCTGCCGCATTCAAAGTAAGGTTACTCGCACTGTCATTGAATATCTCTTATCTGCTTCCAGTCGCGGAAGAAAAGGCGATTCGAGGTCTTACCTTCTACGCCTCCCGCTCGAGCGATAATTGAACTCGACTCCGACTCCGATTCTTCCGAGAACGACTTCAAGCGAGATTCGAAAAGGGGCAATGATCAGTCAACTAATACAACTCAGCGCGATGCGGAGCTACAGGATGCTGAGCTCGAGGACGAGTATGAGCACACGACAATGTTAGAACCAGTGCGTTTCTTAAGCGCAAGTTCCATGTAAAGAATAACACTCCCATAGTATCGTCATCCAACATCGTCCTTCGATGCACCTGAACTAGAGCTGGAGACCCTCAGCATTGAGGAAGTCGCGCCAAGACCGTCCTCCAACCGTCTGAGGTTCTCCGCTGGGTCGGGCCGGAGTCTCCCAACTGTGCCAAACGCCAGTATCCGCGAGGAACGGAACCGAAACTCGAAACTCTCCTCGCTGCGAACCTTGACAGTACGCTTTCATCTTTTCTAGGGTTGTTGCCGTGTTCTCACCTCGTTCGTTTGAAGAAGGATATCCGTACCTACAAGCCGCATGGACTGCGATTCGGAAAAAGAACATCACTTGTCGAAGCTCTGGACATGGACCACTACGTCCGAAACTATGCGCCTGTCCGTGCCAGTGGATGTGAGTCCAGCGCTTTCATGCGATATTGAGGTCTTGATAACAGAAAATAGCAATCAACAAAATCATCCAGCATAATGGACGAATAGTTGCATGCTCCAATTCGGCGGGAGGCAATGAGACTGGATGTAAGTTATTGCCCACGTTTGCTTGCCGATATACCTACCGTCGAAACAGCCACAGACGCCTACAACAAGGCCGGCACACTAATTTCTTGGTCAAAGGTTGTATAGCGAATATTCATCGCCTGCGTTAACCCCGTGTTCAGAGGAAGCCTGCTCAAGTGTGTGACCTCGAGCAAGCAATCCACGACGAACGAACAAATGACCACGACACGTACTACTCTGTGAACTGCGTCGCTTACGATCCTGATTCGTGCGCATCGCGTCTCTCAAACCCCACAAATGCGCTCATTCTCCCTAGTTCAACCCTTTTGTGCTCCGGGCAAGACCGTTTCATCTGGGGTTGGAGATACAACGAAGATGAGGACCAATACTCCCATCAAAGAGGTCACGGCTGGTACTACGGTACGGTGCACACGTATGCTTTGTTACTGTCCGCTTTTCTATTGTTATAAGACCGCAGCATCATTCCGCACGATATTGCCATCAAGCCAGGGACGTCGGTCTTTGCGGTTGCTGAAAAGTTTGAATTCTCGTCCTCTGCCTGGACGGATTTTGATCTCTTCTAGGCGCCTGAGTATCCACCGGGATGTCTCTCACCTCAGTGGCGGTGTCTTTCAACGACTCAGTCTCGCGACCACGAATGCCGACGCGCATGTCACTGGGTCTATTGCATGGGGTTCAGGTCCTTCATCCGACCTTCTTTTCGCAATGACGGAGCCCGACAACCGTCGACGTATACCTTCAGCATCTGCTTACACAGGTCAACATTCTGCATTTGATGCACTTGCTGGTCGTCTGGCGTTTGAGTTTTTGACGGGCAAACGTCAAGGCGAAGAAGGTGATGCTATGTGTGTCTCAACGGATGGTGAGCTCGTCTAGTTCCACAAACAAGACTTTTGAACATACAGTTTCTCAGGTAGCATGGCTGCACTCGTAACGAGAACTGGCTCGCAGAGCTCTTTCCTTCGTCTATACGATGTTCGAAGAAAGAACGGTAGTGCGACGCACCGTTCTTCCTTTGGCTCCATTCGATGTCGAACACGCTGCACCTGAACCCAGCGCTGAAAACCCCCATCCTGCCCTTAACGTCGAGGTTAATTGCATGACTTTCAGCCCCGATGACCTTTTCGTAGCTGTTGGACGGTGAGCTTCAACTATCGGACTGTTGGTGTTTTCTGATTGGTTGGTGCTTTCAGAAGCGACAATCGTACACATGTCTACGACGTCCGCTTTCTCAACCGAGTAGTGCACGAATACCGACATGAGCGCCTACACTTGAGGCATCGCAGCCACACATTCTATGGTGTTGTCGGATTGCAGTGGGTTCAGAGTGCCAGTGCTGGGAGCCGTTTGGGACTTGTCACGGGTGGCAATGATGGTTGTGTTCGCCTTTGGAATCCGCTGTATGCCGCCGGAAGGGAGACGACGTGGGTGTTAGCTCAAGCAGACTTGGACATCGCAGCATTTTCACTGGGGGATCGGTTCCAGGGCGAACATGAATTGGTGGTGTACGTTTTCATTCTCATCATTGGATATTATGACTGAGCTGAAGATAGTGGAGATTCTGCGGGAAACATATCTATACACGACGGGCATCCTCTTCCGGATCTGTAGCATCTTTGTTGTTTTGTTCTAAGTTGTTGTAGGCCATTCGCGACACCAAATGTAAAGATGAATATGCTAGTGCGTAGCGACGCTGCTTGTGCTCAGTTGCGGCTCGAGATGAACGCCAGAGATGGGTAACACGATCGACCTGGCTGGTCGGCGTTCAACGACGCGTCGACATCCGTTCACGTGTTCGTGTTCGTGCGAGCAGATCAAAACTTGAAGGAGGACGCTACTTCGGTGGTTTCCTCGTCGCCTTGACATTACTACGATGCATCTTGTCGATACGCCGTCGGGCGTTGGCGGCTTTAACCAGATCCGCGACGTGTTTCTTCTGCTCCTCCGAGGTTCCGGTCTTGAGCTCGGCGGAGGACGCAGTGAGGATGAGAGCGTGGAACTGGATTTCGGGTTGGTGAGCTTAAAATGCGATAGAGGGTTGTACGGCACCTTGGTGAGACAATCCTCGATGTTCTGAGACTGAGAGCGATGAACAGTGGATGTGATTTGTATCGACTGCGAGGAAGCGACGTAATGTGGCTGCAGTCGTCTGTTAAGCGCCGTAGCAGCAGCAAAGCAGAATAACTCACCGAGCGCTGTAGGACGACTTTCGCCCACAACGGAATCCATGCTTCGTTGATTGGGCACCGAAGGGTGACTTTCGTGTTTACTTTATTGACATTCTGCGCTCCCGTTGAATGAAATCCGAACCAAGAAGGAAGAGGCGAAGCACCTGTCCCCCTGGCCCAGAGCTCCTTGAGAACGATAAAGAGACGGCTGTTTTTGGTATCTGAGCGGCGCGAAATTGCGCGATCCAAGCTCGCGCCGACGCGTTTTCTTGGACGGAGACGAGTGAAGGCAGCTGCGGTGGTATTGGTATGGTTCCAGTGTGAGCTTGTCTGGTGCCGATGTTGAAAAGCACAAGGCGGAGGCGAAGGAGCATGTCATCACTAGTCCCGTGCGATGGGCGATCTACGCATGATGTAAGGTAGATGCCATCCACGCTCGGGGAACATCACATGATCTGCCCATATATGGAATTTTTTTGGCGAAGTGAGCCTTCCCGTCCACCTCCGGCCAAACCGTCCGGTCAGATTTGAGATATTGGTCCTATATGATACCAGATGTAGCCATTTTGGCGGTAGCTTGAGTCTGGACCAAGTTATTCAATGATCTGTCCGTTTTTAGCTGATCTGCTGTCATTTTTGCAAGCTAAATAAGTTGCCTTGTAGTGGTCAGATGGTCATAATTTTTTGTACATACATACATTAGATACCAATGTACAATCTGACCGGAGCGTTTTCCGTAGAGTGTAGTAGTTGTGAAATTGCCAAAGTTGGAGCGTCATGTGATGTTCCCCGAGCGTGGATGGCATCTACCTTACAAGCTCCTCACGAGCGCCGACTCCGAGTACTGGGTCTGAACCGACTGGTGTCCCTTCATTCTTCGTATCCCAGCTTGGACAGAGTTGGACAGTCACCGCGTTTTACATGGTCGTTCTGCGTTTACCGACAAACGGAGGATGTGTGGTGCGTATATCGGAGTGGACGAGTACCGCTCGAGGCTGGCTGTTCTGCGGGAGCGGTTCGACCGTGAACATCTCGAACGCAGCGTCTGGAGCCCTGGACTCTAATGTATTTTCGCCGCATCTGTACCACCCTGAATCTGCTTCTAATAGTAAATGTACCAATGGCGCTGACCGGCGCTGACCCCTATCTGCCGTCTAAGCTTAACAGATGCCCTCAACCATCGTCGACGCAAAAGGCGAGACGCCCTCTACGGCTCTTGGGGCGCATAACAATGCAATGTCTTTCACTCTGCGCTCCATTCTTACGAGCTCGGGTGTGTTTCCTCGTCCCACATCTGCTCTTAGCTCATGAATCGTAGCCACAAATTTCCTATTGGTCCTGGTTCCCATTTCTGTGCGCAGACGGCCTCTCGAAATCATCTTCGACTAATATTGGCGATAGTATCTTCTTTCGCTCTCCCAATATCCTCCTATTATCCTCTGGACTAGTGCGTCTTCCACTAGTGTCGTTCCTTTCGCATTGACCAGTCGCGGCGGCCGATAGCGTCTTTCCTCTCGAGTGTTCCCCTTTTGAAGGTTTTGTGGAGGCCCCTTCAACACTGCGCAACTCACCCTCCAACACAGCTACTGGACCTCTCCTTGACAAATTTGGTCAAAGTGCCGAAGAATTCGAGGCTGTTTTTGTCGCAGGTATGTCCTTTGTTACTGGTCTGGTGCATAACTCATTTTCGTCCAGGGAAACATGTCCGCTCTCTTTCCTCGCTCATCTCTTGGCTCATTTCCCTCTCTGCAGATTCGAACTGCTTATTGCGGCACGTTTATTCTCAAGCTTTTCGTCCCTCACTTACAACCGTCCAGCTTCATGCGTTATATCAGTGTCAGACGTCCATGGTCCAGCTATTGGGTTCGTCATGTAGTTGTTGCGTCCATGCTCTTACAAATTGACAGTTATCGGCTCCCTTCTCTGCGATCTCCGTACGTCACGCAAACATCGAGTGAATTCGCATTCATCGTGGCTCAGTCCTGATACATGGTGGTTACATGCTTGTGCGTGGCAGTAGGATGACTCGAAGCGTCTATCTTGGTGAACCAATAGCTAGCAGTCTGCGCCGGTTCTTACCGTTGTCCAGGTGGTCATCCGGTCTTCAATTGTGCTGCGTTCGTGACTGGAGCCAGTTCCTTGGTGTCGATCTTCACCTATGGTCCTGTTCCCGAACAAGTAGCCTCTCTTTTCGTGGATAACTTTCAAGTTATCAGTGTGTTTGTCCGTGTTTCTCGTGTGTGCTTTCTTTGAATTCACAAGACCGTAGTTCGCCGTATTGGCGCTTTTCTGTGGGTTATATTGACGCGAATACTATCGCATCCTGATTGCTCCTTAGTCGTCATCCCCGAGTATATCGCAACCAGTTCCGCCCCACCCAAGATTGCCGAATTGGATCCGATTCAACCCAAGAACGTCGATTTGGAATCCTTCACTCCTGACGCCGAGGCACTTGACGCATCGGCCCTTGCTAGCTTCGAACCCGCAGAGGATCAACGTCGTCTCGACTACTGGTCTGCTTGGATTTTATTGGCGGTAACGCTTAGTGTAGGTCCCTTCTCGCGCACTCTGCCTCATTAATACATGCTGGCCAGGGTCTGCTCCCTATCGTTGGGTGGCTGACGAATAGTTCATTTCGTCTCAGACCGAGCGATGTATATGAAGAGGCCGTCGGCGCTATATTCTTGCCTCTCATCGCAAGGATTGCTGGTGTGTCTCTCTGCAGTCGAACCTGAAGCGACGTGACATGTATGATAGTCGTTCTTGCCAATCCCTATGAGATTGAAACTACGCTGGTCGCTGGGATTAATTCTAGCCCGGTACGGTGTCCGTCCTGCCACTTCATGCGCTGATCATTACGCCTATAGAGCACCCTGCTCCTCAATTTTCCGTGCGATTTTTTTTTTTTCTTTCTGCCTGCACTTACGAACCAGTATTCTTGTTCTCGTCGGATCATCGATTGGAAGCCCTCTGTCCATTGTCTTGGGTTATCAAACATCGATAAGCCTTGTGTTCACCAGTGAGCTCTCTATTCCGCGTCATACAAGCTAAATTCCACCAGTGATGCTTTTTGGGTTCGCAGAAACTCTCGGGAAGCCTGACAGAGTCGCGGCTTGGGGCTCCTTCGGTATGTCAGTCATCCTCATGCATACACACGGCGAAGCCTCATCTCTAGTGTTTTATTTCATACTTGCCGGCGGGTTGGGAGTTCCTGGCAGCAGCCTGCGTTTTGATTCTTGATTATTCTTTCTCCGAATCTAGCGGAACCTACACCTTCAAACGTTCAAGTTGTGTCCACGCCGATGAGCATGTAAACCGTGACGAACCCTGTTCTACTGGTGATAAGGAATTGTCTAGTAGTCTCGATCCCCGCTTGTTACTAGTATGTGCTTCGAGGAACACTCGATGGCTGCTCTGGGCTTGATGGGTTGTGGCCAGCTGTCAATGATTTGCTCAGGAAATATATAGTGCAAATGCGCATAGTATATTGTAATGGCGGGTCGTAGGTCTCCCTGACCACTTGAGTGCTGTTGTCGTGGTAGGTGTACTTTCATGGGTGGTGCACTGCCGTGTTGAGGTTGTCTGGTGGCGTGAAGAGCGAAGGATTGCGGGAATCCAGGCAGGTGGAGAGGCGGATGACGGGGAAGAGGGCTGCTCGGATATAGAGAAGGCGAGTTTATCAGCGGCAGGAAGGGACGCGGGGTCGAGTGAGCCACAGGACGTCCCAAAACTTGCGACATGAACACGACGACCTCGAGAGAGTGGATAAAAATCAACCACACCAAACATCTCCAGAGAAACCGGCGACACAACACTTCCCCAACAGGTAAATACCTCTCAGAAAGAATAATATCCCAAGGGAGCCAGCCATTACCCCGAGCTTGGATTGCTGGAGGTAACCGTACGATAGGGCGTCGAAGCTGCGTTCCTCCAAGCCACTCGAGGGTGTCGGCGGGTTATGCCCGAGGAAGGTGCCTGAGCGCTTTACATTTTGCCTTTCCCGCTATACTCTTGTCTGGGCCTGTACTTGTGAGCCAATTATCCTCTTAGGATTCGGTCCTTGACGCGTAAAAGGGCTGGAGCCGCAGCCAAAGGCAACTTGCGCAAATGAGAGGGTGCAAAAAAAGACTAGTGCGTCAGTTGACGTAGACGCGTACGGTCCCGATGCCTGAGCGCGGGCATTTTCCGCGCATATAAACCTTTTGAGATGGATTGCGGAGAGATGAATTGCGGAATGATAAATGCCAAAGTGGCTAGATGGTGGTCAAATAAAGATAGCGTTGAAGACGACGATGCTTCTTCGGAGACGATGAGCCCGGGGGCTAGTGAACAAGCAGGCAGCGTTGACGATAGCCTAAAGAATCGATATCAGGGGACGAAAGAGAGTTGTTGTCACGAGCATGCAAGTCTTTGTTCAAAACCATCATGGCGAACCGCCATCCCGTCGTGGTTACCCGGGCTTTGCCAGGAATACGCTTTAAATTGTCGAATTGGGCCATAGATGGGTAAAGCGAAAGAAGAACACGTTATTTGCCTCGCGGAAGCCGAGCCGCAGCTTATTAGCGTGTTCCTCAAATTCAGCCTGCCTTGCCTTCCGACCACCATCTACTCGCTCTATCCACATGGCAGCCGCAGTCCGTCGCAAGCCCGCTCCCGTTGTAGATATCGCCGATCTCGACGACCATGCGAGCACGCTGCCTAGCCGTCATTCGTTCGCACTGTATGCCTCCTCGCCACTAGCCCAAGCTACCCAGCCAGTCCATATAACATCATCACCCCCGCACTACACACGCCGCCGCACCCAATCCTCTATTGCTTCCTCGCCACCACCAACATCAACCAGCACAAGAGCTCGTCTCGCCCGTCTTCTTCTGCACCAGCCAAGGAAGCTCACCATATCTGGACCCTCGCCCGTCGAGTTCCCGACCGACCTGTTGCCAGCTGAGCTTGTTGCATTCAAGGCCTCGACGCGTCCAATGGTCCTCGTCGATCTTCCAGTACCCCCAGACCTCGCCTCGCCAGCCTCGACGCATTTTTCATCCTCTACGTCGTCCCGCTGTTCTGGCGAGACGCACGCGACGACGCCTCCAGTCTCGCCGACGGACAGCAAGCCTCCGTCGGAAATCGACAGTGGTGTGTCACGTTTTACTCATCTCGCACAGATATGCTCAAGTATTCTTTAACAGCAACCTCGTCTGTGCGTAACGGACCAGCTGACAGGTCCTGGTCCGTCGACGGGCACTCCGTGTCTCTCGTCGGTGCAACTTTACCTCGCGCCGCCCATACCGCATCTTCTCTACGTGCTCGGTCTCTCGGAAAACTATCCACATCACCGTCCGAGTTCAGCCGCGATACATGCGCTTCGTCCCTCGACGGACACACCCTCGATTCATCTCCGCGCAGACGACCTTCCGTACTCAAAAAATCACCTTCCCTCAGCGCATCCTTGAACTCGAAGCATTCAGCGCCGTCGCTCCCGCTTGCTCTACCAACGACAGCAGCCCTCGCGCGCGCCGCTCAACTCCCGCTTGTCTCACCCAATGGGATTCGCGTCCCGTTTGGTGTCCTCCTGGGCATGCCCCGCGAGTCGCTTGACCTCGGAGCAAGCGCCGTTGGTGTAGGGTCGGACGAGCATGTTCGTCGTACCCTGGTCGTGTTCTTGCGTCATTTCTGGTGTCCAAACTGCCAGGACTACCTCGTCGCACTTGCGGGAGGCGTTGGTGCTACAGAGGGTGGATGCAACTGTCAAGGCGAGCTTTTCCTCGAACATTCGATCGAGTCGACCAAGGAGGTTGAAAACGACACACACCTCCTCCTCATCGCGCCGGGCTCACACACGCTTGCCGGACGATATCTCGACTCCTTCAAGTTCCCATTGCAGTCCATTGCCAGTGTACGCATCTTCGTGGATCCGATGCCCGCTGAAGGCGTCTATGCCGCGCTTGGAATGGGTTGGGATGGTGCCATTCCTCCAGTGTTGTCGTCGCCCGTTGATGAGGTCTCGACATGTGGCCAAGAGACGTTCGAGAACAGCGCTGGACACGGATCCATGTCGCTTGACGAATTTGCTGACCCAGATGCAGCTCCGACCTCGTATATCACACATGGGACGCTCTCAGGGATTGGCTCAGTATTGCTTCGCTGCGCTGCGTTCAGGACTACCGGTTTGGGCAAAGGGCGGTGATATCAGGTTGCTAGGTGGGGAGTTCGTTTTCGAGTGCGGGTAGGTTCAAGCCTTTTGTTTTTCTGGTACTCATTTTTTACTTGTAGTGCCCACGGGAGCTTGCGTTGCACATACGCTCATCGAATGCAGAATCCCCGTGGACACGCTTCAGTTGAGCGTGTACTCGCTGCGGCTGGTATGCGTGTGTCATCGCCGGTGCCAGGGTCTATGGGAAGCTGGAGATGGAGGAAGAAGGGTTTAGCTGCGACAATCTCTCGCTCAGTATCTGCACTGGTCCTTCCGCAATCGACGTCCACTTCCGAAGTCGCAGAGGCACTGCCGCGATCCGCGTCGGTTGTTGGAGTGTGCCCCAGCGCCATACCAGCATCCCCGTCTACTATCCCGAGGTCAGAATCCTACACCACCAGTGCCGCCAACGCATTGGCGGGCAGGCTCGGGAGGATTCTTCCATCGATTTGCCGGACCGCGTGGTGGACGACCGCCAACGAAACAGAGTCAAACTCGCGAACACGCTTCGATCCCGCGCTCTGCTTCGACCCCAGCAACGATGGCGTTGTTCGCTCGCGCAGCGGAACGAGTAAGCGTCATTTTGGAAGGGATCCACGAGGACGAGTCGCAGCCCCAGCAAGGAAAGCGTGAGGCGGCGATCCCTCCGACATTGTCTGCGTCGTCCTCGCGTCCCTGGGCCCTCGCTGGTGCTGCAAATTCGTGCGAGTCGTTGGTGTCGTCCATCTCGTTCCGCTCGGTAACCTTCACTACCAAGGCGCAATCGCAGTATACGACCTCGTCGGCAATGACGGAGGAGGACAATGACCTGGATGGGTATATGTCGGGCGATGAGGCGGACGATGAGGGGAAACCAGGTGTTGCGTTCCCGCTCAAGTCATTGGGGTCGGCGTCCGACTGTGGGCATGCTGTTAAATCTGCGATCCGTACGCGTATACGAACGAGCTCCGAGTCGACCCGGCAAGCAGCGGACGATGCGGACCAGCACAACACGTGGGAAGATGTCTGGATGCGTGCTCGGGCACTGAGTTTGGTGCGGCTGAAGGCAAGGAAAGATGTGCGTCGGGGCGTCGTGGGGATTGAGCCGGCGAAAGCCTCTTTCTAGTGTTGTACTGTAATTTTCTCGATATACTATGAGGTACAATATGCCCTATGATCTATTTTACACTTTGTATGTACTGCGAGAGAGAGACGTGAGGAATTCGTTTCGGGTACTCATGTGAGTTGAGTCAGCAAACGAACCGAGTCACGGTTCGCCGCGGCCAACGTCATACGAAAATGGATGTCTAGCTATCGCTGAAGAGTTTCTTGAGATAGTCTCCGGCCGCCTGCTTCAACGAGGCATCCAGAACAGGACTCCCCAGCACCTCCTGAACGGACATTAAGCAGACACCCACTAAGCGAAGAGAAAACACTCACAATAGCCCGGTCCGCCCGCGCCTTGATGTTCGCAGACTGTTTATTATGCTCAAACTCCGCCTTCTCCCTCTCAGTCCGCAGCCTCTCTGTCTCCCTCCGATACGCGCTTTCCTTCTCTTCCCTCTCTTCCCGCCGACGCATATACTCCAACTTTTGCTTGCCGGTCTGCGTTTGCATTTGGAGGAACTGCAAATACGCAGTGATCATTCCTTGTGTTAGAGGAACGTTCACGATCGACTGGTCTGACCCGGATCCAGAAACGGCGAGCGGGACGACCGGCGGGGGTACCGGTGTTTGAACAGGGGGAGCAGGTGGAGGCGATGGATGGCGGGTGATGACTGGTGGAGGGGGGTCCCGTAGTGTTTGGTGAGGGCTGATATAAGAAGGAAGGGTTTGCGGGTGTGGATGTTGGTGAAGTTGGTGTTGATGTTGAGGCATCGGCGGAGGTGGATGGGTGTTCATGGGGTGTGATGCTTGCGGGGAGTCTGAATAGTCCAGTGTTTGTTGGTCGTCCTCAATGTCAGCGTCATCGCCCATCCCATTCGTGGGTCCTCGACCCTGAGCTGGTATTCGCATGACAGCAACAGGATCACCATGCCATCTAAAATCGCGTCAGTATATTAGCAGCAGAAAGAAGCGGATGATACTACCTGCGATAGAAGAGATCGTACCTGGCCAGCGTTAGCCTTGATTCTCTTAGAGACAGACAAGAAAGCACACCAGCCGATACGATGCCAATGGTCGATGACCCGCGCCGAGATATTCCCCACATCGCACCCTCCTCGCCGCGCAATCGCCAGCCGGCGCTCATACTCCCGAATTCGATCAGCTTCGCCTTGTGCGCTCACCGGCCCCGTCCCTGCTTGCTGGTGGAAGGTTTCGAAGGCGTAAATTTGCTTGAACAGATTGAAATTGCGCTCATAGCAGCCCTTGAGTGCCTGATACGTCTTCTTGTTGCCAAACACCTCCACAGAGCACTATAACATGGTCAGCGACATGGGACGATCTGAGAAGAAACAGACGCGCCTCTCGCAGGCACGAATTCTTTGTCGCACGGAGTGCGTTCCAATGGTCATCGTGCGTAGGACCCATAAGCCATTGGAATAACAAAGTCTTCTCGTCGTCCGTCCAGTGTTTCGCCCCTGCGCCACTCGAATCGTCGTAAGATTCCGTCGTTGTCGTTGCGGTCGTTTCCTCGACCTCCCTCCGCCGCTTCGACACATGCCCATTCAAGAGACTCTCCGGCTGCTGTTGCGGTTGTTTCCGCTTCGCCGCAGAGGAAGGCCCCGGCGCATTCACGAAAGTCAGTGGCGAGCCATGCTGTTGTGTGGCTGTTGTATTCGTCGGAGGGGACTGGCTCTGTGAAATGCGGTGGTAGTTGTCTGCTGCAGATTGCGGTTGCCGGTTGTAGGTCGACTGGCCGTTCATATGGCCATGAGTTGGTCCCAATGCTTGCCCGATGCTCTGATGAGTCTGAAAGGGCGTCTGGAGGGCATGGATTACCATGGAACTGAGCTAAGTGAAAGGTCTATACCGCGTTGGGGTTCTCAGGGAGGGGCATGTCCCTGCGGTCGGCGGACAGATGCGAGTACATCGCCGACTTGCTGTAACTTGGTTGTTGAGGAACGACATGGACGACGGTAGACTGGACTGACCGTGGGTCGACCATCGTCGGCTCGGTCGTAAACGTGAACTGGTCGGAGCTGGTCTGGCACAGTTTGATGTCACAAAATACAAAAGTTCATACGTCTACATCGACTACAGAGCCTTCTGCGTCTTGCTCTCCATCTTCCTCACTCTGGCTCGCTCGCTGCCATGCAGCTGCAATCGTGGCCATAGCCCCACCCCTCGGTACCTCGATTTCCTCCATCTTGATCGTCTTGATGACCGGCGCAGTCCGGTTCGGCTCGTCACACACTAGTCTCCTCGTGTCCAACCCGTTGGCTTGGTGCGACGATTCTTGTGCACATGTCGGCGACGGTGTTCGATGTGAAGAAGTCGTAAGTGGCGGTGGTGTCGAGGGCGGTCCTTCTTCTGTATGCGGTTCTTCGGGTGAAGACTCGACTCTCTGCCGTTTGTTGGGCGACGAAGCCTCGTGCGATCGCAGTCGTCGTCGTTTTCCTTCGTGCTCTTCCTCGCTCTCTTGTTCTTCTTCAGCCACTTCCAATACCTTCTTCCTACTACTTCCTGGGGGTCGTCCTCTCCCGCGTCGTGGCGTCAGCGCGGGAGTACGCACCGGCGTCGTGGTGATAGACAGGTTGCTTCGACTGCGTAAGGTTCGCGGAGTATCCGTTGCAAGCGATGCCGCAAATGCACGGTCCCTCTCCATCTGCTCGTCCTCGTTATCCTCCTTGAGTGCTCCAAACAACTCTTGAGAGGTCAAGCGGAGCAGTAGCGGCTCCGCTAGGCGTCGCAGGTGTCGACGGCAAAAGATGATGAGCAAAGCCGTTCACAAGCCCGTCCGCCCTCTTGGCAGCGAGCCTCTCTGTGGTCAAGAGTGTGCTTGTGTCGGCTGCGGAAATTGCCTCCGTCTTGTTCATCGTCGCCAGAACATACGGACTCCATTGTAGCTTTTCCGGCTTGAGTTGCAGATAGCCCTTGGATTCCCAATTCCTGAGATATTCGGCTGCTGTGTCGCGGTCCCAGGATATCTCGTACTCCATTGGCGCAACAAAGGGTTTGTCCGACTCGGCGTCATTGGCTTTATCCTTTGTTTGGGTGCGCTGCAGATGCCGCCGCGCAATGCCGTTCTTGCGGCCCTTCGGGTATTTGATCGATTGACCGGGGGAGGGCTTGATTCGCGGTGGTGTGACGTCTCGGACAGTAATCAGGTTTTGCTGTGTCAATGTTGCGTGCACATCCTCCATCGTCATGGAAGTCGCGAGGCAGATATCTAAACATCCGAGTTAGACATATCAGATAGGCCGAACAAGCACCCCACCTTCTAGCCGAGGATGGTCCGGTGCGGTCGAGAGGTACCGCATTACAGCCAACAGCCAATAGTTTTTATATCCCAACGCACCCAAGCCAGAAAGTGGCTTTTCAGGGGATCCCAAACGATGTTCTTTCTTGGATAGCAAGTAGCCTTTAAAAGGACTCGAATAAGCATGAGACGTGCAGATGAAAAAGCTTGACGCACTAAAATCAATGAGCAAGTTGCCCCATCCTTGTCGTTGCCGCACGGGAAGGGTCATGATACAGCTGACATTATAGTCTTTTGGACTCCTTTTCTCCTTGCTGAAGTAGCCAACAAAACGGGCACCCATGTCGTCGACCTCGGTCATGACATAGAAGAGAAATGGCTCGACGTCGTAGAACAGAGACTTGTGGTCTAAGAACATCTTCGACAGCAAACACAGGTTCTGGCAGTATATCTGGATGACATAATCAGAAAGGGATATAAAAGTCTGCGGACATTCGCGCGCACCTTGTTCTTACGCCCATCAACCTCGAAAATTGACACGGCTTGATCGCGGTAAATCTCGTCACCAGGCGGGTTCCGACACTTGCACTTCATCTGCATAGGTTTAGACCGTGCAACAGATGGATAACAGGCCATACCCGATGTCGGTTGGAGCCGAACCGACTCTTCATGTATTTCAAGCAGAACTCGCAAATCCACAACCGTCCATCCGGGATATTCGAGTACTCCTCGGGGAACGGCGCGTTGTACCAGGTCTCGATGTCGTATTGTCCGAACCGGATGTGGGTGATGCGAAGCGGCGCCGGAACGGAAGGATCGTGGGTGGGTCGTACTCCAGAGGTCGAGGATGGTGCGGGCGATGCTGATGGGGAAGCTAGCGGCTGTTGTACATTGGAAGATCGGAGGGGCCGCGAGGATGGGCCAGCTTCTGGAGTTTCAGAGGCTTGCATTGGTCGAGGAGGTGGTGGCGGTTTTAGCTTGGCCTAATTCGAGGTGAGCTTGGAGAGCACAGCGTGAAAAAGAGCCAAACATACCTCCGCAATTGCACGACTGCGATCAAACTTTTGTTTGTCGGGCGGGGCAATTGCCGTCTTCGTCGTGTCCCGCTCAGTGGGCGCAAGAATGTCGTCAAAAAGGCCACGGGGCGGCTCTTCCTCCTCTACTTTCTTTCCTCTGTCTTTTGGTGGCAGGCGCAACCGGACACTCAGTTTTGACGGAGCTGGATGGGGAGGCTGAATCCGAATACGTTTTGCTGGAGACCGAGATGGAGAAGGTTGTCCGTTGGCTCTTTTCTTCGGTGATTTTTGACGCGCCTTGGAGCGACTGACGCTGACGGGTTGGCTTACGGCAACAGACGCCTCCTCACCCTCTTCGGAATCCTCGTCGTCACTAGACCGCGCTCGCGCTTTCCCTTTGCCTTTGCTCGCCCTGGAAGATCCTGCCCCACCGGACGAAGATGCCACGGACATTTCTCTCTCGGTGGGAACAGCGTCTGGGCACATCGGACAGAACCAATCGTCTTTCGGTGTGCTTTCCACGGCGGGCTCGAGGCAATCCATATGCCACCCTAGAAAAACTGTCAGCATACAACAATCGCCAGTATCGAGCCTCACGAACCTCGGTCGCAAGCGTCACAGAACAGTACTTTCGCCTGTTATCGCGCTCAGTAACATGCAGAAAGGAGCACGCACAGACTCACATCGTCTCCCTTCTCGTGGCATATCTCGCATTTCTTACATTCCGCACACACCCAGTCATACGTCGACGTCACGTCCCAGACGCGAGGACGAATGCCAGAGGCCGTGAGACAGTCAATATGGCCTAGACGACCCAGTGAGTATCTCGGAACGTGATTATTTTATTGCACTCACTGGTCGTATCGCACTCCGGACAAGTAACCGCGCGTTCTGACTGTGCTTTCGAGTTCTTGACAGGAAGCGTGCATTTATTACAATGTCGCTTGCGGCTGCGGGCTTTGGGAGTTGGCGAGATGGGTGCGGGAGGTTGATTGGCGTCTAGTTGCAGCGGCTCATACTCCGGCTCGTCTTGGAAGGGCAGGCCCTGCGGCGCTTGGGAGTACTGGCTGAATATTGAGGGTTCTTCGGCGCCTGGAGGGTCTGGATGGGGCTTGGAAATGATCAGCGAACGCGACGCGTAGTTAACGGCAGAATAGAGGGATTGTCGGGTACTTACTTGGGTATCTGAGCTATCCTCAGGTGGGACTAATAGCTCTGGGTCGATGGGGGGTCCTTCAAGCGCTGGGTCGATGGGAATGGGGTTGTCGCCGGCAGTGGATTGGGCGCCATATTCGTCGGCCAGGAGCTGTTCGGGCATGACAGGACCGTTCATAATCTGCAGCGGCAACGTCGGCCAGCGTCGCCGTTGTAGTGTGATCTGAGGACGGCCGGCGGCTGGACGTCGAAGCCAACGGTGAGCTGTTTACGCGTGTTGATTTCGCAAGACTGATGAAAAATGACAATCATGTAATCTCGATTCTATCTAGCAATGCGGGATCTCGTCTTGAAGGACTATCTAGTAACTCGACAATTCGATAGCAAATGCAACGGCCAGCTTCGAAAAACTACGAGGAATTGAGTATAACGACAGCGTCAGGATCGAGACACCTGTACTGAAGCATGTGGTCGAAAGAAAATTCGGGAGTGATGTCGAGAAGATCTTCAGTGCCATGAATATCTATCGGAAGCGTCGAGAAAGCCGTTGGGAATGTGAAAAGCGAGATCGTACGGGAATTCGCGTTCTTAAATTGGCTCTCTAGCGGGTGACAAGACTGGTATCCGGCCTCCTTCCAGCTCTGGTGATCGCTGCTTGGACCTTTGGGGTAGAAGTCGCGGACCCAGGGGATCTCAACTGCGCCGCCAGTCAAAGGTTCCTCTGCTAGACCAACAACACTCACTATACCGGTCAATGACCAAGACCAGGAACTCGGTTAGCTCCGCGTCGACCTGGTTCTCGTTACCGATGACGGCAATTTCTTCGCGCGTACCGGCTTTCACGAAAGCCTACTAATAATGAGTAAATGCGGCCAACAAAGTGCATTGGGGAGCAAACCGTCATGTCGAACTGAATCATGCCTCGCACCTCCTTGCCCGCCTCTTCAAAACGAGCAGCAAGCGCCTGTGAATGCATGAGGGTATCTTCTTCGAAGACAATCAATTTTTCTGACTCTCGAGCCACGGAGCCCTCCCTAGTATGTGTCCAGTATGATCAACCACAGAAGAAGACAGACCACAAACCTCTTCGCCGGCGTAAAAATGAAACTCTACCGGGGAAAGAGGGACATAGCCCGCAAGCAGAAGCCCTGCAGTATTAAGCGTCAGTAGCAATGTTTGCCGACCGAAGGGAAAGGCTGCCTCGATAGGCTTCAAGGATGGTGACCGTTCCCGAGCCGTCGTCACCTATCACCTATGATCAACTGCACGGTCCTAACCAGGAGCTGCAGGGGTCTGTACTCACCCGCACCAGGAGCTCTGAAGGTAACGTTCTCGTGATTAATGCTATCAATATGTGCTCCTAGAACAATAGTAGGATCTGTAGCCAGCGCGTCGAGAGGTGCAATACGGATCACCTGTAGACAAGATGAAGCAACACATTAGAAGAGTTGAACATTGACGAACGATGGAGTTCTGCTTCCAGGCATGCTTGACAGACTCGATAGTGATGAGCGCCTTCTGCTCCTCGCTTGCCAACTCTTCTGTGTACGCGAGAATCTTGGAGTACAGCCAGTTCGACGCGGCTGCTCCAGTGTCCGATGTATAATATCGGGTATGGTAAGACGTGAGGTGTTTGAGGTTAGCTCTCGGTTCAGCTGTGGAAAGCAGCGGCAGGACGTCCGCAACGATGGTGGAGTTGGGAGCTGGGATAAGAGAAGCGGCGTTTCGGCGTGGTCCCGAGGAAACGTGTGTCGGTGCTACACACAATCGAACTCAGCGGAATAATGTGGCAAAGGGTCCATCGTACATATCCATAAAGTCCCAGCCTGCAGCCTTGACTTGGAGTTTTTCGTGTTCAGTCATCCATGTCGCGGCGCGACCATCCGACAATTGCACCAGTCGAAGGTTCGTTGAAGTCGACTTGAATTCCTGGAGAGTTTGAACAGTCCGAAAGGCCAGGCGGTTTTGTTACCATTATCCACAGAGTTTTGAAGTGGAATCTGCTCCTTGTACGACGCGACGCAAGCAGCAAGCACAACAGTGGCAAGAATACGAGAGAACATGGCGAATAAAGGCTTAGGGCTGCGGCGCCTTTTAATGGTAGAGACTTTGCAAGCTTGATGATCAAAAGGGGTGCGCAGTGAGGAACTGCGAGCAGATTTGAACTGCGCATATAAGAGACTGATGACTCGGACCGTGTGACAATTCGCGACTTGCGATTGGCGGCCAACTTTTTGTATGCATCGTTGGACTCGACGATGCTTTGCGACCGCCGCGCGCGTCCCCCAGACGGTCATTGAGAAGGTGGTCCAGAGGTATTCTGTTGGGCTCCCTCCAGGAAAGCTCGTCAAGGCTGGCGACTATGTCATGATACGTCCAGAGCATGTTATGACCCACGACAACACTGGGCCCGTCATATCGAAGTGCGTTCTATAGCTCTCACTCAGTGCTCATGCTAAAATAACCCAGGTTCAAGTCGATTGGCGCGACAAGTGTACACAACCCAGTCCAACCCGTCTTTACTTTGGACCACGACGTACAGAACCGGTCAGCCAAGAATCTGGCAAAATATGCTTCCATAGAAGAATTTGCGCGTCGCCATAATGTCGATTTCTACCCAGCTGGACGCGGAATCGGCCACCAAGTTCTTGTTGAAGAAGGGTACGCCTTCCCGCATACACTCACTGTCGCAAGCGACAGCCACAGCAACATGTACGGCGGTGTTGGTTGCGTTGGGACTCCAATTGTTCGTACCGACGCTGCTGCTCTCTGGGCGACAGGAAAGACGTGGTGGCAGGTTCCTCGCATGGTCAAGGTTGAGCTTCGGGGAAAGCTCGCACCAGGCGTCACTGGCAAAGATGTTATTGTAGCCCTTTGCGGGTATTTCAACAAAGACGAGGTTCTCAACGCCGCCATCGAGTTTACCGGCGACGGCGTTTCGACTCTTGCTGTCGATGACCGGCTCACAATCGCCAACATGACCACAGAATGGGGCGCCCTGGTTGGCGTGTTCCCCGTCGACGAGACGTTGCTCCAGTGGTACGACCGCATGCTAGCCAAGCTCGAACTTCGGACATTCTCTTCGCCAGAGATGGCGGCCCTCATACCTCCGCCTCCAGAACACCCCCGCATCAACCGCCCGCGCCTTGAAGGCCTTCGTTCAACGCCAATACACTCCGACCCCGACGCTCAGTACTCCTCACACCTGATCTTCGACCTCTCCACCCTCGTACCGCACGTATCAGGCCCAAACAGCGTCAAAGTATCCACGCCCCTCCCCACTCTCGAGGCTGCGCGAATCCCAATCCAGAAAGCGTACCTCGTCAGCTGCACAAACTCACGCGTATCCGATATCGCCGCTGCCGCTGCCGTCATGCGCGGAAACAAGGTCGCTCCCGGTGTCGACTTCTACATCGCAGCAGCCAGCTCCAATGTGCAGATGGAATCCGAGAAATTGGGTGATTGGGATGCCCTCATTCGCGCGGGAGCCAAGGTTTTACCTGCCGGCTGCGGTCCGTGTATCGGGCTAGGTACAGGTTTGCTGAAAGAAGGCGAAACAGGTATTAGTGCGACGAATCGCAACTACAAAGGTCGGATGGGCCATCCGAAAGCTCAGGCGTACCTTGCCAGTCCAGCCGTCGTCGCCGCCAGTGCCGTCAACGGATACATAAGCGGCCCCGCCTCACTCGACCCCGCGTCCCTTCCTGCCGCTGATAAACTGGCTTTTTCTATATCCGAGCAACCCTCTTTCCCTGCCGAATCGTCATCCGCCTCTTCACAGATCAACGAACCCCTCCTGCCCGGATTCCCGCAATCTTTCAGCAGGGCCGCTCCTCTTCACACCGCAAGACAACCTCAACACGGACGCGATCTACCCGGGGAAGTACACCTACCAAGACGACATCACTCTCGCGAGGCAAGCGGAAGTGGTCATGGAGAACTATGACCCGTCGTTCTCTGATCTTGTTGCCTCTCTCTCACGGAACCTGCCCTCCCGTGACAACGGCAGGGCTCCAGGCATCATTCTCGTTGCGGGATACAACTTTGGGACGGGTTCATCCCGCGAACAAGCAGCGACAGCACTCAAAGCTGCCGGTGTGCCTGTTATCATCGCAGGCTCATTCGGAGATATCTTCAAACGCAACGCCATCAACAACGGACTCGTCTGCTTGGAGAGTCCAGAGCTCGTTGCGGAACTGACAAAAAGATATGCACAGGGCGGAACTCGAGGTGCTGGTGGCATCCAAGGAGAGCTAACTGTGAACCGAAACATCCAGGTTCAGGTTCGCATGGACGACGGGAGGGTAGTAGTGAGTGGCGATGGACTGGACGCAGTGTACTACATCAAGCCAGTAGGCCCTAGCGTGCAAGAGCTCTGGGTTTGTGGAGGACTGGAAGGATATATCTTGAAGGAAATTCACTAGCAGTAGAGTAACAGACTGGAAAAAAAGTACCTTAGTGTTTTGTAGTCGTGTTTCTTGTATCCAGAAGATTTCGTATGTTGCAATGCTCGGACAATGGGACATGGAATGTGAATTTAGTGTAATTGATCATCGACATGCAACATCAAGTGTACGTGGTCCCATTGGATGCAGGCTGGCAGGAGCTCCAAGCCCGCTCGCAAGTAGTACGATATAAAACACTAAAGGTGAGGCGTCGTGTGCACATGAGGATTAATGACATACAGAGTGATCCACAGGCCTTGTTTCTATCAGGCTTCCCGTGCATGTCCGTCGCCCAAAAAAGGCTCACTGTGGGTGGAATTTTAGCTCGCCGGATACAGGAGACAGACAGCCCACTGGTAGTAAAAAGAGCGAAGAATGCTGGGGGACCCAAGACAATGGGCAGAGGCCTTCCGATCGATGAACCGACGATAACAAGAATGCTGGCCGTTCGTGAGCGCAGGGAGAGAATAAAACCAGATATTCGCACGGAAAACTGAGGAGCAGGGTGCTCTATATGCACAATGATCAGGGCACGAAGTGGCAGGACGGACACCATACCAGGCTAGAGTTAATCCCAGCGAGCAGTGCAGTTTCAATCTCATAGGGATTAGCAAGGACGACTAGAATACAAGTCACGTCGCTTCAGATTTGACTGCAGGGAAACACATACCAGCAATCCTTGTGATGAGAGGCAAGAATATAGCGCTGACGGCCTCTGCATATACATCGCTCGGTCTGAGACGAAACGAACTATTCGTCAGCCAGCCGACGGTGGGGAACAGACCCTAGCCAGCAGGCGTCAATGATGGAGAGTGCGCGAGAAGGGACCTACACTAAGCGATACCGCCAATAAAATCCAAGCAGACGAGTAGTTGAGACGACGTTGATCCTCTGCGGGTTCGAAGCTAGCAACGGCCGATGCGTCAAGTGCCTCGGCGTCAGGAGGAATGAAGGATTCCAAATCGACGTTCTTTGCTTGAATCGGATCCATGTCGGCAATCTTGGGTGGGGCGGAACTGGCCGCGGTATACTCGGGGATGACGACTAAGGAGCAATGAGGATGCGATAGTATTCGCGTCAATATAACCCACAGAAAAGTGCCAGTACGGCAAGCTATGGTATTGTGAGTTCAAAGAAAGCATACACGACAGCACTAACAAACAAACTGATAGCTTGAAAGTTATCCACGAAGAGAGAGGCTACTTGTTCGGGCACGGGCCCATAGGTGAAGATCAACAGGAAGAAACTGGCTCCAGTCGCGAACACAGCACAATTGAAGACGGGATGACCACCTGGACAACGGTGAGAACCGGCGTGGATTTGTCCAACCATCGACTCGCCAAAATAGACGCTTCGAGTCACCCTACTGCCACGCACACCCATGTAACCACTATGTATCAGGACTGAGACACGATGAATGCGAGCGTATTCACTCCATGTTTGCTCAACGTACGGAGATCGCAGAGAACGGAGCCGATAACTGTCAAAATTGTGAGAGTGAATGCAACAAGTGCATGACGAACCCAATGGCTGGACCATGGACGTCTGACACTGATATAACGCATGAAGCTGGGCGGTGGTGAGTTCAGGGACGAAAAGCTTGAGAATATACGTGCCGCAATGAGCAGTTCAAAACTGGAAAGAGAGAAGTGAGCCAACGGCTGCGCGAAGAAGGAGAGCGGTACATGTTTCCCTAAGGGAAAAATGAATTAAGGACGAGACCAGTAACAAAGGACATACCTGCGACAAAAACAGCCTCGAATTCTTCGGCACTTTGACCAAATTTGTCAAGGAGACGTCCAGTAGCTGTGTTGGAGGGTGAGTTGCGCAGCGTTGCGACGAAGGGCCTCCAAAAAACCTTCAAAAGGGGAACACTCGAGAGGAAAGAGGCTATCGGGCACGCCGCTGGTCAATGCGAGGGAGAGACGTCCCAAGTTGAAGACGTACTAGTCCAGAGGAGAATCGGAGAATATTGGGAGAGCGAAAGAAAATACTATCGGCCAATATCAGTCGAAGATGATTTCGAGAGGCCGCCTGCGCACAGAAATGGGAACCAGGACCAATAGGATATTCGTGGCTACGATTCATGAACTAAGAGCAGATGTCGGACGAGGCAACACACCCGAGCTCGTAAGAATGGAGCGCAGAGTGAAAGACATTGCATTGTTATGTGCCCCAAGAGCCGTAGAGGGCGTCTCGCCTTTTGCGTCGACGATGGTTGAGGGCATCTGTTAAGCTTAGACGGCAGATAGGGGTCAGCGCCATCCTCACAGGGATGGTACATTTACTATTAGAAGCAGATTCAGGGTGGTGGTACAGATGCGGCGAAAATACATTAGTCCATCCTAGAGTCCAGGGCTCCAGACGCTGCGTTCGAGATGTTCACGGTCGAACCGCTCCCGCAGAACAGCCAGCCTCGAGCGGTACTCGTCCACTCCGATATACGCACCACACATCCTCCGTTTGCCGGTAAACGCAGAACGACCATGTAAAACGCGGTGATTGTCCACAACTATATGCAATTAGAGAGTTGACACGAGGGACCAGGCGGTACGCACTAACGGCTGTTCCGGGACCGAGTTGAACCCAGTACTCCGAGTCGGCGCTGGTGAGGAGCTTGTGCCATATTCGGATGGCAGCATACCACTCCTCGACTTGTTGCGGCTCTAGATGGCTCATCACGCTGCGGTGGTCGTTGTTCCACCGTACTTGAGTGAGATCACCCGAGACGGGATCGTGGCTGAGCACGGGATATCCGCCAGGCGGGTACGGATGGTACAGTGTCCGAGGCTTCGCCGGCAGCGTGTGCGGGAACGGTGACGCGCGCGAGGAGGGCATAGGCGTCTGGGTGCAGTGCTTTGAGGATGGAGGCGACGTAGAAGCCGTCGACGAGAAGCGTCGATCCGCCCGTGCCCTCGGTGTGTGAGAGGAGATGGAAGAGCTGCAAACCACAAGGATCGGTCTAGATAGCCGGTCAGTTCAGCAGTTCAACAAGGATATTGGCGCGAACGAAGTAGGTATTGTCCGTGTGTGCACCAAGCGCGATCGTTGTGTATGCGGTATCCCCCTTTGCCAAGTCGGAGGTAAAGTCCCAGAACTTGCCGTCTACAAGAAATCAGATGGATGAAACGCACGGGGAAAAGACGAACATTGTGTTTCACGAATAAAACCTATTCGTTGGGACAACTCTTCCGTAGCTTCTGGCGTTGGCGGTACACCAGATACAAAGCACACCCCAAACCGATCCTGAATCGGTTGAATTATATCCAACAAGGTGGAGGATGGAAGCCCACGATATTCGACAGCCACTTGTGCAGTCCTCGGTCGTCTTGCGCCATCGCCTCCTCGTAGGTAACCGTAGGCGGCGAAGTCAATATTTTCGAGCCCCATAGAATCTTTCTGCATCATATTAGTCGAACTTGGGGCCGATAACGTAGCTCACTCGTGCGGAGGCGCCTTTGCGTCTGCAATCTTGGGATCATAAGAGTTTTGTCGAAGCCAGGACCAAGGATATAAAGATTCATGGGGTTGTGAAGATGGCCATGATACAAGCAAACCCTCCGGGGTCGGCTCTACCTTGCTGGGAGTGATTCCCGGTGGAATCTGCGAGCATTTAGGGCGTTGAGATGAGATAGAGATATTACCAACCTCGAAAGTATTGACGAGTCGTTGTTTTGTTACCTGGTGGAAACATTGCGGGCAGCGGCAATGATCCCGGAGCCAAATATTGTGACTTGGAGAAGGGATTAAGCTGAAGTACATCGACGTGGAAAGAACGCACAATCGGGACCACATCTTTGTATCCCAGCCGATTGCAACCTTCTCGGGGCCCATGCTTACAGTCGGCAATTCATTCTTGGAGACTTGGATTGTCCTTGCGGCTGCTGCAGAAGGGGTCGCGAAGCCCCGAGATAAGCGCAGAGGGCGCACAAGGCTCCGCATTTGTCTCCCGCAGTCAGACTGTGAAGTCAGGCTATGAGAGAGTTGGGGGGACGCCTGACATAACAGTCTGATCGTTGACACGCCCCGTTATCCGTACCTCGGGAACAAGCCATTGCCCTAATTAGGAAGTGCCCGTTCTCACGCCTGCTTTGCCCGTCCCCCGTGTCCTCACCGTCGTCCCCGCCCAGTTCTTGACCCAACAACGACCGGAGAACCTCCTAGGGCTATCAAATTCCTTCCCCGCTGCAATAGCATCGAAAACAATAGAAATATGGCGTTAATTAATCAATACACGCCGTTCTTGCTACTACTCGTCCGCCTGTTTGCGCGGCAATGCACGAAATCCTCGCGCCTTCGTCCTGGTGAGACTCCGGACGGCCACGCAAGCACCATTAGCTTGATTGATAACCACGACATTCTTGTCGATGATCAAGACCTCGATGGACGTGCCGTCGTGCCAAACGAGCGGTAGAGTCTTTGGTTCCTTCTTCCTCTTCCTCTCTGCCTCCTTCTCCTTCAGTTCTACCTTCTTGAGGACGATCTCCTGCTTCAGCTCAATCAGAAAGTGCGACAGCGACAGCTGTGATTCTCTATCCAGATGCTTCAAGAACGGCTCGATAATCCGGACGATGCGGACATCCTTGGCGTCCTCAAACGTGTGAATCGAGTCAAGAAGCTCCTCGATGCAGTCGTCGTCGAACATCGAGCTGGGACCGCCAAGATAACGTGGCGCGGGGACCGTATCGCTGTATAGCCGAGCACGAAAGCCTTGCAGCTGCGGCACCGCCCATGCACGAATGGCTTTCGTGATTTTCTCCTCCTGTTTTGGAGCATACTCGGGTGTGTAAGCCGTCGTCTTCCGTTTACGTTTCGCCTTCCCACTGGCTACAACGGCTTCCGGGATGCAGCGACTGCACCGTCCGCAGGGCCCGTCGAGCTTTCCATTGGCGTACATGGTGTCGATGGCCAAAACGATGCAGCTTGTAGTGAGCAAGCGAGCCACATCAAGTGTCAAAGCTGTTGTCGGCGCTATTGCTTTCGGCTTGGCTGCAGAAGGGAGTGCATCGAGCTCCCTGGCATGCTCGAGCGTCTTTGCACCATGATACCATATGATTCGGGGTTCAACATCCTCTCTTCCTGCGCGATTAACCCGACCACCCTTTTGCAGCAACTCGTCCGGGTCCTCAATGTCCACCGAAGACAATTACGTCTAGTACCCCCGGCGGATTCCACCCAACGCTGAGCGCATCCGTGCTAACCACCACTCGAACCTTGCCGGCCTCCATGAGCTCCAAGGTTCGCTGATTGAAGTCGAAATCGTAGAGCGAGGTGTAGACCCGTATCTTGTCCAGAATCTTGGTCCAGTCGCCATTGGTATGCGCCTTTCGCAGAAGATAGCAAGCAACTCGAAAGCTGAGAGATACGGTTTTACAGAACACAACGGTGCGGCGACCGCTCTCGAGTACGAAGTCCAGGTCGGGAAACAATACACCCCCGATTCCCGAAGACAATGGCCGGAAGATGAATTGCACGTTGGGGCGTCGATTTGACTTGTGAATAATTCGTAAAGTGTGGCTTTCGAAGGCCAGACTTTTACTGATCATGTCCCAGGGTTCCCCGGCTCGAAGTGTTGCGGTGAGGCCAAGGACCGGCGTACGACCAAGGCCACGATGCGGGAGACGATGGCGGACTTGTCCGATGTGAACAAAGGCCGGACGGAAGGTCTTTCCCCAGTGAAAAAGCAGATGGAGCTCGTCAATCCCTAACGCTGCGATCCGCGCAAAGAAGATTTTTTGGGCAAGCAACTGGCCAAAGCCCTCGGCACGCAGCTGCTCGGGCGAGAGGATGACGACCGATGGCTTGTCCACCGCCGCATCCCAGATGTTCTGGTTTTGCGACGCAGCCTCGGCGATCGTGTCGGCATTGATAACTAGTGAGTCGACCCCCGCCGCTTTCATTCGATTATCCTAATGAGTAATCAGGCGCCGAAAAAAAACACGCAAAGTGAAAAGTGTACTATTTCTCGTTGGAGGGCTACTGTAGGACACAATAAAAGGAGGAGGAGGTTCTTTGGGAACACTCTATCCTTCAAGCAGTGCTCGGGATGAGCTGCCAGCTCTCGGAGGTACCAAAATGCTTCAAGTCGCGTCGCATCCGTCTGCGTTCGCCGGCCAAGCCGTCAGCCATCACCATCGCGAACAGCCACGTTCTGCACCTGCTCCCATCCAGCTTCCTCGTACCCTCGCCGGCCGACATCTCTCCCGATGCCCTCGAGGCCGCTGCGCCCGAGCTGAGAGGTGTCCCGGACGAGTTCATTCGTCACAGCCTTCGTAGCAAGGCACCAGCCATGCTCGCTGGAATCTCGACTCTGGCGCCGTCGCACCTTCCCCAATCGCTTCCGCGGTCTCGTCTGCCACCAGCCCTTTCGGTTCCGGTCCGAGCCAATCCACAAGGGACCGCTCTGCCGACTCACGCACTTGCCATGAGCCTTGCGACGAAAACCGGGAGAGACGACGGAGACGCTCCGACGAGCTTGTTTCCGATTCATGCCGTGGTCCTTGCTGCCCACTGCACGAAGCTGCCTCCGATTGGTCCCGCTGCAACGTCGTCTTCGTCGCATTCCATTGCCCTGGCCCTTCTCCCGTTGGCGCTTCCGTCGCCGGCCGCGTTCAGGATCATCCACATGTGGCTTTACTCGTCGCGGGTAGACGCCGTTCTGTCGAGCCTTCTTCCCAATGCCCTTCCATCTACGTTCATCGAGCGTCTCGCGTCGACCTACACGCAAGCTCCGTCGTCTCCCGGTTCGCCGTCCCTGCTTTCTTCGACGCTCGAGACCCGGTCAACGATCCACGCGCTCTCGGCGCACCTCTGCACGTTCTCCGCAGGCAACCTGACCGCTCTCATGACCCATGCAAGCCACGTCAAGGAGCTCTGGCAGGACCTCGTCGCGCTGGGCATCCATGATCCGGGTCTGTGGGCGGCGGTCGACGTCGTTTGGGACGTGGTATTGGGCGCAATGAATATCGCGGCGGCCCGTTGAACGAGCAAAGGTGTGGTCTCTTTTCTGTCTCATAATACCCGTTTTCCTTGAACCCATCCACCATCCACGACCCCTTGTAGCCATATCTTTCTGCGCTGTCATACTGTATCTACCTATCATCGCTCTCCATATCATTGCTCTCCAAAATGTTGTTTGCCATTCGCAGTTGTTATGCCTTGTAAGCGACCTGGCAATTGCCACTTGTTCCCGGGCCGTTCAACACTCTTTCGAGTCGAAGAATGCTTCCTGCGCCGGCGAGTCCAAGTGATTCAGCAGACAGTTGGCTGACGGTCCAGCCCGTCGTCGCTTGACCGGCTTTTCACTCTGTTCATGGCTGATTGTCAACCTTGCAAAGGCAGGAAGCTGGCAGCAGTGGATCCCTCGCTCAGCGCGGGGTCGGGCACTAGAGAAAGCAGCCTAGATTTTTTAGAGCCCGACAAACAGCTGGCTTGTCCTCTTTCCTCGGAAGTTCGGAGATAGTGTCTCGAGATGCTCTCGGTGGAAAAAAAAAAATCGAGAAAGATAGTGGCAACCCTCACGCTGTCCTGCTCAAAAGCCTAGGCGTACTCTCGCGCGGCTCATCGGACTATCCCTCGACGCCAACAGTTTTAGAAGGTCATGAAACTACAGACTAAACAGACACTACGAAAAAAAAAATTGTTCACAAATACACCCAATCAACTGAAAGCCCGAGTGAATGTTGAAGGTTGAACACTGAGCCATTTATTAGACTTTAAAGCATGGTTTGCTGGAGATGGAGCTCATTCAGATAATTACTGCGGAACATAAGCCTTTGTCCTCACTCCACAAATTAGCACTTACCAGAGTCTGCAATTATCTGGGGTCATTTCTGATTTAAAACCCTCAAGCAAACTTTCCCTCTTGGCCCCGGGCAGGATAATCGTCCGGAATCCAGATTGCTCGTCGAGTTTTGTGTAAGGATCCAATCCTGGAGTGGGAAACGCCTCCATGTCCACACCTTGCAAGGTCAGAATAGTTCTAAGCTCCTTGCATTGGTCCGGCGATAATGCAACTCCTTGGACGTAGAGGACAAAGACCAGATCAGGCAGTGAATAGCTTGCAACAAGATCATCTGAAAGTCTGCTGTTGCCAGTCGGATCATTGGACCAGTAATAAGATTTGCCATAGGCTGGGATTGTCATTGAGCAATCAGTCGCAAGCTGCAAGTTGTTGATGAAGAGGTACAGCTCATCCTTCGGGGCATTGGTCATGAAGGTGCCTGAGAGGGTGAATTCATCAAATGTCTGCCCAATATGGACTGAGACACAGATTGAGGTGAGAAGACCTTGAGGTGGTGAGTCTGTGCATTTCAATGCTAGATGTGTACATACATATTCTGGACCCTGGTTTAAATTTCAGCTTTCTCTCAGAACAAGTGGAAGCAAACTCACCCGCTGAAATATTCTCACTGTTTGACTTCAGCAGCTCAACCAATGCAGTTTCTGCCCAGTCTGAGAGATGTGCCATACAACAGCCTTGATCTAGGTGGTGGATGGTGCATTTGTCATCTGATAGGCGCTCTTTATGTCGTTGCAGCTCTTCCATTGTGATCCTGCAATGTACTTTTAGAACTTGGAACTTGAACCAAAATTTATACCAGCCTTGTCCATCCAGAAGATTGTCGTTCTCCAACGGTGTATCTCCCCTTGTTGTCACTGGACTGATAGTCCCAGCCCCAAGTATACGGTGAGATAGCCTCTGCCTCCAAACCAGGAAGATGCATGATTTTCGCGGAGGCTTCTGGTCCCAGCTCAAGAGTTGTTGGCAGTTGGAAATGAAGATGAGGGGGGTTGACCACCTTCAGGAGGTCAATGGGATGTGCAATAAGTCCCTGCACAAGTTCTTTCCAGGTTATGTTGGAGGAGACCTCTTCAAGCGACATGTGTGGATGCATTCGAACGAATGGCATCTCACCACCAATCCAACGATCCTTCAACCAGGGTGAAGTTGGCCAGTCTGTCTCACTGAGGCTAATCTGCAACATTCCAGTACTAGGACAGTACCACTCAGAGTAGCTCCGGAAGTTAAAGCTGCCCAGACTCAGAGAAAGCTCAGTTGCCAGATATTCCGAGGAGTCCTGGATGTCTTGATTGATGTTTGTCCATCAGCTCAAAGTGATGTGCCTACCAGGAACTGCTGTGCCTGCAAAATACTTCAAGTTTGATTTAGATTGAAAGCTGCTACATACCATGATTGAGCCCATCCAAGTCCCAACTAGGCTGGACTGACACAATTTGAAGAGATGTTCAAGAGGGAAGAGTACTATCCTGGATAAATAGATGAGACCAGGGAATTGCAGTACATACCATCATGATAGACAAGTCCTTTCATAAATCGAGAGCTGGTAACCCCATAGAGCTTCATAACATTGGCAGAGCTGTGGACTGTCAGGCAATGACTTGTTTTGACACATAACCTACATCATCCCTTGGCTTTCCATAGCTTCATCTTGCCACTGAAAAAATAAACCGATTAGCCTGAGTGTTGAATGAACGGGATTTCATTACCTTAGCAAAGTTTGGACCTTTGTATTCCACTAGGGTAAACTTGCTATCCGGTGTACTGCCCTGAACAGAGACATGGTAGACCTTGTTGTGGCCAATGACCACCGGGTGTACAAACCCCTTGTGATTTTTTCGCCTTTCAATGAGTGAGGTCATTCCGACTTGTTTGATACGGTAGATATCGCCCCAACGGATTTGTCGGAAGTCTGTGAGCAGGTAAGTGGTAAGTTAAAGGAGGCAATATCTTCCAAACCATTCTCATAGTCCTCTATCTTTGGACCATTGACCTCAATTATCTGATTGAAAGTCCCACCAGTGATGGTGAAGTTGCTACACTGGTTGAACAGGGCAGCACTCTTCATATTTCTTGGTGGGCCAAGGCCAGATTGAGATTGACGGAAAGTTGACGAGTTTGTTTGGACAGCCGTTCTGGATAGGTCCTTTGGCTGGTGCTGCAAGATAACTGGCCCCGGAGGCATTTTGCGGAGGAGGAAACAGAGGGGATCAGGACGAGCGATGGAAGCTGTTAACTGGGATTCAAATCTTATTATATACCAGTAGTTATCCGCACCGGCTGTGGAATTTATCCTATCAAGATGCTGTTTTTGATGTGGCAGGTCTCCGAGCTGTGAGCCGAGCCAATCGAGCTTTCCGGATGTTGATTGTGGAAGTACTAATATGACGCCGTGGCGCGAAGAAGGACCCTTTCCCGCCAATCACCGGGGTGTGTCAGACAATTTTGGGCTGCTGTGCATAGCGCAGGAGGAATCTCGGAATCTTGCAGCTAGGCCGAAGTGCCACCCTATCCAGCAGTTGCATCAAGGTTCCAATTCTGCGTTACCTCACCGCATGCAAGTTGTGGCAGGCCGAGAGAACGAGGCTCGGACGCGACCCAACTATGAACTACGCATGCAAAGGATCCATTTATCGAACGAGAAGGGCTTTTTTTGGTGTCCACGGAGGTACATAATGCATTAGAGCAGACTCAACTGTAATTCCCGCAACGGTCACCACGGTAAATCCCCATGTTTGTCATAAAACACGCCGGTTCTTCCGTCTTCCTCCAGCGCAGCGTGTACAATGATCCGACAGGCCTTTGCCGGGTCCACTTCCGCATCGGGGTTCATCTCAGTTTTGGTTGGACCTACGGAGACGCGGATGTAAGAAGTTGAAGGACAAAGCTTTCCTGGCAGCTCGCACCTGGGCAGACTGACAAGACTCGAATTCCGCTTCCGGCCCTCTTCTCCTGGAGTGCCCAATTCACCGTCAATGCATTCATTGCAGTCTTACTGCTATTGTATGCCGTGTAAATGGACCAGCACTGGTGGTTGGGGAGCGTGCCGAGCGAGCCCATGATGGACGAGACCTGGATAATAGCGCCACCGGTGTTGATCATTGAGTGGAACGCGTCGGTAAGCGCAGTCGTGCCAAAGACATTGACGGCGTAGGTCTCAGCCAGGCTGTCCGCCGAGATGCCTGCGCTGGGGACATGTCAGGATCTGCATCTCGAGAGGAGGGAGTCAACTTGTTGATAACAACATCGAGGCCTACAACATTACGCGCCTCGAGGGAACTTTTGACGCAATGCAACGCGCCGGAAATGGATGCCGCGTCCGCGATATCGAGTTGAACGGGTATGACTTCGGATGACGCGTGAATCGGAGGATCAAACGCCTTTATCGCCTCATGAGCTGCTTCCAACCGACGAGATCCTTGACACAAGTTCTTCGGGTCCAGACGAGTCACAACCAAAAAAGACCTACCCATGAAGACGACCACCTTCGGCGTCATCGCTATCTGGTGCACGGTATGCATGCCGATGCCTGGTCTCTTCCCTCAGCTGCACAACTCGACGTGCTATCGAACCCACCTCGATTGGCGCCGGAAACGAGGAACGAACGACGGCTGACACGGATCTGCATTTCCCAGGAATGAAGGATGAACGGTGCGGCCGCTGCCTCTTTATACGCGAGCAAGCATCTTCTTACGTGATTTTTTGGTCCATTTTGGACCTAGATCCGGCTGCATCATGTCGGTGCATCGAGAGCTCCAAGAGTTTTCCAGGACCGTACCAACAAGAATATTCGCGCTGAACGGAAGGATCACACCCACCTGTGGTGGCGCTCCGTTTCGGGCCGTCGGACCGTCAACAGCGGTCGATATCAAGCTGCCGCATAGTCACTGTCGATGTGAGCTCCAAGTTGTGTCACACAACGTAGAAGTCATTACGATGCAAAAAAAACAGAGCATTGAGTATGTGTGGTATGCAGAGAGGGATATATCTATGTTGCAAAGGTCCGGGACATGGTCCTACATCCGCCAGGGATCCACTACCGAGGGCATCGTCGCTGTGGGCGGCGGAGAGGGCGAGCTGTTATTCGTCCGCGAAACGTGCTCATAGTCGTACTCGTACTCGACGTCGTCGTCTTGCACCAGGTGGGTGTCAAGCGGTAATACCGGCCGCCTTGGTGTACCCCCGTCATCCGGGCTCGTGTCCGGTGCTTTTAACCCAGTCGGCGCGAACACAATTGGTTCTGCGTCCTCGATGTGGTCGTCTGAGTGGGAGAACGCCGCTTCCGAGGATGGGGAGAAGGAGGCAACGTGGGGAGATCCGTTGGGAGACAACCGAACGGGGCTCTTGGTGCCCACTTCCGAGCTGGATCGCGAGCGTGTTATCCTCCTGGGCGGGCTACCGTCGCGGTCAAGATCGACACTTCCGGCATTGCTTCCATGGGAGCTCATCCTCGAGGCACTGCGCAGACTCTCGTTCTCCCCCTCGATGATCTTCAACGCACTCCTCAACGCCTCTTTTTCCTGCCGCACTTCTTTCAACTCCTCCCCGATCTCTCGAACCGACTGCACCTCCCTGCCGAGCTTGGCCAGCCGTCCCTCTGCCTCTGCCCTCGCCTTCCGCTCGCTGGCGACCATGTTGTTCGCCTCTTCGAAAAGGGCCTGGCTCAGAGACTCTAGCTCTGCCTCGAGTGCCGTCTTCTCGCCACGGATCTTTCTCCGCCTCTGCTCTCGCTCGCTCAGCGTCGACCCTAGCTTTATCTGCGGTCGCCCGTGCAGCCAGCTAGAGCAGCACCTGAGTGCCTCCTCCTCTGCGGTATGTCCACCTTGATGCAGCGATGGCAAGCTGGGCGACGTCAAGTGTCCTTGGCCTTGTAGGGTCGCTAGCCGATATTGTCGGCGTCCCAGGTCGGGTATTGCTACTGCTGGCCACCCCCGAGCTAAAGAAGGTCTTGAAGAAGCGCGAATTACTTCCCCTGCGAGTCTGTTGGTGAGCTGTTTGGGCTATGGTCCCCGTTATTCTCGTGTTGTGCGGACTGTTGTTGTCGCGCTCCGGTTCCGCTGGATCGTCGCCAGCCAACATCCCGTCCGTTGCCCCCGCCAGAACGCAGCGCTTCCTCGAGCATCTCGTTGTTGGCGATCACAAGCTGCAGATTCGACTTGGCCACGTTCAGTTGTACTTCGAGCTCGGCTTTGCTTTTGTACGCTTCTTGGAGGAGTGTAGACTGTATCATCAATCGTATGGGCTCGGGTGCCAAATGAACAACTAGCACTCACCATTTCCACGACCCGTCCAATGACCATCGACAGTGCACTCCTGAGATCCTCCTCCTGCCCGTGCGTGCCCACCCTCCTTGCGTCGTGGAGCTCCTGCTCGATTGTGAGAAGTAGCTGATGTTGCTGCTGCGTGTACTGCAATTCAAGATCGACAATGAGCTCAACCAGACAGAGTAAAGATGTACATGAGAGTTGCCCGCCCTCGTCTGTGTCGCATTCAGACTATCCGAGCGTCTCGGAACGAGCGCGCTGTTGCCCGGGCCATTAGAGGCGAAATGGAGCATGTCCCGTCGGCGCAGGTGGTGGATACAGCGTGGGTGACGGTGTCACAAGGGCAGATCATTTACTGGTATATTCGATAAATAGAACAAAGAACGTTATGTCCTGGATAGCATTTCGAGAGTCGGCGACAGGCGCTTGCCGCCGCTACCGATTTACTAGTATTGAATAAATAGAACAAAGAACGTTATGAAGAGCTTCCCGGCCAATGCGTAATTTGCGTGTCAGTCCCCGTTAATTGGAACGCATGCGAAAGCGATGCAGGCACATCGACGATTAGATTGTACTCTCCCGCCATGAGCCACATATTGCCTTCGCTGTCTGTGCGCGCGACGCTCCCGAGCGTCACGGGCAGCTTTACCGTCACCGTACTCCCCCCATTCACCCCTTTGGCGCGCGCATACGATACCAACTCCTTTTTCGGGAACGGAGCAGGCCCAGCAGTCGTGTTGAAGAATAGCAAAGTCACAAAGTCCGATTTAACGGTCCCTGTGTTCTTCACCACAACTTGAAACGTGTCCAACAACGAACGGTCGACTGGCATGTCACCTGCTGCCGCAGAAATCAGAGCTTGAATATCGTAGGACGCTTTGGGTGCGCTGGCGGGTGCAAAGCTCAGCGCAAAGTTTGTATAGCTCAGGCCAGTGCCGAATTCGTACGTCGCAGTGCCCGTATACCACTTGTACGTCCGCCCGGGGTTGGAGGAGCTCGGTCGCAGCGTCATATCCGTCATGGGCACCTGGTCCACGTATTCTCCAGGGTATTGTGTGCTGGGCAACCTTCCCGCGGGCGATATCTTTCCTGTCAAGACATCAAAGACGGCTCTGCCGCCGTCCTGCCCGGGGTAGCCAGCCCAAATTATCGCGCTGACATTTGGATTGCTCTTCAGAACCGCATCATCAACCTGGCCTCCGCCAAACTGAAGCACAACGAAGGGCTTTCCGACTGCTGCGAGTTGCGCTACAAGATCGAGCTGATTTCCGGGCCATGTGAGTGTCGTACGGTCTCGGCCTTCGGCTTCACAACAGTCATTGTCAAGCCCGCCCGCATACACGACTGCATCTGCGCCATTCGCCGCGGCCACCGCCGCCGCGAACCCACTCGTATCGTCCGTGTTGCTTCCCGTTCCGGGCTCGAACGTCACAGAGAAGCCCAAAGCCTGCGCCGCAGCCAAAGGGCTGGTAAGGAAGGGTGCCGGGCCCGCATAGTTGCTCTGCATCTGCGTGGTCGCATTCCCCCACGGTCCAATTAGCGCCAGTTTCTTGATATTCTGGGAGAGAGGGAGAGTTCCGTCGTTTTTGAGAAGGACGAGCCCATCGGCGGCAATTTGGTAGGCCAACTGCTGCGCCTGAGCTGTATTGACGTCGGCCCAGCCCAGTTGGCGGTATGGCTGCGAATCGGGTGGGTCGAAATAGCCGAGACGTATGAGCGATGCGTATTGGCGAGTCAACGCGTTTGCAATCGTGGATGCATTGACCAAAGACATGTTGATTGCTGCCCCAAGATTGTCCCCGTATGTCGTCCCGCAGTCCAAATCTACTCCAGCATTCATGCCAGCGGCGGCCGCGTGCACAAAGTCGGGCACAAAGTGCATTTGATCGAACATGAACTCGATAGCATCGCAATCTGCAACAGTCCACCTCTCCTCGTTAAAGCCGTAAAAGTCGCGGAGGACCTATGGGACAAATATGTCAAAGAAACGCTTCTACGAGTCAATGACACGAACAGTTTGCAGTAAGAACGGGTCTGCGCAGCTCGGTAGACCGTTGAGGGCGTTGAAGCCGCACATGATGGCTCCTGCCTTTGCGTCTCGCGCGCAGCTCTGGAACGGCGGCAGGTAGTACGAGACGAGGTCTTGCTGTGATATGACCGCATTGAACACGAAACGATTCGTCCCGGGCGGGTCTTCCAAGTCGTATCCTGCCAGATGTTTGCAGACGGCCGCGATCTTGATTCCAGACGGTGGGTCTATGCCCCCTTGCATGCCCTCGACGAAATGGTACGCATACTGCGCAACACGGAAGGGATCCTCGCCGGGCGTTTCCTGCCCTCTACCCCATCGCGGATCCCGGAAGGCTATTACGGTTCAATTATAAACAGAAAACCATGGACGAGGAACCGGACCGACGATTAATATTGGGCGTGAAATAATCCAGTGACGCTCTGTCTGCGTTGCTGAATGCCCTGGCTTCGGTACTGATCACGTCTCCGACCGCAAGAATAGCTGGGTCATCGAATGCTGCGCTCATGTGGATCGGCGCGGGAAAGGAGGTCGCAAAGCTGAAGTCTCCCGAGGACGCAAACATGATTCCGGGGCTACTTGCGAGCCCATGCAACCCTTCCTCCGCTGCTTGATACGCGGGAACACCGAGTCGCGGGATACCAGGCGCGCCAACGTTCGAATTGCTGACGAGCTCGTCGGTTGTGAACATCGCGATGAGAGCTTGAGCGCGTGCAGACGGGGTAGCTGACGCATCGCAGACAGTGGTGTTTGCGAGAGGGCCATTCACGCAGTCGGGAAAGCCGAAGCCGCGTACAGACGGGAGCGCGAGCACGGAGAGCAGCCACTTGCGCATAGTGGCGAAGCGGGGGAATTGCTTGAAGCATGGCTACACTTTATTGTGACGGGACAGAAGAGAAGCGAAAAGCCACTTGACACATCATGGGATGACTCTTGAGAGACTGCTTGCCCGAGCCATGTGGAAGAAGGTTGAGGGTCTGTTGGCGCGTCAAGCGAGCGTGACACATAATGCGCGTTCAGATTATCTAACGTATTATCTTTGGCTGTGCCCCGCGCGGGACCTTGGGCCAATAATAATATGCCATCCAGATACTCAGGCTGGTGTAATCAGCTTCGCTCGGTCTCACCTAAGTATATCGTTTGAATTTCACCGCGAAGAGAATTGAACCCGTACGTTAATCTCCATTTTACACGTCAAGGAAACGCCCTTGGCTTCCGACAACTTGCCAGACGGCAAGCGAGTCTGCTCAGGTCCACTCACTGGATGTTCTGTCCGGGATACAGCTTACAAAAGCGTACGGGTCGCTAATACAAAACCAACACTTGAAGTCCAGCCGCTAGAACAAGGGTGATAGCTGGAGATGGTACGCTAGAAGGGCCAGCGCTTGACTCTCCAGAAGGTCTATCTCAAAGTTAACGAACAAGAATGCAACAGCGCGACAACAACTCACGTTGCAGAACTCGAAGATGCTGATACCGAAGAGGACGGCGAGTTTCCCACTTGCGCGCTGGTATTGAACGACCGTGTCGTATTGGCTTGCAAGGCCCACGTCAAGCCGCCAGTGACATGGGACATGAACAGCGAGTCCTTGGAAATAGTCAGCTCTTGCCTCGAATTCTAGAGAACGCTCTTACCTGCCATGTCTCGTTGAGATGGCCCAGACTCGTGTAGAAGCTCCGTCCTGCCGTATGTCCACTCTGCACACCTGCTCCATGCTCCTGGTACCATGCTGAATTTATTTTTCAAGTCAGTCACAGCTCGAGAATATGGCATTGCACTGGCCTGAGGGATGCGGGGTTCCTTGATCGAATTTTCGCGTTCCAGTGTCTAGGCTTGTTATTAGGTGTACGGAGAAGAAGATCAAGACGCTCGACTCACCGACGTAACTGGACTCGTTCGCGGCCAGCAGAACTACAGCGCCAATGGCTCGTGGATCTGATTTGAAGTTGTACCTGCGCAGATAAGTTCGCGTACGACACGCCGGGCGGATTTTACACACATTTCTTCTTGGATATGCCACTCCTTCGGGAGACTGTGGGTGCTAGGGTGGTCGACGAGTATATCGACCGTCTATCCGCTTGTTGGTGAAGTCGTGGAGTCAAGTACGCAGTAACTGACCGCGTTTTGCAGCTCGGGATGATAGTCGAAATACGCGCCTGTACAGTTGAAGCAACTACGAAACGAAACGAAGATATGACTGACCGACTTCTTGCCCATAGAAAGTTGTATTGACGAGTGAATCCGAAGAAGAATGGACGCCCTGTAGAGATGCCTTCGCGTTTGGGTTTTGGATTGCAAGACACACACCACAAAGTTCCCTCCAAGGTTCAAGTAGTTCTGGAATGCGGCCTTTCCAGCTTCGTCGAGCACTTCTCCCGTTGTACTGACGAACATAATCGCGTCGTAGTTGGCCAGATTCGCGTCATTAAACTGGCCCTCGTCTTCGGTATGGTCAAAGGTGATGTCAAGCGCCGTGCTCTGCTGCTGCAACGCCTCCACCGCCGTTGGAATCGAGTCGTGCCGAAAACCTCTGGTTGCGGTGTAGATCAGGACCCGGGCCGTCTCCGCGTAGACTATCGGTGCAAATACCGCTGCTAGGAGCAGCGTTCTGTGAGCGCATTGAGTAGGTCGAGAGAGTTAAATTAGATGCGGTCTCCCAACGGGCGTCCGTGAGGTCCGAAAAGGTGTTGATGGCAACACCACATCTAAGTTCAAGTTCGGATTGACCGTTCCGTAGGCGCCGACAGTTAAAGATTTTCATAGCGTATTCGACAAATGGTATATTTTATGCAGGAGTGGTGGTATAGACTCTAAGATATGAGAGGGACCATGGCCCTTGCTGATAGATTGGACAGGCCGGGAGAGTGGCTGGGAAGCTGAATGAGGAGGCAAGGGGAGACGAGGGCGCAAGGGCTGTCAGACATGTAGGTGAAGGGCGAGGGCTTGCCTGTGGGTTCAAGATAACTACCTTGGTAGTTGAAAGGGTCGAGGTACTTATGGTGGAACTACCTATGGGGTCGCGATACTTGTCTGCGGGACCTGGAGCGACGTCGATGCAGCGGCGATTCAGTGAAACCATTTGCAGTCGGGGACGCTGTGCGAAGTCAGCACAGTACCGAGCGTCGAGCGACACAAACGATGAATACAATTATTATTTACTTACATCTTGGTCAAGACGCCCTGAACCCACTCTGACAAAACACGTCGATTGAGATGAAGGTTGGCACCAGCACCGTTCAAACTATGGGGGAATTTGATCGTAAATGAAGGTGAGTGGAATATTAATAGCTGGGAAGGCCGCCCTGACTGCACCCATATGTGTGTTTGTGTTCCAGTGATATGGTCCCAGGTTTGCAACAAGAGTGGCGTGGCGGGGACGTATATCACCGTTGGGTAGTTGGAGCTGATGTGGGGCGCGTTCAAAAAACTCCACATCCATCCCTGCTGGAAGGGTTTGCGTTCCTTTGCGTAGATTGATCGCAATGACCAGTTTGACCTAGAGGATGTTAGTCCAACACCAACTAGAACAAGCAGCGCACCCCAAGCGGTTGTGCAGTACCACTCATTGTCATCCATTGATCTACATCGCGATACAAAGCCGGCGCACTGTCGCTGTAGGCCACCTCAACCACAACTGTTGGCCATGGATTCGGTAACATCTCGCGCGTCGCCGGCAACAGACAGCCATCTGCTTGCTTGCAGCTGTTGACCCAAGTCCAGGCTGCGCAGGCATCAAATGTTGTCCGAAAAAAAGAACTAGAGGGAGCTTACTTGTGGCACCATCGGAGCTTAACTGCGTGTTGGGCTCTGCTGGATCGAGGTCTGCAAGTCCAGCAACTCGGCCCTGCATAAGCGAAGCGAGCTGGGCTGCTCGTTCGTGTTCCGCAGCGCCCATGCGCCGCCGTATGTACAACACGGCATTTTCGACAGTTATTCTGCGAGAAAGGTCAGCTTCAAGAGCAGCTATAGCTTGATTGATCCACAGACTTGAGTTTGGGCAACTCTTTTTCTCTATCGCACTTCTCAAGCTTCTCAACTAGCAAGGGAAGCTCGACGGCTGGCGAGATAGGGAAAATCCAAACGGTCTCGCTTGCATTCAGTTTGGTTGCATCGGCATGAAGCGATTTTTTTATGTCGACGATGAGAGCCGCGCTACCCAGAGAGTCAGAAGTGCACGAGAGGCTGGTGATGAGCGGACAGGGCATCCAGGGGCTGATACGTAGTCCTAGCGGCGGATACTACCGGCGAGGTGGCAATTGGAGACGATAGTCGCGACTGAGACGATGTTGGCGACGGGGACGACGCAGAGTTGCCAGAGTTAACTTTGGTGGTCATTGTGGACACTAGGGATATTTTGATGCCATCAAAAACATTTCGTCGGAACTTATACGCGCCGGCAGTTAAAAGAATTTCATAGCGCATTCGACAGATGGTATTTTATGCAGGAGTGGTGGTATAGACTTCAGGAGATGAGAGGAACTGTGGCCAACCGTGAACAGCAAAGAAAGCGACAAGCAGCAAGCACCATCATCACTGTGGACGACATTCTGGCTCCCCGCCCTCGTCGTCGTCGTCGTCTTCCCAGTCATTTTCGTCCTCCCCGAACTGGTGTGCAAAAGCACTGTCAAAGAAATCGTGGCTAGCTGGGAAATAGCGTTCACGCACTTCCTCGATATCCGCCTCCTCGAACGTAGCAGTCGACACAACATCTGGTAGTGGGTCCATATCGCTTTTCTTTGGCGGAAGCATTGACAGAAGGGACTGCACACAAGGCTGAGAAACATTTGAGATATGGTTCGGAGACTCACCGCTTCGTTGACGCTCTTCAACCACTCATTGTCCGGCATCTCGATCGAGAAAGTGAGGTAGAGGTCGCCCTTCGAATTTGGCTGTTTATGCACCGGCATGCCTTCCCCACGCAGGACGATGGTGTCGGAATGGTTGATGATCTTTTTTGGAGGGCTCGTTACTTTGACTCCGCGACCGTCCAAATGTGTGATCAATATGCGAGAAAATCCAAAGAGGGCTTCAGACAGTGTTATCTTGACGCTGGCCAGCAGATCGTTTCCCGAGCGTTCAAACGACTCGTGCGAGGACATTCGGAGCACGAAAACAACGTCACCAGCAGGCGTGCCAGGCTGTTCTGGGTATTAAATGAGGACACAGAGACGAGGCTGCGGACCTCTTCATCTCCCGCGCCTGCAAGAACGATTCTCTGCTTGTCGTTCATGCCCTTCTCGATGACAATCTCGTGCCGGTTTTTCTCCTTGACAGTTTTGGTACCCTTGCATTTCTTACACCTATCCTTTTCCTTCAACTTTTCGCCAGTACCGCCGCAGTCTCGACAGGATGCTCTGGATGTACTCAAGAACGTGCCATTCTGCATTGAGCATGGTCAGCGCAATGACGGAAGAAGAAACCGACAGCTTACGGTCGTCTGCGATGGTGTCCACCCTCTGCCCTCACACATTCCACATGGTTTCGGTTTCGCGTTGCCTCGGGCACCAGATCTACGCAAAGATGAACCCACTTCTTTCCAAAGAACGAGATAAGCGAACCCTTTACACGTTCCGCAAACCGCCTCCTTCTCGAGATTGAGTTTTAGCGTCTTGCCGTTGTAGAGATCCTCGAGGGTTACGGGGTGAGGAACAACTGTGTCGTCTCCAGTGCCCCTCCGGTGACTGTGGGCACCAGCCAAAGTCGAATCCGAAATGCATTCCTGCGCCGCCGCCTGAAAAACTGGGCGAACATGTCGTCCATTCCGGGCATTCCACCACCGGACTTGAGAGCATCGATTCCGCCGCTATCGTAGATACTTCTGAGTTGAGGATCACTGAGGGTTTCGTAGCTGTTGGTTTATATGAGTGCGCGACGATGGTGAGATCGTCAGCACCTACGCCGCTCCGAGTTCTTGAAACTTTTGGGAAGCTTCCGGGTCGTTTATGTTCTGATTTCGAGTCAGTTTGAGGGCGTTTTTGAGTTGTTGCGGGCAGTACTTTGTCCTAGAAAGAATAAGTGAGTGAAGGTCAGAGGACGGACGGGTACCGACGCACCGGATGCTGCTCCCTAGCCTTGTACACGGTTAGTCGAGAGAGATGAACGAGACGCCACGATACCTTTTTCCGATAGGCCTTTTTTATGTCGTCTTACAGCGAAAGTGAGCATGCAAAAAAGGATGATTGGGGATGCAGACCTTCTGTCGCATTTGGGGAGACGCCGAGGATATCGTATAGCTCTGTCTCGACGGGGGCCACTGGATACTGCTCAGTTGTACACGATGCTGGCGAAACGGCACTGACTTTCGAAAGGAGTAGAAGCAAATGCCACCACCCTCCGTCCACGTGAGCGCTGCTCAACTTTTCTGCTCTTGACCTCCATGTGTAAGTTTTCGTCTTCTCATTCTCTCCCAACATGATGCCCAAAATTTATCTACATTGTCCAACGGGGGTTCTCCTCGAGCGACGACAAACACACATACTCTGAACCCTCTTCCCTGTTGTCCACCTTTGACTGACGTTTTCTCTCGCAGTGTTCTCATAGTGCATCTTCCCCTTTCCTATTGCTCCTTCAGCTCCTCACCAATGTACCCGTATGTAGAATGAATTTTTACTTCGAAGCAGCCAAGACCCTCGACCGTCTCAACGCAAAACAAGGCTCCATCAAGGGCCTCATCGGAAACCTCCCAGAGAAGGACAGGAAGAGGACTGCCGCAATCGTCATCGAGACCCTCAAGTGTACGTTTACTCTTGAGCACCTCACGGCTCATTCCTTACCCAACGGTGAACAGTTAAACCGTCCTTGCTCCAAGTCATCAATGCAGCTCAGCTCATGAAAGAAGAACGCAAGAAACTGACCTCGTTGAACCTCGTCCTTGTCCTCGTACATGATCTCCTGCTTGCAGGCGGCATCCAAGCTGGCGATGGTCCCATAAAACAGGCGATCCTGCGACATAAAACGCGCCTGAACGGCGAGTGGGGCAAGTTGAAAGCAAAGCGAGGGGCGGGGTCCAATGCAGAACTCGGGCAGTCTGCGGATGCGCGCGCAGGTTTGCTTTCCGATAATTGATTGACTCTTGCATAACATGGTTCACAGCGCAGATACCCCGCTATGTCCGCGTCAACACGTCGATGTGGTCCCTTGAAGCCGCTCTCGAATACTTTGCATCTCGTGGCTACACGTTGCATGAGGCACTGGACTCATCCAAGTGCGCGACTGATCCTCATATTATGCACGAAACTTATTTGCCAACAGCGCAAAATCGTTTGCCAAGGACGCCCATATCCCAAACCTCCTTCTCTTTCCTGCTCAAACATCTTTCCACGAAGATGCTGCCTACCAATCTGGAAAACTGATCCTGCAAGACAAGGCATCCTGCTTCCCCGCCGTCATACTTGCCCCTCCCTCGCATAAAAATGGGCGCGTTATCGACGCGACAGCTGCGCCAGGCAATAAAACGACGCATCTCAGCGCTCTTATGGGGAACACCGGAAAGGTGCGCGAGAGTATTTATTTTTCTCATCCCTTTCTGATGATAAGCAGCTTTTCGCCTTTGAACGCGATCGTAAGCGCTTTGGGACGCTCTCGACCATGATTAAACGCGCTGGCTGCACGAATGTCGACCCAGTCAATGCAGACTTTTTGACCGTTGACCCGCAAGACCCCAAGTACGCTGAAGTCACCCACATGTGCGTTAAGCAACACTACTTTCCTTAATGCAAATGCTAAAGAGGTTGTTTGTAGCTTGCTCGATCCGTCATGTAGCGGCTCCGGAATCGTCAACCGGCTGGACTACCTCCTCGAGACTGAAAGGGACAGTTCCGACGAGGAAGAAGATCGTCTACAGAAACTCGCGTCCTTTCAACTGGCGATGATAAAACACGCCATGAAGTGCATGTCTTGGTCTTTCGTGGTAATCCATCTGCTAATCAATCCTTCAGTCCCGAAAGCGACCCGAATTGTTTACTCGACTTGTAGCGTTCACGCGACTGAGAACGAGCGCGTTGTGCGCCAAGCACTCGTTTCGGAAGAAGCGAAAGCAGGTCCATTCGTACTCGCACCACGAGCAGAGGTGCTTCCTACATGGCCACGACGAGGAATGCCTGAAGAAATGGAGTCCCCTGGTGTGCTCTACAACTTTTTTTCCCTCGAACAAGTTTTGCTAAATAGCTTGCCAGACAATGCAGCGTCGGTCATACGCTGCTCACCGGGCGAAGACGCGACGAATGGCTTTTTCGTGTCGTGTTTTGTGAGGGGTTCGAGGAAGAGGAAAGCGGAGGGGGAGGAGCAAGAAGAGACGCGGCCGCGCAAAAAGAAAAAGAGAAAGAAAAAAATTGTGGTAGATGCATCGTCGGCATAGAGCATATCATATTCAAAGGGCAGACATACAATTGCATCTATGGGGCGAAAGTTGCTCACGTCGACTTTGCCTTGTGGACGGATTTGCGGACACGATCTCTCCGTGCCTTCTTTGCGAGCATAACGCCAAAGCGCTCAAAGTCGTTGAGCGAGCGACGCTTTGACTGGGCGGCGCGTTTCTGTGCCCAGCTGGACTTGTCCCACTTCTCTACGACCGCCTCCTTCTCGAGCTGCTTTTTGATGACGCCCGACCCAGCAGCGCGGGGCAGTTTGGTCAGGGAGAGCGGGGTGAGCGTGAGGTGTTTGTACGGGAACGATTGTCGTGGTACACCGGTCGTAGGGCCGTCGATTATTGCCTGTTATACAAGCCATGGTCAGAGAAAGAGGCGCGAAAGAGTGATAGTGCTAGGCGTACACGGGTGTGGTCGATGATTTCTGCAATGACGGCGATCTTGCCAGAGAAAGGACCCGACTTGAGGAGGACCACTGCGGCCGAGTTTAACGATGTGAATAGGGAGTGCGGCTGGGGCTCATACCGCGTCCGACCTCGACGAAGCGCTTGAAAGTAGAGTCCTGCAAAAAAAAAAGGAATGTCAGATTTTGACGGGCAAAGGGTGGGCGAAACGGAGCAGAGGTTGACGACGAACGGAGCACTGGGGCTCGAAAATGCAGGCAATACTCACAGCACTAGACATTTTGAAGTTGAAGGTAGGTGGGCGACGGCGTTACGATTGATTTATTTGGCATCCGCCCCATCACGACTGCATAGTCGTCACGCTCAGAATATTTTACAGTAGGATACAAGGAGTAACGGAGATTTCAAACATAGGCACTCTTGTCCTTTGTACGCTCCATCGCTGAAACATCCACAAGTCGTTAGGAATGAGGCAAGCGACGGAGAGACTCGACGCACGGTTATATTGCAGGAGCTTTTCAATCAGGTCGACGTGCGTAAGGACCATTCGGCGGCAGCAATACCGTTTCAGCTGAAGCTCGTCCAGAGCCTCCCTGAAGAGTTCATGGTTCAATGAAAACGCAGCACGAAAGGCAACAAATAGCTCACCCTTCAGGTATATCGCGGTTCAGCAGCTCCAAATACGCAGACCACTTGTCGCCAATGACTTTGCCGCACGAAAAACAGCGCACAGGGATGATCTTCCTCAACACAGTCAATTCATTGCACTCGATAGCTCTAATCCAGACAACTTGCCATGGTGGGCGACGGCGGACGGAGGCAAGAGCGGACCACGACACCCGACGCGTGACAACTCCGCTGAGTCACAGTTTTTTTTTTCCTTTTCTGTTTACATTCCGCTACGCTACGAGACACAGAGCCTGTAGAAGGTCAGCTGGCGGTGAGTAGCCTACATCCCTCCCTTCGCTTCATAAATACGTGTACCTGCTACCCTCCTCGTGTCAAAAAAAACTGAATCTGAAAAAATCTCCTGCTCGCGGCGTCGACGGTGTGAGAAGTAACTCGAATCTGAGCTAGGTGAGAATGATGAATTGGCCAGTGTGTGTGGGTTTAGTGGTTTGTTTCAGGAATTATCGTTAGAAAGCGAAGGAGACAAGACGCGGTCAATTTTCGAAGAATGATTAGCTGGCTTGCGGTTGCGCGTATTGGCCTTGGTAGTATGCCGCATAGTTGTAGTCCTGCGACTGCGCCTGCTGCTGCTGTGGTCCGCCGTAGCCTTGATTGAAGCCCGCCCACGCTGCACCAGGCCCACTGTAGCCAGCATATCCTCCATAGCCGGCCGCTTGTGGGGGACGATATCCGTTGTTCTGGGGCTGATTGGTCGTCTGCCAGTTCTCGGGACGACGCCAGGGAGGAATATTCGATCCACCGCCGCTCATATCCGTCTGGTTCGACCAAGTCTGCACGGGTGGGGCCCCAATAGCACCGGCCGACGGCGCCTCTCCCAGCTCCGCCATCAGGTTCGCGTACTCCGAGTCAAACACACGACCGTTGGGGCCACTGCCACTACCGCCGCCATACGAGTTGCCGTTCGGGTCCTTGTTCTGCGTACAATCGCGAGCCATATGACCCGCACTCCCACACACACGACAGACGATGTTTGCAGTGAAGTTTTTCTGCTCCGGACAGTCGTATTGGCGATGACCGACTCCACCGCAGTTCTTGCAAATTTGGTTTTCGTCGTCGCGCAGAGTACCGTTCAAGGCAGCTAGTTCGCGAAGCTGGTTGCGTTTGTGGTCGTTCTGACCCTCGGGAGTTGAAGCTGCCTGGACAGAGATGAGACAATGGTTTTTTTTTAATAAAAAAAAAAAACTCGCCGTTTCGATAACTCTGTTGATCATTCTGACACACGCAGTGACCTTTTCTGGAGTCTCCGCCATGACGAGACAGTGCAGGTCTTCTTCGGCGTCGTCGGCGTATTGGTCTGGGCCGCGTCTTTCCTTCCTTGACGCTACCCTTGCCACGAATGCTGATTTTAGCTCCACTTTCCCGCTCCATCTTCTTCAAACTGTTTCCACGCGGCCCGACCAGCAACCCGAAAAAGTTGATCTCAGGGAACTCTTTGACGGGGATGTACACTCGTTCCGAAGGGCGCTGCGAGCGTTTCTGCTGGTGGTACTCGACGGGAGGACGGAAGTTGGGATCGTTCTTCATGGCCTTGTCGACGAGACGAATGCGCTCATCCTCGAGCTTCTTGCGGTAACGGACCTCGCGGGTATTGCTCCTACGGCCTTGGGCATCGTACGTGGGCGGGGGAGAAGGGGACCTGTACTAGTTAATCACGGGAACTATGAGAACGAGAGAGACTCACCGCTCGCGCTCCGGGGGGATGTAGTCGTTCAATCTGAGCTTGCGATTGATCTCCTCGAGGCGAAGATGGATGGCGTAGTTGTCCAACTGGGTTTGAGAGACACCGGTCGCAGAGATGGCGGTGGGAAGACCAGGGATTTCGGTGGATGCGTCACCCCAGCGGCTGCGACGTTTGCGAGGGGCATTGGGATCGGCTGGCGAGGCGAACGAAGAGCAAAGCAGAATGGGTTATGGTTAGTAAGGTCAGCGTTAGTGCGAGTCAAAGGGTTGGACATGTCAAAAACAAGACAGTGGTCGCAGAAGAAGAAGGACATATCGCTGCGTCTATGGAGTCAGAAACTTACCTCGAGGGTCGTTGGCCGGAGACTCGTCTCTGCCTCTCCTGCCCGGGCTATCCGCTGGCTGACGCGGGTAAGCAGACGGAGACGGCTGGGCGAGCTGCGGGGGAGCTGCTTCTTCCGCTGGAGCAGGTCCGAAGCGGCGCCTGCTACCGAGTGGGACTGTGGGCCTGTGAGTAAAATGCGAGTGACTGCCGCGAAAACTGACCATCGTTGGTGCCGGTGATCTGGCGAGTCGCGGGCCTCCACATTATGCAGATCGCGCGGCAATATACAAGAAAGACGAAAGATGTGTGTGAGGCGAGCGAGACGATGAAGGTCAAGAGCAGGCGTGTCACACGTGGGGTCACAGCTTACTCGACTCGAAGTCAGGCCGGAGTCAGGCAAACACTCTCTTTATGACCAACCACCACGATGGCTTCAAAGCGTTTCGCTGCTGAAGGCATATCTGCAGTCCTCCCATGCTCCCTATTCTTCTCAACAACCCTACAGCCGGCCCTTCCCAACCCCCAGCCAAACGTCCAAGAACAGACGATGATCAAGAAGACATTGCAATCGACTACAACGAGGAAGATGCAATCCCGCCTTCACCGCCGGACACAGGTCTCGTCCCGCGTGGTGCCACTATCAACTTTAGCGCCTTGACGCGCAAGTTGGCGTCCACAAGACGCACAGACAGCGAACCTGCTGGTCTTTCGTCCCTCGACAGGCATCGCCGGCAGCAAGACAGCTTCATCTCCCACATCTTCATGGACCAGGACTTTTCTTGGCTGCACCTCAAGCCGGACCATGCCTCTCGCCCGCTATGGATAAGTCCCGACGACGGGCATATCATTCTGGAAGCCTTTTCTCCAATTGCAGAACAGGCGCAGGACTTTCTGACCGCAATCAGCGAGCCAGTTAGCAGGTGGGTATTCGCCACTCACGTAGTAGATGGAAACGACGCATCTGTAGACCGGCCTTCATTCACGAATACAAACTCACATCCTACTCTCTTTACGCTGCTGTTTCAGTCGGTCTCCAGACCGAGGACATAATAGAAGTTCGTGCTCTTGCGCGCGCTCCATTTGCTCCGCTGACATTCAGCTATCGGAAAGGTGCTGAACCGGTTGTCCAAGGTCAGTCCCAAGAAATCGGAGTCACGCTTAATTCATAACGAACATACAAGGTTCCCGTACCAGATAGCATTACTTCGTTCATCCGCGAGCGGACATTGAGCTACGGGAAGGTTAAGCTGGTTCTCAAGCACAACAAATACTTTGTCGAGTCCAGTCACCCGGAGACGCTCCAAATACTGCTCAAGGACCGTGTCATCCGGGAAGCCCGAGTCATTTCGCAGCAGATGGATAACAGCATCAAGGCGAACACATTCACCACATCCAAGGCCCCCACCAAAGGCAACCTTGTCATTCCTGGAACTTCCAAGGAGGCAGACAAGAAGAAGGACGATGGAAAGCCCTCTGGAACGGGCCCGACGGATAGTGATATCTTCACCTCGGTCGTTGGTGTTGAAGGAGACGAAATCGAGGAGGATGATGAGAATGTGCATGCTTTCGAAATCAATGACGCGAAAATTGATGTGAGCCTGGGTCGTCCATCATACAGACGCCGACTTATTCTTACAGGACGTGAAAAAACGGTGCAACGAACTCGAGTATCCGATGCTCGAGGAATATGACTTCCGCAACGACACAATCAATGCGAATCTCGAGATTGACCTCAAACCCACTACTGTGATTCGACCATACCAGGAGACGAGCCTCAGCAAGATGTTTGGCAACGGGTAACGCTTATACCAGCCTATACCGCTCTGTCTTACGTTCCGAACGTATAGACGTGCGCGTTCGGGGATCATCGTGTTACCTTGTGGTGCGGGCAAAACTCTCGTTGGAATCACAGCGGCGTGCACCATCAAAAAATCATGCCTAGTACTCTGCACATCTTCGTGAGAGTCCCATCAGTTTCCTTGGCTGTCGCTTACTCCAACAGCGTATCCGTCATGCAATGGCGCCAACAGTTCATGCAGTGGTCCAACGTGACAGAGAAGCAGATCGCGGTGTTTACTGCGGACCAAAAGCAAAGGGGCACGTCTTCTTCCAATAACTGAACCACTGACGAACAAACGCCACGATAGTTTGCGGGAGATAGCGGTATTGTCGTGTCCACCTACTCCATGGTTGCCAACACACACAACCGGTCACACGAGTCGAAGCAGATGATGGACTTTTTGACCTCTCCGCGAGTGGGGATTCATTCTACTGGACGAAGTGCATGTCGTACCCGCTGCGATGTTCCGCAGAGTCGTCACCACCATCAAGGCGCACTCGAAACTTGGTCCTAACTGCGACCCTTGTTCGTGAAGACGACAAGATCGCTGATTTGAACTACATGATTGGACCAAAGCTATACGAGGCCAACTGGATGTAAGGGCTTGTTTCCCCCCTCGAGATGTTTGTTGATTGTGCTCAGGGACCTTGCTGCCAAGGGCCACATTGCGAACGTCCAGGTAGACATCTAGCATCTCGTGATCGCGATTTTGTTTGACGATGATTTTAGTGCGCTGAAGGTGTGGTGTCCGATGACGCCCGAGTTTCTACCGCCAATACTTGCGCATTCAAAGCCGTAAACGGATGCTGCTCTATTGCATGAACCCCAACAAGTTCCAAGCGTGCCAGTTCCTCATCAAGTATCATGAAGACCGCGGCGACAAGGTTATCGTCTTTTCAGACAACGTCTATGCGTTAGAGGTATGTTTGTGGTTTCAAGCCTTTCTTTCGCGTCCTAATCGTTCAGGCATATGCGAAACGACTGGGAAAACTTTACATCCACGGTGGAACGGGCCAAGTCGAGCGGATGCGCATTCTGTCGTGGTTTCAACACAGTCCCCAAGTCAACACAATATTTCTGTCTAAAGTACGTCGTCTCGACTCGACAGTCGTTACGGTACGTCTAAAAATCTTGGCTAGGTCGGAGACACCTCGATCGATCTACCGGAAGCCACGTGTCTTATTCAGATTTCGTCTCACTTTGGATCGCGGAGACAGGAAGCGCAACGACTAGGTTTGTTGTCAGCATTGCGACTGCGCTTCCGCTGACGCGCACTAGGTCGCATCCTACGGGCCAAGCGAAGAAACGACGAGGGCTTCAACGCCTTTTTCTACTCGCTGGTGTCCAAGGACACTCAAGAGATGTTCTACAGCACAAAACGGCAGCAGTTCCTGATCGACCAGGGCTACGCCTTCAAGGTGATCACGCATCTTGAGGGGCTGGACAAGATGGAAGATTTGGTGTATCGGACACGCGACGAACAGATAGAGCTCGTGCAGTCTGTTTTACTTGCGAGCGAGAGTGAGGCGGACCTAGGCAGCGATGTGCGAGGAGCGGATGGGGATCTCGCAGGAACCGTGACCAGCAAGGACTTTGGCATGCCGCGTGTGCCAGGGGCGCAACGAACGACGGGCTCGCTGACTGCGTTGAGCGGCGGGGCACACATGTCCTACGTCGAGCAGAACAAGTCTGCGAACAAGAAACTTGCCCGCGAGGTAGCACCGCAGCGGAGCAAGCTTTTCGCGAAGCGCGACAAGGACAAGGCTGCGATGAAGAAGGCGAACCGGTAGACATCATGTTTGTTTTCTGCACACTGCCTTGAAGGAAGGAACATTCGATTTGGAACGAATGCTGTACTGCCACAAGGGGTGCTCGTGTCTCGGTAGGCATCCTCCAGAGTGTTTACGTGGTCTTGTGGTTTTGAAGGAGGGATACGATAAGAATACCGATGAGGATGTGTGAATGGATCAATTCGGCCATACCGCCAGCCAACAATGGAAGCGAGTTGTGAATATAATTTATGCGCCTGCGTTGTGAGCTCGATCGTGACAGGAGAGTTGCCATTTGTGACTGTGACAGTGAGATCTAAGATTTGCGATCGAGCGGTCAACGCCCTTTTTAACGCATCCCCAGGACTTGACGGTGGCCATCATGTCCTCCAAGCGGGGCCGCAAACGCAACGACAACCTTCCTCCAAACCGCGCAAGGGACGTACAACGCGCATTCAGAGCACGCAGGGCTGCCCATCTCCTCGTAAGTACATCAATCACCCCTTTGGTTCCATTTTCATTTCATTTGCAAGGCTCTTGAACAGCGCGTCTCTGAGCTCGAGGAAGAGAACAGCTGTCTTCGCCAGGCGCTCAACCTTCCCCAGGCAAACCGCCCTCCACTCGGCAAAGGCCCCACGGGAAAAGACAAGCCAACACCATACGACCCGTTACAAGCCAGTCGCGAGTCCTCCGCCGACTCTCCGACTTCCGAAGACGACGAATCTGTCTCGTCAGCGACTGTTCCCTCGCGCGCTACCATCGAGGAGATTCAGAATGGCACTGGGGTCTGGGGCCAGACCATCGTCATGCAAGATGATGTTCCTCCGTACCAGCCCGTCTCTGCTCCACCGACCATGTCTACCAAAGGCATGCCCTACTCGCCGACATACTCGCGATCCTCGTCTCTCACTTCCATGTACATGTACTCCGCCGACCGTCCAGCATACTCGTCGCCCTTTGAGCAGCAGCAGCAACAACGTTCCTACTCGTATTCGTCCCCCACGCCTGCCCCGACATACGACCAACAACGCGAGGTTGCCTCGGTCACCGTGGGCTATCCACCACCGCGGCGGGCAACGTCGGACTACTCGGCGCTCAATGGAGCTTACCATACCGGTATCCGGCTGCCATCTCCGCCCCGTGCCCTCCAGGACCACCATCCCAGTGTCATGCACGGACACCATTCACAGCATGACCCCCATGCACACCATTACACCTCCGACGGGCACATAATCACCTGAACCAGCATGCCGGCGCGCTGTGGACCTTGTATCACCTTAGATGTACCTCTACCCGGCGAATAGCTCTATAGTTTAGCATACCCAAGTAACTACAGAACTCTAATAGCAACGCTAAAAGTCTATCATGCGCTATCATGCCAGGATAAGCCTAAATCGGTACTTTGGTCCGTCGATCGCTTTCCAGGAACAATAACTGGGTAAACATTCGCGTCTCCATATTTCTCAAAAGACGTTCTATAGACCGCACCAGTCTATACCCGCCCCCGGTCCGTACCGCGTCTCCAGCCATTCGTTCGCCTTGCAAAAGTGTCCGTTTCCAAAGAAACCGCGGTCGGCGCTCCGGGGAGAAGGATGTGCGCTCTGCAGGATGAGGTGTTTGCTCTATATAACCCAGCAGTCAGAACTTGGGTATCAGGAAACAACTCTGCGTACCGCATTCAGCCCCTTGACCCGCTGCTGCGCTTTTGAACCCCAGGCCATTATGACGACGCCGCGGCCGACACCAGGAGCGGGCTCGCCGGGCGCGGATGGGAGATTTGCCCCGCCATAGGCATCGACGATTTGCATCACGCGCTCGGTGAATTGCTCCCATCCACGGTTTGCGTGCGAGTCGGATTTACCGGCCTCAACCGTGAGGACCGCGTTGAGGAAGGAGTACGCCTTGTGAGGCCCATTTGGTGAGATTTCCAGTGCGACGGCGGTGTGAACGAAGGGTATTCGGTGCTTATTTCTTTGTAGATCTGGTCAGTGGGTGAGTAAAGTCGCGTCGCCAGCAGAATACAACCAACATTATGAAGAGATGCTGGGATAGGCATTCCTGGCGGCACTGAAAAAGATAGACCGTGCGCCTGATTCTTTCCCGATATATGGGTCTTGTCCGAGAATAACGACTTTGACGCGTCCTAGAGGCGTGTCGGACCACGTGTATATGTTTTTGGCTGGGGGAAGATGAGCTTGCGACGCGTTTTAATGGGGGCTGCAACTCACGAGGCGGGAAAATGGATGGCGGCGCGGGGTCCATCGAGCCGTGAACACCCTCTTTGTACAAGAAACGCTTCAAGGCCAGGAAGTACGGTTTGGGGAACTCGTCGGCGAGGACCTTGAACCAGCTCTTGCCAAAGACATCACACTCGAGCGCGAGCAGGGCACGCGTCTCGTCGTTGGGGAGCGCGTCTTTGAATGCGGCGAGGGAGAAGGGTATCGAGTTGAGCTTCTGGCCCTTTCGGTGGGGAAGAATGGCGGAGCAGGTGGCCTTTGGTCGCGTGTCGGGGGCGAAGGACTCGAAGAGGGTGCGCTGGCGTTTGACGGTGGTTGAACCGTCGTTGGAGTCGACGGCGGGACGCTTTTTTGGACGCGTGTAATTGGTAGCGAGATCCTCGAGATAGACGGTTGTGTCGGTGGCCATGGGGACGCGTCTGGCAGTGAGGACGTGACGTGACTGATCCCGCCCACCAAAGCGGGAAATTCATTGCACTGGCACGGTCCCGGTCTTCGCCTTCTCCCCAGCCCAGAACAGACTCTCCTCGCCGTCCGTCGGCACCAAAGAAGCCAGCAAAACGGACACAAGGCGACTGGAGCACTTCCTATGCTGGCGGAGAAACTTCGTCCACATCCGACACCGAGGTCGACGACGACGAATCAGACCAGGACGATGCCAGAGGAAGGCTCAGACTTCCTGCAAAAAGACCTCGTCCAGCCAGTCCACGTGTCAAGTTTACTCGCTCGCGCTCGCCACGACCCCCGCAGCTCCAACCCGCTCTGTCGCCCATAGTCTCCCTCTTCCACCGGCGCAAGCTCATCGTGGATCGCACACCCATTCTCCCCGCATTCCTCCAGCTCCATCTTCCCGTCCCATTCACCCGCCTCCGATGCTCTCTCCTCATCGACTCCCGCCGCGCCGGAGAGTCTTGCGTGTTGTTGGGTTCCTTGCTCTTTGCGACCCGTAAAATCGCCCACGAACCACTCGAGTCGCAATTCAACACTTGGATGGCCTACGAGCTCTACACACTCCTCACTGCAGCACTCGTCTATCTCGCATACACGTATAGGCAGTGTTATGGATCGCGCAGCACCAAAACCCATACTTCCTCCGATTCAACAAAATAAACGCAGAGCCGACGACAAGTTCGGTTTCATTTGGATGTCTGTGCCAAAAAACTATCGGTACGTGAATGTCTAAATTTATTCTACTCTCCATTTCACGCGTCCACAGAGACTCGGCAGACGACGGCATCTTGACTGCCCTCCTCCTCGGTCCTCTCATTGCGTCTGCGCTCCTCCTGTGTTCACTCGACCCTTATCCCGGCGACGGTCTTCCTGCCGGTTGGGTAATCGAAGCACCAGCCCGCCTCCCCCCTCGCAACACTCGTGCACCTCCTCCCGCAATTGCACTCCTGCGCGGACGATATAACCTGCTATCACTCGCCACATTCACCAGTGCAATTCTCTTTCTCCATGTCATCGCATCTCGGTGGCTGGAGAATCGACATATCGCAGCTGCGGCACCCAGTACTGCTTTAACTGAAGGCGAGCGAAGGTCTGTCCCTCGAAGTGAGGGCCTCCGTGGATTGTATTTCATCTTGTTCACCCTCGGTTCTGCTGCATCCTTCTTCGTCGTGCGTGTTCTGCTTGAACTGCTTCGAATCGGAATATGGCAACGTATACGCGTTCTTCGCTCTATCGTGATTGATTCTCATCCGAATCATCAGACCTGAATCTCTTCGATGTCATTGTTGTCGCGATCTTCTACCAGTTCACGTTGTATGTCGCGTTGCGAATGGCGCATCGAGGCCTTACCCTCGGCGAACTGGGTCTGGTATGTTTCGGCGGCACCGCCATCTTTATGGAGTTTCTCAACATCACGATCGCACGGGTTCGTTCAGAAATATCGTCACCATCTTCGATTTAACGTAACCTAGATCTGGCCAGTAACAACAGCCTACTATGAAAACCTACAGACTCCCAACCCCACTTGTCGTCTTCCAAACGGCTCTCGTCGCGGGTCCTTTCCTCACGGGATTCCTCATTGCGCCGCTCCTCGTCCTATCCCGGCATGCAGCACAGACGCCAATGCGACGCCAGCGCCGGCTTCTGCCCTCGGAAGCTCTGCAGGCTCGGCGTCGGCTCGCTGCCGCAGCTGCTGTCGTTGCCCTCCTCATTATCTTTGGTCCTCTCGGTCTGTGGACGAGATGGTGTCTAGGCAACCGCGACCCGTGGATATGGGCGGTGTGCTGGACTATTTTACGGCACAGACGGATAGCGCTTCTAGCATACTGGGCTGCCTTGGGGTCTGTGAGTGTGGCTGGCTGGACCAGGCAACTTTCAAGGTCGCGCCGCGTCCCAGTATCAGTTGACGTATCTGCTTCCCCAACGAATGCGCTCTTTGCCGCGTCGAATGAGCTGTTGGATCGCGCGCCCACGTTGAAGCTCAACGAGCGGCGCAAGTTTTTTCATGCGCTAGTAGTGTTCATGTTCGTTCCCGGGATCGCGTTCGACGTGGGTTGTTTTCTCTCGATTCAACATATTTCTTATCGTTGAACAGCCCGCTTTCACACATCTCGCATTCAGCTGCGGCCTTTGCTGCGTTTGTCTTTGCCTGAATATATTCGCTATTTCGCCATCTACCCTCTGGGAGCGGCGGTTCACCGGTTCATGAGCGAATTCCTCGATGCAAAGGACAGCGGCACAGCTATCCTCAGCCACTTTTATTTGCTGACGGGCTGCGCCGGCGCACTGTGGCTCGAGGGGTAAGGGTCCAACGTCGACAGTCTACAAGTATTCTGATTATCGTTGCAGACCATCATCGTTATTGCAGTACACAGGGCGTGTTGGTTCCTCGGTGTCGGCGACGCACTTGCGAGCATCGTCGGCAAACGACACGGGCGGCATATATGGTCACCAGCGACGACCAAGACACTCGAAGGAAGCGCGGCTTTCGCTAGTTCGGTAGTTGCGTGTGCATGGGCACTGCGTCTCGTTGGGATGGCGGAACCCTTTTCGGTCAGTTCCGCGTCCGCTTCCTCCGGGCTTCCTTTTTTGACTGACGACGTTACCATCATCCAAGACGATCCGCTACGTTCTCGTGATTGCTCTCGCCTCTGTGCTCGAAGCGCTTTCGGACCAAAACGACAATCTGACCCTGCCGCTCTTCACATGGAGCGCGCTTGTTCTCGTGCGCGTGTCGTGAACATGGTCCCGCGGTAGGTTAATTTATCTATAGACTTGTAGGGGCGGACGGTAATAATGTAACATAACTGCGCACTCACGGGGTGAACAGTGCGCTGATCTGCGCCGACCCGACGCTGACCCGACGGAGAACATGCATCGGGTCATAGTTCCAAGTTCAGGGATCACCGGCACTTTTTTCGTCCCGCACCAAGGCACCACCGAAATCCATGTAGAACGATTAGATGACCGATGCTCGGTCTCAGTCACCGACAACTTACAAGATCGCATGTCTGTCCAAGTTCAGCGCGCGCCAAGGAGAAAACGGAGAAAACTCCACAGCTCCGGATCTTCGCAAGATCTTCGATGTTGCGACGGCCGCCCTGAAACGGGTACACCGATCTGTACAATTGCCGGGACGACGCAGCAGATCTACGAAGAAGGACGCGTCATAGCCAAGTAGTTCCCCGGGGTCTTGCTAAAGTCGAGAGATTGGATCAAATCAGCGCGTTCGACATGTAATAAGACGCGTCGAGCCGCGACTTGACTTTCTCAGAGGTTACCCCGGCGTAGACGCGACAACGAAGGTGTCAACGGGTATCTGTCCGAGCATTCGCATGACCGACGGCACGCCCGGAAAATCAGTTGGCCTGGAAAATAAATTGTGACCTTCTAAAAGGGTTGGGCGGGGCATCGCGAGTAAACAGTACAGCCAAAGTTAGAGTTACAAGTGCCTAGAGTAGTAAGCAGGTTTCCCTTTAGATTGAAACCAAGAGTATCGTGTCATAAATTGCGAGTATGTATATGCAGTATGCAGGGAGAGAGAGAGAGAGAGAGAGAGAGAGAGAGAAACAAAAAAGCCCATGGTCGGATAGCCAGCAATGCTATGAAACCCCGAGTTTGGAAAACATCTCGTCAAGCGTCTTGAAGGCGACCGGCTTTATCAAGCTGAGAATGCTTCAGCAGCAGAACGGGCAGAAGACCAAGTTGGACTCACTAGCCGTCTACACCTGCTTCAAAGGCTCGCCGCTTGTCCTCAAGTGATGACCGTCCGGTAAGAGCCAATATCCGAGTCGGTATCCCTTTCGAGCTATCTGGACGTTCCACCAACCACTGCGCCTCCATTTGTCGAATCTCTGTCGTTGCGCCAATCCCTGATGAAAACGTTAGTAACAGGTATGGAGAGGAAAACCAGCAGTCAACGAACCATCCGAGAATAGGCATCGACATGTCTAGCAGTACAACACTGTAGGAACAGCTTAGATCAACATCGCAAAGAAAAGTAGCCGACACATACTCGAACGGGCCATCCTCTTCGTACACACTCACACCTTTCCGACCGTCTACGGCATCCCGATAATCATACCCCTGGTACTTATTAGTCCTGGAAGATAAAAAAAACGAGTCCGCGTACCTTGGTATTGAGCCATTTGATGCTAACACAAGGCACGAATGTCAACGGCGCGAATCCATCCAGGTACAAATGACCAACACTCACAGCAGCATCCGCAGAATATTGTTGTCTTCGACGACCAATACACGAAAGCGCCGCTGGTCCGGGTTGATGGTACCAACCGATGTCTTGAGCAGAGTTCCAACATCTCCGACAGTGATCGTCGGCAAATCGTCGTTTTCCGGAGACGGTGTGTCTCTCTCTTCGATCCTCGAGTCTCGCATTCGCCATGACAGAGACGATAGAGGATGTATTGTCGAAGCACGAGGGGACATTATGGGACGAGAATTCGCCATCCTGGTCCTGTTTTCCTCCGAATTTCGTCGAGGAACCATGAAGACAACAGAAGATGTCTCGGTGGGGACATCAACCTCTACATGCGGCGAAGAACGTCCTGACTGTCCAATCTTGACGGCATGCAGAGCCAGTTTCAGGAGATTGTGCAGCTTCGAAGGGCCCCCCGGCTTGTACATTGGACGACAAAAACCGCCGATATGCTCGTGATCCGCAACAGTCGCCAACACGCTTGGGTTCCCGTGCAAGCGTCGTGGACAGGACAATGAACGGTCGAGAAGTGTCCCTTTCCACGGTCGCCTTCTTCACGAGTTCGACGTCCTCGTTCAAGATGATGATGTCGCCCAAACCCTCTGCTGGTGGCTGTATTTCGAAGCCCCACCATGAAACAAGATACGTTTGGAGAACGTTCTGCAACAGCTGTACACCCTTGTGGTCCATGTCAAAGCCAACAAGAGACACGGTTGCAGGATGCAACGGGTCTCGGAACTTGAACGGCTCCATCTCGGGCGCAGTAGAATCGTCGGGCGATATCGAGGCAGTGAAGGTCACCTTGATCTCTGTGCCAACGCCCTCCTCGCTCCAGACGTCAACCTTGCCATTAACACTCTCGGATCTGATGATGCTGTTGACGATGGCGAGGCCCAAGCCAGTTCCCGTTTGCATCGGGTTCTCTTGCGAGAATGGATGGAAAAGCTGGTTCTTGCGGAAGTTTTCGCTGATACCCTGGAAGGTCACGTGAACAGCCACATAGGGTAAAATGGGTCACGACCGACCTTGCCAGTATCGAGCACGATAAGCTCTACCCTAGTCTCTGTCGCGGGGTCGTCGCTACTTCGCGGCAGTTCTCGCAGCATAACGTGGACAAATCCATTCTGAAAAAAAAAAAAAAAAAGTCATCAAGAACAGAGAAGCATCCTCAAAGACGAAGAGCGCACGGTCGTAAACTTCAAGCTATTCCCAAACACGTTCATTAGAACGCGTCGAATACCCCCCTTCTCGCACTTGAGCGACCAGCCCTGTTGTGGGATAAACCAACGATGCTATCGAGAACAGGAGGACGTACCGTCCTTCGCCAACCAATCTCCACGACAGTCTCGACAAGTTGTTTGGCGGAGGATAACTCTTCAGGGGGCGAGTACACGCTCCCGATGCCGGTGTCGCCCATGATGGCGGTGCGAGCTCGATGGCCGATGAAACATCCGTCCACAGCTTCTTCAACTAGCTGCATCAGGTCCACTCTACAGAAAGCTGTCAGAAGGGCACAGGAATCCCTTGAAACCTCCACGTACCTGCTGGGAACTATCACGTTCTCCACTCCGCCAGACTTTGAGTTGCCGCTCAGTTTGGTGAAGTCTAACACATGGTTCACAGTTTCGACAAGAGATGTTCCACAGGCCTGCACCGTTTGCAAAAAGGACTGTTGCGAATGGTTTAACGGGCTATCTGAAAGCAATTCCGCGGCGGCAAGAATCTGTACTTTGGTAAACCGAAGACGATCTGAAAAATGAAACGGCGAACCCCATGAAGTGGTGTCCGTAATTCATGCGATATACTGCATCGGGTTAGTGGACAAGGAACCAAAAAGAAAAGACCACGCGCTTGGATATGAACAAGCTCTTCGCCTTGTCTGCAAGAATCATACGCCGCTTCAACACCGCCGACAGAATAATGACGCCAATTGCTCGAAGGTACGACAGTTCGTGGCCTTCCAGCTACACGAAAATATCGGCTCAGAGTTGTTTCAGAATGTGTTCTAGTACTCACAAAGCGTTTTGTCTGATCCGACGCGTTCCACGCACAAAGCAGCGCGAATGGTCGTTTGTCGATGTTGTATATCGGCACAACTACTGCCAACCATCAGTTTGCGAAGACGCTTGAAGGAAGAGACTTTCCTAAAGCATACTGGATATGAGCTTGCGGCAGAAACAGCCTGAAAGAGGGTTAAAAGGGAGTCATAAATGCGACAACATGCGTCGACTCCAACCTGAAGGCGGGCGGGACGATCCCCTCTGAAATCTTTCCCTCCGGATATCTCACGAAGAATTCGTTCAGCCGTCGATACTCCTCGACCGTCAACGTGTGTGAGCTCGTTGGTGTCTCGGCATCACCGTGATGCAGTACTACAGACACAGTTGCCTCGGAAGTCATCGACTCGAGAACTTCGCAATGAGACACATCGATTACCATGACGCCGTCGACGTCAAGGGTGTGTTGAACGAGCTTGGCAGCGCGGGCGTACACCGTGTCCATGGAAGAAGATGGTCCAATGAGGTCCAAGGACTCGGAGGAGTGGCTTATCGCTTCAGGAATGTCTTGCGGAGATTCCGTCGGTTGTGAGCGATTTTCCGGCGGGTGTTGTTCGGAAGTGGCTGTCGCTAAGTATGGCGGTTGGGTAGACGCGTCTTTAGGTGCTGCAGCGTCGTATCTCCTTTCTCGATTGCTTTCGGGCGATGGTGATGGCCACCTCGAGTTCCGAGCGCTCTCGCCGCTACCACCTGCGTCACTGTGGATCGGCCGTGCCGACTCGTCGATTTCCAAACACTCTCGACTAAACTGCTCCATCTGCATCATGGTCAAGATCCGGCTTTACGAATGCAAATCAACCTACCGAGTTCTGTATCCGATCTCGTATCCTCAGCCGAATCTTCCAAACATCAGAAAGGAGAGCCAGTTAAGGGAGGAGGAGGCAGAGCACCTTGTCTCGCCACAACTCCATCTCCCGCATTGCAATTCCCGCAAACTCCTTCAGCGTATACCTCTGCCGTGGCGTAAATTCGTCCCGCGGCGCATCGTCGATGAGGGCCAGACATCCGATGTTGAATCCGTCCTGTGTTCGTAAAGGTGCGCCGGCATAGAAGCGAATATGTGGGGCGCCAACAACGAGGGGCTGAATTCAAGTCAAGTAGGTTTTCAGACAATGTTGATGGAATCAACCCACACTCTTCGCGAACCTCCAATCTAGCCGGCTGTCCAGCACAATCATCGGCTCGTCTCCGCGCTGGAGTATCGCATGTGCGCCAAAGCTCGCCGACCGCGCGCAACCGTGCATCTTGTTCATACCCCCTGCAATCAACGTAAAAAAAAACGAACCTAAGAACAAAATACACACATTCGGACTTGAACCATTCTTCCGCTTCGTCTACCACCGAGATCAACACGCCTTTAGTATTGAACACCAGCTTCGCAAGGTGAGCGATCCGGTCAAAGTTCAAGTCCGAACCTGTATTCACGATGTTGAATCTAGAGAAAATTCAACAAGAGAGCATCGGCTATTGGCAAAACTTCTTACTTGTACAAAGCTCGTCGGCGTCCGAGCTCATCAGGCGGGAAAGGCGGCGCAAGGAAACCTCGTTCTGCAAACGCACGCTCCTCCCTCGCTGCGCGTGCGTCCTCCTTGGCTGTTCTGCGGCTCTGTGATGCTTGACCATTCACAGATACGTCAACAACAGTGGTCTCACTGGCACCCTTGGAATCGGTGTCCCCGTTGGGTTCAGCCTCGGGCGCTACCAACAAGCTCGAACTACTAGGCTCCCGAATCGGTGGACCTTGCCCGAGGTGCGGAGACAAGTTCATCAAGGGAGGTCGCAGATGATACCGGAAGGGGCGCGCTTGCCTGACGTGTGAGTGGATTCCGGCGGTGTGCGGGCGCAGGAACCGAGTAAGATTGGGGGGCGTTTCCGGGCAGGTAAACATTGCTGCCATAAAGATCCGCGACAGCGTCACTGGCATGTGTCAACAACGGGTGGTCCTCTGGCGGGACATATATCTCGCCAGCAATTGGCTCGCTGGTAAATGGCAAGGCGGAAGAAAGCGCCACAGAAGGATCAGTATCAGCATTAGCGGGGGAAGGACATGGTGAAGAGTTTTGAGGAGATGCATAGAGGATGGTTGTGGGTGCGGGAATGGGGATCGGTTCATCAGGGGGAAACGTCAGAGTCCACGATTGCAACATGTAGCTCTGGTCGTTGGGAATCGTCCATTGGTGGGTTGAGGTCGAGGCTATTGGGTCTCGAGGATGTTGTTGGGGCGCTCGAGGTCTGCACTAGCGCTGGACGCTTCGGATTTGAATCGGGAGTTGTTGGTGTGTGTTCTTTGGGCAGGTCAGAGACGACACGCGGCGTTTCGTCCTCTGATTCCCGACGCGATGTACTCCCGTCCCGTGTTGAAGGCGGAGTACTCAACCCAACCCGTCGATGCCTCGAAGTCTTGGATCCGCCAGCACCGAGCGCAAAGTAGTCCCAATCACGCCCGTCGTCCACTTCTGCGCTACGAACGGGTGCAGTTGCGGGAGGTGGTCGTGAACCGAGCAACAAGGTTGGGGTTGGACCAACAGGGTCCGCCTCCAAGTCATGTTCCGGAGTAGTGGGACTGGCGTCAAGGGTCGGAAGAAGATCGTTTGCAGGACCTTGCAACCACTCTGACCCCGGGGCCGACTGTTCGACATCTACAGTGCCGCTCCAAAATCCGCTCAACCGCGCGCGACGGGTTCCTCCTGGAGTCATGACATCCCATCCCGGCGTCTGTACGGGGTACTGCTGCGCGAAATGGGGTACGTTTGTGTATGATCTAGAGCTGGAGCGCGAGTGGGATGCGGATTGAGATGGTCGAGATCGAGGGGTAGTGGCAAAGTAGGGATGGCTTCCCGGTATTGGAACGGCGCCTGCATTGCGCATTGGGTCGACGAGCTCGTGTTCTGGACTGGGAAGGGAGAGCGGCGCGACGCGTACACGTGCGCCAGCCCATCGGAGAGTGGCTGCGGAGGTCTGCGCGTCAAGGCGATTCAAGCTCGGGCCAGCAGACGGCAATGCGCTAGGAACGCTAATTGCGGATTTGTGGGTCGAGGAGACGGCGGAGAAGGATGCTCGTAGACGATGAGAAGGCGGGCGGCGGGGGCGGTCGAGTGAGCTCAAAGGCCAGAGCTCCACTTGGAACTGGTTTTTGTGCTATTTCAGGCAGCTGCGAAATGGGTGGTCGTGGTATCCTCTGCGGATCCCATCGTCCACATGCATAGGCAGTAATGAACGTCGCCCAGTCTGTCCCAGAATGCCAGCCCGGCGGATTGAGTTGCGGAGGAAAAGGCGGAGGTAGCGTGTCTTTTATTCATCAAGTTATGTACGAGGAGAAGGGGCACAATGCTCACCGAGATTAATATTGAGGGAAGGCTGGGGCTCGTCTTCCTGGAGGGTGAGCATCGACGTTGGGAGGAGTGGCTGGCGGGGGTTTTCTGGGGCAGTTGAGGGTCGCGTAGATCGTGGTCGACGAGAAGGACGTTGTAGAGAGTTGACGGGCATGTTGTGGACAGCGTTGATGGCCTGCTCAGTGCTCCCAGACAGCGTCCATCGTCGTCGCGCCAAACAACTAGAGAGCTCCAATGACGTCACCTCTCTGTCACATGATACATTCAGGCAACCTAGTGCCAAGTGTTTTACCGCATAAATTGTACAACAAAGGGAAATGCATCTAAGAGAACCGTTCGACCAAAATTCTCCTTCTACGCTCCATCCCAGCCTTTGCACGGCCTTCCAGTCTAGCAGACCGAGCCCGCGACGACCAGATAACATCCTCCGTCCCCGCCTCGTACACGAGCTTATATGTCGGTCGCTCAATCCGCACACACATCGTTTCCCCGACGATTGCCGCGCGATCTGCGTCTCCCGTGCCTCGCGTCCTATATCTCATGAGCTTGTTGTCTCGAAACAGGAAAGAAGAAACCTTACCGTCTAAGGAACACCGTGGGCAGTATACGCTCGTCCTCCTCGTCCACCGGTCCGGGCGGAGCCCATTCCGTCGGGTGCCGCATCACATACGTCAAGACATGCTCTCGCCATCTATCCCCACCGTTGATACTGGGATCCTCGCCGCTCATCAAGAATACCCGCATCGTCTTGGTTTCCCGGACCTGCAGACGGTTTAAAAAATCGATAAAAAGTCAGAGAAATACTCACCCATTCCATCCTGTATAGATGGTCGTCCTGTCCAACATAGCGTTCCGCCTCCCTCCGGTACCTCACGATATCAATGTCGGTCATGCCAACCCCCTCCGACACCGTCGCGTCCACACTCTGCAACAACGTCCACAGCTCCTGGCATTTGTTGTCCCCGATGATCTGCTGAACTTGCTTCACCAACGCTGCGATAACCTTGTCCAGCGTAAACAAGTGATACGCCTAACTCGAAGTCAACACCAGCTCAAAGCAAAACGAGGCTAATCTCACCTTATCCCCAAAGAACCACCGCAGATGTTCCTCGAACGTGAGCTGGTCCAAATCGTTGTCGAATACTTTTTCGCACGCATGCAGAAGGTACATGTAGACCACATTTGCGGGTTCGGGACTGCCCGGCGGTTGGCTGGCCGCAAGCGGCAATACCGTCTGAGCAAGCACAACAGGCGGTCCCGCCGGGTCGTCCAGCCCGAGTGCCGCCGCAGTGTGATTGACTATCAGCGACGCATGTTGCTCGGCAGCAAGCTTCGCCCCGATAATTTTACATTTTTCCAGTCGGGAATAAAGCAACTGCAGCTCATGACTAAGCAGTTGGATACACAGAGAACTCACAACTTACCTGAAGTAATCTAAACAACGTATAAAACGTTGTATTCGTAAAGAACGGCCGCCTCGAAAGTCCCGAGTGGCCATTGACCTTCTCAGGGATAAGGTGCGTCGTTTCCTTAATCCAAGTCTCCGTATCATCCGGAGGAATAGGTGACTCCGCCCGAGACGCAACAGTCGATTCATTCTTCTCTTGCGCCGTCCTCAGTAGCTTCTTGCGCAGATCACCCGCGGGGACGCCTCCAATCGTCGCCGAATGAGCGCTTCCTGTCGAACGGCGACCGCTCCGAGGAGGTTCTAGCGCGGGCACTGGGTCATCCGGGACCATCCCCTCCACCGGCCCACACGCCGCATTGAACTCTGCCGCTGGGAATTGGCAAAGCAAAGGAACAAACCTCCGCAGCCATGTTTCCATGCCGCGGCGTTCCAACGCGCTGTATTGCCCGCCGGCATGATCCAAGAACGAATAGACCATCTTGAGCGCATCGTGCAGCACCGAAGTATCCGCAAAGCAAAACTCGAGTTGGGCTGGCGCAGGACTCGGTCCCGACCAACTTTGGTCCTGCGTACTCTTCTGAGACTCGATATCAGAGACAAAGTACTTTGCGGTGATGTTCTTCTTGTCGTTTTGCTTGAAGCTGATCCCTTGATGGTCGAGACTCTTGTAAAAGTTCTTCGCGTCCACCTCGCGCCATGTCCGGGACCATTCGCGCTGGGCCCGCCGCCACTCGTCATCTTTCTGCTTTAACCGCATGAGCACAATCGGCACTGTGACTACAGGCGTGTCTTGTAACGCCGAAATAATCTCGTTTCCGTGTTCGCGGCCGTAGATCTTCTTCAGGATGCGGTGATACAGGTACTTGCCCGACCCGCCAAAGTCAGACTTGAGCTTGAACGTAGCGCGCTCCTCTGTGGACATCTCCTCGATGCGGAGGGCGAGCGGTTCAAAGTGCGCGATTGTCCGACCGAGAGCTGTAATCTGCACATGGAATTCGTGTCGCTCGTCTTCGCTCTTGTGCAACGCCTCTTCAAACGAGTTTTTTTTGTGCGAAACGAATCCCGCGTCTTCGGAAGCCCACGTTGGATGCGATACCCATTCGTCGTTTAGGACAGACCGGCATAGTTCATCTCGTCCTGAACATGCAAGACGAGCTTCCTAAAATAAACGTTGGACCACCGAAACAACACTTGGAAAGAAAACGCACACTCTCCGGCAGTTTCCGATAACTGGGACCCTCGCCGTCGCCCATTGGTAGGGCCGACAGTGCTTCCGGCGGACCCGTTCGCACACTCCCAGGCGGACCCTTCTCATCCGTGTTATCATCCCACCCTACAAGCTCTTTAAACTCGTCCATCAGGTCCGTGTCGCCGAGGAAGGCATCGTGGGTACGATCGATCAGCGTCTTCATGTCGATGACCCCTTTCGAGAACAGACTGAGCAGCTTCAAGAAGTCCTCGTACATCTGGCGATTCTCCAAGGCCCTCTTGGCGCGATCAAAGAACAGCAGCTTGTCGGTCCCAGCAGGGAGCGCCTGGTGCTGAATTTGTTGCTGTTGCTGATGCGACATGGTAGGCGGGGGCATGTGTGTCGGCGGAGGGGAGTGGCCCATGTACGTGAAAGACGACGGTGACCCTGGCTCGGGCTTGTGGTGGTGCTTCGCCTTTTTCGCGGGCTACTAGAATGTTAGACGACCAGGGAAACAGCGGGGTGTTGCTTTCACGCACTCGAGCGGCCGGCTTGGGCGGAGGGACTGGCGTCGTGTCTTTCTCTGCTCTCTTCTTTCGCTTGGCCGGGGGCTGCGCGGTTTTCTTTGACGACTTCTCCGCAGTATCCGAGTGTGGCCAGGCGGAGGCCTGTTGGGGAAGGACAACCATGTTTTGGCCGCCACTGATTTCGGGCAGAAAGGCCTTGAATTCACCAAGGAGGTCGGGCGCGTCCTTAAAGAGATGCTGGACCTGTACATAGACCTGGGACTGGACAAAGGAGCACGCCTGGTCAGATGATAGATGGGCAGAAACACGAGGCGTACATCGTGTAGATGCTTCTGCTCCTTCTGGTATTGCTGGAGGATATCCAGGAACTGCTTGTAGGTGCTCGAATCGTCCGCGTAACGCGCCTTGATTTGTTCAAGTACTGAATAGCGTGATTGAACTCTCCCGGTGGCTGCTGCGGCTTTTCGACGGTTCGACTGTGTGGGTTGGGATATGGGGCTGCATTGGCTGGCGGCGGAAACGTTGGTTGGGGAGGGTCAAACTGGTGATAGGCCGGGGTGCGTGACCGCGAGGCAGGACGACCAATGGGAGGAGGGACTGGCGCGGCAGACTGGCGGACCGAAATGGGCTGGTTCGCGTCTGGGCGGCATGTAGTTCGTGTTTTGGGTTTGGATGCCCTGGGGAGTGGTGACAGTGATTGTATATGGTTCCTCGGTGTTTCTCGAGACGTCAATGCGGTAGCCGGTGGGCAAAAAAGTGTTGAATCCCTGGATGAGAGCGCGGTTGCCGTGGAAGAGGTTGGAAACGCGCTGGATGACGCCAGGAGTGTCGATTCTGGCACAGGAAAGTGAGGAGAATACAAGATGAGTGGATGGCACGCACACTTGGCTCTTAAAGTCCTTCATGATGTCGAGGAACCTGTTGTAGACCTCTGGTTGTGCGTTGAACTGGTTTTTGACGGCGTCGAGGTAGCTGAGGGCGTCGGTGACATTGAGTGCGCGGTTGTTGTCGGGAGACGTTGGGGGCATGGGGGATGGTGGCAGTTGTTGGCTAAGAGTGGAGCGGGGACTCGGTGGCCTTACGGGAGCTGGCTGAGCTTCTTCATTCCCGATCAGGCAGCTCTGAGCTTGTATTGTTCTGCGGGCCTGGCTTTTGCGGCTTTTGCAAGGATGTAGCCGAGTCGGCTCCGGTGTCATTGCTCGCGGGTGTCTCGTCTACATCCATGGCGTCGTATCGTGGAATGGTCGTGGGGGTTTAGCTCGACCGAGCTTGCAACGTGGCTGCTAGGCCGGGGGCAAGAGACGATCCACCGTCGTGATGTCCGAGTTCCCGGTCACTCGTTTGATAGGCGTCAATTTCCATATCAGGACGTGCACCTCCTGTCCGACGCGTTCAGTTCATCTTGCCTCTCGCCACCAGCCCACCTCACCCTCGTTTTTATAAACAAGTTGGACTCGCCATGGTACTTCTCAGCGCGTTGGTGCTCCTCGCCTTTACTCAAGTTCTCGCCGCCACACTCGCGACGTCGAACCGACTTGATCTCCTTCCCCCTCATCAAACTCCACACGAGCGACTCACTGCTGGCTATGAACGGCATCGAGCTCGAAGTGCGCCTCTCCCGCAAACTAGTCAACCAACTAAGTATTATAGATTCATCAACGACATGTAGCACACGCTCGCCGCCGCCTCGCCCTCATGTCTGGACCACAACGCACTCGAAGACGCGGTCATCTTGTCCAGAAACACCAGTCGACGCGCTCTCCTCTCTGCCTTGTCCTGGCGATGAAACGGACTCGAGCCAGGCATCAAGCTCAGACACAACTGGTATCTTGGATGCCAACGGAGACGCCGACGCCCTACCGTCATCCCTGGACAACGTTCATCATCGCCAGTCCGACGCCGAAGTCACCAAACCGCGACCCGTGAAATCCACGAACTCTGCTGGGTTAGATATCGAGTATGTCGACGCGCCCATCTTATCCCTTGCTGACGAGGATTTACCAGAGGCCAGGATATCGGCTACTTCGTTGTTATCCCTATAGGCACACCTCCCCGACCATTTAATCTCCTCGTGGACTCGGGCTCGGGGGACATGTGGGTTGGTAGCGAAAGTTGTAGAAGCGATTCGGGCGGTGGCTGCGTAAGCAACAGTTTACTCGCAGCAAAGCGCTCATGATATCGATGGCACAGGGCGACCACCAATTGCTCGGCAAGAAAAGCAGTTCATCGTTCCAAGCCACAGACACGCCGTGGAGCATAACGTATGGTAAAGGCGCTGTGAGCGGCCGGCTCGCGAGAGACCACGTCGTGTTTCCAGGGCGGATGAGAGTGGAAAACCATACCTTCGGAATTGCGCACAACGAGAGTGCACAATTTACGTCGTGAGTTTTCATCCCACTGGCGGCGCGTGCCTGAAAGAATTGTGTAGGAATGAGAGTCCGCTGGATGGTGTATTGGGATGCGGAAAACAGGTGCAACATCTTTTTATTGCGAGCAATTGTCTGATTCCATGAAGAGCCTTGCAATGCAGCCGACGTGGACCTTCCTTAACGCGCTCAAGGCCCATGGCCTGATCCAGAACAGGACCATCTCGTACAAAATCTCGCGGATCAAGGACGGGGATAACGACGGGGAGATGACCATTGGCGGGATGGACCACACCAAGTACGACTCGGGGACGTTGGTGGAAGTGCCGAACGTGAATAAAGGTGGATTTTGGGAGGCGAGTTTAGATAGAATCCGGGTGGGTGTTGTGGATATGCGGGAACGCTCTAATGCCTTTTCAGGTCAACCAGAAGGACCTCGGTCTTCACAATCGAAGTTGTATATTCGATACCGGGACGGTGCGTACTTGGCGTTACGCTCGAGCTATTAAATCTGATCCTCTTTCTAGACGCTCTTCGTCGCGCCTGAACCGGTTCGTGGCTTCTCTCGATGCTGAGTTTATTGGCCAACCGATAATTGCAGGACGTCGAGGTCATCCATCGCACGATTCCAGGAGCCGTGTTCAACGATACGACGTCGAGCTGGGCTCTTCCATGCAACACTACAACTGTGATATCGCTAGGGTTTGGTGGAAAATCGTTTGCGATTGCGTCAGAGGATTTGGTGCTCGGCCCTTTGAATGGAACGGGCATGGCGATGTGCGCGTCTTCGATTGTGCAAGGTGGTGTCGAGGCTGGGCCGATGCATTGGTTGGTTGGCGACGTCTGGCTAAAGAACGTCTACATTAGCATGAAGGAGGACGAAGATTTGATATCTATTGCGCGGCCGAGGTAACGAGATGAAGGAATGGTGTACTCACGCTCATTTGGATGTACCTTCCTCGAGTAGGATTAGAATTAGACGTCGATCAAAGCCCCGGAGTGCGCCCTCCCATGCGGAGTTCAGCTAAGAACCAGTGTTTTAGACCCATTTCTTCGAGCGTCTGGACGAGGTCTCTCATTTCATAGACTTCGCGTAGCCCCGGCTTGCTGGTAAGCGGACCGGGTTCGCAAGGTCGGGTTGAGACGTGGTGAAAGTCGAGGTAACGGAGACCTGTGGGTGATGTTTAAGTAGATTGACAAACTCTGAACGCCCGTACGTACTTCGTGCACCTTGGAGGAAGTTGGATATCGCGTCTTGTGTGCCTTGAAAAACCAGAACACCTGGCCGACCGCTCTTTGCAAGGCCAGAGACGGGTGCCGATTCTGCGCATTGTTGCAGGCGACGGAACTTGGAACGGCTGCGGATATCTGTGTTTTTCCCTTTGGTTTCTGTATGAGAATAGCAGTAAGGACCCACGGTGCATGCGAGCTATTGAGATGAAGTTTAGCATTTTACATGAGAGGAGAGCCGTTTCCGGGTGTTGATACGGAAGATTGCGGGGAAGAGTGACGTCAATTGAGTCACACGTGCTTTCATTCACGGGTTGCCTCGGACAACCATGAAGCACACTCGATTCTTCCCTAGAGTCGGTCGTGTCCGCTCCAATTCGGCCTCGCGGTCTCTGTACACCAATCCTACATCCCTTTCATCATTCTTCGACGCCTCGGCACCTCCCCCGCCCCAGAATGCCCGACTATCAACACATCGTTTGCCCGTCGAAGCTAGAGCAGAGGTCGAGGGCCCCAACAACGGCCAGAATACACATGCCCCACTGGCCCTCGCCGCCCCACATACACCCTCTTCCCAGCATCCCCATCCAGCCCAGCTTGCCCTGCTCTTCCCGTACTCCCCGAGGACCACCGCAAGTCCAACCCAGCACCTCACATTCAGCCAGCACCCGCCCTCACAGAAGAAAGGGTCCCCGCTACATTCTCGACATTGGCGCGTATGGAATCCCCAAACGCGGCCACCGCAATCGTACAATGCATAACCAGGCCTCAGACGCACCCTTGGCCGTCTCGGTCGGCGAAGATGCATATTTTGTTCATGAGAATGCCATGGGTGTTGCAGACGGAGTCGGTGGTTGGGCACGCGTCAAACATCTCGGTGGGTCCAACGCTCTTAGCTATCCTTCATGAGCTCAACAATAAAACAGCCCCTCCTACAGGCCCAAGTGCCTCGGCACTATTTGCTCGCCGCTTGATGCATTTCTGCGCCGATGAGGTCGACCGTGCGGCCCATCGGCCTCGTCATGCGCCGACATCCCCACCTCCCATTGTCGCCCCATGGGAGGTTCCTTTGCACAGGCCATACTCTTCACTCAGTCCTTATCCCTCCCCATATGATCCCACATTCTCTTCCCCGTATGCGTCCTCTTCCTCTTACAGTCCGTATTCCCTGCCTCCGGATCCTTGGCTAGAAGAATCAGAGTCGGAAGACCCCGAAGACCTCTCAGCCGCCTTGGAGGCAGAGCTGGACGAGCTTGCAGACGGAATCGATGTTCTCAACATACTCGAACGTGCCTACGAGCGGACTCTCAAGGCACATGTCGTGCCAGTCCCTACTGAACCCAGCTCACTCCCGTCTACATCGTCGTCAACTCCAGCAACACCGCTGGAACCGTCAAGGCCATGGAACTTGCTTTCACCACCAAAAGCTGAGCCGCAGACCAAGACGGTTCCGCTCCGAGCCGGAGGTAGCACCGCCCTTGTCGCAGTCTTGGATTATCTACCTGCCAGCGGGTCTCTGCCTAATCGGGTCGAAGTCGGGGTAGAGAATAGCGCGGGATTATTTGACGTCGTTGATCCTCCTCATCCGGACACTGCTGCCGCTGGCATGACGCCGGTTCTCAAGGTCGCGCACCTCGGAGATTGTATGGGGATGCTCGTTCGCGACGGCGCAATTGCGTGGCGGAGTGAGGAGATGTGGTGGAGATGGAACACGCCGGTTCAACTCAGTGCCGCAATTCCGACTTCTTCTTCAGCATCGGCAGGGACGACCACTGGCTGGTGGTCTCACCTGGTTGGTTCGATACCAGAGGCACCCACTCCCAACTCGACAACAGGCGAAGTAACACCTGCGTCCGCTGCCCGGGTTTTTACTCTGCCCGTAAATGCTGGAGACATCCTCATCTTGGCCAGCGACGGCTTGGGAGATAACCTGTGGGACGAGGATGTTTTGGAGGAAGTTGCCCGTGTCTCCAAAGCGTTTGCAGCGTCCAATGTCACCGCAACTGATGGCGAAGCGAAGGAGCCCGGCGAACACTCGCGGTTACGTCGACGAACCCTAGCTGCGATGTTGAGCGAGGCTCTGTGTTCGCGCGCGCGGAGGGTTGCTACGCGACGTGCGGCTGGCGGCCAATCTTGTGCGATGGCTGCTAGTGCACCGGCAGCGTCTTTTTTGCATGAGGCTGTGGCAAGCGGGGCACTGAGTGCAAACGAGGATGCCGATGAGACACCTTTTGCTCGTCGTGCACGAGAAACAGGCAGAGAGTTCCGCGGAGGAAAAAATGACGGTGCGTAGATTCTCCCCACGTTATGACATCAAGTTTATTCGCCTTGCAGACATTTCCGTAGTTGTCGCGGTCATTGCGCCGGCGGAGAGCGGCAATACTGCTGGGAAGCACAAGACCTCGTCGTCCCCAACGCCAGGTTCATGACCGAGTCCTCGTTCTTGCTTTTTGGGTTATAAACGCCGAGCGGACACTGTACACGAACACACATATACTGCTGATAGACTCAGTATCAAAATCTCCTCGGATGGCATTAGCCTACCTGTTCTTCTCCAACATGCAAAGTGTAGTTTCTAGGTTGTACGCATAGGATTCAATGCAGCATTGGTTAGATTTATGTCGCGGACCCACAACAATGACGACTTCAATTCCACAACTTGTGATTGGTTGCCTCGAGCATGCATCATGCATGCGCTCTTTCACAAGGTTACTCATCCCAGGCTTCAGATCACACCATATCTTATCCTCGTCGTCTTCGTCCCAACTCCGCAGAATGTCTACAACACTTGCAGTCCTTCCAGAATCCGAACTTAAGGATGGCCAGATGTAATGTGCCAAAGCGCTCAGACCGCGAAATGCTGATCAAATCTACAGGAAGGAAGTTGCGTTTGGTGCCGAGGGCAAGGCAGGTCATACTCGGAACGACCCAGCAAGGGTTTGCTAACGAGGATAGGTCCTCTTATCGCGAATTGGAGACAAGATCCATGCAACAAGCGCCTTTTGTACCCACTACGGCGCTCCGCTGGCTAAAGGCGTGTTGGCTGCCGATGGGAGAGTTGTCTGGCACGTTCCATTGCTGTATATGTTTGCGAAACTAACAGAGCTTTGCAGCCCGTGGCATGGAGGTGGGTTACACATATCACTGCCCGTGCTCGATTGAACATGTTTCTCGAATAGCTTGCTTCAACGTCTGCAACGGGGATATTGGTTGGTGCTACCCACACTATCCACTATGACGATTGCTCATACGTATGCTGTCAGAGGATGCGCCGGCACCAGACGCTCTGCATTCGTTCTCCGTAAAGGTCTCTGGAGGACAGATTCACGTCACCGCCGACGCCGCAAACACACTCAAGGCGAACATGGCGCGAGCCCCCAAAGCTCGTATCTGCTACGGACGCCACCGCTGGACGCGGGGTAGGTCATTGTTGGTGGTGGTTCTGCTACTTTCCATGCGGTCGAGAGTTTGCGAGGAGGTGGGGATCTGTTGTTTTTGTGACGAGTTCCTTGCTGACTGACGACTACTGCATTGCATTAGAACGGATACAAGGGCCCCATCACAGTTCTCACCAAAGAGAAACACACGCCTGTGGACCGGTGGGTATCTTGGGCCTCTTTTACATTCAGAACTGACACGATGAACCCTGCAGCACCAAGTTGAGCAAGTCGCTCATGTCTGATGTGTCAAAGCTAGAGTACCGCACTGCCTCGGCTTTGAAGATCCAGTACTCGACGAACATTCGCGTTGGCGTCGTGAGTTGCGATTTATTGCTATAAATGCACTTGCTGAGTTGATGCGGTAGACCGCTACCTCTATCGACTTTGACAAGAAGCATGTTGTTTTGGACGATGGGAAAGAAACTGTTGCGTATGAGAAACTCATCCTCGCGCCTGGCGGGGAGCCGCGGAAGCTTCCCATCCCCGGAGCGGATGCCCAGAATGTCTTCACTCTGCGAGGTGTGGAGGACGCAAAGAAGATTGATGCTGGTGCGGTTATCGTCCTTATTTGTGCGTCTCTGTTAATGTTTGACCGAAGCGGCGAAGGAGGGCAAGCGAATTGTGATGATCGGCTCGTCGTTCATAAGCATGGAGATCGTTTCGACGGTATCGAAGCGCAAGCTCGCGTCAATCGATGTTATTAGGGATGGAGGAGGTGCCGTTCGAGCTCGTCCTCGGCAAGGAGGTCGGAAAGGCGTTGCAAAAAGTTTGTTTCATGTTCTTGCATTCTTTATCCGACCAACGTTAGCTGCAGTACCACGAATCCCAAGGCGTCAAGTTCCATATGCAGACCAAGATTGAGAAGATCGTGCCAAAGGAAGACGACGAGACGACTGCCGCTGGCGTCGTTGTCAATGGGGAGACCCTTCCCTGCGACCTCGTAGGTCATGGGTGTGGGTGTGGCTCCCGCCACCAAATTCCTGAAGGACAGTGGGGTCCCGACCGAACGCGACGGCGGTGTTCGCGTAGACGAGTATCTGAAGCTTGTTGGATATGAAGACGTGTATGCCGTTGGTGCGTGCTTACCTTTGGCGTAGTATTTGCTGCTTATTCGAGAACAGGTGATATCGCTCATTATCCGCAGCTGCCCACAGGCGAAATTAGGCGGGTGGAGCACTGGAATGTGCGTGTTGCGACGTTGTCTCTACTTGGTTGAACCTTCAAAACTCCAGGTTGCCGGGAACCAAGGGCGAGCTGTCGGAAAGTCCATCGCGGGTAGCCCGCAGCCGTTCGTGAAAGTACCCTTCTTTTGGTCGGCACAGGGCCAGAATATCAGATATTGTGGTATCGGCACCGGATACGACGACATTTTCATATCGGGCAACGTCGAGGAGCTCAAGGTATATAACCCTTGTCCCAGTTTGAGTCGAGTATTAAACTCCTTTCAGTTCATTGCGTATTATATCAAGGGCGGGAAGGTGGTCGCTGTTGCCTCGTGAGTTTCTTCAATTGGTGTTCATTTTGTATTAATACCTGCTGCCAGGATGCAAAACGATCCGGTTGTCAGCGTCTCGACAGAGCTACTTCGACTAGGACTCATGCTGTCTCCGGAGGAGCTGCGAGCCGGTGTGGTGCGTACTTTTGAAAATGGTGCCAGGTGCCTTGTGATTAACAGGCCTTCACACTGGCAGGACCCGCGCAATGTGGACATTTCTACCGCGAGTAGCCTGAAGAAGCTGTGAGCAGAAGAGCAGGAGAAGAGCGAAACAATCGATGTACATTACAATGCCCACGCGAAAACACGCACGAATTGAGACAGCCACCGCTGTGCCACAGCCTGCGTATCGCTGAGCTGTTCGCTGAGCTGTTCTATCAGGCAACGTTCCCGGATCTAGGTCAATTGGTATGGCGTCGGCATCTTTCGGCGAAGAGGCGTCCGAGAGTTTAGATCTGGCCGGAGTAGAACCTAGGATTGAGAGTTTCTTACCCGAGTCACTGGCACGGAGAAATCAGTTCGCAGCCCAGGGTTGGGCGTTCCACAGCTTGCGCGCAAATATGGGTGTCGGTGGCGAGAGTGGCACCGAAAAATCAGGGAAAAAAATACTATGGGCACTAGGCCGCTACAAACGTGAGCAGCAGAGAGAATGGACTCGGAATGGGCTGTGATGAGCTAAGAGTTGTTGCTCCAAGTGTGACATACTTGCCATAGCGAGTCGCCGTGTTTCTGGCTCTGCAATCCTTGTTTCCTGCCACGACGACAAGTTGCAGACGATGCTTCGTGGGCCACCTCCAGCCGTCTATGCTCTCCCAGTACCATGGAGCCGGCAGGCACAAGTACTACCCACTCCACCACTGGCGGCGACACGCAAACGCAAGCGAGCCCACCAGTACACCGTCAGCTACAGCGAGGTCCAGGAGGTCGACAGCGACGGAAGGCTCAGAGAAGTCATTCGTCATCGAGGACACGCCGCCGCCTCCCACAACCCTCTCACCGTCAATCCCATTCTCGACCTCTTATCAACCTCCCGTATACTCGGCACCCATTCGCACTCGCGCTCGAGCAGCAGCAGAAGCTGCCGCCAGTTCTTCATCCGCCATCGTCCAACCTCCGACCAAGAAGCGCAAGAAGGAGCTCGGTGACGAGGTCCGTGCACCCGTAGCCAAGAAGGTCGCAGTTGCCGTCGCCCAAACAAAGTCCTTCGACAGCAGAAGCGCGGCTGCCACAGACGAGGTATGTCTTTCCCTTTCGCCATTGCATTTTTATTCAACTAGGCGCTTGCCAGACCTCCAAGGGACCCGCACAATGCGACGACAAGGAGGGCCATTACATTATTCAGCCAGACGACGTTATTTATCGTCGATGTATGTTCCGCCACTCCCTTGTTCACTCCACCGACTGACTCGTTTCCTTCAGACCGGACGGTCAGACAACTCGGGCAGGGCACATTCGGCAAGGTTATCGAGGCCATCGACACCCACACCGACACCAGGGTGGCAATCAAGATAATCCGGGCCATTCCCAAGTACCGCGACGCCAGCAAGATTGAGGTTCGCGTTCTCAACAAGCTCAAAGAGCGCGATCCTCTCAACCGACAGTATGTCCAACTCCGCCACCTTCTCACGCCATAACCTGACCCGATTCGTAGCAAATGTATCCACTTGTTGCATTGGTTCGACCACAAGAACCACATATGTCTCGTGTCGGAGCTCTTGGGCATGTGTTTGTACGACTTTCTCAAGGATAACGAATTTGCACCGTTTCCCCCGCCACCATATCCAGTCGTTTGCTCGCCAATTACTCGGGAGTGTAGCATGTAAGCATCCGACTAGGTCCCTCTGGGTTGTTGCTAAACCGTTTTCCAGTTCTTCACGATCTTCATCTCATCCACACCGATCTAAAGCCAGAAAATATACTCTTGGTTCATAATGACTACAAGAACGTCCACATCAATGTCCCTGGAAAGGTAGTCTGCAATCTCGTCCGAGCTCCAAAAGCTGAACCAGCCGCCAGCGCAACGCACCACCTAAAGTGAAACGGATATTGCACAACACGGATATCCGGACTAATCGATTTCGGCTCGGCGACATTCGAAAACGAGTACCACTCGACCGTCGTCTGCACAAGACACTACCGGGCACCAGAAATCATTCTAGGTCGGTCAAGTTCCCTTCAATCTTGTTTGACGAAGCGCTGACACTTGCTGCCAGGGCTCGGTTGGTCATATCCCTGCGATGCCTACTCGCTAGGGTGTATTCTGGTCGAATTCTTCACCGGAGGGGCGCTTTTCCAGACACACGACAACCTCGAGCATCTCGCGATGATGGAGATGGTCATGGGCAAGATGCCAGAACGCTTTGCGCGCGCCGGAGCTCGCTCAAAGCCCGAGTTCTTCAAAGAGAACGTTAGACTTGACTGGCCGAAAGCAAAGGCTTCTCGACAGAGCAAGAAGGATGTTCCGCGCCACGCGCCCGTTGTCGGTTAGTCCAGTTTCCTTTCTCTCCTCCCGATCGATGGCTGACTGTGGTACGGCTTCTACAGGATGTCATCCCACCCACCGACGTCGTGAACCGGCACTTCCTCAACCTGGTTCAGAAACTTCTAGCCTTTGATCCCGCGCAGCGGATCACCGTGCGAGAAGCATTGAACCACCCCTACTTTAACTTGGCCATTACAGCCGAGATATGAACGCACGCCAATGTCTTGCTCACGCTTTATTTCTCTCGTTGTCGGGTCCCGGCTCTCTCCGACAACGAACGCTTTTTAGACCACTGTGTTATTACAATCCCGCCACCCACCCTCCTTCCTTCAGCTACAACTCCTACAACAACTGTACTCTACATCCCCATCTCGTCACTATCGTAACGGATTCAAGTACCAACCGCGCATGTGTCTAGTACCCTGTTATTATTCGACTACCCGAAACTCGCAAGAGGCGCATGGATCGCCATTCGAGATTAGTGGAACGTTGGCCTTTTTCGTCTTTCGGCTCTGAATCGAGTCGCCTCGCTGGTTCTGTGGACGCAAAATTCGTGCTTCGCGCTAGCGTCGCAGTCGGCCCATTCGTTCCGGATTCACGGGCGGTCCTATGTACCTCTTGCCACGGTTGGCCACTCATTTGCATTACTGTAACGCCTTTCGCTCATTAAAACAACGTGTATAGTGTAGGAACATCGGAATCTAACGACCGTGAATCTTTTGTTACATACAATCCCGATGGGACACTCGCTCTCGGAAGTCTCATGATGGCTGCCGGGTCGTCTTCAATCCTGGTAAAGCTGTTCTCCGGTTCCATGGAATCCAACGAACGAGGTTAATCGACGCGTCGAGAACTTGACGTTGGATGGAGCATGTCGTCCAGGCATCCAACTCGATCTCGACGTGGAGGTCAGTTGGACAAGAACGTCTTGCACAGACTCCAGCATGCAACAGAGTCGTTGAGGTGTCCATCGAAGGACCGAGACGAAGACGGTGTAGTTGAGCCAGGACGTCTTGAGCAAGCGTGACGAGAAAGAGAACGATCACAACTGGAGTAAATAACGCGAACGCGTTGTATTTGAACAAGTGTGTAGCTCAACGTCCAACTTGAATACAGTATGTACAATCGTTTACCAACCAGTCATTTACTTCTTCTGCGCGCGATATCTTTCAGCCACCAAACTGCAAATGCATCAGACAAAGTGAATCAAAACACAGCGAGTGAGAAGACAATATTCACCCTTCGCCAATCGACATCGCGGCAAGACCAGCAGACACCGCACTCACAACGCGACGATCCCACGTCCGGTCCCAGTGCTCGTATGCAAAGTAGCCAACGGTTCCAAGGGCAGCGATATTAAGAACGCCCAAAATTCCACCGAGAGTTCCAGGACGGAGGATCTGCTCCTTGGCGTGGCGATAGATCAACGCGCCTTCTTCTTTGGCTCTGCGCTCCTCCTCCTGGCCAGCGGGTGTCTTGCGGTACGCGTCGGCGGCGAAGCCCTCGGCGAAAAGCACGGCCAACGATGTAGCGGCAACGGTGGAGATGAGGGTTGTGTCGCGACGATAGTGGGGGTTGGCATAGAACGCGCGAGCTGCGCCACCGAGAAGTCCAATATTAACGACTCCAATGAGTCCGCCTGCAACGCCTGGACGGAGAAGATAGTGTTTTGCAGACTCCCAGAGGTATAGGCCTTCTTCTCGCGTCTCGTCGAGTCGTGTGTGTTTACGGCGGCCGCCTGGGGGAGGGATGTTCTTCTCGCTGGGGTCAAGGGCGGGCTGCGAGTTGTTAAGCAAGCCTGGGTCTGGTTTGGCCTGGTTAGGCGGCGTGTATTGCGAGGTGACTTCTGCGTAGCTCATCGTGGTTCTGAGGCAAGTTGTGGAAAATAGGATTCGTCGTCGTTTATATACGCCATTTCAATGACGTAGGGAAGTGATGTCACAATAGATAAGATTAGATAATAGAATGTTACGCCTCATGCAACCAATAGATCGTTCACCTCGTCTGCATCGTCCGAGTCCGAGTCATCCATAATCGAGTCGTGTCCAACAGCCATAGACGTTCCTTCGTCCAGGATATTGTCAATTTCGGCGTCCAGACGCGCCTCTTCCTTCCGCGCTCTACTCGAGGAGCTGGTAGCACGGCTCCGCGATGCAGGAACATCCTCATCCTCATCGTCGTCATCGTCCTCCTCATCCGAGATCACAACGACCTGAGGCTTCTTCTTCGTTGCCCTGGGAGAGCATTAGTGTCTAAGTAATAAAGCAGAGGGGACAACTTACGCCGAACGTTGCGGCAATCTCCTCCGACGCGGCGGCGGAGTGCCTCTAATCGTGTTGTTGTCAGAGTTGGAGTCTTCGTCGTCCGACGTCGACAGTCTTCGCCTCCTGGTGAACAGTGAGCTCCCTTCTAACCTTGGAAAAAAGAAGTGAGCCACTTTGCTTTGGGTTTGGACTTGGCTCGTTTCGACGATGCAACGGAAACGGCATCGTCGTCAGTAGCGCTGACGATGCTATCAGAACGCCTAAACAAAAAGCTCGTCAGTAAAGAAGACCGCTTGATCTGCAGGACGTACCGCTTCCGCCCCTTCTTGGGGGCCTCATCTTCATCGTCATCGGGAATAATGTCGTCCAAAAAGTCAAACAACTCCTTCAGCTGCTCCATCTTCCGATACTCTTCTTCACTGAAGCCCTCCAGCTGCCTCTCAAACTGCTTTCTGAACTTGGTGTCAAACTTTTTGAGCGCATTGTTGGCAGTCGTGTCCTTGACTGGTCGACGCTAATCTCGCATTTAGCATGCACCAGAGAAACACAAATGCGTCGCCACACACCAAATTGATATGAGTGATGAGTAGGTGGAGAGAGCGGATTCGGTCGGTGTCTTCGATCTCGTCCGGTATGTACAGTTTGCCGAGCATTTGACAGAGAAGTTTCTTTTGCTCCTCTGCGAGAAAATCAGGGTGACAAAACAACAAGGAAGTTACACCAACTGGGCATATTCTTCTCGTTCAACATGAGACGCAGAATGTCTTCCGCCAGCGCAAACTGGGTCATCGGGTCGCCTGTTTTCTTCTCCCCGGGGGCGCCTTGAGCGTCCCTTCAAATGCGTGGTTAGTCAAAGTACAGAGAAACTCAAATACGGCTTACATGACTTCCAACGGATTCGTACATTCCACCCACATCCCAGTCACGTTGGCCAAATCCAGGTTCACGACCTCATCTTCGTTCTCCTGGAACTCGCGATACATCTCTGCGGTTTCTTTGAAGATTTCCTGGAAGAGCTATAGAAGAGTGAGCTCAAATAACTACCCCAAGTTGAAGAGGAACCCACCTCCTGCATAATCCGCTGGTTTGAGGCACCGCAACGACTGTACATGTTGATAAAGTACGTCAAGCATTGCAGCAGCGGTTGGTTTTCACGATTGTATGGGGAATAATAAGCCCTGAGGAGACTCATCATGACCGTCTGAAGAAAGATCAGATCGAGGACATCTTGAGCGGAAGGAGTACCTTGGGATCATCGACCAGTGAGTGCAATATGAGCTTTCCGAGTCCGAGACTAAGCACTGCGAGGGTCTCCGGGGAGCCATCTCCCTTCTTCTTACACTGTGTCTCGAACTCGTTGAGCAGGAAGTCGAGGCTGTTCTTTTTCTACATCTCTCGATGAGCGCTAGATTTATAGGGAGAAGCGACGGGACGAACGAGTTCACTATCAAGATTGGTCTGCGCCAAGAGGACGTCAAATACGATCCTGAAAATCGTCGTCCGAATGGCCTCGGAAACCCTGGCTGCTTTGGCTTGTTCCAAAAGAGCTGGGAGGAATTTTGTGGCCAAGTTCTGTGGAATGGTTCAGACAATATTGGAGGCACTACAGACAATGAACCGACCCGAGCGACAAGACACGACAACCCAAACGCGACTAGACCCTGTAACTGAAGTTCCGGATTCTTGTGGACAACCGATGGCATGATAAGCTCGTCAAAGACTCCCTGCAGGGTGGAGTTTTCGGCGAAGGTCTGCAAAAGCTGTTTGCAACCAAAGGGATCGGAAAGCTGACCACTTACCCCATCAAGACGTTCGAGCAAGGCAATGCACAGAGCCAAGCAACGGAGATCGATGGCGTCGGCTGCCCGCTGCTGGTGAGGTGTGAGGTCCTTCCGCACTGGCTTCTTGCGCGGCGTTCGCTGTGAGGAAAAGCTTTCGTCCGGATCCTGCGTCTAGTTCAAGTAAATGCAACGAGAGCAGAAAGTGGACGCACAATACTGTCCAGCGAGCGGTCACCGGTCTCATCATCGCCCTCGTCCGAGTCCCTCAGATTGGAAATGATCTCCACAACCTGACGGATGAGGTCCTTCTCGTCTGTCGTGAGCCTTGCGAAGGACATCGAGGCACCTTGTTACGAGGCTCAAAGGGATATTGTGCAGGCCCAGCATGTTCCCTATGCAACACATGTAAAGCAGAAAGAAGAGGGAAACGAGGGAACACACTTATAAGCAAATCCATCTTCCTCCGCCCAGTTTCGTCGCCGTAATCGAGATGCACCGCAAAGGTAAGCAGCTCTCCGGCGATGAACTCGGTCTGATGCTGCAACTCTTCTCGGTCCTCTGCAACCAACACTGAGCTGTCGTCTTCCTCGATGAGTTTGTTACACCAGTCTTGGATGCGGAACGCGCAGCGAGTGACCACCGGGATACCACACTCCTCCAACAGGTCTTCCCGACCGTCTGCACAGTGCTCCACAAAGACACGAGCGAGAAAGACTTTTTCAATTGTGAGGTCGTCGAAAAAATCATCTAAATCGAGTTAGGGCTGATCCGAGGACAAAATAAACACACACCTCCAAAGAGCACGTTCTTCGCGAGGTCTTTTACGGTGCTTAGTAGACTTCTCAGTGCGTCAGACGCAACCTTCCCGCGCCGCATCTCTCCGTTGTTGTCCGATTCGTCTTGTAGATAGAACAGAGAAAGGAAGCCCGTTAGGTCCTTCATCGCCTTCTGCTTCTTCCGGTCTTCAGGCGAAGCTTTGTCCGAAATGTCCACCTCTTCAAGTTGCAAAGCGAGATCGTCCTCGGACTTGACAAGGTCGGAATTTTCGAACCACGCTTCGATCATAGAGGCTGCCGCAGCGCGAACCGAGGCTTCTCGGTCGCCGAGTCCATTCCGCACAATGAGTTCCCTCTCTGTGATGGTTAAACTGCGAGGATGGAACGAATTTCTCGCGCGTGCGCCCTTCTCCAAGACTTGGCTGTACATGATCTTTCGGACAGATGCGTCTTTATCCCGAAGTCGCGAGAGGAGGGCAGCTTTGATTTCGTCGGTCAGAGGGTCGATCGGCATATTGGCGGCTGCTATTCGACGGACTTCGCTGTGAGCAGGGTCAGCCAAGTGAGTCGAGCGTAGGAAAAGATCATACGCGGAAGGGTCTGTTGTCATTGTGTCGAGCAACAGCTGCAGAATCGACTGCTGTCCCTCTTCAAGCTCATTGAGGTCCTCACCCTCCGCAAGTCTGGATAGGGAGACGACGACCTTCATCCGAATGGTGCCTTCCTTGTCGTATACGCGCTCCATAAGCTCTGTTCGTAGTTTGAGATAGGTATCGTCACTGTTTCCGCAAGTCGGCAAAGCAAGGAGAACAAACAACGCAACACACTCGATTGTGCCCATTTCCGCAACCATGCCCGCGACAAAGTCGACGACGCGATATCGGACGTTTTTATCCTTGGCCTTGAACCCCCTGAGAAGAAACTCCAGCGTCGGGTTCATGAAGCGCGAGGCAAGAGTAGTAATGTCGTCCGCATCTTCTTCTTCTGGTTGGTCCTCATCCGGGGCTAGCTAGTTGAGTGGCACCATCATGCACGCCATAGAACACGCACCTCGCTCGTTCAGATACTGGAAATAGGATCCTACGAACTTGACGACCCGGTCAGCCGCCGTAGCGCCCTTCTTTACAGGGAGAACTGCAGCAATCGCGGTGAAAAAGGCGTCGCGGAACTCGTGTTCGCCACGGTCGTCCTTGTTGCCCTGTGGATTGACGGTCGACCTGGAGTGTAGTTTGTAGGCCGCGACGAGGTTCTTCTGGTGGTTGGCGGTCGAGTTCTGGACTTGTTCGAATATCGCAGCGACTTCCCGCTGGACGTCGACGACACGACCAGGCATGTTAGAGAGACTGGTGGTTGATGTGACACAACGCGGTCATGCACGTCACGCCCAATTACATCTATTACGTCCTACGGTATCAGCCGGTTGTCACCCGCGCCCTTCTTGCCGAGCTCGATGGGCCTACCCCGTCGTCGTCCTGGAAGAATGAAGGGCCGTAATTGAACAGCACCTCGTCGCCTGCCGCCAGCGCACGGGCTAACATGTCAATAAATCTGCCCATTAATCACAAAGCAAGCTCACTCGCGAAAATTCCTATGCGATGTTCACCATTCACCAAAAGAACTTGCTCAAAGTCAGCGGGCAGACAGTTGCAATATTAAACGCACTTCTGGGGTGACAATTCGGCCGGTGCTCATCATGGTTGATGTATCTCGCGTCGTTCCCCGCGTATGTCCCGTCGATTGAGAGCGTCTTGTTCAACTGGAAGACGTAGTTCCGGTGCCGGTGGACTGCTATCGGACTTCTGAAATTTAGTGGATTAGAAAGTAAAAGAGCGTAACACACTCTCGCGAATCTACTGTATCTTCGTAGATGACTTGACCCATGTATTCTGCAACTTCATCAGCATACGCTAGAGATTTCGGATGCACTGACCGATAATAAGATCCCCGTCAGCTGCCGGTTCGTCCATGAACAACCCTAGTCCAAAGCTTGCGGTACCAACGTGGGTTTTCTGACTAGGGTAAGCCCAGAATCATCAGATAGAACAAACTCTGACGCACCCTACACAATCCCTTCTGAATAGCCGTATTATGGCATGTACGGGCATGACAGTCTGTTTGCAGTTAGAATTGGACAAATTGCTTCAGCACGATCTTGCCTCTGAACGACGTATTTGAGCAGAGTGTAACCAGGCATTTCCAGCAAAACGTACTTTGCTTGACACTTGGTGCACATCTCCGGGTCGCACTCTCGATGTGCAAGAAAGCATTCACATGTTTTGGTGCGACACATGAGGCTTGCTTTTATGTTTGACCGCTTGACGCAGTTGCAGCCTTTCCAGCGGCGAGTGCCTTTGTGGAATAAACATCGGAAAAAATGTGAAAAAGAAAGAACGTACAGCCTGGGCCACAACGACAGCTGCTCTCGCAGTGCCCTCCGTTGAGGAAACACGGACATTGAGTGCTCGCATTGCATGGGCCTGCATGGCCGCATGGCATTCCTGGCGTGTATTGCTTCGCATCGAAGTCTGATTGCAGATGAACGTCGTTGAAAACAGAGAAAGGAACATGCACACCATTAAAAGTCTTTCGGTGGGTTCTGGCTTGCGTGCTCTTGCCCTTTCCACCGCGCGCTACGCGCCGGATACGAACCTCCCGACACCGCATTGCGTATGCCTTCATGTTTGTTAAGGTCGAAGGCAACAAATTCAAGTTGCAGCTCACCTCAAAACATGGCTTCATGCATATAGTCGCTAGATCGCAAGGAAGGGTATCGCTCGAGTGTTTGAGAACGAAACGGAGGAGTTGAAGTGTCTTCTCATCCCAGGTCAGATCCTTCATGTCTTCGTCTTCTTCTTCTCTGAGGACAAAGCAGTCATTGCCGCACGGCTCTGGCACGAGGTCGCGTAGACGTTCGTTGCGGATCGTTGACGGAGGACCGGGAAGTGGTTGCGGCATTGAATCAACTGTCAGTCATTTTAACGACGAGTAAGAGGTATGAATAGCAAATAGCTCACGATGGGTCGTACAGAAGCCAATCATGCAGTTCAGGTTGGTGCAGAACTCGGTGACGAGCATCGCGACTGCTCCTTCGACCGTCTTCGCTAGGGGGGTTTGAGATGGGAGAGTTTTTTCGGCAGCCGAGACTCCGGGGGGCCAGTCGGGGAAATCTCTGGAACGGGCATGAAGGAGTTTTACAGATACTCGGAGAAGGGCCACCCACCGTCGGTGACTCATGTGAATCATCCCTGGCCTGCCATCCCGATTGAAGAGCTCCAAAGGAAGCACGCCAGTTTCCGCGATGAGACGGAATTCCATGCCGTGCTCAGAATGTAAACGGCGCGCAGTCTCGACGACGACCGCTTCTACTTGGGTCGCCATAAGACTTGAGTCTGTTTGCCACGAGCTTGCACTTACAGTCTGGATCCACCCGAGGCACGGTCCACGCGACGCCACTGAACTCCTCGAAGTACGCCGCGAAGTCGAATGTGGGGTCATCTTGGAATGGGATGAACGGCAAGCTTGGAAGGGTCGTCACCGAGATGATTGTTCCGGTCGATAGGCGCGCAGTACTCGTAGACGGGGAAGGGCTCAAACAGTCCTGGATCTATCGAGTCGGCTACGCGCGTCACCTCCATCGGAACACGCTGCGCCGTCCCGGTGTCCAAGTCGCGGTATTCAATGAATTCTTCGGTGGTTTCGACCGGGTACGATGCTCGGCGTCTCATTTGAGTCTAAGGAAAGGCTGGGAAGCGTTCCAACAGAGCTTGAGGTGCCATCGGTCGGTATTGTGAGTGAAGCAGAAGCCATAGCGCGTGCAGCATAATCCGCTTTCCATACGACAAAGTTCTTGTGGACATTTTCATAAACGGTCTGTACGAGACGCGTTGCCTCTTCTAACCGGTCGATGTGCTTACTTGCCATTCGACGTCGCTGAGAGGAGCGCGGATTTGTCGCGCGTGTGGTTTCGTGGCGGCGTTTGGAGAGTGAAGCAGTCAACGCGCTGGAAGGTCACAGACGCATCACAACGCGAGCGTGACAAACGATCCATACAGAAACCGCTTATTCCCTCATCGACAAAGTTCGAGCTGTTACTTGTTAGTATAAGTTGTTACAATTCCGGTATACGTTATATGGATCGTCCTTCGCCTTCGGACCATTTAGATACGCATAAGATAAGCACTGTCCGAGTCCAGCTCATCACTGGACCGTCTCCCGCGTAAATCGTACAAGCAGCGTCGCGCCCGAGTTCTTGCCTTTCATATCCAGCATACGGATCAGGCGCCAACCCTGCCATGATTTCAGCAGAAGAACGAAGTTGAGAGAGAGACGATACGTGCCGGCTGGAGATGCGCGACCCTGGCGCAAAACACGACGATCTTGTCGTCGACTCCGAACTCGCTTTGCATAACAGTGAAAGCTGTACAAGAGAGAATTAATGCCCGCATGAATGATGAATAACAACAATATGCACCGGACGAAGGCCAACTCGTCACTTGCATACTCCCATTCGATCTTTTCGTTCCACATAACATCCGCGCCTTCGCCAGGGACGTCTTGCGTTTTAATGGTTTTGCTTTGCCATTTGAGATCTTTCTCCGCGTGCAGGAGCTCCGCAGAGATGTAGGTCGAAAAGGACTTGCCGCCGCATTTGTTTGGGGGTGGAACTTTGATGTGGATGTATCAGTGCAGCGAGCATAAGTGACAAAGCGAAACCTACGAGCGTTGATAGTGACGATCTCTACATTCAAACGGTCCCGGCCCACCGACTCCTCCAAGGTCTGCCCTGGACGAAGACGCAATTTCTTGGGCTTCAAAACCCAGCCACTGGTACCCACAAACATCCCCTCGTTGAGCTGCATCCCCTTATCGTAGTGCTGCCAATTAAGCCCTGCAATATGAGCACCCGAGCGCCAGAACCGAAGAGGATCGAGGTTCGTGCTGCGAATGCGCGTGCCCTTGGGGTAGATACGGCGCATGTGCTGGGTGCCGTGCTGGATGAGGTCGGGGAGTGCGTGCGGAAGGAGAGCAGAACACGCTGATTCGGAGATGTTGATAAGAAGGTGGAGCGGGTCGGCGAACGTCTCAGTAAACCAACCCTTTGCGGGTTTCATACTGCGGGCGTAGAAGCCGAGGGCTGCCAGTTCCTCTGAAATCTTGGCTTTTTCGCTCTTGCTGACGCGAATAACCATGCCTCCGTCTTCTTCCGCGCTTGAGGACTCAGGACTGGGGTCGTCGTCTTCATCTTCCACGGGCTTTCCGTCGACGGGTGGTGCGTAGTATTCGACCTGGTGAGATAAATAACAAGGAAATGCAAGCATAAAGAAACGAATGCACCATAAGCAAAATCCTTCCCCGAAAGTCGCGAGGAGCTGCCTTTGCATCGTCGACCTCCTCCAGTCGTTGATGCACCAGCTTCTCCCCCCATGCCCCCTTGATAACACGGACCAGTTCCTCCTGACCCTGGACGTCGACGTGGCATTCAAGAGAAACCATGACTGGCCAGTCATCAGGACCTATGGCGTCGTTGATTGCCACACAGACACTCTCGAAAGGCACGGATTTGGAAAATGTGTAACCATGAGTGACTATGAGACCCTTCTTGGATGGCCAGACGTCGATCTCGACGCAGCGGGCGTTGCGGGAGAGTACATGCTCGTAGGATGTTGCGGAGGACTTTCCGATGAGCTGTCGGGAGAGGAGGTATGTGTTGTGCGAAGACCTGGTGGGAGAAGTTAGAAGCTAAATGATTGCGCCGCTTGGTACGTACGAGACAAAATAATCTGTCAGCGGATGCGAGTCGTCGACTTCAGGAGGGGATACGACGGGCAGTTCCACGATCTCTTCGACTGCAACTCCCTGCTCCTTGAGAAATTCTTGGGTATCTGCGCTAAGACGGGGTCGGATATCCTTTGGAGGATGGACGTTGTGTATGGTTTCGACATGGTAAGATTGGGTCAGTTGGGTCTTGAGTTCAGCGTCGGCCATGGAGGTAGGAGTAGAGTGTCAATGATACAATGATATCATATCAGAGAGATAGACGTTTAGGCTACAAGAACATTCCAATGGGTCCTCTTCCAGCATCTCCTTCCTTCCTTCCTCTTCCTGCTTCTGTCGGCGGCGGGCCCCAGACGCCATCCACCTGTTCGCTAACATGCACTCGTCCGCATCCGGCCACAGGGCATGTCCACTCAAACCGGTCTTGAATGACAGCTTTGCGCGCACGCTTTCCCTTGCCCCTCCCTCTCCCTCTGCTTGCAATGGTTGCGCGGCTTACACGTGGTCGAGGAGGCGGAACCCGTGGAGGTGGCCCAGTCCGACGACGTCCCCCGTCAGCAGTAACTACACCCAATACTGCACCGGCACTTCTCAGCCGTCCACGAATTGGATTGGCTGGGATGAGAGCCTCCGCCCCGTCGCTGTCGCTGTCGCTAGGGCCGAATAAGCTTTGGTGACCATCTTCATCCTCCTCGTCGGCATCTGCAGTCGGTACGACCGTGGCTTTTCCTTTACCCTTCGGCTGAATATCCTCGTTTGTTGTCGAAGGGGCCGCCTCAGCCTCGATCGGTGGTTTCCAGAGCTCCTCGACACACTTTCCATCCAGAATATGACCGCACCGCAATCCCCAAAGCCTCCGTCGTTTCCTCTCCTCCTCCCCGCCGTCAACCACGCCTTCCGAACGGAGAAACAACGGGTCCAGACACCGAGCACAGACAAGAAGCGCGTCGACTCGATTCTTCCCGTCACTTGACTCCAGAGCGTCAACATCTATAACCACCTGCTTTCCTTTGCCCTTTCCTGTATCGGAGGCCGGGACAATCTCGCTTGGCTCAAAATCGAACACAAAGCCAGGTTCGGCATGCGCTGGATGAGTGTACTGTTGCTTGTATGCCTCTTCTGCGACTTCCTGCCCTTCTCCTCTGATCCCCCCGCGCCAGCGGCCACGACCCGCACCGACAAAACGCAACAGATGCTCGCCGAGTCCTAGTTCCTCTTGATCTTGCAGCAACAGGTCCAGAGCTAGTTCTCTATCGTTGCGTGTCCGGTCATCTCGATTTGCTTGAGCGAGCGCGAGGTAGTCGATTTGGTTGAGCGGCTGCTCGTCTTCTGCGCCCCATCGAAAAGGGTTCAGCTGCGCGAGACGGGCTAAAAAGCCGGCATTGTTGTTGCGGTTGGGGCGAGGAAGAGATCGGTTGCTGCCAGCACCAGCTACCAGCGGGGCAACTCGAGCGCCAGCAATCCGCCGTTCCATCCGCCGTTGACGTTCCATCCGCTCCGCCGCAACACGCGCATTATTCGAACTGATTAGTGCGCCACCGAGACCCATGGGCGGATTGTGGCGTGCTCGAGGCGCTGGTAGCAGGTCATCCTCGATGCTGATGACGCGGCGGGGGTTTGGAGGCGGAGGTGGGGATGATGACAGGTCAAATACAAAAGTGTTGGACACAGGGCGTATGGGTGCAGGCACGCGAGAAGAAGAGGCTTCGTTGGCGTCGAGGTTGGACGATGACGGGGCTGGATTCCGTGCCGGGCGAGGACGGGAAGGTGGGAACGCGGCAAAGGAAGAATAACGGTGCGGCAGTGGCGGAACAGGTGGCACCGGCTCAGATTGAAACGGGGGCGGAGATGGCGAGAACAGGGGACGACGACCTGCAAGGGCGTTAAACCAAAGCTTGTAGGCGGGACCATCGCACTTACCAGATCTGAAGCCGCTGAATACTGGAGACTGAGTTCCTGCTGACGAGCGACCCGAGTTGGTGCCGGACCGCGAGCCACTTGTGGATGCTTGAGCTGTGAGACAGGAAGTAAGCGATTTGCATGAGCTGGAGCTGTGAGGAGGGACGGCAAGTTGTCCCGAGTCTCCTCCTGAGGAGCGGCACTCACTATTTGAGTTGGATGGTCCCGCAACAGGGCCTTCATCATCGCTGTCCAGAATTTCGATAACCTCGGGGTCTATCCGCCGCCGTTGAGCAGGCCGGGGAGGAGACTCGAAGGAGTCGACGTCAATTGGGGCATTGTGGGCGAGGTCGATGATCTCCACAGGTTCGCGAAATCTTCGTTGGGGGATAGAGAAAGATGCAGGCGCCGAGGGTGAGCGTGGCAGAGCTAGTGGCCGTTCGAGAACCGTGGCCATCGTCGTTGTGGTCGATGACTGCAGGCAATGGGAAAACGTGACAAAGGAATGTCACGAGTCGTGACTTGTCAACAGGCTTGATTCGCCGCTTGAACACCGCGCAGAAAGATACAACGATACACAGATACACAGATACAGATACTAATGATACATCTCTGACCTCCCCACATTACGCCGCAACGACTATAGCCCGAGTAATCCGGTCTGTCTGCGTTGCCAGAGGCACAGAATGCGATCCCAGCGTCTTGGTGATCAACGCAGAGACAGGCAATGGCTTGCCCGCAACGCGGAGACAGACGTCATCACCAGCAGTTGAGACCAGGCGGGCGAGGAAGCTGTCTATCTCAGGCCATTTGCCCTTGGCCTTGCTTCTTGGATTTGGCTTTGGACCTCGTCTTGGTCTTGGAATTGACATTGATGTCAACCGCAAGACTCTGTACGCCATCCAACGACAAGTTCTCGAGTAGACGTTCAAGAGCACGGAGACAAGCGAGTCGATCCTCGTCCGCAGCTTCCGCAGACGACAGATTGAGGCTCAGATCGCGCCGGACGCGGTCATATTCGACATTCGCTAGTTGAAGCATCGTCTCATGGTCCAAATCTGCACTCGACGTCAGATGCGTGATAATTGCGAGGAACATTGAGCTCACTTTTAGACAACAGCCCAACCTCGAGCGACTTGAGATTATTTGCAGAACGTAGGAGCCGCTCGACGAAGAGATGGTCGTGCGGGAAATATCTGACGCAGAGACTCTGCACGTCTTCCAATTCTTCTCCCAGACAGTCCACCGCATCGCCGATATTACTGCCTTCGATTACAACGCGCCTCGGTCGCGCGTGGGTTGCAGCAAGGCCAAAACTCGTCTCCGTATCGATAGAGACGTCCAGCAGTTCGACGGTTCTCAGTCCGGCTCCGAATAGTTCGAAAAACGCGGCAGGGAGATTACCACGACGGAAAACAAGCCTTTTCGTCGCTGACGCGCGCAATAGCGCGATAAGCGCCATTCTGACTGGGTCAGGCTGCCAGACAAGGTCGACGTCCGTAAACTCGACGTGCTCGATATTGTGCAGCTTCGCAAGCAAAGACACGATGTAGGCATACTCGTCCTCCCAAGAGATCCAGCTGCTCCGCTCGCAGCGAAGATCCAGCTTGCGGATGAAGGGTCGGAGGTGCGGGGCGTTGGCCAGGAGCGTATATGCACGTTTGGGAGAGCCGGGCTTGCTGAGGAGGAGAGTCCGAAAGCGGCAGGCGCGTGCGGAAGGGAGCCAACTTTTGCAGACGAGTGAACAAGCGACAAGCGTGTCAATGGCTGGGTCGAGCTGGATGATGAGGTCGCAGATTTCGAGGGGTAAGATGCAGTGGTCCATGGTGTACATCGTGTCGAGGTCGTGTTATAAGCGCTTGGTTGATGAGGCTATACTTGGAACCCTTTTACAGCAATCACAACAGCACGCTCGGGAGAATCAAATAAAAAATACAGCACTTTACAGCTCGTGTGCTAGGGATTCTGGTACGACGCCGGGAGAACGCGCAAAACATCTTGGCCGGGCGGGATGTCGCAATATTGGAACGTTCCGCGGCCGTGAAACCAAATAGAGGGTTATCTCGGCGTAGTCTAAGTCTCGATGATTTTGTAGCCCTTGAGCTGTAGACTGTCAACGTAACCCGAGGAATACAAAGCCAACACACGCACCTTGTTGTGCTGCAACATGTCCGCATACTTCTCTGCGAGCCATTTGCAGTTCTCCAGCGCGTTGGGGCCTTCGCCCTTGCGACATTTTTCCAGCTCATCCCGCACCAAACGGACCTCCATCGCTTTGACCCACGACTCGCGGATGTGCTCCTCCCGAGCCTCTATTTTCTCTGAAAAGATATTAGCTTGAATGGAGGCTGCAGCACGATTTGCTTACTTCTGTACATCTCCTTTGTCGCATCGTCGACCGTCGCAGACATGGTCACGAGTAAGTAGCCTGTGATTTCTCACGGCTAGCGTACTACTCCGGCCAACCTCCATGTCTGCCTATCCTCTGTCCCTCCCCAAAGACGCCCCTCTCGTTACCCTCACCCAGCGTTTGTTTCTTAAACAATACGCGCGAGCTCGTATTTACCGATAGTGCAGCAAAGAACACGGTCTGGGTTATCGAACTGCATAATGGTCAAGACAGTCGCCTCAGTCCGGCTCTAGTCACCGCCCTCCGCACCCTTCTCGATACTGTAGAGCTTCACTGGCGCACTCAATGGCGTGCCGTCCCTGCCGACGCGAAAAACCGCTCTGCTGCTGCTGGAGCTCTCATCATCGTCGGCCGTCAGGACCAAGACAAGTTCTTCAGCAACGGTGAGCGGTTTCTTTTCGTTTTCCTCCCCCCTTCCAACCTTGATATAGGACTCGACCTCACTCAAGTCCCGTGGAATGGCAACTTCTTCCCTTGTGCGTTGAATCGGCAGGCAACGGACACATGAAATTTATTGCATGCTTGCAGGGATATTCAACCCCCTCCTTGAGCGGGTTCTAAAGTTCCCGAGTATGCCGGTCTCATTCCCGTCGTGATCACCGCGTAACCACCGCTGACAGTCCCCACAATCTGTGCCATCAATGGTCACTGTACGTCGTCGTTGCTTCCCCAGATATTTGTACAAATGTTGTGTCAGGCTTTGCTGGGGCCTTCATATTCACTCTGGCGTGCGACTACCGCGTGATGACAGATGGGAGCAAGCGCAATGCTTGGCTCTGCATGAACGAGGTGCGTCTCGGAAACCCATCAATCGTTGTTAACATATTTCTAGGTTGATTTCGGCGCCGTATGGCCCCATAGTTTCGCTGGTACGTGACGCCGTTTAGCGCTGATGCCCTCCCGTTGAAGGCCACGTAAGGTGTGCTCAACGCAAAAATTGGCAACCCCAACACGCGCCGTAAGATTGCGTTGGAAGGGCACCGGTTTACGCCTCAGGAGGCGCTCGACGCGGGGATCGTGGACCACCTTGTTACCGGAAACACCGCTGCAGTGTTGGCTAAAGCGGAAGAGCTGGCTTTGGCTGTAGGCGGCAAGGCGGCCTGTGCGTTTATTTTTATTCACCTGGTATGCGTTTGGCTGAGTGTTTATATAGCTGGCGTATGGGGTTTAATAAAAGTCGGAACGCCATTTCCTGTGCTCTACTGTGTGCTAACCATGGGCAGACCGATGTTTATGCTGATGCGCTGGAGTTTGTAAAGGCGGACCCTCGGATGAGCAGTCCGCTCATTGAGGACGGTGCTGTTGTCCTGCGTACTAAATTGTGACACCTGTGTATCTTTGACATGGCAGAATCAATAATGTCTGCGAGTGCAACCAGCTGGGACCTCCTGTGTGTTGGATGAGCCAACTGGACGACGAAAGCGAGGGTTGGAAGCCGATCATGTGTTGCATCGCCAACACGAGGACATCAAGCAACGGCCTGGTTCGATCTCCCGGCATACTATATAAGGCGGAGCCCAGCCGTTGCCACCCCACCCTTCTTCCCTAGGCCGGCCTTTCCTCCCCCGTTCTTCATTTTTTTTTCATTCCTCACTGGTTGAACCGGGTTTCCCTGCACTCTCTATCGGTCGACATGCAGCTCTCTCTCTCCTTCTCCGCGCTTCTGGCAGGCGTCCTCGTAGCTCTCAGCGCCAATGAAGTTCACGCCGTCCCCACTCCCGCCCAACCCCGTATGATCACGCTCCCTCTCAAGCGCATTGAACAACGCGGCGATGCTCACCCTGCAGTCGTCAGTCCATTCATTCCGCTTCATCTTGTTTCAGAATCTGATATCGTCGCCAGTTCCTGCAACAGCAGATGAACAGCGCACATAAGCGTCTTGCGCTCATGTCCGGCCGTGATGCCCCGACCGAGGGTGCCATGTACGAGGCTCTCCACAAGCGGGTCCTCGACGTCGAGGGTGAGGCGGGTCTCCAACGTCGTTACAACCGTTGGACCGGTGCCAAGCCCAACGCGAAGCGCTTCAACCGCACTGGTTACCCAGACAAAGTCGAGAAGCGTCACCGCAAGGTTTGCCACTTCCCCCCCCTCGTTTCTCTGATTAACGGTAACCCAGGGTGGTAAGAAGAACAAGGCTGCCGCTGCTGGTGCTGGTGCCGCCGGTGCTGGTGCCGCTGCTGCCGGTGCCGGTGCCGCTGCTGCTGGTGCTGCCGGTGCCGCTGCTGCCAACAGCACCGGTGCTGCCGCTTCCAACGCGTCTCAACTCGGTGGCCCTGACTCTGCCGTCGGTGTTGCTGCCGCCAACACGCCCACTACCGGCAACTCCCTCGGCTTGAACATCGAGGTTCCCGATGTCGGCTACCTGGCGACCATCCAGATGGGTACTCCCCCGCAGAACTTCCTCATCCTGATGGACTCGGGCTCTGCGGATCTCTGGGTGGCTTCCGAGGCCTGCCAGTCCGTCAATGGCGGTAACTGCGGTAACCACCAAACCCTCGGCTCTCAATCCTCGAGCTCCTTCGTCGCCTCCAACACTCCCTTCCAGGTCACCTACGGAACGGGTGCCGTTGCTGGTGCGATCATCCAGGATGACATTGTCGTCGCCGGCCTTACCCTCAAGGCGCACACTTTCGGTGTCGCGACCCAAGAGACGGCCGACTTTTCCGCCGACACCGTCCCCTTCGATGGTCTTATGGGTCTTGCTCAGTCTACGCTTTCGCAGCAGAAGACTGCCACCCCCGTCGAGGCTCTCGCATCTCAGGGCTTGATCTCCGATGCCATCACGTCGTACAAGATCTCCCGTACCCTCGACAACAAGAACGACGGTGAGATCACCTTCGGTGCCCTCGACCCCACCAAGTTCGACCCCGCGACGCTCGTCACCATCAACAACGTCAACACCCAAGGCTTCTGGGAGGGCGCGGTCGACGCCGTGACCGTCAACGGCAAGGATGCTGGTCTCCAGGGCCGCACTGCCATCCTCGACACCGGCACCACGCTCTGTGTCCTTCCCCAGTCCGATGCTGCCGCCATCCACGCCCTCATCCAGGGCTCCCAGGATGCCGGTAACGGCCAGTTCACCGTCCCTTGCGACCTCACCGACAGCGTTGCCCTCGCGTTTGGTGGTGCATCCTTCGCGATCGACCCCCGCGACATTGCCGTTCAGCCCGTCGACAACGCCGGCAACTGCCTCAGCGGTATCACCGGTGGATCCTTTGGCACGAGCAACACCCAGTTCTTGATTGGCGATGTCTTCCTGAAGAACGCATACTACAGCACTGACGTTGGCAAGAATGCGATATCTTTGGCCAAGCTTGTCTGAGAGGCTACTACGAGAGAGAGACTTTCTACTTACCGATTCCCGCATGTGTACTCACTAATGGAACAAGAATGAAAAAAATAACGGGGATATTGCTGGGCAGTTGTTTTGGTGTGCTTGCTCTCAACGAACCTAATTTTGTTCCTCTCGAGATGCCATACAGGAGAGCAACGCATGGTAAATGCAATCGACGTTGGCCTCCTCGCACGCAGACAGGAGGCTCATATTACATTCCGCGAAATAAAGGGTATACATTCAGCTAAAAAGCTCCTGAAGTACGTCGCCCACCATCTCCACGGTCGCTGTTTGCAGTCTCTCCATTCCTTCTGAACCGTGTATCGTGCCCCATGGACGCATCCGAGATCTCGCAGCGGTCCGAGGCCGTCATGAGTGCCAGTCCAGTGCGTCCCTCCTTCCTTCTCCTCTTGTCTCTTTCTCTTACAAAAAAAAGCCATTCCCAGAGATATACCGCGGAGCACTGTTCCCTGCAGGCGACGGGGCCAAGCCGACGATCGTGCCCGTCCCTCTGGACTACGGGCTGGGGATGTACATGTTCCCCGACGACCTGCGCACGCAGACGTGGGTCGGCGATGCAGTGCGTTTCAAGCAATTGCAATGGCGGATGGAGGCCGGGGGCGGGAGCGTGTATCTCGCATGGGCCTATGCGCAGAAAATCACCGCAGCGACGGGCGGGGTCGTAAACTCGGTGCTGAGCGACGGCGACGCCAACGCGAAGAATGGCAAGTTGCGCACGGTCTATGGCGACGTGCTCATCTTGAAAGAAAGCCAAGCCAGAGAGTGCATAGTGGACCTCGACGAAGCCGACTTGAAGCATGTACGAGAGAAATTTCGAAGGCAAGTTTCTGGGAGCTTTTGTAGGACTTGAACTGACTTGGGAGTAGATGGTGGGCGATACATGGGTCGGACCCAGACAAGATGCTGTCTTGAAGATATAAGTGCTCTGCGAACGGTGGTGGTGTTGGGCCGAGTTAATTCAATATAATGCGATGTAAATGCGTACTTCGTCGTGAGCGTTGTGCTAGAGTCACGGGCTTTGCTAGCACCCTGATTATCGTTTCGCTTGAATCGAGTCGACGGTGCTGAGCATATAATACAAATCTCCACATACATATGCATGTATAGTAAAACTACAAAGGTATTAGTTTGCTTTGTCTATATCAAACCAAGTCCACAAGTCCGCGAGTCTTCGAAATAACACGCAACCACGCAACCACCGTATCAATGTTCGCTGTAGTCGATATTTCAGTCCAGAAAGGCAGACAGAAAGGCAAAGCACGTACGTCTCTCCCGCCAATCTTGCTTCCAGCAAGACTCCACCAACATGCAAATCCCCTCCGAAATCATCTCCGCTGAAGCGGGCCGGACGCCGCGAACAACGCTCACCACGACCGCCGCAGACCAGGTGGTTGTTGAGAAGGGGCGGGTTCGGGTGTGCATCTGGGGTTAATTAGAAATCAAAGATGAGAAACGGGAACGGAACAGCGCTAACCTCGTACGTCAGCATGCCGAACGAATAAACGTCGCTCTCCGTCGTCACAGAGAGGGACGCCGTTGGGTCAAGGTCGTTGCAGATTTTTCTGATCGAAGACACCGGCCGCAAGGAAGGATCCATGACTTCCGGCGCCAACCATCGCGCGTCGTCTACACCTTGGAACGTCCAGTCTGGTGGTTGCGGGATGGACGCGATGCCAATGTCGGAGAGGAGTGCGGTATATTTAGTCTTGTGGTTTGTTGGATCTGTGCAAGGGCGGAGGAGGATTGTCGACTATCAAGTCTCAACCGAAAGGCAGAATGATGAGAAGGTAGAACGTACGCATTTGAGATCGCCGTGTGCAATCGGCGGAGACCGGGAGTGAAGGAAGCTCAGTCCCGAAGCGACGTCCTGAAGCTTTTCGTTGCGATTAGCTGTCCGCCGAAGCGACAATGGACTCGAGTACTTACCAGTGGTAATACGTCCACCTTGCCGTCTGCGTCATTCTCAAGGACTTGTTTCGCGGTTGGGTAGAAAGGCACAACGAGAGCAGGGAGGTTGGATACATGTAGCGCGACGCCGAGAACGGGGAGAATATTCGGGTGTTGCTCAAGGGTTCGCCAGCGATCGATGTCGTTGACGAGGCGCTGAGAGACAATTAGAGTTTGCTGATTCATTGGTCGCCATGGAATACTTACCTCAGTAAACAATCGTCGTTCCCGATTCGACACCCATGCACCGTGCCAGCGCTTTATGACGACTTTTCCTTTGTGACCACGCAGAGAGCTGATTGAGACTACATGGGCGTTTCCCGATGCAAGTAGCTCCATATCAGCAAAGTCCTCTTCTTCAAGAACATATTTCGAGCAATGGGCGGCGAGATTGCGAGCCTGATATGGCTTGGATGAATACATTGGACAAGTTGGCTAAATTGCTCACATCGCAAGGTGTCTCCCATGTCATCGCGAGTAGAATGCGTAGAGTGCAATACCAAGAAAGAAGGATGATAGATACGAGGAGGGTATCGCACAAAGACATCCTTGCTTTTATATCCTTTCACCACGCGACAGCTGCGTGTTGTTGCGGTGTTTCCCTTTTTGGGTGAAGTTCTGCAATGTGGCCAACAGCAGACAGCAGAAGAAAAGCGATGCGGTGCTGGGCGCTGGGCTGTCGGGATTGAAGCTGAATGAATCACTGGACGTCGGGAGAGGAGAGGAGCGGCGATGGAGCTAGGCCCTTTTATGGTTATGGCGGGACGGGGATTTCGGTCGGAGCACGGAGCAGAAGGTGCCACAAGTGCGATTTCCGTGACTTGCTCAGCCGGAAGGAGAATAGATACCGCTGAGTTGTATTCTAGCACATCGGGTTCCTTGCTTTTGTTCTCGTCGAGCTAGGTGTGCAGCTATTTGGGAAGCTGTGTGAGCATGTAACAGCCTCGAGATGACTGCCGCTCGGATAGATGTCATCCGTACACTGCCCTGCAGGTTGCAGCTTGATTCCTTGCCTTGAACGCGGGTTGTTGGTTCAAAAGAGGTGACTTGCCGCGGCGACTTGTCACAACCTGGTGACCGCTAAGATTGAGTTCCGCCTTGAACGCAGCCATCTTGACCAGAGGCCACCATGATGTGGGATCTCAGCGGCGGGGCCAGTCGGGCTCCTTCTCCTCACGTCGCGATGCCGGTTCCGGTTCCTTCGTCCCCGTAAGCCCAATAAAGCTTCTTCTGCAGTGATTCTTAGACCAATCATCGCAGCCTACTAGCTGTCCCGTGTGTATCTCTCCTCGACTATTAAGCCGCGTTCTTACCCGTTCGGCGCGATAGCGACCACCGTGGACGACCGAAAAGCATGCCTGGGCCGGGGTCGCCGATGCCTATGCCTATGCTTGCGTGAGTGCTTCTCAGCTCAAAGTCCTTGTTCTCATCTAAATGCGTGCTCCTCAGCAATCCAGACGCCGTGTGAATCGTCTTGCTCTTCACTTGACCTCTACTCATGCTCTGCTTTAGCTCGTACGCGCACACCCCGACTCCCCGCGGGTTCCTTGCTACGAGCGGCAACCACCACCACCACCAGCAACAGCCAGCAGCCATCGTTCAACGTCCGTCCCATTCACAACCCCCTGCTCTTGCCGCAATACATTCGCACTTCCAATACTCCAAATGTACCGGTCGACGTCGGGCTGTCTGTGTAAGTCGGCCTTCCCAAGCTCCGACTGTAGTGCGGGCCCGGCCGTTCCGTCTCGGGACCTCGTGCCGTTTCCTATCCTATCCTATCCGACCCGGATCCTGACTCCGCCTTGGCGATGTATAGATTGGCATTAATTATCGTGGTCAGCCTCATGAGCTGAAGGGGTGCATCAACGACGCAAAGCACGTATATAGCTTTCTCGTTCGTGCGTCCTAGAAACCTCGTTGACGGTCTCGGGGCCTGACCTTGCTAGGTCGTTTTGGCTACAAACCGGAAAACATTGTCGTCCTCACCGACGACACTCCGCACCAGCGGTCTCTTCCGACGCGCCGTAACATGCTAGACGCCATGCGTTGGCTCGTCAAAGACGCCAAACCGCATGATTCGCTCTTTTTTCACTGTAAGCGCACTTATTTCCTGGATCGCAGATTTTTCTTATCCCTCCAATCTAGACTCGGGACATGGTGGACAGCAGCGCGACTTGGACGGGGACGAGGTGGATGGATACGATGAAACCATCTATCCGTTGGATTATAACCGCGCGGGTCCTATCGTTGACGACGTACGTTCTGCGTTGATGTTTCTGCTGCTCGGACTGATATTGTTAGGAAATGCACGATATCATGGCATGTCTCGGTCCCTCAATTGTGAGAAGCAACTCATTGGATTGTGTCCGTCCAGGTAAAGCCTCTCCCAAGTGGATGTCGACTTACGGTATGTCCTATTCCGCTACTTACCTTATTTATTCTGATCAACTTGGCTAGGCGGTCTTCGATGTATGTGGTCTGCTCAAAATCATCGATAGGCACTCATATCTTCATAGTCATGCCATTCGGGGACCGTACTTGGTGCGCTTCCCTTCAACGACCCTTGCACATTGACTCAATCGCATCTTCCAGACCTCCCTTACGTCGTCAGCCACTCGCCCCATCTCTTGTCGTTTCCCGCTCATTTCAAATCACAGTACGACTCGCGTGGACGGCTCAAAGGTCGACAAGTCTCTGATCGCGCGCGCGCGCGCAAGGCCACACCAGCGGACGTCATCTCCTGGTCAGGATGCAAAGACGGACAGACGAGCGCGGATACGTTCATAGATGGAGAAGCTGTTGGGGCCGCGAGTCATGTTCGTGCTTGACTTCCCATTCTTGTCCTGCTCTTGACGTTCGCTTCAGGCTTTCATCAAGGCGATTGATCTACAGCCACACCAGTCGTACCAGGATCTGTTGTATAATGTTCGGTGGGTGCTACGAGTCTCGATTATCTTTCGCTCGTGTACCCTCTGCATTCAGGAAGATCCTACAACCCAAGTTCAGCCAGAAGCCCCAGCTAGGCAGTTCTCATCCGATTGTCCGACCTTCTCTTGTTCTTGTCTTCCGATGCTCACTGTCCCTAGGATACGTCGTTGAGGTTCATAATGTGATAGGACTACTGGTGCATAGGCTACATACTCTACCACTTAATGTGTTTGTTGTTATTCTTACTTACTTGTAGCCCCACGATAGTCTATTTATCTATGTACGTGTATGCCTTTCAAATGACTGCAGACCGACACAACCGAGCGATAGCTCCATGATTGCGGTGTTCCTGCACCGATTTTCTGGCGCGAAACTGATATTCAAGTCGTACAGGTGGTAACAGTAGTAGAACGTCCAGTGTATTACCCAAAGTATTTAATGCTAGATAGAGAGCAAGAAAGCCACACGCCTCATCGCGACAGGTTTGTACTAGAGTTCCAAGGCGCCCGCTTTTTCATGAATTGCTCGTAAATCGGCGTCGTAAATTTGGACGGGCTCGGAGACAGAGCGCGCTGCGATGTAGTCGATGCCATTTGGCTGGCGGTCGTGTGCGTAGAGGTGTCTTCGTACCATGATCGCCTCGAAAGCCGCCTCGCCGCCGCTTCAAGTCGACTTGGTCGCCGAGTGACCAGTGCTGGTTCAGGGGATGTAGCGCCTGGCACTGCAAGTGAAGATTTCTCTTTGCTGTTGCTGCTCCCGAACGAAAACATCTTCCGTATTTTGCCCGGACTGCCATGCTCCGACGTAGAGTCGCCGCCGTTCGAAACTGGTGTCTTTCGACCTGCCTCGCGTGCTTTCCGCCTTGCCTCCCTTTCCGCCTTCTCCTTCGCTGCTTTTTTCGCCTTGGCCGCTTCTGCCTCTTGCCTAGCCTTCTGCTTGGCTGCGCGGAAAGCACGACGTGCTACTGCACCTCTCCAATGCGATTGAACGCCCACCACACTGCGACGGAACTTTGCCAGTTTTCGTATCGCTAATATCCTGCGGAATTCGGTCTGCAGGAGCAGGACGGCATTCAACTTCTCGGATCGGATGGTCTCGATGTTGGCCAGAACGCCAGTCCGCAGGAACAGTTTGGTTTCGCCAAATTGGTGTTGCGTCTTGTCGATCTTCGCCTTGAGGAGAACGAGTACACAAATACGTTTGAATTGCTCTCGCTTGAAGAGCGACGGCCCCTCGCGCCAATTGATGAGCATATGGTATCTGCGAAGCCAGTCAAGACCGTAGATGATGTGAGCGATGCTACAAACCTGCGCGCAAAGTCTTCGAACGTCCATCGAGAGGGATAGCCCGCGGTACTGATTCGGATGGTCTCGAGAACGCCAGAAGCCCGGAGTTGGGCCAAAACCTGCAAAGGGCTAAACTCCCAGGCCATTTTGTGTTGGTTCGGCTTGATGCAACGAATGTAATGAACCTGGGTCATCCGCAGCATTTCCATGAGCGTACCCAGCGACCCTTTGAATATCGATCCTAACGTCGGCTTCTTCACAGCGGTACCGCGTGCAGCGGTTGCAACCAAAGATGTCCTTCCAGGGTCAGGAATCTTCGAGACAGAATTGCTGGGTGATGCCGGTTCATCTCCTCCGTCCCGATGATGCAGAGCAGTCTCCAGAACTTCTCGCAGAAACGGGTTGCTCGAGGATGTTAGCAGCGCAAGATGCTCCTCCGGTACAGTGTCACGATTTTTGTCGAGGAAACCGTCGACCTGGTACGTGACGTCCAAGGCATAGTGCGCGATGGTGAACGCAGAGTTGGCGAACTTGGGCATCTTATAAACAGCCTTGTTCGCCGGTTTGTCCAGTTGTGCGTTGAGTTTTTGTAGGAACGTAGCATCGGTTCCGAGCGGTAACCTTGACTCTTCGTCCAACAACGACAAGATACCAATCTTGCCCTCCATGAGATCGATGGCAGACTGGTTGTCCTCGAATTCGATCAACGTCCAACTGATCTTCTCCGCCTTGTATTCATCCTGAGAGAGCTTAAACACGTAGGTGTTGAACTGGGGGAAAATGAGCACGTTAATTTATTAGGCAAAAAAAGTGTCACCTCATGCTGAAGCTTCTCGTTGGCGTAATTGATACAAAATTGCTCAAAGGAATTCTACCAAGTTGTTAGACGACCCGTCTAGAGTCGAGACCAGACAGCTGACCTTGTCAAAATGCTCGAATCCGTATATATCCAAAACACCGACGTATGTCTCCGCCCGACTCGCAGCATCGCCATAGCGTCCAGCAAGACTCTCGTTGATGGCGAACACAAGCCACTCGAACAAGCAAGCATAAACGAAGCGTGTGATGCTATCTCGCACTTGAACGGCCTGTGGTGCCGTCAAGTTCGTCACTATCTTCTCCGAACGAGTCGTTATCTGCTTTTTCACTGTCCACTTCCTAAAGTTGACGGAATCAACACCAAGGAAATTCATCGCCTGCGCCATCGAAGGATCGTCCTCCTCGATAGCAGCGTCCGAACGGGTCTGCGTAATGTTGATGTTGCCGAGGTGCAATAGCGCGGCAAGGAGCTGATAGATTGACCTCTGTCTATCCGCGTCGATACCAATCACCCCGAGAGCGTCCCGCATCGCATGGAACTTGTCGCGATCGTTCTGGTCGATTTGTGAGATGCCACCTTGGTTCAGGTAGTGGAATTTGCTGTAATCGGCATCGAGACCCAGCTCGTCGAGGGTCTCTTCTGAGAGACCAGCGCATATTTGGTAGAAGATGTGGTAGTTTCGCTCCGTCTGGGCTTGGTAGGATAGTCGAGAACGCTCTAGGAGGTAAGTGCGGACTCGGGCTCCGACTATGTGTCGGTTGGTATCAAATAGCAGCTGGGTCCTCGTTAATACCATCTGACATAGTGCGGAGCACACTCACTTGGATATATTTCCCGAATCGAGAAGAATTATCATTACGTGTCGTTTTCGCATTCCCAAATGCTTCAAGAATTGGGTTCGTCGCTTGAATTTGTTGCTCAACAAGACTGGTCCCTTCGATGAACGAGTTCTTGTCGAGATTCATGTCTGGGGTTTTGGGCGCCGCAATGTATCGCATGACGAGCTTGGCCTAGAGTAAACAGTGAGGACGCAGGACTCGGAGCAGTAAGCATCGACACGCACGGACTCGGTTTTGCCAGCACCCGACTCCCCGGAGACAATGACTGAAAAAAGAACGTCAAAAACTGGGGGATATACTGGATAAGTTGCGCACTGGTCTGCCCTTTCCCGTCCAACGACATTGCAGTAAACGCATCCTCCGCAATGGCAAAGAGATGTGGTTCCAACTCCCCTCTCCTCCGCCCAATGTAGTTCTTGACGATTTCCGGCGTGTACAACGGTACAGTCTGGAACGGATTCACGGCCAACAGCACAATGCCGCTGTACGTGTAGATTTTCCGTTGGGCATATCGGGATTCTACCGCGTGTAGAACTGGCTCGGGCTTGAGACATGAATACAATAGGCTAGAAACACGCAACTGGAAGGTTCATTGAGAATGGAAAGCGTTGCTGGAGTTGTTTCTTAGACCAAAGACATCGCATTGATCACCACGCACCCAGATCATCTGCGCCCTCTAATAAGGGTGGATTCCGCAATAGAGGCAGCAGTGCATTGCCGGTAATGGTGGTTTGCTACAAGTCCGTTAGTCTTTGAGAGGCAAGGTGTTCTGCGCAACTTGACCGCTCTCGTCGATTGCAACGAGGGTCGTGTCCCCGGCCACCTTTGAACACGTTAAAACCTCCGCCGGCCGCCATCCTCGTTGTGGGTCCTCAAGAAAGACGCGACTTCCGGGCGAGTATTGGGTCGTCATGGAGCACCTCGAGAAGCGTGCATGACATCCCCATTTGGGTCACGCTTGAGCGCGAAAAAATTGTCTATCATCGTGGTTTGCTACATGTATAAAGGCCACAAAGCATGTTGCTACATTCAGTCGCTGCCCGTCCTCACTTTTCGGCTGAGCCGAATTTCGTCAAGAGATATCGAGGAGTGGTCGCACATTCCTCTGCGTAAAGTGGGTGAGCGAGAGGCAAGGCAGGAAGGGTGTCAAATACCTGAAAATACCGTTGGGGATCTGATACAAATTCGCTGGAGTGTCGAATTCAGCGATGTTTCCTGCATCCATAACGCAGATGCGGTCGTAAGATATAATCGTAGCAAGTCGATCTACCATCCAGGTCAAACGAGAGCAGATACCACGAGATGACAACTCACGAGCAATACACAGTATCGTGCGGTCTTGGAATTCGTGGGCAATAGTGTCCTGGACTTTGCGATCCGTTTCATAGTCAACAGAGGCTATTGGCCGGGTTCAGCAGGCCTCACATTAGCGGAAAAGCATCGTACCTGTCGCCTCATCAAGAACAAGGACCTTCGTATTTTTCACAAGGGCTCGCGCAAGGGAAACGAGAGAGCGTTGTCCAACCGATAGATTTTGTCCTTCATCTTCGATCACCGTGTCAAGCGTAAACTTGTTCGTTGGAGTACTCGTTCCCGTTCCCGGCTCAGAGGAGATGGACTCTCGCTTCACAGTGTCCACCAGGTATGACCGCCTGAGAGCGTCCCATAGCGTCGCGTCGTCCGCTAAATTGAAGGGGTCGAGGTTGGTTCGCAAGGTTCCGGAGAAGAGAAGCGGGTCTTGCGGGATGATAGCCAAGCCGCTTCTCAAGTCACCGAGGCCGATTTTGGATATGTCGACGCCGTCAATAACGATTGACCCAGATGTGAGCTCGACCAGTCGGAATAATGCGGTCATGATCGAGCTTTTGCCGGCTCCAGTTCTGGGTTCTTGGAGTTGAAAATGCGAATCAAGGTGCGAGCCACCAGCTCACCTTCCGACGATACCGATTTTCTCTCCGGCACGCACACTCATAGAGAGACCTGCATTAGTTCAGATGGGAATATGTACAAGGAGCGACAGACAACCCACCTTTGATAACGGCCGGGAGTCCAGGCCGGTATTTGAGGACAATATTTTTCATCTCAATTTGGCCTTGCGCTGGCCAAGACGCGACCGGTTTCGTCTCGGGAATCTCATTAGGTGCTTCTTGCTCGATCTCCGTCGCATAATAGAACACGCGTTCCACCGAGTTCATGTCGTTTTCCACCTCGGCACTTTGCCGAACCATCCAGCCAAAGCTATGAAAAGAGGATGAGTTTGAAGCACGCGATCAAGTAAAGAGACGAACGCTTGTTGGACGCTCAAAATGTACGAAAGCACAAGACCAGTCTGGGCCGGAGAGATGCTGAAGCGAGCACCGACTGCCAACATCGCAACGACAAATGTAAGCATAGATCCTAGAAAATCTAATCTGATGCCGAGCCAGCGCTGATTGGTGACGGAAAGCCAGTATGCCCGGTTTTCAGTGTCCATGAGACGCTCGTTGTCGCGGAGGAAACGTTCCGACACCCCATAGGCTCGTATCTGGAAGAGTTTACAAAATGACAGGGCAGAAAAATCCGATACTGACGGTTGCCAATCCCGACAAACTTTCGCTAAAGTGAGTGTAAAGCGACGACCGCAAGAGCGCATCTATTAAACATCAACATAAAATGGAAATGATAGCAAAGAAGGAATACCAAGACGCTTGTAATGACAGTTAGCTCACGAATCAACGCAAGAACAGGCACATATGCCTTTATTTCTCGAGCGCTCGCTCTGTAGAATGCAGCCGCGAAGTAGTAAAGCAGAAGAATGCATGCGACGGCAATGAGAAACCACGTTTCGACAATTGCTATGAGAATAATCGCGCCGAGGATGTTGGAAGCGGTGGAAGCAAACATCCTCAGTGCGTCTCCAAGAGTGGAGTCTGATTGAGCGTCTGAGTACGCTCAAGGTACAAATATGCCAAGCCTACCGATAGTGTCGATGTCCTTCGTGAAACGATGCATGATGCGACCAAGAGGCTGAGGAGGGTTTGAGACAATTTGAAAGGCAAATGCAAGGACTGACTGTCGTGTCAAAGAAGGACATGGGCTTGGAGCAGTGAGAATCCATGCCGTTCACAAGGACAGAACACATACCGCATACATGATACGCTTCAGAGCACCCTGGATACACTTAGTAACTGCTTTCAGTGTATCCTCAAAACAATCACCTTGTGGAAATTTTGCGACGCAGCGAAAGTCAAAAGGGCAAAGGAAGCGCCGACGAAGAACATAGCGATAGCTTGACACACGCCAAACATCGCATACATGGCCATCTGTGAGCAGCGCGTGTCAGCTTCCGGATACCTTCAACATAAGGGAAGACGCACGTAGAATCCTGCAGATCGCTGGAACCTGTTTTCTTGCCAATAGACCAGCCTGAACGACACTAAGAACTGGTATCAAGTGAAGAAAGACACGTACCAGTACGAGCTCAAGACATTTGCTCCTTGGAGGAACATGAGGGATACAATGAGTAGAGGCACAACGAAAGCGCCGTTGCCCTCTCTGATGTACGCTGCGTAAACTTTTCCACTGATGGAGCCAATATTTCGCTCTTCGGCTTGCATCAGCGCTGCGCCGGCTGTTGCCTTCTTGCGGACCTCGGTGCCCTCTACGGGTTTCACCTCCTCCTCCTCTACCTCAGCCTCGTCCTTGGTACCCTCATTGGAGCCAAATTCGGTCACAAACTTGGAAAACTCTCCGTCTTTGGTCATGAGCTCGTCATACGTCCCACTGTGTGTGATAAGAGCGCATTACAAAGACGTGCAGCAATTCTCACCTTTCCACGACGCGTCCATCAGAGAGGGCGATAATGTAGTCGACATAGGGAAGGAAGTGTAGCGCATGGGTGACGAGGATGCGGGTCTTTCCTGACAACGTGTTCTGTAGGACATTGTGGAAGACTGATTTGCCGACATGCGCGTCGAGGGCGCTTAGCGGATCCTACAAGGCAGGTCAAAAAACGCAAGGGCTCATCAAGAATGACCTGCATCGAAAATTTGAATGTCGGTATCGGAGTAGATCGACCGACATATGTTCAAACGTTGTCGCTGACCGCCTGAGCAAGCAAGCAAGAAGTTAATTACTCCATTGAAAGCCCATGGGCCGCGCACCTGAGAGTGATATACCCTGTATCGATGGCTTTAGTTAGTGCTGCTACAAACCTTCATCTCACCTTCTCCCCCACTTGCGTCAAATCTGCATTTGGCAACATTTCGAGGTCTGGTTCGAGACAAGAGTCCCTGACCGCCTTCCAGTACTTCTCCTCCTCGAACTGTTTGAATCCATATCAGTCTAGCGCCGCGGAACATGACGACCAGCGTACGGGTAAACCAAAACATATATTGTCCCGTATTGTCGCGTTCTGTCGGAGAAAGTGAGATAGATAGCGAAAGGTTGAGGTGGAAAATACCTGGATCCACGCGGTCTGGGGACAGTACCCCACCGAACCGCCGAACTTCGTGTATCCGGACGTCCGTCTCATCTCGCCGATCATCCCTTGGAGGAGCGAAGTTTTACCGCTACCAACCTACAAGCACCCAGTCAGCAGGCCGAACGAATGACGCAGGACAAGTACACACAGCTCCGACGATTGCGACAAGTTGTCCGCGTGGAACAGTGAACGACAGATTCGACATCTTGAACACCTTTACATCTTCAGCCTTGGCTTCCGCGGCGGCTATTGCAGCAGCTTTCGCAAGCGCAGTGGCCTTTTTACCCCTTTTCTTCTTCTTTGCATCGTCTACCTCCGGCGGAGGGCCATCCCAAGTGAAGGTTGCGTCATGAACCTCTACGGCGACGTCAAGGGTGTCGTCCCGGACAATCTGAGTGCCCTCGAAAGTCTCGGCGACAAAGACATCGTACAGGCGATTAGACGCATTGAGGGCGTCCGCAATCGAACTAAAGGAGACGGCTGGAGGAAAGCTCAGAACAAGGGACAGCAAGAATGCAGTTCAGGAAACGCACGCAAGCTAAAGAAAGCATCAGAATGGTTCAGCCCGTAAGCAGGGAAGATACGTACAACATGAGAGGAAGGCGAAGCAGGTTGAAGAGAGTTAAAGATGCGAAGATCACAGCGGGCTCCAGAGTATGGCCGGTAAGCGCGTAGGTTACAAAAGAAAGGACCGAAGCGAGAGCTACACAGTGTGAGCGACCAAGTGTTAAAGGAAGGCCAGCGTACCGGGCATCGTCATTGCTACCGCGTTCAACGAGGATCTGAGGAGTAGAAGGGACCGAATGTAGCTATAACATATCAATGAAATGGTTCGAAGAAGTTGGCCAGATGTACGTGCCCCATCTCATTCCGTCTGAACTGGCTAATACGCTCAAGGAACGGACCCTCCCAGTTGAACAGTTTCAAGAGCTTCATGCCGCCGAGGAGTTCCTGTAGAGCTTTGGTCCGCTTGTCTGTCCAATTCATCGACTTTTGTCGGTATTTAAACAGTTGCTTCATGGCCATCGTTTGAGCGGGCGTGGCCAAAACGAAAAAGGCAAAGCCAGTGAGCTGGAGAACGGTGAGGACTACAGTTTGGTACACGATCCACACGCACTGCGCTGGGTCCCAAGTTAATCAACTGCGACGGGTTCAATATGATTGAAAAAGAGCAATAATAGGTACCAACCAGAATAACCAGACAGATCGACATTTGAATCGGTGCCGTCCACGACTGAGAAGGACTTTATGGGTGTGGCCGACTGTACATGTAAAGAAGAGAACGCACCATATGGAAGAACCCGGCGCAAAAGTCGATACGGGAGACATCAGACGAGATATGGTTGACGAGCTTGCCGTTGGGGAGCGTCGAACGAGCTCGAGAGGTGAGTCGCAGGGATCTCGAGTAAATGGCCGTGATGAGACCACCCCGGATAAGCACGCCTGTTGGAGGGTAAGAAGCGGGGAAAAAAATGGATCGAGTCGTCCACAAACCTGTGGACATCGCCCTATAACGATTTAGTTCAATGCAAAATTCCCGAATTAAAAACGTGCCTGTAAAAGAAGTGGTGCTGTGCAAGAGAGCCTATCCATTGCATTAAAAGGAGGGCAATCGCTAAACCAACGCCAGTCCGAATCGGAGGCGCTTCTTGTCCGGTCCGATGGGCAGTGTAGGAAGTCGTAGCGAACTGGAAGAAAATCAGTATGCTGAAGCCTAGGTCGTTTGCTTCTCACCTTGATTATGGCCTGAGGAAGGTGATAACGAAGATTCAAATCTTGCATAACGAGGATGCATGCTTTTTCACCTTGACCACAAGCGGACTGGTAATCTGCGCGGTGTCTCCAATAACCTTCAGCACTCCTCCGCTCCAAAACCAATAGAAAACACTGTCGTTGATGGCGAAGATGAGACTGGCCCGACGACGACCTCCGACTTGCTGCCATTTCTTCAGACGGTCGTCGCGACTGCCGCGAAGCGCCCACCAAAGAGCAAGCCAGAATGGAGGACTGATTTCACCACGAGCGAGCCGAGAGTTATAATCTGTGGCCTCCTTGTGTCGCCGGTCGAATGACGCGTTTATTTTCTCGGATATGTGGATGGAGGCGCGCTCGTCTCCGAGTTTGTACAAGTCAGTTGCTTCAAGCGGGCGCGAATATCCTGAAGATGTCTGAGCGACGTGTTTAGAGGACAGAACACTGCGACGCACCGAGGGCCAGTAACGGGGTGATCCAGCCAAAGAATAAAATGTTGTACCAGGAGGCGTTGACTTCGGGAGAGAGTGCAGCATCGTCTAAGGAGCCGCTTGGAGGTGGAGGCACTTTGGAAGTGGTGAAAGGCACGCGCGAATACCTAGCACGTCATTGAGAGGCTGAATTGTGTCTTGGACGTACGTACCAAGCGCGTTGATAGACAAGAGGGGTTGGTGCTTTTGGTTTCTCCTCCGACTCTCTTGTTGACCCGGTCGAGGTGCGGGACGGGGAGCGAGTGTCTTCTGCCTCAGACTTGACCATGCCAGTGGGAGCAGAGCAAGTTTCTGCTTATTACGCAGGTCCCATGCCGTGTCCAACCGCACTTTTCTTATTTTTTTATTGGGATGCGATTACAAACAACCGCACTTTTTGTTATCCCGACGGCCCGTCGGTGTCGGAAGGATAGGAAGGAAGGAAGGAAGGACGTAATTACACGGCACGGTCCCGCGCCATAGGATAATTTATTCCGCAGAACCGGAATCTGACCCCTCTCTCGTTAGCGTCCGAGTCGCGATCTAGAAAATCTCCTACTGTATGTGAGGGTGTACTTAGCCACCTTAAGGTTGATGTGGTTTCTTGAGCCTTCATCGCGATACCTGGAAACGAAAAAGCTCCTGGGTGGTTGACTAGCATATAATACATGCTATACTAAAGTTTCAAGATTTTACAATGAGAATTGAGGCCACAGGGAATAAAATCCGGTAGCTGCCAGGAAACCGGTCAAATCAGGTACTTGGCCACGACGTTTTACTCACTATCCACTGCACTTCTCCACGAGCTAGAGACAGATTCTAAAAGCTAAGATTCATACCTTCATTCCGGCACCATTTTCATGGTATAACTTGACAAGACGGAGAGTGTTGTAGGCAGAAGAATAGCACTAGAAACCTCAGAAAACGCTCTGACGCCACGGAACTTGTTGAAAACGTGCTCACGGCATATATATCAATTAAGTTGGTAGTACCCAGCAGGATCCTTCACGTCTCGCGGTCAGAATGAGCCCAGTATCATGGCAAACACCCAAGAAATGGTGGAGAACGGAGAGTTTCAAGTGTCTTCCCGATTAAGAAAACGGCCTTCTGCCTCGATCACAGCCCACAACGGACGTCGCCGCACGACTATCACTCCGTTAGGCACCAAATTTGGCACAGAGGCACCTAAGATATTACTGCTCCACTGAGCACAATAATCTAAGCCATTGGCCAACTTGAGAGGGAGAAAATATAGAAATGGCTAAGATCCTAGGGTGGCCAAGTACCCCCTCACATACAGTATGTCTCAGATCCAACCTCGAGTGAAAATAAAAGTTTTAGGCACGACGATTCCTGCAGGGATTATGGATTCATCGGTTGTGGAACGCGGCGGCGCTAAAACATGAGCAAGCCATCATCCTATCGGCGAGACATAGAACGTGTAGAGCAGATACTTAGGCCGTCGAGCTTCTCGCTTGAGATGTTCCACTAGCAGATAAGCGCTGAAGCCCCGCCTTCATGATAGCCTGTCACGCCTTCAACGCGGCCACGTGAAAGAGTGTCGCGTTTTCGATTACACGCCCTGGCTCGCCATGCAGATTCGGCCACCTTTTGTCCCGACGGCCCGTCGGAGCACTAGTGCTCGTCTTAGAGTAGAAGATAAATTTAGCCGCGAACCGCGTACGTGCTTCAAGTATGCCGCGGCCAAACATCTGTTTTTTATTTTTATTTTATTTTTTGGAGCACAAGGGCCGAGGTAGATCTAACCGGGCCGAGGTAGATCTAATCAGACCTCGACCCAAGCTAAAGCGGGAAAAAATAACCCTTTTGTTGAATCCTTGTCGCCCCCTGAGGAGATGCACTTACGCGCACACCTATAGACGGGCAGTGTGGGACTTGGTAGATTTCGCTAGACCAGACGTGGTCTGTCTACGAGTTGGGTTGGGTTGGTGATGTAGACAGGCTGAAATCGAGCCTAAGATTTCACTAGCAACTAAGTAGCGGTTGCGACCCGGAGGCCACAACATACCTATACCCACTAAAACCTCAGACTGCCCAACCTAATTGTTCGGCAGTTGTCCATCAGGACACCCTCCCAGTGTAGGGCTCGGCACCGTATCCGTAAGGGTACAGATACGGACGGTACGGTACGGCTATTGTATCGACCGTACGTATACGGTGTCACCGCCGTACCGATACGGATACGGTTGCCATTTCCCCCGCCAAATCTGGCGCACCGTAGCGCCCGTACCGTACGCCGAACCGTACCGTGCGGGGCTTGAACCGACCGTACCGTATACGGAACGGACGGTGCCGAGTCCTACCTCCCACATTTAGAGGACTACTTGTTTGTCTGTTGCCTGAGCACCAAAGCGAGATGCGTCAGAAGCTAACTGATCTAACTTGAGTCATTTGTTCATTTGAGCAACCCAATAGTTATGAACCTCCATTTTTGAATGGCACAAGACATTAGCCGCTAACATCAGAGTTTCCATATAATGAAAGCTGATTCAGAGACAAGTATTCTGAGGAGACGCTCAGCGCCCTTCAGACGCTTGCCATTTTCGTCCTTAACCTGGCATAAGCCAATTCCAACAATGAGCCCAAGGGCCACCATCGGCATTTTGAATGTTTTAAGCTCCCATAGTTGTTTCAAATGTTTGCGGCCAAACATCTGTGCCTGAACTTGTGCTCGACGGCGAGTATGTATGCTCGCAGCCTGATCGCCGGCGTCTCTAGCGTTACTTAGTCCGAGTCGCAGATGTAGAAAATCTCCTTTGTCTCAGACTCTTGCACGACATCGAGTTTCCCGGAACGCAACGTGCCTGAAAAAAAAAAGTTTTAGATTCCTTCAGTTCAATCTAACACTCGTAAGCGCAGAATGCAGGCGCAATTGACACATGCACAGGTCTTGTTGGATAGGAAGGCCTCTCGGGATTATGGATTCATCGGTTGTTGAATGTGGCGGCGCTAAAACATGAGCAAGCCATCATCCTAGCGGCGAGTGATAGAACGTGTAGAGCAGATAGGCCGTCGAGTTTCTCGCTTGAGATGTTCCACTGGCAGATAAGCGCTGAAGCCCCGCATTCTTGATAGTCGAGTTCAAGCCTGTCACGCCTTCGACGCGGCCACGTGAAAGAGTGACGCGTTTTCGATTACACGCCCCGGCTCGCCATGCAGATTCGGCCACCTTTTGAGCCCGCCGGAAATCGGCAGCGGCATCCACTGCTACATCTTACTATACGACGCCTTCAACCGGCTCAGAGCATCCTATACCTGTTAGCTGGCCCAGTCGGACGGCGAAAACGCGAGATATACCTCATAATACGCCTGTAGCGGCGCCAACTCCTTTTCACCAACCCGCAGCCGCTTTATCCTCGAAAGATGGTCTGCCTCTTTCATCATGCTCTTGAAGTAGCGCGCCTGGACCGCCGTTAGGAAGGACAATTTGCGACGATACGAAAACCTCGCCTCTTGCTCCTCCACCAAAGTCCACGCATCACCGGAACGGCCGGCGCGAGCTGTGCGGCCGACGCGATGCACGTACTTGCGCATGTCCACAGGCACATCGTAGCTAACCACATGCGATACGTGGCTGATGTCTATCCCGCGCGATATCAGGTCCGAGCATACCAGGCTGCCAGATATAGTCAATCTCGGTGTTGGGGCCACAAGTTGCGCCTACATTTGAATCTCCTGTGCCTTGAACTTATCCAAGATGGTTTTGCGCTCGACGGCGCTGAGGTCGCTGGAGTATGCTCGCGCCGTGATCGCCGATGGGTTCGCACCGCGTCTCGCGCTATCAAAGAATTCAAATAGGCGGACAAGCCGTGTTGTCGATTCTGCAGATTTCGTAAACACGAGCGTGTTGGTGACCCCACATTCGAGCACGATATGGAAGAATACGAGTGGTTTTAGCGACGACTCGCAGACCAGCATTCGTTCCTGAACATCATCAATGACGCACTGGCCGAGAGCTGGGGTCCCTTACCGTGAGGGTCGCCGGCATTGAGAATTTGTCCATCGCCACGTCCAGAACCCCGCTCGTGGCTTTCGTCTCTTGAACGACAAAGTACTTTGGGTCCCGCAGATCAAGGGCTGCGAGTTTTCCCGGATCGCGTGTTAATGTGGCGGAAAATAAAAGTTTCTGGCACGAAGATTCCTTGCGTTCAATGATACTCGTGAACATGGGATACGGAAGCAGTGCGCGGAATGCAGGCGCCACAGCGTCATGTCGGGTAGGAATGCCTTTCGGGATTGTGCATTCGTCGGTTGGTGGTCGTGTCGCCGCTAAAACTTGAGCAAGCCAATCCTGGAACGACTGTGCTAGTAGACGGTCTGCCTCGTCGATAACCTATTGTTGTATTCAAGTACGAAGAGAGGAGGAAGAGAAGACACACAAGGAATCTCAAATGCTGCAGCGAGAAGTTGGGCGTTCCCTTGAGATGGTCAATGAGTCGACCAGGAGTGCATATCAGGATATCAACTCGGCTCGACCCTCCAGCGAGACTGTGGCAGCCGTTAGCTGCCGCTTGCAGTAACTGGAAGACCTACGGAGTCGTGTTGTCCATGACCAGTTGTGACTGCTCATGAGAGAACGAGTGTTGGCCAGTCGCGGTGCCAATCTAATCGAGGGTGAGTACATCCCAAGTAAGAAGAAAGAGACAAACCTTTAATCCACGCCCCTTCCCGATTGCTTCAAACGTCTCTCGAACTTGAGTAACAAGATCTCTTGTGGGCAGAACGACCAGAGCTCGCAGTCGTGTCACGACTCTTGCTGAGAGAATCTGGTATGCATGAATTCAATTTCAAGTACAGCGCAACTCAAGTGCTCACCTCCACAATGGGTATGACATATGCCAATGTCTTGCCACTTCCTGTTGGCGCAGACACGCAAACGTCGCGAGGAGGGTTATACGGGCGATACAATGCCCGCTCGCGTGGATCTTGCAGCAATAAAAACGGCAGTAGACGCGTTTGCACTGTATTTCGTGAACAAACGCATCGCGGATGTGAAAAGACATACCAGCGAACAGCTCTACAATGCCCAGATCCAGCAGACGCTTCCTCGTCTTCTCACTCATACCAGTCCCACCATCGTCATCTCCGCTCGGCGGTATGGACAGCAACTGCGATGCGTCCACCAATTCCGCGCTGACCAAAGCTTGATCGAGGCCTTGGAGAGCGAGCACAGACTTTGATGGTGCATCTGGATGTGCCGGCAAAGGGAAAGACGGTAGAGTCGGTAGCGCTTCCGGTTTTCGAACAGGCTCGTCCGCTTCAAGTTCTGGCTCTTTCATTTCTACATCCTCTGGCTCCGACTCCGCTTCGACCTCCGCTTCGACCTCCGCTTCGACCTCCACTTTTCGCCGTTTTTTCGGAGGCTTTTCAGACTTCTGTACATCCGGGGGAGGCTTTTGTTCGTCATCATCTTCCTCTTCTGATTCAGACGCGTCGTCGTTGCCAGCCGTCGTCGCCGCCTTGGGTTTGCTTTTCTTCCGTTGTTTTTTGCGCTTTAAGTATCGTTGTTTAGCTTTGGTCTTTTCCTGTCGGGAGGTGAGATTGGGCGGGTCATGAGCAGGAGTGACGAACCTTGGGTTTCGCAGCAGCAGCGACGACGACCATTGGTTTGAGGCAGAAGGCGCCGGCGTGACCGTGACCACTGCGAGTGGCATCTCCTTCTTCCACTTTTCACTGGGACGAATTCGTCCCTCATCCAGTGCTTCGTGTCCAATCTCCTCGGTGCCTGCATGACTCTTCTCCCTGGCATCTCAGCCCACCGGCTTGGGGACACCGCACACTTACGAGCATACAACGGCTATAGGTGTGAATATACACGATATACGACGCCAACGACTGCGATACCTCGAGGTTCACCCAGCCATGCCTGCTCGTCTTTCTTTGATGACGATGGCACCTGAATTCAACACAGCGCCGCTGGGAGCCATGGAAGTCGACTGCGAGCTCGCGAATCGTTTCGCGTGGGCTACCAGGAGGCGAGGCGGTCGAGTTCTAGAGTTCGGGCTGTCTAGTAGGCGTTGCATTTCTTCAAGGCACCGGTCTCGATTCGACGAGAGTCGTGTCCCCCCGCAAGTCACGCATCCGACGCGGTCACATGGAAGAATGATACAGCAGTACACCTACTACACATCGCGATCATACAGGATTGCCTTCTCTATATCGGCAGAGCTGATGTTGCTCTTTTCACAAAGTCCGCGGAAGATACTATCAGGTTGGTGGAAAAGCGTCAACGGCGTGTCGAATTCCTGTATAGAATAAGCGACCTGGGTTTGACAGCACATGGGCACGTACAGCAATGTTTCCGGCGTCAAGAACTAGTAGAGAGGATGAGCAGCGATCTCCGCTTTGGAGGAACAACTCACCCAGAATCCTATCGTAAGACACGATCGTTCGAAGGCGGTCTAATTGGGCGTCAGCAACGTAGAAAGCAAGCAACGTGCCTACTAACGAGCAATACACAGCAGCGTTTTATCTCGGAACTGCGTCTGTATCGTGCGTTGTATCTTGTGATCTGTAACGAGGTCCACGGAAGCCCTAGGGAAACAAATAAGTGCCTGGCTTGGAGCATTCGAGCTGAGGGACAAACGTGGCTTCGTCAAGAATGACCACTTTCGAATCCTTAACCTAACTCGGCATTAATAATGCGTTATCGAAACACTGGAAAGCTTACCAAGGCGCGCGCCAGACTCAGCAAACTACGTTCCCCGACACTCAGATTGGCGCCGTCGATCTCGACGACCGTGTCCAAGTCGATACGTTGTCGTGGCTGTTCAAGTTGCTCATCTACACCGACCTCCAGAGCAGACATCGGGGTGGATGAACCGGACCCTACGAGATACGAGCGGCGGAGGGCATCCCAGAGTCGCGCATCTTCGAATCGGCCGAAAGGATCCAAGACAGAGCGGACAGTTCCGCTGAACAGAGTTGGCTATGAGTCATGTTAGCCCAGAGCTGTCGCTCATGGCATTTGCCTCACCTCTTGTGGAATGATGGATATGTGCGAGCGGAGATCTTTGAGGCCGATTTTGCTTATATCGACACTGTAGCTCGTCTGAGATTTCACATCTTCAGGACGATTCACGTACTCATCGACGAGGATCTGACCCTCGAACTCCACGATTCTCAGCAGAGTTAACGCCAATGAGGACTTTCCCGCCCCGGTTCTACGACGCGTCAGCTGAGGTCCACAGGGCAGAACACAAGAAAGACACCTTCCAACGACTCCGATCTTCTCTCCAGCATTGATATTCATTGAGATCCCATGTAAAACTTTAGGAAGCCCCGGTCGATAGCTCATCTCGACGTTCTTGAACTCGATCACTCCGCGTTGAGGCCATTGAGGCGGTGGTTTGTCGTCTTTGTTGCTTTCATAAGCTGCTTCCTGCGGAATCAGATCCTTGCGACTGTAATGCACCACTGCGAGGAGCGCATGAGCGGCATGACCATGAGATCTAGGACAAATTACCTCGTTCGACAGAGTTCATGTAGTTCTGCGAGCAGACATAGTAAGCTATTGTTCGGATACCGCCATAAACTTGCTCACCTCTAGTTCAGCCGATTGACGCGTTATCATAGCGCAGAGTTGCGTCAATTGAGCTGTTCAAAGTGGATGAGTCACTGGGAGCTCCAAGCAAGTATGAGCACGGACTCGTATAAGTCAAAACAAGCCCAATTTGAGCGGGACTTATCCCAGAAACTCCGACGATAGCGAATAAGGCACACTAGTACCGCGGGTGAGCATGACATTTCAATTCACGCTCTAGGCTTACAATGAAAACCATGACGGCTCCGCAGGCGTCGAGTCTGATCGCCAGCCACCTGAAGCGACAAAGGTTAGAAAAATTGTGCGGTGGAGAGGCTCGACGGATGCACCGTTGGTTCGTTACTGTCAAAAACAGCGCTCGGTCTTGCAGATCGGTGTAGTACTTGTTCTGTTCCACGAAGCGAGCCATCTCGCCATAGCTACGGATCGTTGGGAGACCTTGCAAGCGATCAAATTAAAGACCGAGCTGAAATTGAATCTACGACGCCTACCGGTAAGGGACTCCGCCAAATGCGCGTAGAGCACAGAGCGAAGCATGGCGTCTGGACTGTGGATCAGATCATCAGCGAACACAGAACGACAAGAATATCTACCCAGTCTCTAAAGGGAACCAGGCGTCAATCGATCATACAGAGAGGCTTATATGCACACCTTGAATTCCCTAGCGCTTGCACGATAAAAACTAGCGAAGTAACTGTAGCCGATGCCAATGGCAATAGCCGGGATGACTGAAGTTGACGATGATAAGAAGGTCCAACTGCTGGTGAAGATGACTCACTGAAGAAATGCTCGAGGACGGAGATAAGGAGGATGGCGCTCATGAGGTTGGAGAATACCAACACGCACATACGCAATGCAACTATGATCGAGTTCAACATTCAACGAGCAGAGAAATGCAGCGAAATTTACTCGACAATAGATTATCGACGGCTTGCTCGCATTATTAGCACTAGTTCAATGATACTCAAGAATGCTTACTATCGATATCCCTTCCAAATACACTGATGAGACGACCCATAGGCTAGAATACCGCGTTAAATAGTGAATATAGTGGGAACCGTAGCGCACAATAGTATCTATGACATGATGTTCAGCTGAAAGATATCATACAGATGCTAAAACATACCGAAGTAGGACATCGGCGCGAACAATATATTGCGCACAGAGTCGTTATGGAGGTTCCTCGCCGCATTCATGCACAGAAAGTCGATGGCCACACCCCTGGACCATAGACATGAGTCAACGCACAAGATTTCTGGGAAGGAACGAACATCAGGAAGGTGAGTATCGCCTGAGACACGCCTAGCAAGCTATACTGCAGCTGGTAGTACGAGAACGATCGATGGAATGTGCTGCAAGGTCGTCAGAAAGACGTAAAAGTCAGAAAGCGAACTCACTTGGCTTGCCACCAAATCAACGTGTAGGAGTTTAATATTTGACACGTTTGCATTCCCAGCACGGCGGCTACGATGAGCGGGAACGTGATATATCCGCGCCCCGCTTTAACGTAGGTCGCATATACTACCAGAATGAATGTTAGAGAGAAGATCGCCGCGAGAGCACGTACTTCTCCAAGAAACAGACCCCGTCGTGCGACGTTCTTTCGACATCAGCTTTCCTTCAATCTTCCCCGTTCCCGCTACTCGATCGGACTTGCTTTTCAGCTCCTCGACCGTAGCCGTCACGGTGACGAGGTTCTCTGTCGATTCTTCCGCGACATCGCCGCCAAATTCCTTGTCGAGACGCGCGAATTCACCTTTACGAGCGAGGAGTTGCTGGTATGTCCCATGCTCTGAAATCGAGCCAGCTTCGAGTGTGTAGATGTAGTCGCATTGAGAGAGGAAATGGAGTGCATGAGTGACGAGGATGACTGTCTTGCCCTGTTGCACGAGGCCGAGGATCGCGTTGTGGAAGAGGGCTTTCCCGACGTTTGCGTCAACTGGAATGCGGTTAAAATCCTCCTTGTCTCGGGAAGTCTGAAGGACTAACCGGCAGACAGCGGATCGTCGAAAATGATAATATCCGCTCCGTAATACAGCGCGCGCGCAATGTTGACCTATCGAGTATGAGAACGAATATAGCATTCGCGATGAACCTCACTCTTTGGCGCTGCCCTCCACTAAGATTGATCCCTACACGATTCAGAACTCGATTGAGGATCAACACAAGCTGTCGCACCTTTCTCTCCAATCTGGTAATTGAGGTTCAACATGACGTCACGTAGTTCAAAAGACAATGCACCTCAGTCAAGTCGCCGTCTGGTAGAAGTTGAAGATCTTGCAGTAGACACGCGGTCTCTATGATGCCCCAGTACTTGTCCGAATCGAATGGCTGTCCAAACAGCACGTTGTCGCGCTATTGACCCAGATCAGTGATACTCGCTCAAGCGACTCGGATGCAGCCACAACTCACCAAACTCGCGTTTTGAATCCACGCAGTCTGTGGACAGTACGCAACCCTACCGCCGAACGAAAAATCTCCGCCGATACGCCGCATTTCGCCAATCAAACCCTGAATGAGACTCGACTTGCCCGAACCAACGCGTCCAACGATGCCGGCGAGGATGCCCCGTGGGATCTGCATGGATACGTTCTGGACACGGAAGGGCTCTGGTTGGTCCTCGGTTTCGACTTCCTTCAATTTCTCCGCGGCGCGACCCTCAGCTGCCACTTTGCCGTCTTTCGTTTCGGCGGCTTCTTCCTTGAACGCGGACTCCCATTGGAACGACACGTCCTCGGCCAACAACGCATATTTCTGCTCGGGATCAATAAGGAATGGCACCTCGTCCATCGTCTCCGCTTGGAACGCCAGTGTGATTCGGTTGAGCGCGTTTCGGGCATCGGCGATATTCGAGAGAGCGCGTGGGAGGAACAGCATCGGTTGGCGAAGAAGCTGGAAGAGACTGAACGAGGAGAAGATAATGGCGATGTCGAATCCCGCCGTGACACGGGTGTATGTGACAAATGCGAGCGTCGAGGCCAAGACGGGCAGGGAGAATGCCAGGGCGATGCTACACTGAGGTGAGAATCGTAATTCTAGGGGAGCTGCACGCGTACTTGGCCGATTGGGAATGTTGGATCTTTCGAATGCCGTGAATTTCTTCAGCTCGGATTTCGGATATCTCTGCGACGCGTTCATATCGATTTTCCTCGGGAAAGATCGGCTTACTTTTCAGGAAAGGCATTTCATAGCAGAAGTACTTGACGACGCGCATGGAGCCTGCGAAGAATTAGATGAATAGACACAGAAACATGACGAACATACCCAGGACTTCAAGCAATAATTTGGCTCGATGGTCAGTAAACTTCATCGAAGCGCGGCGCGTCTGGTACTGCCGGGCCATTACACGCTCCATGATTGGAATGATGACCACAAAAAGCGAGAAACCGGCCAGCGCGGATGGCCCCAGCTAATATGAGCTCAGATCGCGCGCGGAGGATTGTGTGAAGATGACCCACCATGGTGAGGAGAATAATGAGACAAACCATCACTGGCGCGGCGTTAGCCGTTGTTTCAGAATAACCTGGAGAATGGATACCTTGAATTGGTGCAGTCCACGCTTGAAGAGCGACACGGTGTCAATCTCGAGGACGGAACATATGCTTCGCAACCTACCAGCGTGCTGGGACAAAATATTATGGTGTGATTTCTTGAGAAATAAGTCACTCACAAACCATTGGGCACAAGCGTCGATTCGACCGAGCTGTGTAAAAATCAGGGCTGCACAAAATGGTGTGAAAGGAACACGAACATCGGTAGAGAGATGGTTGAGAATCTTGGAGTTTGTGAGGGAAACACGCGATTTTCCTGTGAGTCGGACACCTCGCTGGTAAATGGAGGCAGTGAGAGCCGCACGGGCAAGCACGCCGGTTGTCATACTCCGCCAGAAGAACTGCAGCCATTAGCGATCGTGGGAATGGGAAACCGCGTTGACACACCTGATGTTGGAAAATTGAAGCACTCATCACAACGCCGATGAGCCCAAAGGCCATCCCGATACCCCGCCCAACGGGAGGCATCTCGGTCCCATCCTCGCGCGCCGCCGCTCGTGCTTTCGCAAAGTTTATGATGGCCTGGCTGAGCTTTAACTCGGACAAGGGAAAACCGGTGGACACGAGATACCTTGACCAGGATTGGTCCCATCAACTGCCCCGTGTCTCCAAGAACCTGCCGTGGCTATCAGAGCCTTGATTCATGAAAAAAAACGAACAAGAAAACACACCTTGAACGCTCCGCCGAACCAGAACATGTGCCCCAAAACATCGTTCAACGCCCATGCAAGACTGGCTTCTCTGCGTCCGCCAGCCTCGCGCCAATGCTTCTCCAATGAGGCGAAATGCTTGCGAAATGCGATGCCTCTCGCGAGGGACGCAAATACCCACACTCCACGCTTCAACAGTGGGGGGTTGCTCCGGCCGTCGAGAAGCCCTGCGTTCCAATCCTCTGCGGCCTTGACTCGGCGCTCCCAAGCGTTGTCGAGCTTTTCGGACAAGTAGCCTGCCTCCTGTTCTGGGCTGACCTTCCACAGATCAGTTGCTTGGAGCGTCCGCTGAATAGTAGAATAGAATAATCAATAACCCTGCTCAGAGAAGTGTGGGCGTTCTGTACCTGGTATCCAAGCACCATTATCGGGGAAATCCACGAGTAGGTGAGTTTCGAGAGAAACGACGCATTGACCATCGGTATCATCTAGAAATCGTCAGACGCGACTCTACCACTCGGACTGTGGACCCACCTCTGCGTCATCGAGCGAGTCGGGCGGCGGCGGCGGTATGCCTGCTGGAATCCTGGCATTTCTGAGAGGGAAAGCGCGATGAAATCAAAATAAACGCACCACAGCTGCCACCATTTTTTGCGATAACGCACGAGCTCTTCACCGGTGTCGAGGTCAAGAGCCCCTGTTGGTTTGTTGGATTTATCTTTATCGAAAGCATCGTCGTCGGCGACGGGAGTAGAGTTGGAGGGAGTTGAAGAAGACATACGTAGTTCGAGGTTGGAGCGCACAGTCGCACGCGGGCTTTTGAGCAAACACACGAGATAATTTTTTTTAGCCGGAGAAGCCAATAATGTGGCCAAGAGAAACGTGACCGCAGGCGCCGAGCGTGTCAACCTGGTTCGGTTCGCAAGTCTAACCACCAATTCGCACGAGCCCGATTTGAAGATTCACGCGCGAGTCTTAAGCTCTCTTCGTTATGCTTCGTCCCCACCAAATATGCCGTCCAAGACTATCCAGTTCCCCAGCCTCCCCCCGGCCCAGCGAGCCGCTTTTGGTACCGCAGCCCGTCTGCTCTCGTGTCTAGTGACAGAGTCGCTCGTTCGTGCAATCTACCTCGAGCTCACCGACGCTCCTATCGACGCAACAGGCGTCGCAGTATGTCTCCTGGGAGACATTTCAGCCCGAGCCCCGCAGCCAATCGACAATGCGTACACTGCAGCCAACGTTCATGCAGTCATTCCTCTGCGCCATATTCCCGTCTTCAAGCACGATGGCACAGATCCCAGAGGTCGCGAGATCGGGCTCCTTGACCCGATGGATATGTTGCCGCTGGTGTTTGAGTTCACCGACGAGGCGGGTCTGTCCAACGAGGTTAGTCACACACACTTTTGCTTTCATTCTCGTTGCTCACATGCCATTCTACTTAGCATGCTGGGCTCGCAACCGTTGTCCTCAAGTCGCTCACCGGCCCAGGCTGGGACCTTTCTGGCGCTCCGCCGCTTATGCCGCTGCGCAGCCCGCTCCTCTTGTGGGAGACCTTTGGACGGAGCATGAACATCCAGGAAGCAGTTATCAAGGATATCACGGACGAGTTTGAGACTTCAGTCCTCTGGCAGCGTTCGTAAAACTATTTCAGCAAAGCGCCTGCTGATATAAACCCACACCAGAACACTCCTTCGAGAACCCTCCGACGGCGCCGCAATTCTCCGACCCAAGCATTGTCTGGGAGCAATCTATTGTCGAGGGACACCCGACCCATCCCGTATGTGCTCGGTTTCCGTCTTCCCAACCATGCTCACACCCACGCCAAGATGCACAAAACACGCAGCTTCCTCCCGCCAATCCGCCACATCATTCCTGGGTCCTACGACCTGTATCATACCAAGTTGCGCTTCGTCGCCGTGCCTCGGGAGAATCTCAAGATCTCCTACGACTTTGAAGGGCTCACGGAGCCTTTGCGCGCGGCAGCCGCCGCCGCTGCCGGAAAGGAGCTCTCCGTTCCGGAGAATTTTGTCGTCGTGCCTGTCCACGAACTCCAGACAGCTCACATTCAAGCCAAGTTCCCAGAGGCTGTAGTCTTCGGTCCCGAGTTCTACCTTCCCATTTTAGGCCAGCAGAGCATTCGGTAAGTTACTCCGTATTGTACCGAGTAAAGTTCTCACTGTTCTATTCAGGTCGGTCATTGTTCCCAACGCGTACCACGAACTGTCCCTCAAACTCGGTGTTGGGATCAAGTTGACCTCGGCAGTTCGCACCATCTCTCCTCCATCGGCATACCTCGGCCCTCGATTCTCCGCGCAGGTCGTCCCTGCGCTGACCATGGATCGAAACATTATCACGGTCGCAAGGGAGCTCGCCAGCGTTGTTCATGCCCACCCCGACCCGGATGTGGCCAAACACTGTGCGGCGATCGTGCGTGAGGCTTACGAAAATACGAGCGAGGAGCGCGGAGAACGTCTAATTGTCTGCACTTCGCTGGTGGAGAAAGGACACGCTGGCGAAGGGGGCGACGAATACGCAGTCATTCGCGTCTTTGAGCTCGACACGGAGGAAAAGCGCGTCGAATGGTTCGACAAGTACGTCTTTCTGTATATCAAGGTGCAATAGCTGATCATGCGGCTGCAGGTTCGTCAAGATATTCTTTGACGCGTTCTTGCCGCCGGTTCTTCACAATGGGGTAGCGTTCGAGTGCCACCCCCAGAACTGTGTGGCTCGGTTCGATTTGGAAACCAAGGAGCTCAAAGGATTTATTATCCGCGATTTTGGGGGACTGCGCGTGCATCGCACGTCGCTTAAGGCGTCCACTGGTGTGGAGCTAGACTTCCTCGAGGGGCACAGTGTTCGCTGCTTCTTTTGTGCCATAACTTTATCTGATAACTCCGCGATAGATCATCGCGGAAGACCCTGACGACGTTTACGCGCGCATGTACCACACGGTGATGCATAACCACCTGCAACAGCTCATCCGAGTGCTGGGTCTACACTACAACGGCAAGGGTTGGGAAATAGTTCGGAAGCATCTCCGGGCTTCGATCCCCGAGGAACACGCACTGGCGGTATCATGGTTGTCCCCCGAGCGCAAGACGTTCCCCGGCAAGTGTTTCATGCGGATGCGGTTCCAAGGAATGTACCGCTTCGTAAGTTCTTTCACTGCGGACTGCGAGCCTTGCTGATTTTCCACCCCAGCATTTGCATGCACCGTTCCCTAACCTGATTTTGTACGAGGGCGTTGAGGCGTAGAAGTACATGGATGAAAATTTACAATGGATCCGAGATCGACGATTTACATCTCCGCCGTTCGCGTACTGCCGTCTTATCAGATTATTGGCGATTCTTGTATCTGATTAGATACCGGGAGGGTTCTCGATGTCAAAAATATCAGATATTGCCCGTCTTCGCATCATGACAAACGTGCAGTGTGGCTCTAATCCAAACCGACTCGACTCGCGGCTTGGCCAGCGAATCCAAGTAGCTACTCCCGCACTCTGTGGGATCTCTCGAGCCTAGTGGGTGCGCTTTACATGTCATATCACACGGTTGGGCACTGGTTACCCGGCCGCACTCATCGCCGGCCCAGATTCTTGGAGTGGTTCGAACGTCAGCCAAACCACTGGCAGCGCTTGAAATAAATTATCCTCCCAGTATGTCAAATTTTCTACCTCTTGGCAGCCTCTCACTCCCTGTGTAGGCATTCCCCTGGTCCCCACCTGTTCGTTTCTCGCACGAACCCGCCCCACCCTTGGCGAACAGACATCGGGCCAATCGAGATCCTCGACCCACGCACGCATCCTCAATTACTTACTGTTTCTGGTGTTCCTCTCCGGTTCCGCATCTCTCCCACCATGTCACATGATTGAAACCAGCTCGAGTTTAAAAAGTGCCAGAGTCAAGCGCGTAGACCGCATACCATCTAACAAACACAATGTCCACCGGGTACAACCTTCCCCCGCGCGAGCATGCTGGCTTCGCTGTCATCTCCCGCCTCATCTCCTGCCTCGTCACAGAAAGCCTCCTTCGCGCCTTCTACATCGACACACCCAAGTCCTCCTCCTCGGGTCTTCTCGTAATCCTCTCTACCACGACGAGTGTGATCTCGGAGCAGCCCGCTATCACCCGCGCTCTGCACCCCGACGATATATTCGCCATCGTCCCCCTCCACCATGCTCCCGTTTTCAAGGACACCCCCGCAACGCGCACAAAGCATGGCCGCGTCGTCGGCCTCGTCGACCCCCTCGACATGGTCCCGGAGGTCTACGTTCTCGTCGAGACTTCTGGTGATCAGGAACGGGTCCGTCATTTTATCTTTTGCCTCCAGATTTAGACCCATTTTTTTTTAGGACGAGCTCAGCGAGACCATTCTATCCTTCCTTGCGCCTCCGCCCTGGGAATTGGGCGGATTCACGACGCTCAAGAAATGCACCGACCCGCAAGAGTTGTGGGCCAAGTTCGTCAAGGATATGTTCCTGCCAGACTCGTTGAGTGACGCGATAGCGGACGAACTTCGCAGTTCCAACGATTGGCAGCGTGAGTTGTTCAAGTTTTGACCTTGTGTTCGCAATTTCTGAGAACGTATGGTCAGGAATGTCATATGAGAAGCCGCCCAGAAGCCTATCGCTCACCTCGACGCCGATCGAATGGGAACAAAGCCTTGTTGCCGGTCATCCCACCCACCCAATGCATCGTGCCCGTATGTGCGCTGCCGCACCAGCCGACTACAACTGGTACCAACCAAAAATCCACTTCACGCGTGTCCCGAGCGAAAATCTTGACACACGCGGCGCCTTCGCCTCGATTACACGCGAACTCATCGCCAAAGCAGCGACGCTCTCGGACACAAAGGTTCCCGCCGATATCCCCGGCACAATCTTCATGCCCGTCCACGAGATGCAGCTGCCCACGATCCGCGAGAAATTCAACAACGTCGAGATCCTAGAACCCACCATCGACGCCCTCGCCCAGTCCAGTATCAGGTATTACCTCCTGTTGCCTATCTCGTTCCACCTTCTGATTCGCCATAGAACGGTTCTCATCCCCGCCATGGACAATACTGCGCTCAAGCTCTCGGTCAACATGAAAATCTCGTCAGCGCTACGCACCATCTCCCATTGGACTGCCGACTTCGGGCCGCGTTTCTCAGAAGACATCGTCCCCAAGCTGAGCGTAGACCCCAACATATTCTCGGTCGCAGTAGAGCCTGCGAGTGCGGTATATTCCGGCGTGGAAAACTCGATGCGTAAGCATTTTACCGCGATCTTCCGGGAGGAATTCCAGCCAAAGAAGGGCGAGAATATTGCTGTAGTCGCGGCGCTGCTCGAGTCGGGGCACCACGGCGCTCCTGCGGGCGTTTCTGCTGTTGAGCACGTATTTGGGCTCGACACCGAGGCGAAGCGCAAGACGTTCTTGGACAAGTGAGTGCTCGTTGCTAGCTGGGAGCACATTCTAATTGCCGATTCCAGCTATCTTCGCCTCGTTTGCGACGCCTTCATCCCTCCGACGCTCTACGATGGTGTTGTCTTTGAGGCGCACGCACAAAACTGCCAGCTCCGCTTCAACGCGACCACAGGCGAGCTCCTCGGATTTGTCGTCCGTGACCTCGGCGGTCTGCGCATTCACCCGGAGACCATGAATGCCTCCCTCGGAACCAACTTCGAGTTCCTGCCGGGACACTGCGTCGTAACGGGCTCGCTCGAGGAGACCTATCCCAAGTTCTACCACACGCTCGTGCACAACCATTTGCAGCGTCTGATCCGCCTGCTGGGTCTGCACTACAATGGCGTCGGCTGGGAGATGCTAAGGAAGCACCTGCGGAGAGTCATCCCCCAGGACCATGGACTGTGGAAGGCGTGGATGGAGACTGACATGGTCGCGGGCAAGTGTCTTCTCCGCATGCGTTTGCAGTCGGTACACGATAAGGTGGAGCCCCAGCACTGTTGCTTGTTCCCCGGCTGACCAGAATTCTAGATGGTCTTCAGCCCGATTCCGAACATGTTAAAGTACCGCGGCGAGTCAGCGGCAGACAACACGGAGGTCATCGCAGAACCGGAGGCTGTTCAAGTTGTACCGCCCAAAGTAGAGGCAGTTGACGCGACGCCTGCAGCCACCAAGTCCAGCCGAAACATGCATTCGTGGGTGAGGGCGCTGCCGCGGCTGCTGGGACGATGGATTTGAGTAGAACATCGTCGTACTAAATCGTTATTTCTTGTATATTCGTTGATCCTGGAATTATACCAAGTTTCTGTACGTCAACAAGGCGGAGCTGACTCCGCGTTACCCGAGTTTCAAGAGTGCTGCGGGAACAGCCAGGAGGTGATTCTACAGCAAGGAAGTCGTTGTGTGCACTGCAGTGAACGCCAAGCAGCGGATGCCGTGACCGCCGGCGCTGATATAACTAATTCAATGCTTCAACACTTTCATCCTTCCCCTCCATGTCGAAAGAAGAGCTTGGGACCCTTGGTGCGTCTCCTCCTTTTCCTCGTCGCGGCCGATCTAACTTCTGCGCTAGTTATCGTCGTGCTCAAGGCCAAAAACTTGAACGACAAGTACTTTTGGAAACAAGATGTCTTTGCGCAAGTCAGCCTAAACGGCGACAAGAAGCAGACCCGCGTCGACGTCAAGGGAGGACAGAACCCTGAATGGGACCAAGAAATACGCTTCCCAATTTACAAGGACACGCACGAAAAATATCGCAAGCTCGAGGTATCGTGCTGGGCGAAGGAGCCTCGCAAAGAGGAGAACATCGGCGCTGGTCTCGTAGACCTCGCCGAGACACTCAGGACTGGCGAATTCGACGGTGCGTTTATATGTCAATGTCGCATCGCCGCCCAGCTGATAAATTTATTCCTTGTTCCTAGATTGGGTCAATCTCGAATCCAGCGGCGTCATGCGAGGCGAAGTGTATCTGGAGATGACATTCTTCGCCAACGCGCCTGCACCGGCGGGGCACGGGCTTTCTGTGCCCAAGGCCAATCTGCAACGCCGACAATCTAAACTTTTGCCCGCCGACCGGCTATCGCGCCCATCGGAAGTTCTCCCTCTCGTGAACCAACAACAGCATGGGCGACATCCATCTCAATCGCCACCGGCATCCAAGCAACCATCTCCCTCCCCGCCAAGACATGGTCGAGAATCTCCCCTGCCGCCCGTCCCGGAACAACATCCGGCGGTACCCGGTGCACTCATGGCTGGCCGACCGCGTCCTCAGGCAAGCGCGCAAAATCTTGCTCCAGCTGCAGCTGCCCTTACTCCCCATGTACCCTCTATCCTCCGACCACGGAATCCCAAGTCTTCACCGACACCGATTCCTGGTCCGAGGGTCGAGTATAGCGGCGTAGTTCCTGCTCCAGAGCCAGATTACGAGTCAGAGTCGCCTCCAAGGGCATATACACCTGTCGTTCCCCCCGCTGACACGCCGTTTGGATGGGGATCCAATGATAATGCTGCGCCATCCAATTTTTCGTTCCCGGTCCCCAATATTCCAGGCGCTCAGCAACCTTTGAGCACACCTTATAACCCTCCAACTACTTATACACCTTCTCCTCCTAACGGGAGTGGGCCATCGACCCCGGCGCCTTCGTTTAACAATCAGCCGCCATCCTACCCTCCACAAACGCAACCTCCGCCTCTGCAGCACCAATCCTCATACCCACCTCCGTCCCAGCCTTTATACCAGGCCCAAACACCGCCTTCATACCCTCCCCAGACGCAACCTGCGTATTCACCACCGATCCAACCTCCATACCAGCAGCAACACCCTCCAGCATTCCAACAACCTCCCTTCCAACCCCCGCCGCCCTCATTCACCCCTGCACCCCCTGGGGCATATCCTCCGTCACAATCACATCCTCCGGCGAATGGCCAGGACCTGCCAGACCCGTACCTGCTTAAACGCTATCAGTCACCTCTGCCTCTTCCTCCTGGTAGTAAAAACGAGTCGCATCACCACCAGCGTACGACCTCTCATAGCCAGCCCACAGCCGCACCGGCGCCAGCGCGAAAACACACTCCGTCGCCTCCGCCGAAGCATCCTCAGCAGCAAAGCAAGCCAACACCCGCATCACAGGCTAACCCTGACAATGCGCGGGTTCAGGCGCTGCGGCAGGTGGAAGAAGATGCTGCACGGAGACGGGCGCAGGAGAAAGCAGAGGAGGATGCTGCACGGAGACGAGTGCAAGAGAAAGCGGAGGAGGATGCTGCACGGAGACGGGCGCAAGAGAAAGCGGAGGAGGATGCTGCCAGGAGACGAGTACAAGAGAAAGTGGAGGAGGATGCGGCAAGGAGACGAGCGCAAGAGAAACGGGATCGGGAGTACGCGCTGAAGCAAGCCGAGGCAGAGGACATTCGGAAGGCCCAAGAGGAACGCGATCTAGAACTTGCGCGTCAACTGGACCGCGAGCTCAACTTGGGCGTAGCGTCTTGAGTAAGGAGAGAGAGGTTTTTAATCCTTAAGTGGAGAATGGTCTGCTCTAAATTACTGTACAGAATCGCATAGTACAATGTGTCGTATTATTATTTGGATTTGTCTACCGCCTCCATCGATGGACAGTTGCCCATCGCCGCTGGTTACGCATTGTTTGCGCGTTGAGTTGTCCCTTGTGCACGCCTTTGGCCTGGCGCAGGTCATAGTAGAAGGTAAGCAAATAAGACGTGAAGAGGAGGGAGATCGTCCATTCCAGGACGGCCCCGACGTTAGGTTCGGTGACTAGGGTGACACCAAAGGCCACAGCGAGTACAACGAGGACGAAAGCAAGGAGCCCTTTTGCGATATACGCGACGCGGAGTTGGCGAATAAACTCGTAGTCTTTGCTTATCCAGCGGTACTGAAGTTAGCTCAGTCTCTCGTCAGACACGGGAAAGATAAAAGGCACCTCGACGACGGTGAAGAGCGCGGAAAGGGCGACGCCGACCATGAACAGGAGGAGGAACCCGCGATGGAGGTGGACGAATCGTTTCGTGTCGAAGATCGAGAGCAGGATGAGTCCCAGACCGCAGAGGAACGAGCCAAAGACGGCGAGCACGCTGAACGCGGTCTCTCGACGACGCATGGTGGGCGCGAGGCGGCCTGAATGCCGGAGGTATCTCTCGATTGAGAGGGAGAGGAAGAAAGTCACTGCCTGCAAGATTTTGTTAACAGAGGCGTCGCAGTTGAACAAAACGCACTGTGATGCTGCAGCCCGTTATGAAGAGAGGTTTAAGAAAGTCGGCGCCGACATCCGAGATATAGGCGATACGCTGGTCCTGGGATGCTTTCGAAGAGCTTCAAGTCAGTCACTCGCAAAGCCAAACGAGGGAAGAACGAACAATACCGGGGTCGATGCGTCCCACCCTCCGCAAGCCATGTCACCAGAAGCGCTAGTATCGTACCTGAACCGAATTAATGATAAGCAGCGAAGAAAGGAAGGTGTGCACCAAACCAGACTACGGCGCTGAAAACCGGGATCCAGACATACCACCAGTGGCTTTTGGGATGATGGACCGCTTCTCTGGTCTGTGGCATGAAAGTCTCGGTGAAAAAGGAATCTGTGTGCGCAGAGGCCTCTTTTAACTTGTCATCATAGTGGAGTTAGTGACGTCGTCCTATGGCGTGAAAGCAAGAACCCTAATTGGGACGATGCTGTGTCTAAGCTCGACTCAAGCCAAAAATATATCACGCAAATTTCCAGAAGACAGGATCCAAGTATCCCTCCGGCGGAGGCCCGTGTCTGGGGGGCTCCTGTTGCGCAAAGTTGCGTCCCAAAGATACGGCTTGGCACCATCGATTGGCCAACCCCACCAAATCTGGGACTTTCCCTCCCCAATTCTCATGCCAGCGGTGAAACCACGGCTACGGCTCGGCGAACGACATACCAGTCCTTGCTCTCACATCGTTTGACGGCCTGAGGGTGTCAGTGGAGAATCCTTCGATTTTTGGCTGCGAGTGATGTTCTCGGGGTCAACCGGGGATCAAGTCCGCTTCGACTGCAGCACACGAAGGTCGGGTTCTGCTGCGCTCCGCCAGACAAAGCGCTTGCGAGAATGGCCAAGGCTGACAAAAGTCGGTCAATACAGTTGAGTCAGACTTACAAAGACTTGTGGGAATACACGCTGGTGGATACAGAAAAAAAGGAGATTATTATGCGATGATGGGAGCAGGAACAGCAGGAGTCAGGGTCGTAAATGAAGAGGTGGGGAGAATGTTGTTCATATGTACGCCAGCCAGCTTCTTGAAAATCTACAACGGGATCAGCAGAGGTTTGAGCACGAGAGCGATTATACCTGAACGAAAACATCTGAAGACTGTCCGCCACTAACGGCCCATTTGCCGTCGATCTATAACCAGTTGAAGACATGCCAGACGTAGCCCGATAGACATACCACAATGAGCGGGACGCCAGTGATACCCTTGGCGCGCGCCATCTCACACATATTGTTGACGTCGTCCTCGAGCTCGGATGATTTCAAGAACGCAATGGCCTGTGGAGGTTAAAGTGTCTCGTTCGTTGAGTATATCGGGACGTACGTCGGGCTTGGTAAATATACCGACTTCAGCAGCGACGTCGGAGAGGACATCAATGTCGGAAATGTCCTTTGCTTCCTGAAGGTGGACGCGGAAGATAGTGATGAGGTAAGGAAGCTGGAGCTTCATCCCGCCCATGAGGAAAGCTTTGCGCGACAGCCGGTGGGCACGCGTTGACTGGCTTACGACCCCACGGAACGATAGAGGGACGCCCTTCTCCACGGCCCACTTGTCGATTGTGTCGGACAAATTGTCGAACTTGTCTCCACCCAAGATTTCTGTGAAGAACTGGGATTTTTCGACTTTGGGCTCGTAGTCCAGCGGGAGGGTGGCCTCGGAGATGAGGCGGAAGGGAAGGAATTCGATCTGGAAACGCAGCGGCAGCTTAAGCTCTTCCTTGCAGTAGGTGAGCGCGGCGAAGAGCTCATGCTGGCCGATAGCGCAGTTCGGGCATATCTGGGACGCATATAGTGGTCAAGGGATACGGACGAAGAAGAGAGAACTCACAAGGTCGTTGATGACACTCAAGCGGACCAGACGGTGCTCCATAGCTGTTCACGGAGGGTACTGGCGACGGTAGTCTGAAGCGTAGAACGATATCAGGGTGGGAGCAGCACCAAGGGCGACGACGACGAGTTATAAGTAGCAGCAGTAAGCAGAGACTGAGTAAGGCTGTGTCACGCCGACATGTCACCGAGGCTGAATACACTACGGCTCCTTTCGCAGGAGTTCTCGACGACGAAACGGTGGATGTGAAAGAGACAAACTACGGCTCCCAAAATCCTTCATCATTGTCCTCGTATGCAAGGTCTGAGGGCCAAATATACATCCCTTCATGCCGTTCTACCTGCAGCGTCTCTTGTAGCCATTCCAATTTGCCCTTTTTTCTCAGTACAACCCGGCTGCGTCGGTCCAAGAATACTCTCACAAGCGACGTCCCAAGTCCCAGCTCGGCACGGCTCCTGATCATATCACAAAGTAGTTCGACATCGGCTTGCTCCATGTCCGTGACCGCCAGCGTATGCAACTTGGGCCATGGTGCCGTTGAGTCTGATGAGCCAGGCATCCCCAAGAGACCGAGAATGTCGGGGAGCGATTCGTCCAAGCGGAACGTCGTCAACGCTGGAAAGCTTGAAAACATGCCTTTCATCTCGCGCGCAGAGAAGGGGCATGCATGTAAAGCGAGTGTATGGACCGTTGGGAAAACTTGCTCGTCGAATACATCGAGATCCTTCAGCACCAGATCTTCGAGCATGGGCGCACGGAGTAGACGTATCAGGCGGTTGGCTGCTGAATGTTGATGGTCGTCGTCGTCGAGGTTGCCGCAAACGCGGAGTGAGCGGAGATTTGGGAGAGTAATCGGTGGACAGTCGACGGGACGGTTGGTAATGTGTATCCGGTGCAGAGACAGGTTGACGAGATTTGCGATGCTGTCGAGATTCGTTCGAAAGGATGCATAACTAAGGGGATAGCTGCTGAGATGGAGCGTCTCGACAAGCCTCAGCGGAGGCACGAGGCAAGCAAGTGCCATTCCAGACAAGCGGACGAAAGTCAGTGACGGTGCCCCGCCTCTGAAGATAAGCTCCGTGTAATCCTCGTCGCTTGAGTGCGTATGACCTGCTAGCGGAAGCCGCGCTAGCCAGATGGATACATGCTCCAAGGCTGGGGCGTCGAGAGCATTCAAGGCCTCCCAGATTTCCAGAGTTGCAATCGGCGGATTCTTTATGGATATCGCCAACCGCCGCCACCGCTGCGAATGTGCAGCCATGAGGTTGAGAATCTGGTCGACCTGGAACGGGCCAGCGATGTCAAATGTCGCGGAAAAGAGGCAAGAGTCGGAGCGGGTGAGGTATGTCCGCACACGGTCGAGCTTCCACTCGAGCACCATACGCGCCAAGAGCTGCCTGGGCCGCACTTTGACGACAATGGACGTCCACAAGAGGCGGGTTCCGATGGCGATTTCTCGCCACATACTCGAGACATGAGAGGCGAGAACCTCAAAGGGAATCTGGGCAGCTTTTGAGCCATGCTGCTGTTGGCAAAGCACGAAAATGTGGCTGAGAATTTCGTTTGGGATTTTGTGGATGTGAGCATTCTCGTTGAGGAGTCGGCCATGCTTGGCTTGTGCGATGCGAAGAGAGTTGTCGACTTTATTGGCCTCCCGAAGGAGATTCTCTCGCCTGAGTTGGAGGCTAGCAATCTGCTGTACCAACTTTTGCTCCTGCTCCGACGTGTGCATGCGCGTGATTAGTCACAATGTTAGCTCCTCTTGCCACAAACGACAATGCAACGATTCAAAGCCGCAAAGCACGAGTCGCTTCAAGACTCTCTTCCGAGTCGGACATACCCGCCTTCCACGCCATACCACAGGCCCGATGAGGCCACGACTAATCATGATAATCCCATTTCAAGTTCTCCTCCAGGCTCCGGCGGAACCAAAGATGATTGACTTGCAACTCTGGCCTAAAAATGCTGCCCCCCATGTGCGCAGCAAACTAAGTGGGAAGCTGGGCTCAATTACCTTCCCATGCAGAGTCTGTCTGCTCAGCTCTCTGGGTGCAATTCTACCCAGAGATTGTCGGTCTATTTTCAGTTTTCCAAGCGGCTCTGATCTCCTCGTAGCAGCTGCCTTGTGGATCTCCTGCGGCCATTCGGAGCACGGTAGACCGCAAATGCTGTTCGCCGTCGCTCTGTTTCACTCCACTTTCGTTTTTTCGCTCTGAGGCTCCATACATGCAGCTCAAACGCAAACCTTTCTCCACTTTCGCACGAACAGACTCCACTGAATCTCGCCGGGCCCTTTGTGCCAGGGATCATCGGTACTCCCCACGCCAGCCGTCCCAGAAGTTGCACCGTAGGCGTTTACCGTGAGATTACTCTCATCCCACTCATGACGAGCAAGCACGCCACCCTATACCCTAATTCTGGATCAGGCCAGCCAGCGCACAGCTTTCGGTACAATTCTTACCAGTTACTGGGCTTGGGTCCTTAAATCCGCTCTCCCAGGCCGTGTCCGGTATTAGACCCCATTGGTACGTCTGACTCCTGTTCAAAGGCCTTTCCCAGTCGATGAACGATCTGAGCTAGCTCACCTACTGACCCACGCTGGCTCACCCTCTATTCCCCCACGTTCTAGCCTCAGGTTCGGACGAAGTTTTCTGATTGGCGTCGCTGGCAGTGTGCCCACCGGAAATTTCGCGGTACCTTGAGCTAGCTTTCCTCTTGTCCTTCGGCCAGCAAACAACATCCATTGGTCCGCCACGGGGCGTCCTTTCCCTCAAAGATCGTCTGCACTATTTCTTTCGACACCGAGCGGAGGGCCGTTGCTTCGCCATTGGTAGCCCGCAAATACTCAAACGTCGGAGCGGCTGGCATCTTGTCAAGCCAATCTGTCCCATCTGAGATCACTAGTGGACCCAAGAATTTACAATACGACGTGCGTTCATCCACTGGTAGACGACGCCGTACCACTTCCATGTACTCCAGCGCTCTGCATCTATCGAAAACGGGTCGCATATCCGATACTCTTTGCGACATTTCCTCGGACTTTCTCGTGACCTCACCCTCCTTGGCTAACAAGCCATCTTGTCCAGTTCTCAACAAGCATACATTCTCCTCCCACACATCTCCGGATCTTTCCTCGATCGCCGTGTGCGATGTTTCTTTCATCTCCGAGCGACGTCCGTTTCCTTTGCGCAGTCCTCCTCCCACTGCTAGCCAAACCGTTGCGCTCTTGGGACTTCCCAGCGTCTGTCACCATCTCTGTGTGTTCTCAAGCCAAGCCCACTTCATATGACGACCGTCATATGTAGGGTGTGTCCAAGAGATTTTACGAGACGACGTGCGTTCGTTTATCCACCGGTAGACGACGTCGCCACCGCGGGCACCGAGTCATCGTGGGCTGCAGTACTCCGAGTATGGGAAACGATCCATGGTGTTACTCGCCGCATGTCCACGCCAGAACATAGTTTCCTGGTACTCGCTCTCATTCGTAGAGAATCGCGCCATCGTCGTCCACTTGTCAACGGATGAATTCACCTTATCTGGGGAGCCACGGAGGCCGATCTAGAACCGCTTGTTCAATCATAGCGACGCTTGGTCGCGTCATAGAGACCATAAAGTGTTTTTACAACATTACTACACAGTATGCATTTGATTTCGTTCCGTATGCCTCCCCAACTATCTCGTCCTCGACAACGTTAAGCTTTACTGGGCGTCGCCGAAGCGTTGCTCTTCGCCGGTTTCGAATTCTGTGTAGTCTGGTACGGCGTCGAGACCTGATATGCTCCAAGAGGCACGCCGTTGAATGTTTCGCTGGGCGGGCTCGCAACGACGTTGATGCGTCCACTACTACTAGTTGACTCGGCCTCGGAATGGTGGGTGGGTGGAAGTGCTCGTGGGGCCATCGCGCCGAAGGGGGAGTGGAGAGCGTGCATAGTGCGGACTACGCTAGGACGCGTGCGGGCAAGGCGAGTGCGAGTGCAGAGGGCGACGAGAGAAGAAGACATGTTGGTTGGCGGTGGGGTGTGGGTGGTTGTGGGTCTTTGGAAATCTTGATCTCGTCGTACGCTTTATATTTCCGAAGGCCAGAAATCGACACGTTCGACGAACATGGGCCGATTCCAGAACTTTGGGGTTACCAAACGACAGATAGCCATTTCGGTGGGGTGACAGCCCTCTAAGCGGCGTTTAGCGGACGTAAATGCTCTCGATAAATCCATTTGGTGTCTAGATGAGTATACAAATTCCAGTCAAGACTCTAGACGAAGCTATAATACATGCTCTAGGCGGTCGGGCCCTCTGCGAAGTACTGTCTCGAAGTCGACGGCTGGACCACGGGCTGGGCAGCCTTGGGCTTCGGTCGATGCGTGTCCACGGCGGTGATCGGAAGGGCGTAACTGATAAGATTGTGGGTGACCCGGAAGTACCCGAAAACACAAATAGGCTTACCGCTCCTCGTCACAGCCGTAGGCCTTTGGTGTAAGCTTGATAACAGTGTGCAGAGGGATCTTTATGTAGGGAAGGTCTTCCTGCGGGAGGTGGTGGAAGTAGGCGTATCTGCGCGGGCGTGAGCGGCGGAAGTACAGCAGTCGTCCAACTTACAGGCAACGCAGAATGGCCTGGAAGATCTCAGGACGGGTTGAGAGAGGCAAAGTTTCTACACACCTGGTGGCCAATGATGAGAATATTCTCCTGGCGCTCGAGCTCCATTATTACAGGCTCTAACCGGACGACAACGTCGCGGTATGATTCGCCACCACGATAACGATAGTTGAACTTGTCTTCATCGCGGTTGGCAAAATCATCAGGATACGCCTGCTGGGACAGATTGAGCACGGAAGCCAAGAGATCGCAACTAGAAACAGTACCTCAATCTCCTCATATGTCATCCCATCACAGACGCCAGCGTCCAGCTCATCCAGGGATTTCCATGTCAGTTTCGTGAATTCAAGGAGGTCCGCGGTTTGGATCGTCCGCTTCAGCGTCGACGTCCACACCTGGTCGAGATTAAAATATTTCCAACGGTCAAAGAATCTTCACCGTTAGCTGTGCATCGCCAACGTTGTCTTTGATCAGAGCCGGCAAAGCGCGCGCGTACTCCATACCGCGAGGCGACAGAAGAGAATCACCACCGAGCTTTCCTTCCACGTTGTACTGGCTCTCGCCATGCTGCGTAACCACATTAGCGCCGAAAAAAAGTAGATAAAACGATGGAGATATTTACCCTCGACAGATAGATGCTGCGGGGTTTGAGATGCAGGTTCATGAGATAAAACGCGATTCGACTGGAAAGGTAACCGTTTATTCGAGAAACGGTCACCTCTTTCCCGACGTTCGTGATGCGGAGATAGGACAGGTGCGGTTCGGTGATCGTCTCGTACACTTTCTCATACTCGTGAATCCGACGGATGAAATCGGCCTTGGCCTTCTCCGGAGAAGTGTCCTTGTAGTCGGGGTCGCCTGAGCTGACTTTGAGCGCGATATTCGCTGCGATAACTGCAGGGTCGTCGCATAGCGATTCAAGGAATATTAGCATCATGCTAGGTTCCTTGGCGACTCGCGCTTCAATCTTGGCTCTACGTGCTCGAGTACTGTTGGTTGCATCTAATTGACACGAGTCAGCAAAATTCCAAACGTCAGACATTGTGCATACCATGGATTCCAACGTTCCCGCCGTCCTTGAGCCACTTGATGAGCATTTCCAGACTATCCTCTGCGAGGCGATCGCGCGATAGAGTGCCTTCGGCATTGTCTTGACTGAAGAAACTGGCGCTGTGATCCTCTTTGACGCCACTCCTAACAAACGTGAGCGACAGCATGCATACTCGGTGAATGGCGCACTCTTGGGCCCTTTGTCTAGCCCTTGTACGCCTTAGCTGCCCGACATTGAAAACCTGCAACGCGTTAGACAAGCACATAAATAAACCAAACTAGACTAACCTTGACGTCGTATTCAAGCCACTTTTCGGACGTCCGTCAGATTGAAGTATGAACTGCACAAAGTCCAACATACCTTAAGATAGATCATCAGTTTGTTGCTCAGATAAGACTTCCCTCGGGCGGGTAGGCCGACCTAGGCACCGTTTGTATGAATCGTGGCCAAGTCTGTCCGAATGCATACCATTGCGAGCACGATTTTAGACTCGGAGTAGTCCGGCTTTGCGACTACACAAAACTGTCAATTCGGCGGCATATCCACATGTATGATTTGCGTACCCTTCTTGCCAATGCCTTTGACTGATTGAGGTGGGGTAGGGGCTTGAGAGCCTTTACGGCTGGCGTTCGTCGATTCGTCAAACTGTTTTAGCCTTGAAGCGATCAATCATCGTGTCGTGCAGGGAGCGTTTCGCGACCGACTTGGAGCCTTGCAGTCCACCGGCCAAGAAGGCGGCTGGCGGGATGTTCGGAGAGAGGCTGTCAGCGGAAGGACGGGGCAGAGTTCCTTGTGCTTGCATGCTCTGGAGGACGACCGCAGCTCGGGTGAGATCCTGTCCGACCTTTGTTGATGGATTGGATGCCATTATGCGAAGTGGGAAGAAAGCGAAAAAGTTGGAGGAATCACCCAAAAGCGATAGGCGCGTTGCGTTGCCCGTGACACTCCTGTTTCCTCCGCTCACAGCTGGACCTTAAATGGAGCTGGCTCTAGTTCTCAACGCAAGACATGGAGCATGGAAGAAAATACACAGCACCTGGCCAAAGAAATTTCGAAGAAAGCAGCTTCCGGGCCGACCCCGTCAGATTCCTGACCATGGTGCTGCAGATGTTCGGAACTGATAATCTCTCTGAACAGCCCTCCGACACAACCCTTCATTTTAGAATGCGCGCGAGGCACAGAACGCGGCAGAAAACCTCTCACACATGTCGGAAAACACACGCGTCAGCTCCGCCAACATCGCTGTTTTCAGCCACGCAGCTCATGCCTGTGCGCATGCTATCCGTTTCCTAGTTGCCTATAGTTTCGGTCCTCGGTCAAGTGGCGATGCCACGACATTATCAGACTCGGGTTGCACTCCAATCTAGGTTTTGCTGCGCATGTAATCCCTCTGGCTGCCATTCGAAGAAGCTGCTGTCTGCGGCCGAATCTCACTTGGCCCCGCCTCGCGGTCATGTTCGGCTTGAATGACATATAAAGTGTCTCCATTGCTATTCCCGGCCAGTCGCAGACTCGAGCTGCTCATCTCCCGGAACCGACACCATCAGCTCCTGAACGGGAACGTAGTCAATTGTCGTTTGCACGGCAGTGCCTGTAGTAGGTGCGTATATGCAATAGCTGTATACGGGCTGCCATCTTGACTGACTCGTTGTACTCGTTAAAAGGCCTATATATGAAGAGCTTGACTCACACTACTATCTTGCCCGCCACTTCCACGAACCCTGAACGACTTTTCTAACATCTTGACAACACGCATGCCTTTCACCAGCAACGAGGCTTTGGCCCTCGTGGCGGCCTTTGGAGTGGTCCGTGACTCACCTCTTTGTTCTGAAAGAGCTCTGATCAGGTGTAGACGATTCATGTACTCTTCAATCGCATGGAGCCACGAACTGTACCCGCATTCACGACCCTTCTATTGCTTCCACCGCTGCTTCTATCCGCTCTGTTCCCCCTGGATGCGATTCCGATGCTCACGTTCTACTCCGCACTGGCCGCCTCTGTGATTTTCTATCGAATCTCACCATTCCACCCCCTCGCATCCTATCCCGGACCATTTTTGGCTCGGATTTCCAAGTTATGGCTGGCAGGGATTGCAATGGGCGGTAAACAGCATCTATACTACCGCGATCTTCATCGGCGCTACGGCGATGTCGTCCGCATTGGTATGTTTATCAAGACCTACTGTTCGGTTATTTGACTTTTGAGTAGGTCCTAATGAACTGTCATTCGCCAACAAGTCCGCCATAATTCCGATGCTTGGTTCTAAACAGATGCCAAAAGGTCCATGTATGTGTTACACGTTGATTGCTTGCGCCGTTTGTTGAAGATTGATTGTAGGGTGGGACGGCCGCATGCCAGACAACAAGAATGTGCGATCTCTGTTTGCATTGCGCGATCCTGAAGAGCACGCTCGAAGACGCCGCATTTGGAATCGAGCCTTCAATCCGTCTGCACTAAGGGAATACAACTCCGTTGTCCGCAATCGGCTCGCGCAGCTCGTGGAGACATTCAATGAGAGCTGCGGCAAGTCTGTTGACCTGTCCCAGTGGATGGGTCGTTTCACGTAGGTTTGCTAGTCGATTGGCAGTTCACTATCGTTGACTTGTTTCCAATACAGGTACGATGTGATGAACGATATTGTGTGAGTTTTCGTGTTCTTCTATCTATGAAGGCTTACTAACAACCCACACAGATTCGGTGGTGGCGTGGAGCTGATGCGAGATGGCGACAAGGATGGCCTATATGCCATGTTTGAAGCCTTTCTTCCGTGCGCCAATCTTGTTGATCTGCCTTTCGGAGAGAGCTGATATCTATTAGAATGGCCTTGCTCATGGGCCACGTCCCATGGATCGGCGAGCTGACAACTTGGATACCTGGCTTCGCGGGTGGCGTCAAGAAGTTCAGGGCATTTGCTATCCACTGCGCCATCGAACGGAAAACTCACGGCTCACCCCGGAAAGATATCTTTTATCACTTGGTACCATCCTTATCTTCCAACGAGTCGATCATCCCGACTGAAGCATCGCTGTAGATTGACGAAGCTGGCCTGGAACCAGAACCCCCGAGCTTGGCACAGGTCATCTCAGACAGCTCTCCGGCTATCGCGGCCGGGGCGGAAACCACTTCGACCGCCCTATCTAACGCGTTCTGCCTGCTTCTCTCCAATCCCCTCACGTATTCACGACTTCAAGACGAAATCGACGAAATCGACGTTCAGGGCGATGTTTTAGACTGCGACACGCAGAAAGGGATGGTTTACTTGAACGCTTGCATGTGAGCCTCGTAATCTTCTTACTGGCGTCAGATTGCTGAAGGGACGATAGAAACGAAACTCTACGACTATACCCCGGAGTTCTGAGCGGCAGCCAGCGTGCCCCGCTTATTGGCAGCGGAGGTCAGGCCATTGGTTCTCAGTAAGCCGATAACCTATTGGTGAGGTATTTCGCTAACTTTGTACTGTCAGCTTCGTGCCTGAAGGAACCGGCACTGTCGTCCACTCGTATACCCTCCAACGTGACCCACGATACTTTTCTCCATCCCCCGACTCTTTTATACCCGAGCGATGGCTCTCCTTAGACGAACAACGTGCATTGAAGCCTGCTGTCTTCAAATTCACGGACGAGCTCATTCACGACATGTCTGCTTTCATACCCTTCTCCTTCGGACCCGCGAATTGTGCGGGGAAGCAGCTGGCTTATCAGGTCTGTTTGTTTGCCTTGGGTCTACTGTCACAGGACGCTGATATTTCGACAGCAAATGCGGATGGTTATTTGTACACTAATGTCTCGATTCGACATGCGATTCGAGAACGGCTTCGAGGCCGCATTTTGGGAGGACAATTTACGCGATTATTTTATTACCACCAAAGGGACGTTACCAGTTGTATTTTCATCGAGGTCTCGTTGAGCATAGGCGCGGCATGGATTAACTTATTACACTGTATCTTTTATCTGTAAACACGGAATGTACCGCGAGCGTTTCATGGATCGTCAACTGCGCGATATAAACTCACACTTTGAGTTCATTGCGGTGTCATTCCCGGTGCTTCTCTGGCTTTTTCATAGCCTTTCTCTTCCGAGTTTCCTTTGAATGCGAGAAAGAAAGCCACGAAACAGCGATCAAGGGTTTGGCCCTAGACCTCGGGCTGCGGGTGCTGCGGGTGGCTGCTGGAGCAACGAGGCCGAACAGGAAATGAAGCTGTAAAACTAAGCAGTGGCCGGCCTTCCGCGGTCTCAGGTGCGCGTTGGGCCAAGATGGAAAGTTTGAGGGCCGCCCGGATGCGCTGTTAGAGGATTGTGTTCATCCTGAAAATGCCGACGTCCATGTCCGATAGCGACAGACTGCAGACGCGTTGCAGTAGCTGTACCCAGTTTTCTGGTTGGTGCACGCCGGCAGCCGACCCTGTTGTTCGGGACAAAAGCGAGGTGACCAGCGTTACACTGGCCATCAGACAGCGCCATTCTCCTCTCTCCCTCAAGACCGTCCACTTCTACGGTCGGATACCCGGACTTCAATGTCTACTCCTCATGTTATAGCCTCTACCTCTTCCCACCCGACCTCGACCTCGACCTCCAATGGCATTGTCGGGAACCACTATCGCGTTGGCAAGAAAATCGGCGAGGGTTCCTTTGGTGTCGTCTTTGAAGGTGCGTTCTACTTTTCAAGTCTTTACGCAGTGCAGCTGCTGGCGGAATGGCACTCGTGCCAGTCCCTCCATCTCTGGCCACGGAGAGGCGACGGGGTCAACGTCCACAGCGGTCTCAGAACCGAGACATGCATTTCCACCGCCATGCAGCGCTGGAGACCTGTGTGCATGTGTCGGACAGCGAGCGCAACATCTTCCCCGCCGCTGGCCGTTTCTTTCCATCATTCCCTGCGTCCACCCAAGAAGACCGTTCCTAACGTTCAACGCTAGGCACCAAAATGTTGTCCAACATCCCAGTCGCCATCAAATTCGTGCGCCACGTCCCCGCCCTTCTTCCGTATGCTTCGCTGACCTCCGTTATTAGGAACCGCGCAAGTCGGATGCCCCTCAATTACGGGACGAGTTCCGCTCGTACAGGACTCTAAACGGAACCCGTGCGTCGCTCGAGTTCTTTGGTATTGCGGGCACCCGCTTATGTCGTCGGTTATAGCCGGTGTCCCTCAAGTACATCATTTCGGCCAAGAAGGGCTCCACAATGTCCTGGTCATTGACCTGCTAGGCCCCAATCTCGAAGACCTCTTCGACATGTGCGGACGCAAGTTCACCATCAAGACCGTTTGCATGGCCGCAAAGCAAATGGTGAGTTTCATGCTGATCTGCTTCAATTTCCTTCCTGAAACGTATGTCCGCAGGTTACCCGCGTGCAAGCCATCCACGAGAAATCGTTAATATACCGCGACATTAAGCCAGACAACTTCCTCATTGGCGTCCCCGGCACCAAGAATGCTAACACCATCCACATCATTGGTATGTTTGGTCGCCCGATCACTCCATCATTTACCTCCAGGCGCTTACTTTTCGCGCGCACAGATTTCGGCATGGCCAAGCATTACCGCGACCCGAAGACCAAGGTGCATATTCCCTACCGGGAACGCAAGTCTCTTTCAGGTACAGCGCGGTATATGTCCATCAATACACATCTTGGACGCGAACAATCACGACGGGACGATCTCGAGTCCTTGGGACATGTCTTCATGTACTTTTTACGGGGTGGTTTGCCATGGCAAGGCCTGCGCGCGGCCACCAACAAGCAGAAGTACGAGAAGATTGGCGAGAAGAAACAGACCACGCCGATTTCAGAACTGTGCGAGGGATTTCCCGGTTCGTATGGTCTCTCTCCTGGTTTTCCTTTTATCCCATCCGGCCACAGAGGAATTTGCGATCTACATGAACTATGTGCGCAAACTCGGGTTTGAAGAAGTACCGGACTATGACTTCTTGCGGGAGTTGTTTTTGAAAGTGCTCAAATCCGCCGGCGAGGAGGACGATCTGGTGTTCGACTGGATGTTGCTCAATGGTGGTAAGGGTTGGGAAGCCAACACACGCAGCGTATGTATTTTCTTCATTTTCCTCCGGCTTAATCTCATCCATGTCGCAGTCACCTTCTGCTGCTCTTGCGGCAGCACACGCTAATGCTGCCTCACCACACGGCCAGCGTGTGGACCGAGAGCACCGCCGTGAACGAGAACGCGAAAGAGGGCACCGTTCTTCGCGACAAGCACCAGAGACCTCGTCACCTTCAGCACCGCTCGTTCTCAGCCCAGCACCGGCACACCTCAACAAGAGTCGGCGAGCTGCAGGCACGCGGGAGAATAACAACAACATTGGGAGCGTCCAGCCTCTTGCCCCGACACGGCGGACGAGCCAACAGAACAACAACAGCCCATTGGCACCCCATCCCTATGCCGCGGCGCCGACTGCGAACGGCTACTCTGGTGCGCAGGGCGGCCCTATTGCACCGTTACGCGCCAGCAGTGCAGCAGGTCAATACGGACGCCAGTCACCCAACACATCTCGAGGGCTGGGCATCAATGGCAACGCCTTGAACGGAAACGGCTCAGAAAGCTTCCTGTATGGTCAGCAACAGGGCTCTGGGCAGGTTGCTGTGGGCGGAACAGCCAGAATGGGGGTGTATGATCAGATGGAGCGTGTTGGGGAGCAGGATGAAGGACATGGGCGGCGGAAGGGCTTCTGGGCGTCGTTATGCTGCAAGGCCTAAAGCCGTTGATGGTACGTTTCCGCCATCTACCATGCTACCAATGGCTCACAGAAATCGCAGGTCTCTTGTGCATCGTTTTAGACGTCGAAAAGAAACTTACTCCACACCACGCATAATTTGTTGCATGCCTCAACTTATACGCCCCACGCCTCCACGCCCCCTTGACGCCTGACACGCCCGACGACAAGATTATTCTCTTCACTCGTTTCAACATCGTACCGCCAGCTGGACGCTGGACCGCACTTATCGAGGCCAGTGGCCTCAACTCCAACGCGATTTTTACCGCATATTATCCCTTGTATATTGACATCTGCTCTCAAGCATCCAAAACTCTTGCATCTCTTCATATGGCACTGCGACGCTTAGCTACCTCACTCTCCTTTTCAATTGCTGTACTACTTAGCTCATTAATATTTTGCTGCTGGTTACAAAGTCTAAGGATATAAATCATACAAGGTGGGGCCTGCGCTCAAGAAGCGTGTACGGGGACCTGTTCGCCTTCGACTTTGGGGATGATGTTGGCGTTCTCGAACAAGGTTTCCAACTCTCCGGACTGGTGCACTGAAAGACTCGGAGTCAAAAGAAGGAATGGCTGGCAAAGTCAAGCGGTGTTTACTTGAGAGCAGGATATCGGCACCACCGACAAACTCTCCGTTGACGTAGAGCTGCGGGATTGTGGGCCAGTCCCTGCGAACTGAATGAGATTCAGACATAGGAAATAGCTGCTGACGAACGAAAACTCTTTGATTCCGCTCCGCAACTCGGGATCGACGAGGACGTTGTAGGTGGCCACTTTTTCTGCAGGCACTTGTTGGAGGCCGAGAACCTGAACGACGGCGCGGGAGAAGCCGCACTCGGGTGCAGCGGGGGAACCCTTCATGAAGAGGACGACGGGTGACGAGGAGACTGCTTCTTGTATTTTGGAGCGAGCCTCCTGGGAGAGGAAGCGTGGACGGAGTGCGAGTCCCGGTCGCAGGGATGAACGGAGGAGGCTTGAGCGAAGCATGAGTAAGTCAAGTAGTCACTGTCACCATAACTAACTTAACCATGGACGCGGACATTGCCCATGCAATCTCGCTCATCCAGGCTGCTTATGATCCCAGCGCGTCGGACCCCGCTGCAATCGAGTCTTTGCAAAACTCGTTACTGCAAATGCAGCGCACCCGCCCAGCCTGGGGCCTCATTGTTCCCCTACTCGCCCACCAGGATCCCAACGTCCAGTTCTTTGGTGCACACACGGCCCATGTCAAGATTTCGCGTGGCGAACTCGAATCGCTGACGGTGGAGGAACGCGATGGGCTCAAGGAAACTTTGTTGGCGTTGGTTGGGGTAGCTGGAAGGAAAGCGTTCGTGCAGAAGAAGCTCTATGCTGCGCTCACAGCGCTTGCTATTCGGCTCGTACCAAGGCCGGGGCCGGGCCTTCCGTCTGGATGGGAGGGGTGGGTCGAGGCGACTGTGAGGGCAATGGTGGCTGGTGGTCTAGGAAATGCAGAAATTCATAAATTTCTGGCTGGTGCCGCAGAGGATGTCGCCAGTGCGAATCTACTTCCGCAGACAAAGTGTGTTGGTTTCATTCCTTCATTTTCTTTTCATCTGCTAAATGACGGCAAAGAATAGACGTGCAAGAGTCCCTGCGCGTTGCAAGCCCGCTCGTGCTGCAATCCATCGTTGCAGTAATCTCATCTTCTCCACACGAGAACCATACGCTCCGCGCTGCACTTGAATGTCTACTCGCGTGGTACCCAACTCGCCTCATTCCCGCCCAGGACCTCATACCGCTCGTCCCACCACTAATATCTCTCCTGGATGTCCCCGACTCACCCTCATCCGACGCGTTGTGCGAGATTCTTAGTCGCCCGCCTGATTCTTGGGGTCCGAGCGTTCTCATCGAGCCGATGCTGTTATGGCTAGCACGTATTGCGAGCCCATGGCATCAACAAAATGCAAATGGGAATACACCATGGTACCCGAACCGCTCCTGCCACGTCGAATCTCGCTCCACTGCGAGAACATGCAAAGCTAATCGATGTTCTTGGGGAGGCTGCGGTCGACTGGGTCGCCGCCCATTCTGGTCGATTATACTCCATGCGAGACCGAGGCGGCGGGACCCTCAACCCTACAGCCCACCCGAGCCTCCCTTGCTCAACTTCTCCTCCGCCTCATGTTGGCTCTCACTGCCCTCGACGAGGGCGGCGCGGCTTTGCCCGAGTGGATGGTGTGTTCTTTAACTATTCAGCAAGAGGTAATATGCTCAAAGTAGACAGGATCTCGCAGACGATGGCGATTTGGATGACCAATTCTCCTCCGAGAGCAGCAATGCCGGTAGCTCGCTGGGCTTCTGGTTCTTGTTACAAGAGTCCCTTTGGGACATTCCGCCAGCGAACCCATATCTATTCTCAGCATCTTCCTCGCGAACATCGACTCCACCACCAGATCCCGACGACCCAGACACCATCCGTGGCCGAGGCGGCGTCGGGGGAACCCCATTCACGCCGGGGATCAGTCGCATCGGGAGCTATTCATTTGGCGCCTTGTCTAGCGCGGTCGACGATGATGTTACCGGCACTGACACTGACCCGGCAACGACGGCGCGCAATGCGCATGCACAGGCGGTGTATGTCGCCCTCGTTCACATACTTCGGCGTAAATCCGTCTGGCGACGAGCTTGGTTGACAAACGAAGGTTCTGGGAGGAGCGAGAAAGAATTGAAAGATAGGGAAGCGCGGTTCAGCTACTTTCGGAGGGAGACTGGCGATGCGTTGCTTAATGCGTGCGTTGTCCTTCTTCGATCTATCTGTCGAGACTCTTACCTGCAAGCTCTGTAGTTTCTACATCCTGCGGACTGATTTACTCGATTTTTACGTCTCGGATGCAGCGGGGAGGTTGGAGCGGGGAGAGCCGTGGGAGGCACGTTTCATGCGTTGTTTCCGTTTTCTCTCTGAACTCACCTTCAAACAGGAGATCGAAGCAACTCTACACTGTCTCGACTTGGTCAACGAAGCGGTCGACATCGATGCCCTTGCCCGTGAGATGGAGTTGGGGTCGTCGACGGCAGGGGCGTTTTCTAGACTGTTCGGAGGCGACCTGTGGGGACGCCTTCCCACATCTGCTGTTGCACCAGCCAATTTGCTTCCCCGTGAGCAGGCACAGGAAAAGGCCGCAATAAATCGATTAAGGAAAACTGCTCTCCAAGTGGTTGGTGCGTCGCGCCCACGTGACCACTTTACTTGCGCGTCGAACTGTCCACAGACACCTACACAACATACTTCACACACCGCCCGCCAACGGAATTAGCGGGGCCGCTTCACTATGTGATCGACGCGCTGTGGGACGAGGATAGGCAGGTCGGAGTGGAGGTACATCAAGGTTCTGCCTCTTGGGTTTTATTTACAGTCATCAGGCGGCGATTGCGTTGCGCGGACTGTGCGATGCAAATCGACAAGCGTTGGCTGAGCGTATCAGCTCGTTTGCTCAGGTACACGCGCGACTTGATGGCGTTCCGGTCTGTCGTTTCACTTGTGTTGTATTTTAGCTCACATCTACGTAGGATCAATCCAAGCAGAAGGTACTGCAAAGTATTGCCAGTGTCATTCAAGCGCTGCCCCCGGCAGAAGCCATTGCCCCGCTTGAATCCATGGTCGCGCCCATTGTGCACAAGCTCAAGACGGCCATCAACGCAGCGGAGATGGTAAACACTATCTGTTGGCTATCACTTTGAATACTCATCTGCGTAGCATCCAGAAGCCGCCCGCGCTGTGGCGATCCAGCATTTTGATATCATCGCCGCTATCGCCAAAGGGTTGACGCGCATCACCGACGCACTCGCCGGGGACTACGACGGCAGTGTCGATGGCCAGGCAGAGATCGTGATGCTCCGTGCAGCGAGGGAGGACCCCCGTATGCGGGCTTCTCGTGATGCCATTTTTGAATGTATCGTGCGAATGGCAGAGCTCTGGAGCGATGATTTAGAAGTCGGGGTGGTATGTCCTCTCCAACTGCGTATTTTTGCCTTCCTACCTCACAATTCCTTCAGATGCTTAGCGACCTTTCAAGGCAATAACAGCCTTGCCAGACGACATCACCCTGATATCGCTACCACCAGCGCCGCTGTTGGGTGTGGTTTGTCAGGCGGCGGGGCGGCGGCTTACGGCGGTGTGGCTCTCCCTCGCGGCGATTTTGATTGGCCAGCTTAATCCGCCGCCCCTGCTGCTCACGGACAAGTCGGGTCCAACGCAGGAGGCGGAGCAGTATGTAAGAGATGCGTTAAGGATTCTTGTTAGTGCGGGGTTGGGATTGTTCGCCGCGCCGGGAGGGATGATGGAGGTGCGCACTCGAACTCATCATCCTTTCGTTCATTCTCAGCTCATGAGCTTGCTATTCCCAGCCGGATATCATCCAAGAATTCTTTGCATGCATGGATCGCACTGCACAAGACTTTACTACCGCATTTTGCGCGTTACCGGACGGGGCATTTGACGCTCTTCTGCAATGTGCCACTACTGCACTGTCAATGCAGGAGAGATATTCCCTCGTTGCTGCTTGTACCTTTTTGGTACGTGAAACCTGCCCATCCATCCTATTATTCATCTTATGCATTGTTTAGGGCACCCTCATCCATCGCACGGCGCTCTTCGCCATACTGTCGCCCGACCTTCTCAAGCAGCTCCAAGCACACATGATTCGCCGACATGGACGTTCTATCATGCGGGCGGTACTTGCTGGGTTTGCTGGAGCCGCGCCGCGAAGTGCCGTGAACAATCTTCTCGAGCTGTTAGGTGCGATTGTGAGCCGATGGGACGATCAGGCGGTTGGGGAGGCTTTGGGTGGGGAGGGACAGAAGGCACAGGGTGGGGCACGCGCATGGGCTGCGGAGGTGGTGTTTGCGGACGACTTTTATCCATCACGTGCGGGGCCGGAAGCCAAGGAGCGGCTCGTGAAAACACTGATGAGGTGTGTATCCTCTCTCGTGTATGAGTTGGGTTGTTTAATTTCTGCGACAGCTCTCGGTCGGTGAAGAAAACGAAGGAGGCGGCGAATCAGTTCATGATGATTGCGTGGGGCCTCGAGGGTTCGACGTTTGGGTATTCGAGTGCGACGGTTTGAAGGTTGAGGGTTGAATATACGTTGAATATTAATAGAGGAGATGTATCATTAGTAAAATTCTTCTGTGGTAACTGGTCCTGTTGTATGTATCGCAATAGATCAAGTCAGGCAAAGGCAAAGAGCTATAAATACAGAAACTAATGTACATAACTAACGAAACCTAGGCCTCTTTGAATTTCGGGTTCAAATGTGCTTTAAGACGATAGTGGTAATGGTCTTCCGCCTCTAGCTGCGCCCGAAGGCGGTAATGGTAATGGGCTGGTATTGCAGGAGGGTTCGCATACTCGACGAATCCGGTAAAGGAGTGAAGGCGCGGACGCGGCTCGGTGGTCAAGTCGCTGATCGTAGCGAGGCTGGGCAACGGAGGGACCAGGGCGGCCCGGGGTTCTCTGCGGCGATGGCCACGGCTTTTGTTCTTCGACAGTGTGCGTGTGGGTTGACGGTTTGTCGGCGCAGGCGGCGTAGAAATTTTCTCCAGGGCCGTTTGGACGGGAGTCTTGGCTCGCGGGAAGAGGCCAGGGATGAGCCGTTTAAGAGACTTCCAGCCCATTTTTCTGTTTGCCACCAGCTTTTTCGAATTCTCGTCTTTGTTGGTGGCAGCGAAGAGTGGTTTGTCATGATCATTGGCTGGATCCTCATCCTGGAAGTTCCTGTACAACGTCAAGGTGCTGCGCGCCCTCCTCGAAGCCAATTGCCCCAAGGCCTGCGCCTGGTGACGCTGTTCCCAAGCCGCGACTGCGTCGGGCGGCGGGGGGTATGCGGGGGGTTGTGGCCAAGTGGCCTCGGACGCGCTCGAAATTTGTGGAGGCGAGTGGCCGTTGAGGATGTTCGGATGACGCCCAAAACACTCGTCGTAGTCCCATCCGATGGTGTTGCATATGTCGCGTAAGCCAGCCTCGGTTTTGGCGGCGTCGAAGGTGCTTTCGAGCGAGGTTGGGCGGGAGCTCGAGTCGAGGCTGGGGTAGGATGTGTTGGAAAGGGATGAGCCCGGGCGGGAATTCATATCGGAAGAGATCGATGAGGAGGTTCGATAGAGGTAGGACATGAGGGGCGCGCGTAGTGTTCATGCTGAGACCGACCTTTATAGTTTACGGTGCGTGTGCCTACCCAATTCTGGGAGACAATGCTCTGACCAGAGTCAAAGCGCGGTGCCACCCAAGAAAGGACCAGTCGACCAAAGCTGAACTGTAACATTCGTTTTTGGTTGTTCAAGCCCGGACGCCCAGCTTAGTATCTTCACATGAAGCCAGGCGTAGCATCTTTGTCTTGAAGGAAAACGAGCGGTGGTAACCAAGTTGATGTGGTCTCAAAAGACGAATTTCCACAACCAAGATAGACAATGGCTTTGCGCTTGCGCCCTAACTTGAAAGGAGCCCTAACGAAGAACGATCGCGAGGTCCAAACCCCAGAAACAAGGTCGGCGGAATACAACAAGCTTCTTTCTTGCGTCTCTTTCCCGCACGGGCAAAACGTAGATCTGGAGGAGGGGGAACTTCCGATTGGCGCCTTGGAGCAGTTCGCCGCTGATTCTAACGTTGACATGCCATTTGTTCGGACGCAAGGCGGCCCCGGCGTGTAAAAACTGTCGATGCTAGCGATAGTTTCGCGCTGCCAGAGACGTGTGACGGCGGCCAGCCGGGTGACACGAATTCACGCAACTTGACGTTCTCATACAAGTATATCTTCTCTGTCTCTCGCTCCATCGTCTCATGCTTACCCCAGGTTCTCTCCTTCTCACTGCAATACCGCTCGAAATCTTGGAGCACATCGCCTTCGAGCTCACATGCCTCACGCCTCTTGGCCCTCCCTCTGCCCTCTTACCGCTCTTTCTCACGTGTAAATGGCTCAACCAAAGTCTTTCGCGCAGTCTTTTGCTATACGCGCAGATATTCAAGTTCAAATTCGACACCTCCGCTGTCCGGAGGAGAGCTTTCGATCCCACTCTCGGCAACTACTTCCATCAGCTCGTTCTTAATTGTACCCAGCTCCAAAAACTTCGCGGCCAAGTGCAGGAGAACGACGAAGATGTCCTCTTCTGGGCGTATCTCATGATGCTCGAAAATGACGGGCGCAACGCGGCGCAGCTAGAGCATTCAGGCCTTGATTCGTACCTTGATGTGTTCGTCCGAACACGGATGTGGAACGGCAGAGGCTCAGCTCACGGTTGGCCGACGGACAACACGGCCAATGCGTGCGCGCTGTGGCTGGTATGGATGACAACCACTGAAAGTGCGACTTGTCCATCATCACTTCAATTGAGCTTATTTTTGACCCCCAAGAAAAACTCAAGGACGAATCGCCAGCTCGACGGAATCAGATGATTTGCCTTGTGCTACCGTTCGTTTACTTCCTTATCGAGTGAGTTACTGCTCTGCTAAACGTTGTCTGCATTCAAAGCTGAGATCTCTACGACTAGTATGCATCCGCTTTTGCTCCGCTTAATCATTTTACGCTTCCACCGCGAAATAGGGTGGATGAACAGCCGCATTCTATCGTCACCGCCCATGGTCGTTACCCAATCTACCTCGATCCGCATCGTGTCTGGTCGCAGGTTCATTACTCATCCCGGCCTGCCGCAGTCCCGCCGCTGCTCACAACTGCTGCGAAGCTGGTCTACTTCTCTCGTCGGGAGACCGTGCAATTCAGCATCCCCCAACACCTTCCTCTCAATCGAGACGAAGCACTCCGCATGGGTCAAACACAGATAGGTCCCACACAAGCCGATATCCACGAGGTCAACGCCCATTTGAACGAGCGACTTCCCGAGCACCGTCCACCTGAGTGGGATTTTGAGAGTGGTTGCTCGGGGGACCCTCCGAGCAAGCACTGGGACACTGAGTGGTGGCGACTGCGCAAGTGTATTGACGCTTTTCGAGAGGCTGATAGAAGGTTTGGGCTCGTTTATGAGCCTGGAACGTTCAGTGGACTTTGGCAAGGCCGGATGCTCGTAAGCGCTTTGCGTTGAGTACAATCTAGTTCCTCATATCCGCATTCACAGATTCCCAGCGAACATCACTTTACCGCGCTCATCACTACCAGAGACTACCCACCCACCTTTGACGAGGGGTTCCTTGGAATAACGACCTTCCCGCTCTTCATGCGCATCCGAGAACACCACTCACGAGCACCAAACGATCCCGTACCCCCTCACGATGCTATTGTCTCAGGCTACTTCCCGCCGAAAACGCGGATATCGGCGCACAATCCACAAAGTGTCGTTGTCCACGTCGGAGACGGCGATGAGAAATATGAGTATTCGACACATGGTGTACCTGGTGGTTCAATGCACGATGCGGACTCGTGTCCGGAATGCATCGCTCGAGAGGAGACATTGCGAGAACGGAGAGCGCGCGCTGAGAGTGCGGCAAGCGAGGAGCTTTTTGCGCGTATGGGGATGGGCAGCGAGGTAGCTTCAGAATCGGAAGATGGAGACGACCCTGAACGGCCTGAACGGGAGCCACCATGTAACGGGATACAAGATATCATCTTTACTGGCGAGGTGCGTTTGGCCCAGGCACCTTGTTGTCCTTAGATTTAACTTCCGTCTAGACCGACCTACGCCACGGACAGGCCTGGAATTCCTTCAAGTTCGTCGGTCGTGTCCGTGCATATGACGGATTGATTGGAATACTGCGGGTTTCGGTAGGTGGGGCTGTTCCCCCATTCTTGTCGACTGATCCAGTGTAGCCCGACCCGAGGCTAGGAACCCTCTTCTTTTACGGGCTCATTATTGGAGGGCACAAAATCGTAGGGAACTGGCGCGCTACTCATCAAGACGTCAGTGTGCCTGCTTATGAAAGCGCCTTCACGATGGCACGACGAGACGAATGAAAATTACCTGGCATATCTTTTTCGCCATGTACCACCGGACGATGCATGCTTCTGCTTCATCCGGTATTTGCCACACAACTGTACAATTATTTCCTCTTCGAGTTCTCAAACCACCACTCACTGTTGTGCGCTCCGAGGAGACCCTGTTTCGCGATCTTTTTGCCTCTTGAAGCCGCGCGCGTGGCCAAGGCTGTCAATGCAGCCGCAGGCTGTTTTGAATGAGTGACGGAAAGTCAGGCAACGTACAAGGCCATGAATCTGTCGGGCGGCGGAGATTATGCAGCCTGCGTTCACAAGACATCTGGATCTGGAGGTGTTTCGTAAGTATAAGAAGAAGAAAAAACAGGGATCGAAACTTTGCAGCAGTCAGCAGCTATACAAAAAAATCAGAAAGTTCGACGGCATCGCGCTAGTTCAACAGGTACCGTTACTCAGGAACGTAAACACGTTCGATGTCCTCTGAATATAGTAATGGGCCTTGCTACTGGGCCACTACAGCGTAAAGATTTGAAGAAATGAACCGTCCAGGCGGCTCAGCCTGAGTGTTCAACTTGAATTTGAATTTGATGGAGTCAAAAGCTATGGCGAGCAGTTGTGAGACGAGCTTAACGACAAATGTTGCTGGAATGCCAGAGGTAGAGCCTGAGCGATGCTTGGTACAGAGCAGACGGCGTGTTGCCTGTGACGATCAAATACAACTTTGTTTCCTGACCCTTCAATCAATCCCTTGCAAGCACTTCTCCAGCATCACACCGAACATACTAATACTTACAACGAGCCTATCCACAAGATTACCATATTTGACAATTTCATGGTCACTTTTCGGTCTTACGCATATAATAATAATAGCCATGCAGCAACATCGCTTGCTATTATTATCGCGCGGTCAAGGGTGTGCGCAATGCTTTCATGCACGACATGTACAATATTGTCTGTCAATACGTAGAATGGAACGGCGTCCTGGCGTTGTCCCATTAGAAACAGCATTCTGGGGTACTAATTCAAGGGAGATGTACGTACCAGTAGCGTAACCCGCGACCGACGCTGGGAAGTTGTATGCAGCAGGGAACGGTGTGGGGAGCCCTGGGGCGATGTGGCCACATAGAAACTTGAAGATGAGAGACGATCCTATAACAAACGGCGAGAGTGAACACTAGGAGGGCCACGGATTTCATTGCCATAGGACTATACTCACCCGTCCTCCCGCTGGAGACAGCAGAGAGGAGCAGAAACGTATAGTGCAATAGCAATGAATCGGCGGCCCTACTCTCGTCTGCTCAAGCGATCTGAGAGGTGGTCAGACTCGGGTCGGGAAGCGAGACTGATGAATCGAGCACCTCATCTACTTATATGGCAGAAGCGTGGACCTCCTGACTATATGGACCGAAACCTCGGATAGCCTAGCTGTCCCAGAGCGGTCCCGACGCGCTGGGACTAAACAAAATCCAGGCCCGCGAGCAGATGAGGTGTTTTTGGGAAAGAAGAAAGCCGCTGTAAAGACAGTCGAACAGCTGAGCAGCCTGAGCCTCCTGCTTTGAATACTGCAGTCTCCCGTATTTTTTGAGGAGGCGGAACGAAGGTTTTGTAGACTCGTTGAACGCGGATCCTCAGGGAAACCGCAAAGGGAAACTACGGACTCTGATCCCATGAACATCCAAACGAGGCAGCTGGGTCCCAGTTCTTATCGTGCCTGATTCAGATACTGGAAGAAGTTATCGTGTATACACGAAAAGACCCTGACTATGGCCCATAGTGCGACGGCGAACTTTTTTTCCAGATGAAGCCCAAGAACCGCTCGCGCCACCGTCGAGAAGCAGACAAGCTCGGTATTGTAGCCGCCTAGGAAGCCGCACTGAGTTTGGGGTTGAATGATAACCATGACCAGGTCTCTGAGAGCTTGCAGGGAACTTGAAGTATTGAAGGGATTGAGGAGAAAGACTCATAGCACGGTACTGCGGATTGCGCCGGGCCAATCGGTTGTCTCTTCTCTTTGGCTTGAAAGAACCTTGAAACCGACTCTTGTACATGTAGGCGATTATAAGAATAGATCTGGGTGTTTCTGAATTTGATTGTCAATGGTGTATTTGCGCCCGAAGTTTTACCTTGTGAGTCGTCACCCCCGGCGCAGGCAGCACTCTGTGCTACAAGCTACAAGCTGTGAGCAGGGCCGTCCATTTCCGCCTCCAAAGATGAGATATATTCCTTCTCGCCGCGGTCGACGGACTCCAACACGTTCGTGGCCACCTCAAGGTCCTTGCGAAGGAGTACTGTACGAGATGTCCTGCCGGCGGGGCCGTAAGGGTTCTTGAAGCAGTCCACGCGACGGCATTACTGTAGCTTCCAGGGTGGTTATAATTGACGTTCCAACTTCCAAGCCTGAGGATTTGAATTTGCAGTTCCCGTTCTCTGGCGCGGTGAATGTCGCCGATGTACGTCGGCAGTGGGACTCGTTTGTTGCGGCCTAGGTTAATCTTGGACCGCCGCAATCACGACCCAGCGTAATGATTTGAAACTATTCACAGACATCATAGTTTGGCACTTGGCCCGCCCTCGTCCCACAAACTCCAAATATACCCGACATCGGGGGAGAATCCTTTCTTCTCCACCTCGTCGTAGGCCTTCTTCACCGCCTCCGCGCCAGAGACACGCACGAGCCGCACCCACGGCACACAGTCCTTCATGAGTTCCATCCAAGCCTGCTGCTGCCGACGGAAGATCTCCTGCATCGACAACTGATGCTTGCGCACATTGAGCCATTCGACCATGAAGAAGGTCTCCAGCTGGTTCTCGCTCGTCTTCTGCAAAGATGAGTCTTCCTCGGTAAAAGTGTTGGTCTGCCAGCTGAGCGTCGCAGCCTTTTGGGAGGCCGGGGAGAGGGAGGTCATCCCCAGGGCGACAGCAGCGATGAGTTCGCCATCCTTGAAGTGCGTAAACAGGCGCGAGTTGAGCGCGTCGCTCCCAGCCACGTCGACATAAAGCCACTTGGTTTTCTCTCCCTTCAAGGTACTTTCCAGCGCATCATAATCCACCACCTCGTCATAAAGCCCAAGTCCGCGCGTGAACGCGACATTGCGCTTCGACGTGAGCCCCACTATCTTGAGCCCTGGATCCGCCTCCGCCCGCGCACGTCGCTTGCGGACGAGATACGCTGCGCAGAAAGCAGTTTTTGCCGATGCGCTAGATATGAGCACGCTTGTCGCTCCGCGGTAGCCAACTGAGTGAGTCCAGTCTTCAAACCAATATGCAGTCCAGAAGAGCGGACGGTAGAGCATCGTCAGGTCTTCGCCGAGCTCCGTTGGGGTGTATTCTGGGTCGGAGGAGCAGCGGATGATTTGGTTGTACGGGCGACGGTCTACCAAGTTTCGTCAATGGGGTCCATAGCTGTGAGGGATTGGCATACCAGCAGGAAGATGGGGTCGGGGGTACATAGAACGCATGTCGATTGACGTCCGAAGGGGAAACAGGCACAAGAAGGTACCGACACGGGGCCAGGTACCCATAAACGCGCTCTCCGAGGGGAATTTTAGGGTGAGTGGACGCAACCACGGTCCCGAATCCCCACACAGGCACGAGACCGTGAGTTTTGGAAGAGACCTTCCCAGTCTCCGGAGCGGCATGAAAGTCAAAGTAGCTGCACTAGTTGAGTGTGTGGTAGACGGACTAAAATGAAGGGACACCAACCGAAAATGTGTTTGCTCACCGAGAGCCTCGTATGTTACATTATTCGCAGAGAACCCGAAGCGTTCCACCCTGATCAGAACGTGGTTCTGAGGGAGAGTTTGAGTGGGCACGGAACTGAATGCGAGAACGGCATGTTCGCCGGTCGAGCCTGGCGCAGAAGGACGTCGGACGCAAAGGGAGATGTTTTCAGAGGTCATTGCATGCCAGATCGATGGGTGGTTGCTATTTGAGCATTTTTCAATCCACCGGCGTCCATGTCGCCGGTATCCAAGGCCAGTGGGTCACGAGACATAAAATGGGTTACATAGAAAGTACACACAGCTGCGAGACTACGCCGCACTGTTCATCTTCACCCACATCCCACCCTATGGCCTAATGAGCCCCAGGACCGCAAGAGACCCTCGAAAATACATACCATGGTATACATCGTTAAATGCGCTTGCGGCCTGAACCTCTCGACGCCCTTTCTCCCCGGCTGTCCCGCCCATTCCAAAGGCACCTGATGAGACGGCGACCAGGCTGAAAAATCCAGCGAAATAGATTCAAAGGCTTGCAGCAGTCGGATGAGGATGAAGGACATTTCGTTGTACGCAAACTGCAAAAGCATCAACGGATCGTAAGGGATGACGGGAAGAGTGCAGACTTGTTGGCCTAGACAGATTCGCGGGCCGCCATTGAATCTACAGAACAGAAGCTTCAGGAAGCACACCAAAGGACGGCGTACGGTAGAAATTGCCAAGGATTGTTAACCAGGTACTTCTGGACTCGCTCGTCGATAAATCTGTCCGGATCGAAGTCATCCGCATCGGGACCCCATAAATCATGTCTGCGTTGCATGAGCATAGTAGAGTACCAAATTCTAGAGCGGTGAGCTTGGCCAGACTGTAGTAGTAGTGCTGAACGCACTTCAAGCCGGCAGGTATGTAGATAGGCTTCTGGGTAGGATCCGGGGAGGGCCAGACGGCGGGCTTCACGCTTTCGCTGGTGTAGGAATAAGACGGAGTAAGCAGCGCAATAAGGGACACGAATACCGGACGTTGAATGGGCTGAACGGTGTGATCAGTTTGAGCAATAATGCCAGGGAGGCGGAAACTCACACAGGCGGATACAAGCGTAAAGTTTCTAGAACTCTTCAGCATACTGTAGATCAACAAGGAGCATGATGTACCATTGAGGACGGCGCGCAAGTATTTCATCGCCTTGATATCTTCGTATAACGGCCGCTCCGAAAGACCTACAACGGAGATAACTTCGTCCCGTAGGCGTCTCATGACCTCCGGATACATCGCCAAACTAACATGTTTCAAAAAAAAAATTTGAGAGAGTGGGTCGCTGACGTACAAGTAAACGACCATGGTAATGGTGTGCATGGTGGTGTCGCGGCCAGCTTTAAGAGCTCGATGAGCACTACTCAAAAGGACAAGGGAGAAGTTCTGTACCAAGCAAGATGTTGAGGCTAGATTAACAACCGTCAGCTACGCCGAGAAACTAAAACAAGCACAAACGTTTCGTCCCGGAGCAGCTTGTGGTCTGCCAACAGTTTCATCGAGCATAAAGAGATCGTACAATGCTCACCTGTAGTCGAGTTGAGGAGTTCATCCAACAGTGTATCATGCTCGACTTTAGCATCGGTACTGCCGTCGCTCTGTTTCTTTTTCTCCACAGCCTTGGCGATGATGGGGTCCACAAATGCATTCACCGTCCTCATCGGCTTGAGCGTCTTGTCCTCGAATATTTCGAATAACGGCCACACCCATCCAACGCGCTCGCGGAACGCGATTCGGAGCATCACATCGCTGAAGGCTGTTGGGAAGTCAACGTCGGATTGCGACCCGCATTTCCGTAGAGCGTGGATTTGGAGTATTGCGAGCGTAAAATGGCAAAGGGAGCGGCCCGGATAGACTATCGACGCAGGTCCCAAAGAGGAATTCAGTCGCTGCATCCATGGTGAACCGGCTGGCGGCATCCTAGGACGAGTAAGCAGAGGATTCTACGTAGCTCCAGATTGCCAACCTGAAAATTAATCGCCATCCCAGTGTCCATTCGGTCCTTGATCAAAGAAATCATCTTTTCGGCGAGGCGGTCAAACAAGTCAAAGTGGCGAACGCGGTCTCGTGCAAAGTAGGGACGAGTTACAGAACGGTGAAAGGCCCACATCTCGCCTGCAACAAGGTAATTATGATAGTGTAGTTGTTTGTTGCACTTGCCATCCGAGTTGAAGACTCCATCCTTGAGTATGTTGTCAGCGTGTGTGCAGGACTGGATGGGCAAACTCACTCCAAGAACCGACTTCATCGAGCGTTTAAACCGCTCCCCTGCGAGCGTGTGAATGAAAAGTCAGGTATTGCGAGGCAGAGGTACCTTTGACGTAGTTGGGGAAATCGGCCGCCAGCATAATCTGAACATGCTCCGGGCAAGTGGTAAAGAGGTGCTTTCGCGCCAAAAATTCCAATTCGAATACGGGACCAAAGGTTTGAGCCAACTTGCCGAATCCGTCACCTTATAATTAGTATTGTGGTAAGCTCAAGGGATCTGCGACAAGAAGAGCTTACCGAGGTACCCCGACTCGAAATCCTCCAACAGGGCACTCAACACGTCGATATTTCCGGGCCATCGTCCCTTGACGTAGGGGGCCAGCCGAGCTCCAAGACGCCTCGCTTGTAGTTCGTAGTACAGGGCGAGCGCTCGGGGCCAGACAATGGCTAAGATGCTCAAGGAAACAACACAGAGCGCCGCGGTAGCCCAGATGGACATCGTGAGTCCGACCCATGTAAATATGAATTGGAGGAGACAGAGGGCGAGAATCGCGGGAACAAGAGCGCGAGCAAGAAAAAGAAGACCCGGAGGGAAAAGCATCGTAGCGTCGTAAGCGGCCACCGGACCCAAGTGTTATTTAAGTACGGCGGTGGAGTGCTTCCGAGCATTCCAGGTCATTCATGATGTAGAATTTTTAGGCACAGTTGGAGTCGTCTTGCTGGTCCCAGTTAAAGTGCCAGCTTGTGACGCCACTGACTCGGAGAGACGGAGTCACACTGTCACGCACGCGACTTTGTCCAAATTGGTCGCAACCACCGTTAGCCGTTCCTGGTGGCCATGGCCTTCTTCTCCTCGACCACATCAACTGGTCTTACCGCGACCGCCGCAAAGGATATCGAGGTTGCCGAACCACCAACAGACTCCATCTCATCACTGGCGTTCAGCAACCAGGCCGACTACCTTGCAGTGGGTTCATGGGATAATAGCGTGCGTTTCCCCCTTCTCCTCACTTCTTGTTGTTTTTGACGCGCCAATGTTATAGGTGCGCATCTATGAGATAGGCCCGGGCGGCAAGAGCCAAGGCAAAGCGATGTACCAGCACGAAGGTCCTGTGCTCAGTGTGTGCTGGAGCCAGGTGCGTAAACTCCAAGTCTTTATTGGTGTTTCTGACCGAACCTCTTTCAGGACGGGACCAAAATTCTTTCTGGCGGCGCAGACAATGCAGCGAGGCTGTTCGATATTACGACTGGGCAAACAAGTCAAGTCGCGCAACATGACGCGCCAATCAAGGCGGTCCGGTGGGTGGATGCCCAAGGCGGTATACTGGCGACGGGCAGCTGGGACAAGACAATTAAGGTCCGTGTGGGTGACGCATCAAACCCTGGGTCCACTCACTTTCACGCAGTACTGGGATCTCCGCGCTAGTTCCCCAGTAGCGAGTGTACAACTGCCCGAACGCTGCTACAGTATGGATGTCCACTATCCACTAATGGTGGTGGGAACGGCTGAGCGCCACATCCAGATTTTCAATCTGACAAACCCAACAACGGTCTTCAAGGCAAGCCAGCTGCAACCCTCCGAGAGCCGTCTAATGCAACCGCATAGACCATGCAATCACCTCTAAAGCTGCAAACCCGCGTCGTGACCTGCTTTAAAGCATCCACCACCGGTCAGGGCTTTGCTGTTGGTAGCGTTGAAGGCCGCGCAGCATTCCAGTGAGTGTGAGCTGTCATTCCGCGACTCTTCTAACCATTTTAAAGATACATTGAAGATAAAGATTCCTCGTATGTGAACGTCTCCATATTTTGTTCGCCGTGTTGACTCTTCCTCAGCAACAACTTTTCTTTCAGGTGTCATCGGGTAAACGCCGCCTCCCCTTCCAAAGACGTTACCATATACGCTGTAAACGATGTCTCCTTCCATCCTGTTCACGGCACGTTTAGCACCTGCGGTTCGTCTTTTTGTCTTGGCATCCATCACCACTCATTAGATCCACAGGTGGCGATGGTTCCATTGGCTGGTGGGATAAAGACGCGCGGGTCCGCTTGAAGAGTATGTTCTAATTCTTTAACCCTCCAATATAGCTTGGACTGATTTCTGTCGAAAAAGCTTTCGACGCAGCTCCTGGACCGATCTCCTCCACTGCCTTTAATCGAGACGGCTCGATTTTCGCGTACGCCGTCTCCTACGATTGGAGCAAGGGACACGCCGTACGTTCACTACTTTCTTCTTCACCGCCCACCGACATCTGAATTGCCTGTGCCACAGGGAATGGTGCCGGGTCACCCCAACAAGATCATGCTACATGCGGTCAAAGATGAGGAGATCAAGAAGAAGCCTGCCAAACGGTGAATCGGACAAGCTGTCTTTGAATCGGGTGGAGGGATCTTTAGTTATTACTGCTGTGTCTGTCGAGAATTGAAATGGGTGTTCCTCATCTCAGACCTGGTTATTCTACAGATGCTTCATCATTTGAAAGTCCAAAATTACACAAGGATACACCGGAGAGAAAGAGTGCGGGATCAGAAAGTGGGAACATCGAACATGTCGTCGCGATCTGAGTAGTTCAAGTCAGTCAAACGAAGAGGGAAAAGAAGAGAGTACGTACCCTTGCCGTTGGCATATATGTAGTCCCTCTCCTTCATGGCCAAATGCTTCATGAACGACTCGTGTTCATGTGCACTAACCGCCACCTTTGGATTACTACGCGCGCCACCACGAATGGCCGCTGCAGCGACGTCGTAACGAGAGGTATGATTTGCGAGCATCATCTACGAGGAATTTGGCGTAAGCAGCTAGCAATAAAAAGAAAAGGAAAGAAAAGACATACATCAAATGGCGACGTTGTCGTCCCCTCCTCGCGATATCCCTCGATCGAGATACGGTCAAGATTCGGACAGCCGAACAGTAGACCCTGGAGCTCGATGGGGTATCCGTGATAGTTGAAGTGGACGGCCTTCTCAGCCGTGAAAAGGGCTGTGAATGCGGCTTCGCTGAGGGCATGCGGGTGGGCGCCGTGACCGGAAAGAATCATGAGGTCGGTGACGTTGACCACGCGGACGCGGAGGGCGGGGACGTATTTGCGCAGGAGGGCGGCAGCGGCAATGACCTCGAACGTGACTTCGACGCCGATTCCAACCAGGACGCTGAAATACAAGCGATCAGGATAGCCCAGCGAGAAGATGAGTGAGACGAGCTTACACATCGGGATCGACGCCCTCATCTGTGCTTGCGAATTTCCAGACAGAAGCGCCGGCGATACAGTGCTATCGGAAAATTGAGCTTTGTTGCAGTTGAGGATGGAGCCCGTGCTCACCTTATCCGCCTCCTCAGGCGACAACCAGACTGGGGTCGGTTGCTTGCTGCCCACCATGAGATTGACGTAGTTCTTCGCCCGTAAACAATGCGACATGGTCGACAAGAAACAATTCGCATCCGGTGGCAGGTAGACGCGCGCCTGGACCGGTTTGAGGTTCAAAACGGCGCTAATGAAACCACTAGAATCGGGTCGGCAATTGCAACAGAGAGAGAGAGAAACTTGGACGTACGGATTTTGGTGGGAGAAGCCATTGTGCTCCTGTCTGGTCCAGGTCGAAGTCTCGAGATAGTTGAGGGAGCCGCAAGGTTGGCGCCATTGGATCTCAGCCGACTAACCAACACACATTAGTGAGGGAAAAAAAGACACTCTTGGTAGATAACGCACCATTTTGGTGAATTTGCTGTACTGGACCATCATCGTGCCGATGATTCCGAGGAAGGCCTCGTAACTCGGGAACAGACCTGTTCGGCCGGTGAGGGTGTAGCCTTGGAGCATGCCCTGACAAGTGTGCTCGGACAAGATTTCGACGACGCGTCCTCCTTGAGCGCGGGACTCGATGTCCCATTGGAAGTTGCGAGAGCTTTCTTCAAGGACGGCGTCCAGTTTGTTGGAGACGAGTTCATCGGGCGAGAAGATACGGAAAGATTTGGGGTTTCTAGCACATCGTTAGCACAATAGAACAACGAAGACAAACTGCTGAGGACGTACTCGGCGACGACACCACGAAGGAGACGACCGACGGCCTTCATGCAACTCTCTTGCGATCCCTTTTCCACGCAAAGCTGTTGCCAGTCCGGAATGGTGATGGGCTCGTATCCCCGGAAACTCTCCTTCCGCTGACCAAGTCGCTTCTCAGCCGACTCTGGCACGATTGCGAGAACCTCTGGGACCGGCACACCATCAGAGGTGAAGAGCTCCTCCGGGCGATATGACTTGAGCCAGTCCTGCAGGGCGGAGAGCTCCTCGGCAGATGTCTTGGCACCGGGAAGAGGGACTTGATGAGAGCGGAACGAGCCCTCGATGAATTCTCCGTGGAAAGTCTTTGGGCCGCCGAGACCTTTAGGCGTACGGAGGATGAGAACGGGCCAGCGGGGCTTGACGATCGGATTGCCGCTGCGTGCGGCGGACTGGATCTTTTTGATTTCTGCGAGAGCCCAGTCGAACGAGGCGGCGAGGTCGTTGTCGAGATTTTCGACGTTCTCGATGATCCGAACTTGATAGCCATAGCCGCTGGAAGAGTGGTCAGTTGAATCCATCTAGTAGAAAGTGGGCGTACGTGAACAACGCTGTGATCTCCTTGTCATCCATCGTGCCGTAGATTGTACGCTCCGAGATCTTGAAGCCATTGACGCTGACGATTGGGAGCACCGCGCCGGACTCGGCCGGGTCGATATATTTGAAGCCGTGCCAGGCAGTCGCAGTCGGGCCGGTCTCGGCCTCGCCGTCACCGACGACACAGGCGACAACGAGGTCCGGCTTGTCCATGACCGCGCCAAACGCGACACTGAGCGCGTAGCCGAGCTCACCGCCCTCGTGGATCGCACCAGGTGTCCCTGCGTTGATGTGGCTGGGGAACCCACCTGGCACGGAGAAGCCAGCAACTAGCTTCTCGAGTCCCTTGTAGTCGCGCGTGGTTTCCGGGTAGAAGACGCTCAGAGAGTCTTCGAGCCACAAGCAGGAAAGGATCGCAGGCGCTCCGTGTCCTAAGTGGCGTTAATTATTGGAGAGATTTGATAAGATATGGCACGCACCAGGTCCCACGACGTAAAGCGCGTCGATGCCCGTCTTGCGAATGAGTCTGTTGAGGTGGGCGTATACCTGGTATATAGTTAGACAAGCATTGTTATCGAACCAAGCATAAGTACCATGATCAAGCCTGGGCATGTGCCCCAGTGGCCCAAAAGACGCGGCTTGATATCGTCTGGAACTATGTCGCGCTCGACAAGAACATTGTGGTTGAGGAATATCATCGCTGGATTGCTGGTCAACAAACGGAAAGATACGAATGCAAAGCGTAGACACCTGCTGCAATATAGTCTGCTGCGCGACGAAACATCTTGACCGACTTGAGTTCATCGTCGGGGAGGTAGTTGTCGACGTCGAGTTGAACGCCGAGCTGGAGGACGGAATCGGGAAGTAGAGAAGGATCTGCGGGGGGGTTTGCTTGGAGGAGGATCTGGCCAGGCATGTTGGAGGATGCTGAACGTTAACGGTGGGTTTTTATAGTACCTGGTAAACGCGTCATGGCAATCAATAGAGTTGAATCTAGAGCCTCTCTGGACTAGAGTTCTGCGGCGGTAATCCGGTGCTCAAGGGTGAACCTGTCGCGAAAGAGGGTCTGTCGAGGCCCAGACCTACGCAGAAGACGAACGTTTATTCGTCTGTGCTCGGGCAATGGTGAATGGCTGAGAAACTTGGAGGAGGGTCTAGAACGCGTCATGACAGCCTCAAACGGACCGGCTTTCTCCGGTCACGCCCTTTCATTTTCTGTGCTTATTTTCGTGTCTCGAATGTGCTCTACGACTCTACAACGCCGTCGAGGCCTCGTCCGCAGTTCCCTGCATTTTTTACTCGTTTTATTCAGACTCTCCGAGCGCTGTAGCCAATGGCCGGTCAGAGATAAGTGGAGTCTGGACTCCAATCTAGCACGGTCTCTGATGTCACCACCTACGCAAGGGACCAATTGCGAGCCCATAGTCTCAGAACCATGTCGAACAGGAACCTCATCCTCTCTGCAAACGCGGGCTCGTCTTCTCTCAAGATCTCCCTCTACCAACCGTCAAAAGACGCGTCCCATCTACCCCACCTCCTTCTCACCTCCTCCATATCCAACATAACCGCACCTCCCCCCAAATTCTCGTTCCAAGTCGCTGATAATGCACCCAAGAACGAGGAGCTGCCAAATGTCCACGACCACGCGTCCGCATTCACGCACTTTCTCGAATCTCTTGGACAACAGGCGGATATAGATCCCGGGGAGGTTGTCTCCGTTTGCCATCGCGTCGTTCACGGCGGCGATTATAACGACCCAGTCGTAATCAACGATGAAGCATACAAGCACATTGAGCAGCTTTCTGATCTCGCTCCTTTGTGAGTCTTGTCTTTGGGGCCTCAGCTCCTACAAGCCATGCCATAGGCACAACGGAGCCGCGCTTGCTGTCATCAAGACGTGCTTGGCCCAACTTCCTCATGCGAAATCCATCGCATTCTTCGACACTGCGTTCCATAGCTCGATACCTCCGTACATCTCGAGCTATGCAATCGACCAGAAGATCGCAAAACAACGAGGTCTCCGGAAATACGGGTTCCATGGTCTGAGTTGTGAGTACAGCTTGTTCAGTCGACGCAGCCACTCAGAGAGTACAGATTCCTCCATCCTACGTGCCGTGTCCAGCTTCCTACAAAAAGTAAGGATGCTCTCGACTCCTACATGCTAGCTCATCTCGTCCAAGCCGCCAGCTTCTCTGAACCTTGTCGTCCTCCACCTTGGCTCCGGCGCGTCGGTATGCTGCATCCATCGCGGCCGGTCACTCGACACCTCCATGGGACTGACGCCTCTCGACGGTCTTCCCGGTGCTACTCGGTCCGGGGGCGTCGATCCCTCGCTCATCTTCCACTACACCAATAAAGCCGGACGCATTTCGCACAACAAGGACAACGCTGTCCATCTTCACGTCACACAGGCCGAGCAAATCCTTAATTCGCAATCGGGCTGGAAGGCGCTGGCGGGGACGACCGACTTTGGCGCAATTGCGGTCCGTCGGGCGGAGGACCCTGCGGCGCAGCTTGCATTTGACCTCTTGACCGATCGGGTTCTCAATTTCGTGGGTTCGTATCACTTGAAGCTTGGCGGAGAAGTCGACGCGCTGGTGTTCTCCGGCGGAATTGGAGAGCGAAGCCACGACCTTCGAAAGGTTGTGGCCGAACGAGTCGAGTGTTTGGGCTATGCACAAATCGATCCGGAGAAGAATGGCAGCGCTGAATCGCAGAAGGATGTTGTTGTGGAAATAAGCCAGTCTGCAGAACACAAACGGGTGTTGGTTTGTCGCACTGACGAACAGGTTTGTACCCCTTCCCGAACCGTTATATTCCCAAACTCATGCCCCCACTAGCTTGAGATGGCACGCCAATGTATGTCTCTGTAGCTTTGTACCACATATTTTTTGGAAGCTGTTCCCGGATAACCGCCGCGGCAGTGTGACTGGTGACATATCCTCTCTATGCCTGACGACCGAATATTCATGCGCCTTCCAGCGGCGCTGGTGCTGCTGCTTAATACGGTACTGCTGTCGGCCGCCCAGTCCCGCCAGACGCTCTCCGTAGGCTATGTTTTCGGCCCGGTCAACTCGACCTCGTCTTTCTTCACAATTCCTACGGCAACGCAGCTCGCAATATCGGTCGCATTGTGTGCTGGAACGACAGACTCGACATCCCCACGATTCTTCGTCACAAATGCCTCGTCAAGTGCGAGTCCGGGGTCGGGAGGGGGCGAGGACGTCTTTGAGATTGCTGTGGACCAAGGGCACGGGAGTTGGACCGGAGTGTTTCCTGCTGGGGGCGTTTTGGGCGTCGAGGATGCTGGGCAAATACCGTTCGAGATTGGGGTATCGGATGGTGTGCCCATACACCAAGTCATATCGACTCCACCGTTATTGGGCGACTCGACCGCAACTCAAGCCCTCTTATTCTCCCCGCCGTTCTCCCCTCAAAACCAACAAGACCCAACGTATCCGAACTATACCCTCCCCGCAGCTAACTCCTCCTTCCCCGCCGCACCCTCGAACCCCACGAATTTCACCGTCATTGTATCACCAACGAGCAATTCACTCACTTCGATGCCACAAACTGCATGCATGCTCAAGACGCAAACGTCCGGCGTCGTGGCGAACGAGAGTTTATGGATGCGTGATTCCGGCCGCTGGAGAACGGAATGGCTGTTGACTGGGTTAACAGCCAAGACGAACTATACGGTGTATGCCATAGAAAGCGGCTACAAGGTCGCTGGGCCCATATTTTTCACGACCAAGTCTTGTGAGTTGATCTAGGTTTCTCAGAAGACGCGCTAACATGTGTTGAAGCATCGTTCTCGTGTCCTCTGGTCTCGCGACTACCCTATTGTCCTTCAGTTGCTTACGCAGTACCTCTCCCCGCCCCACCCAACTCCCTTCCGTCATACGACGACAGCTCCTTACCCGACTCTGTAGCCTCCCCGCTCATATCGACCCTCACCAACTTCACGACGTCTCTCACCACCTTTGCCTGCGGGCGGGACCTCTACTCGCCACTGGTCACCTGCGCAGACTGCCAACGAGCCTACCGCACATGGCTCTGCACCATCTCCCTGCCCCGCTGTGCAGATGAGGATACGGCGTCCTTGGGTGCTGCACTTTTACCTTCACAGGCACCCAACGCGCGGAATGCTGCCTTGCCTTCCGGCAACAATTACACGCAGCTGCTCCCCTGCATCGAGACTTGCACCGCAACAGACCGTGCCTGTCCAAATTTCCTTGGCTTCCGCTGTCCGCTCCCGCGGTTCAACGCGGTGCAGAGCTATGCCGTTGGCATGATCGACAGTGGGGCGGACGGTGTACAAGGACAAGGCACACCTGGGATGTCGTCGGATGCGTACGGGAATGTATGGTGTAACTTGGGCCAGTAAACCCTGGCGGACACTTCGCTTTCTTGTTTCCGGGGAGGTTAACTTATTTCTTTGTTATTTAGAACTCGAGTACTCGGCATTTGTATGGGCATGTACTACCTGCGGATCCAACCACTATCATATACCTACTGCAAAATACTATCCTTGCTTATCGTCTGGCATCGATCCTGGCCTGCGAAGCGCGACAGGTAACTAGCACGCCTTTTTGTAACGCACAGGCAGTTGATAAGATAAGATATGGGCGTTAGGAGTCGGTGAATTGATCGTCACGCTCCTTGGCCTTGCCTCTCAGTCTCCCCACATCTGCCCTCAGCAAGGCCGAATACCCACTCTTCACCAAAACTCTTGTGGCCTTTGAGCGGGGAACTACAACTCGCTTCTCGATGCCAACACGGACGACTTTGTGTTCTGCAAATGCTCGAAGTGAGTTATGTTGTATACATCTGAGCATTATGGTATTGACTTGGAGTAGGTGCTGCATAAGCCGCCTACGGTAATCCACCGAGACATTCAGTGGCCAAACGTCCTGCGCCGCTTGGACAAACCTCAAGAGTGGTTTGTAATCGATTGGACGCGGCGACGTAGGTTCGACCGGGTCAACCACAGTCCACGCGTTTTCATCGACAGCCACGGCACCGAGGTGGATCTGTGGGGCGTGGGCGAGCTTGTGTCAACGTCTGGCATACCCAAAATATCCTTGGCTCGCCGACTTTGGTCTTTCGCTCAAAGCGTATCTGACACTGACGGCCACCGAGGCACTCTCTAAACTTCGAGCATGCCACGACTCTGGGGGGGGAACGGAAGGCCAGCGACGATCCCCTGGACAGTCCAGCCCACAAGTGTTTTAACCATTGAGCCTGTGTAGTATCCCTCTGCGAAACGGCGTTTTACTCTGTCCCCATACTCCAGGTGGAGAAACAGCAGAGGACGCGATGAAGGCAACTTTGTCTTCCCGGATATGTTAGTCGTCGCTTACCTCCGAGTGTAACTTCATAGTTGGTATCACAAACCAGTTTCCAGGTTTACATTTCCTCATCACGGTCATAGCTCAAGATTTTTTTCTTTCTTCTTTCACGTATACCCGATATATTGTTCCCATAGATGAAGTTTAGTAAGATAGCGTGAGCTGGTAAAGACAGTCGATAGCGAGGACGGGTATTTACTAGTGCGTGCGTGCGTGTCGGTGCGTTAAGCGGATGTACGAGGGAGCGGCCAATCATATCAATTCATGCCGTTTTGAAAGACTGCGAGGCAGTGGTTAGTCAAGAATTAGCCAACGAATACACAGAAAACGCACCTTGGTGATCTTCTTAGTCAAGATGCGCTTCTGCACGTAGTGCAGCATGCGCTTGATGTCCGGGGTAATGAAGATCGGCAGGACGACGGCCATGACGGGGAGAGCGATTTCCCAGAAGCTAAAAAGTTTGAGAATCTTGATGGATATAAGGGAAACGAAACGTACAGCAAGTCAGAGTGCCCTTGGACGGACCACATCGCTTGGAAGTTCATACCGAAGTAACCTGTGGGTGTGTGAGCGTGCAGGATGCAGAACGACATGATGTGCATACCGGTGAGTAGAGTGAGCGGAAGGAAGATGATCGTGGCGAGTGTCAGCCGTCTCATGACTTCGTTCATCTCGTAGCTCGCCATCTGCCGTAGAGTTAGTAAGAATACAGAAACGAAGGGCAGAACAAACATTAAAGGTATAGTTGATCAGGTTCTCGCCAATACCAGCAAACATCTCTAGAGATGTGAGGATATACTCCATGTGGTCGAATACGTCCGCCTAGTATCGAGTTAGTGCCGGTTAAGCGCTAAGCTCGCATCGAGACTACGCACGAGATAAATCTTGCTCTTGTGGCTCATGAACCCGACCGCCTTCACCTCCGCATTCCCAGGGGCCGTGGTATCAATCAGCGCCGCCGCGCGGTCCACATCATACCTCCGCAACCCATATATGACAGTCCGAATTGGCTCGAGCGTGCGCTTGTGCAGGATAAGGTCGCCGGAGAGGATGTGCAGATTGCGAACGGTGGTGATCTTGGGCTTGAGGAGGATCTCGCGCTCGAATTTGCGAATCTTGACGTGATATGCGTCGATAACCTCCAGGGCTTTGTCGACGACAAGATCGAGAAGACTTTGTACGAGGAGGGACGGGTCGGCCGACGTGCGCAGACCAGTGTCGCGTTGTCGCAGCCGCCGTGTGATGGGTTGGGTAAGCTCCAGGGAGGGCGTCGAATGCATAGAGATGACAATGCCTGTCAAGATCAGCATGGGCGCTGTGGTAGGTAACGACATACGGACCGTTCCTGAAGAGGAATATGAACATGGGCGAAACTTTCACATTCACCCGGTCACCCTTCTTGAGTGCTCTTATAGCCGCCTCGTCTACGCGGCGCTTTGTGGCTGGGTCAAGGCTGCGCGTCGTCGTCGCTCGCCGAGGTTTTGGTGGGGAGACACTGGGACGCGAGGTGGGGAGGATTGGGCCCTTCTTCCGACGAGTGGAGTTGCCGTGGAGGGTCTTTTCGTCGTCGCCAAAGTCGCCTTGTCCCATCTCACGCATCTCCACGTCGTGATCTGCGTCGGTAAAGGGCACGGGGGAGTCTGAGCGGGGAGCATCAGTCAATGTGGAACCCTCTGCGGCGGAGCCCATGTAAGGTTCGTCGGATTCGGAGAGTTCATGGCATAAAACGCGGAGGAAGAGGTGTTGGGTCTGGTCTCCATTAAAGTGATGGACGTTGGAGAAATATAGAGACACACATAATAATCCACCTTGGAGCGTGTCTGGCTTCTGGCATTGAACACGTCCTCGAGGGCGAGGGGATGTAAATCTGAGTATTATGAGACGAAAAAAAAGTCTTAGCGCTCGCGCCAAGATTTCGCGCACCATATTTGAGAGAGATAGCCTTGATGACATCCCAGCTCATTCCCCCAATGTTTATCCAGCGGACTTTGACCCACGGCTCTGGAGCGCTGGCGGCGGGGTCGTTCATGAAATTGACGAATTCCCTGTTTGTCATTCGGCCAAAGCTGCTGCGAACGACGGAGTAGTCGGCCACCTCGATGACACAGTCTTGCCTTATGGCGCCGTACATGGCGTCGGCCGATGCGCGTCGAACGTCGACACCAGGTTCCGCGCCGATACCACGGCCAGTTATGACCGCTGTCCCTCGATGCATGGCAATCACTTTGCGGACAGCATGTCGGAATCTGAGCATGGGTTCGCTGTGGTTGGGTCGGCTGGCCGCGAAGGAGGGTCGACCGAGGACCGTGTGTTTGCCGGCAACGGGCGGTGTTGCGTAGGTCGGCGACGAGGGACTGGCTCCAGTAACCTCCTCGTCCATGTCTATAACATGTCAGGAAGGAGCACGCAAGCAAGGAATAATTACTTACCAGGAGTAAGGCTTCGCCCGGAATCGCTGAAGCTGTTTTCCCGAGGCATGTCGCCGTCAGACTGTGCTTAGTCTATGGGAGGTTTGGTGGACGACGGATATAACAGTCGTCAAGTCAAGTGGAAAGAAACGAGAGATGCCCCTTGCCTCGCGGCCGAGTGTCCAAAATAGCGCCCAACCATCAGTGCGGCTAGGTCGCAATTCAAACTTTGCTATATCTCCGTCAGTTTGTTTGCTCAACCCATCCTAACGTTCAATGTTCACGGACAATTTGACCTCCATTACTGCGCTCATATCCTCGCCGCTCTCAAACTGCTGTTGTTGCGTCTATGAGTCTGCATCTATCTCTAGAGTCCGAGTCACATCCGATCTGTCGTTCGTGTATTGGGTTACAGGTAAACAGTTGCTGGCTAACAAAACGAAAATACTATAAAGATGAGGAGAGCAACGAGATAAGAATGAGACGACGAAGGCTCCGAGTCCGTAACTCCCGACTCTTCAACCCGTTCTACTTCTTCCCATTTCTACGTCTTTTTCGGCCTGGCTCATAGTCTGAGCTTTCGTCTGCACCCTCGTCACTGTCATCGTTGTCAGAAACCGGTAGCGGCTTCCGGTCGCGTTTTGGGCGCGCGCTGTTGTTGTTGTCGCCGGAACTAGTCATCGCGACCGATGAACTCTGCGCCTGGGTGAGCTTTTGCCGTTTAGGCGACTCTACTTCAACCTCCACCAATCGTCGCTTGGGTGTTTGAGGTGCGGTAGAGCCGCTGGAGCTCGCGGGGGCGATGATCGCTGGGACAAGATCCGGAGGAAGCGACTCCAGTGTCTGACGGGCAATCTCGATGAATTCGGTGTATTTCTGGACGGCCGTCGTCTGTGAATACTCGGGGAAGGGTGTAGCGTCGCTTGGTAGAGTGGCTTCTTCGATAGCATTGAGCTGGGCGAGGAACAACGTCCGGTATGAGTCTACCATCTGCCGAAAACAGGACCGAAAGTCTCCGCCAAATCTCGAGACGACAAATTTGATTTTGGTGAGGATGCAGACCATTTTGCTGTTGAGTAGATGATCATCCTTGGTGAAGGGATTCAACCACGTCTGAACATAGTCGGGCATGGTTGAAACATTGAGAAGTCCCTTGTTGGAGTCGTACCCAAAGAGCATGACATAGACGACGTAGAAGATCGACTCGAGGTCGTCCATGTTGTCGTGGTGCCTAAGAGCAGCGGACTCTGTAAGGATCTTAATGGACTGGTACGCTCGGGTGCCCTGGAGGATGATCAGGCGATAGAATACAGAACAACTGAAAAGACATACCGTGCGCACTATGGGAGTGCCAGGTTTCGGATGGATGACATCTTTCATTCGTTTCGCCATGTCCCAGTCGATGAGCACCGCGGTCTCGCCAGGATACGGCGACAAGCGAATATTCTCAAAGCTGATGTCGCGGTGGAGGATGTCCTTGTCGATTAAGGCAGTCCGATGAGCTGCGGCAGTGCGTATACATTCAGCAAAAAGAAAGAGAGAAAACAGCGCAAGTGCTCACCCTCTGCGACATCTATGATCGCCTGCACCAACTCGCGCGGTTCCGCGTACTTCAAAGTTGGCCCGTATTCCAATGTGACGATGCGCATGAACCAGTGGTCCGAGAAAGACGGATCTTCGGTCGCTACCCCGCTAGCCAGCCCTCGGTTCTGGAGAAGAGATTGTCGATTGTTTTGGAAGGCGAACATTTGGCCAACGCCTCGAACACCAGTGAGGTCCTTCAAGTACTCGGATTCGCAATCGCGGCCATCCGTGCGCCAATAATCCTTCACGATATAACGTCGTCCCAGGTGCTCGCCGCTCCAACAAACGGTCCCTCGCCCTCGGATGGAGGGTCTGACGAAGTTGACGTTGTCGTCGAGGTCGAACACCATGTCGGCGGTGTTCTCCTCCCACTGATTCGTGTCCGGGTTGTAGAGCTCGTCCGAGATAAAGCGCAACTTGCGCTTCCCGTTTTCCCAGTAGACGGAAGTGTCGAACCCAGCGAGCTCCTCGTTGAGCGCGGAACCCAGAAGGACGGTCTTGACGAAGAAAGCAGCGTCTTCGTGGTAATCGATAGGCATCGTGTAGTAGCATCCGGCGCGGTCGAACTGCAAGACGCGAAAGACGTCGGGTGTAATCAGATCCACGTAGACGAATCTGCGATTTGGTTGCTGGATGAAAACCTCCCGCGCATAAACCGCAATCTGTCCCTTCACCTTATCCGTTAAGGAAGGAGTCAGCTTGACTTCGCTAAGTTTGCTAGCGAACGGATATACTGCCTCGAGGTTGGCGCCGCGCTGGGAGATGCAGCCACCGCTGCCGAGCAGGGAGATGTCGGGCTCGGACTTGAGCAGTTTCGTCTCGTCGTCGGGGCGCGTGTGTGGTTGCTTGATCTGGTGCGTGTCTTGCGCAAGCCGCATCTTTTGAATCTCGCCGAGCGCATCGCGCTCGCAGCCTTGGTTTAATCCCCCGAGAATGTCGTTGTATAGCGTGGTAAGCGGCGTGTACAGGTCGCTTTCTGCTGTGGTCTGGGGAATATTGTGCCACCGATGTTCGTCGTTGTCGTATCCATGGTAGCCGTCGATCCAGGTTTGAATCTGCTGGTCCATGTCGGGAGGGTATGCCGCAGCGAAGACTGCGTTGAGATGCGCCTTGAATGGCGCAGCCGATCCCTCCTCCACCCACGCGTCTTTGAGCTCGATGTTCATTACGTTCTGCAACTCCGCAACAAGCTCATAGTTCCCCTCTTCTGTCGCAGAGCTCGGCCGGATGGGCGTCTGGAGGAGGGCCTTGGGCGGCGGACGGGGAGGAGTCTGGGGATTTCCGCTGCTGGCGGTGTTCGTCTTCGCCATCCACGAGTTCTGCATGGCAAATCCGGGAAGCGTGTTCGTGGTTTTGCTAAATCGAAGGCCGTTATGAGTGGTCAAGCGGACCTTTCTGTCAGGGTGATATGAGTTCATGGTGGCACGGTGGAAGGAGGCGAATGCGCTTGGACTTACCGTCTACGTCTGTTTTACACGAGTCGTCAAAGCACAGGCAGACGACAATGAGAGTCTGGTTTGGGTGGCAATGTGATCGTCACAGTCGCGTAGTGTCACAGTCATGACTCCAGTGATGCGGTCAACCGTCGTTTCAGCAACAGGCCGAATAAGTCGACAAATGAACTGCTCGGAGTCTAAATAGCATACTCACCTCAAGTCCGACGAAATATTTGTCCCGAGCAGCGAAAACAAGGCTCAACTCTGCAAAAAAAGACCGGCGCAGCGACTCGGAGACCAGTGTTCGTTAATCCATGCTATCGCGAGAGTGATAGTGGATGTGGATCGCGTTGCCTCGCGCTTGAGGGAATGTGTCGCGAAGTGGATGCGGGGGTGTTGGATGGCGGTTGCAAATGAGCGTTAAACTAAACGCGCGGGAAGCGAAGATGAGGCTGAGAAAAGCTGAGAAAGCTGAAATATACCCCGAAGGATACCGACACGGAGTAGTTGTGGAGATGACACCAAAAGTCGTTTGAAAGTTGCTACCGAAACAGAAACGACTCAGACGCTCAGTCGAACTGGTCGGCGCGGGAGGTAGCAACTTTGGGTGTGTCTGTTTTCACGAAGAAAAAAAAGAGAGTCAGCCGAATCCACTGTCAAGCATGTTAATAAGACTCAATTGAGCCGCAAAAAAAGACCACAACGAGTCTGGAGCTCTTCCAGCTATTCAAATGAACTCGCAAATGTCGGGCGAGTCGGGTCGACTCTCAATCGCAAAGCGCAATCACATCAGAACCAGGTTTTGCGCAGTTCCCCAGCGGTACATTGAGCCTCTCGAGAGGGACCGATGAGAGAGTTCACGTACTAATAGTCTGAACGGTTCCGACCGAACGGTATGTAGCCACGGGCAGCGTTTGAGCCCGGGGTTATGGATGCGTAGATGTAGACAACTGGAGGGAGTTTGGGGACTAATCCTCTCAGAGACGGGATAGCTCAGGCAAAGCGACGTGCGGCACCATCTGGCATAGGTCCAGGAGTCGGAAGGCAAGATCAAGCGGCAATCAAGCGGCCTTGATGGCATCATGGCGTTGACTCTGCACTCGCCGCACCCATGACCGTCAAAGGTGGCTCTGCGCAGGCGGTCAAGCCCCGGGTATACACAGCAGCGCTCCTTCTCTGTCTTCTCGCTCTTGCCCAGTGGGCATTTCCCTCGACAACCACCGAAGCGCAAACACTCGACCGTCATGCAATCATATCCAGATGTCGAGCGTTGAATACGCAGCCTGCCCCACCGCCTGGCTTTCACCAACGCTCAGAGTCGGACAGGTTCGTCCCCGGGACACGTCCCCATCTCATTCAAAATGCGCAACTGGTGTGTTCTGGTGAATCCCAAAAACCTCGCAACCAACCTTATCACAGTGGACAGGCCAAAATAATGGCACAGAGATCTTGCGGGGTGATATCCTCGTCGACCGTGGCCTCATTAAAGCCATTGGGAACCTGGGTGCCTCTTTGCGCCAACAATACGGTTCAGAACTTGTCACAATCGACGCGAAGGATGCATGGGTTACCCCAGGTACGATCGCCGTTGTTGGACCTCGTTTATCGAAGACACCTCTCAGGAATCGTCGACCTCCATGGCCACATGGGCAACTTTCCTTTGCCTTCGTTGGACGGTGCCTCAGATGGTAACTCGAACAAAGGACTCATTCTGGTGCGTTTTCTCATATCTCGGACCGCTGTCCCGTTCTAACTCTTCTCATAAGCCTTGGCTACGCAGCCTAGATGGGCTGAACACTCATGACGACTCTTACGTCGGCGCAATTGCAGGCGGAGTCACTACTTCTCTCATCCTTCCCGGTTCAGGGGACGCTATTGGCGGGCAGGCATTCGTTATCAAGCCCCGGAAAACTGCTGAACGTTCCTCTATCGCAATGGTTTTGGAACCCCCATTCACTGTCAACTCGTCCTTCCCGGTTGTCGATGGCCCTCCTCGCTGGCGGCACATGAAGTCAGTAGTATTCGTTTTACTTTTTCTGGTATCATGCATTCTGACGGTGGCTTTTTTATATAGGCACGCCTGTGGTGAGTGAATACACAATATAACATGCAATTGCCATCCAATTCCCGCATCAGGCGAAAATCCCGGTACTTGCCTGCTCGTTTGTCTTTCTCGCCATGCTCATCCTGTTAGCTGGGTGGTATCAGGGCACACGCATGGACACAGTTTGGGCATTCCGCGAAGCGTACGGCATTTCTTTCGACACCGTCTCGTTTCAATCGCATTCTCCTCCAGGTACAACACAGCGAAGCAAATACAAAAACAACAAGACGATTATTGCTCGCGCGTGATGTCTAATGACTGGGATGGCCTCGGGGACTTTCCCGACAATCTTCAGTGGGAGGCTTTAGTGGATGTGGTCCGAGGACGAGTCAAGGTATGTCACTCTACATCCGACCTTGGCCTGCTTTACCGGGCGCAAGGTGAACGTGCATTGTTACACCGCCGAGGACTTCGACGGCATGGTTCGCGTACGTTGGTTCGCCTTCGGAAGTTCGCAGTGGTTCGCAGCCAACCATACGTGTAGCTTTCCAACGAGGCCAAATTCTCCATCGCCGCATTCCATCATGCCTCGGAGGCGTACCTGGTCCCAGACTTGATCAAGCAGACCTATGGTAGCCTAACACGACGTGCCAGTCCCCCTTACTCATGTTTTTAGGACCGACTCCTGCCATCGCCCTCTTCGCCACCAACTCCCGCTACAAACTCGAAGCCTATCGTGCCTCCGAGTTTGCTCCTCGTATCCTGGCGGAACACGGATTGGACGTCGTCATGAAGGTGCTTCTACCTTCATTCATCCCGTTCGAAAATCTCAAAATATAACCAGAGCGATCATCCCGTCCTCAACACAAGATATCTGGTGTACGAAAGTCAACAAGCTCATTTCTATGGATTGCCCGCAAATCTCGCTGTGAGTGCGTCCAGGGAGTTTTTGAAAATCTTTCTTATGCGTTGCAGCTGGCGTCCGTGACGACAACTCCCGCAAAAGCAATGGGGATGGATCATCGTATCGGGTTTATAAGAGAAGGTGCGGCTTGTTTGTTTGACCAGCCCTGACGTGTAACTGAACAAAATCCAGGCTGGGATGCAGGTATGCATAACTCAGGCTCGATAACAGCCAAGATAAATCTTCCTTGTAGATCTCGTCATTTGGGACTCGCACCCTCTCGCGCTTGGAGCGACACCCGTGCAAGTGTTCATCGATGGAATCCCGCAACTCGAAGACCCTCATGTGAACCGCAAGCCCAACGCGTCGCAACATCCACCTTCAGTGCCGAACTTCGACAAGGAGGCAGAACAAGCCGTCATTCATGATGGTCTCCCGCCCCTCGACCCCACCAACATTCTCGAACGGCCGGTCGTCTTTGTGAATGTGCGCTCGGTGTTTGCAACGAGCGTGTCTAGCGAGGTAGAAGAGCTGTTCTCTGCTCCAAGCGATGACGCTCTGGGGAACGCCATTGCTGTTGCCGGCCGCCTGGTTTGTATCGGCGAGTGCCGTATCAACGATTTTGTCCCGGACGCAGAGCTCGTGGATCTTCAGGGTGGCTCTATCTCGCCTGCGCTGACGTCGTTTGGTGCGCCATTGGGCCTCGAACACATCCAGGCGGAGCCGTCCACATTTGACGGGCCCATGTTTGATGTTTTGTCCAGCAACGGTGTCCCTGAAATTGTTGGCGGCGACGGGGCAGCTATCCGCGCCGTCGATGGGTTACAGTTCCAGACACGAGATGCTTTGTGGGTCGCACTCTCATTTTCATTTATTTTAAAATTTAACACATTGAACTTCGTAGACTTGCATATCGTTCCGGCGTAACCACGGGCATCGTTGCACCGTTGCGGTCCAGTGTCGTGAACGGACTTGGCGTTTCTTTCTGTCTGGGAGCAACACACAGACTCCAGCCAGGTGCCGTTTTGGACGAGGTCACTGCACTGCATGCAACTGTTTCTCATCTTGTGTCGGGGTCTATCAGCACACAGATTGCTGTTTTACGAAGGCTTCTATTGCGTCCTGTGGATGGGCCACTGAAGGAATATGTGTCCCGGGTTATTCAAGTCCGTTCGTACATCTCCCTTCTCGTACATCTTCTGATTTTGATCAGGGCGACATCCCATTGGTCGTTGAAGCGTTCGGGGCGGACATCATCGCGACTCTCATCGTCCTGAAACGAGAGGTGGAAGCCGCAACTGGACGGACTATAAAAATGACCATCACCGGCGCAACCGAGGCTCACCTTTTAGCGAAACAGCTCGGGGAGGCTGGGATTGGCATCATTCTCGTGCCAGCTCGGTCTTACCCACTCTTTTGGGAAAATCGCCGATTGTATGAACTCGCGATTAGAACCGCTTTACTCTTATTGACAAGCCCATTCAGCTTGGCTGGTCCCCCCTTAACGGAACATACCGACGTCTCCACACTTATAGCGCACAATGTGACTGTCGGACTGGGTGTTTTGGAAATATGGGACGCGCGCAATACTCGATTTGAAGCAGCCTGGGTGAGTTTATATCGGACTAATCTGGCTATTTATCAACGAAACAACCTCAGGCGCAGCTTGCTGCTGGCGGGAAGATTTCCAAGAGCCAAGCATTCGCTCTGGTTTCGACAAACATCGAGCAGCTGTTGGCGCGACCTCCGAAATCAGGTGGATATGAGCGGGATTTGGTTGCGACTCGTGGTGGCGAATTGCTGAGTTTTGATTCAAAGGTTGTTGCGGTGTTATCTCCTCGTCGGAAGCTTGTAGATGTCTTTTGAGGCGGATCGATTCCAAAGTTTCAAACCAGAGGACCGTCTGCTGCATCGAAAGCGAGGTCATGAACGTTGACCTTGAGTGAGCGCAGTTATTTGGATGACTTGATTGAAGAAGCAGAGGGTCTGCACCGAGTAGCAAAAAAGCATTTTCTGAGGGGAAGAAAAAGATCCTGCCGCACTCGTCAAATTTTCAATGCCACTCGCGCGCCCTCCAGTCGGTAAACGTTGAACGTTGAACGTCCGTCTACGAGAATTCGATGGGTGTTATCTTTGAGCTGCAGACTCGAATTTTACATAAATAACAAACTACGCAGCAGAAGGTCGAAAGTAATAATAATATACGACGCGGATAAACGATGTCCGGGAACTCTGGGTGCAGGGTCAGAACAAGGATCCGGACAAGAGAAACATGAAGCTATATACCTGGAATGAGCTATGTATACGCTCAAGCGATGATGCAGCTCCCGCTGGAGCCAGAGCCGCCGTCCTCGTTGACGGGCGGGAGGGAAGTGTCCTCTTTGCAGACGATGCAGCTGCCGCTGGAGCCGGAGCCGCCGTCCTCGTTAACGGGAGGGAGGACAACATCCTCGACCTTGGTGGAGACAGTGGTGGTGAGGGAATCCATTGGTGTGTTTGTGGGGATCGAGTGTGGGGGACGAACTGGGAGAGAGCAGCGCGTTTCTGCTCGCCTTTTATACCTCTCGGTCACCGGGCTTGGATCTATTGTGCTGACTCTGGTCGGCGCAAACGTTGCAGCCATCAGCACTAATCCCTGTGCAAGAGGAAACCCGACGCGCCAGGGCCATGCACCCGACAATAGAGGAATACCCGGACAAAAACGCAGATCGAAATCCCGATCAGGACACAAAGTATGAGTCGATGGAGGCGTAAGCAAGGGAAGATCGAGAGGTGAGAGTGCGCTTGAATTGCTGTCTGAAAACCTCCGCGGAAGCATTGAGAGTTTCCTGCTTGACGAGAGAGAGGAAGAGAGTGCACCAATACGAGAGAGCTAGGCGGCCGGGTACATTGACCATCGAGCTCCGAGTCGGCCTCCGACAATAAACATCATGGCGATCGTTCAAGCAGATGCATCCGGATGGTCGGTAGCCTAGGCCCAGTGCACAGTGGTCCGTCGGCGGAGATTTTTTTTTGCGTCTTGTTATTAGTTTTTTCATCCGCTTCGGGTCGTCCGATAGAGAAAGGCGCGGAGGGAGCCAGCGGAGCAGCGGTGATGTTTCAGCGCCTGAGCAATTGGGTTTCTTGGTATTGCGGAACTGGTCGCGACTCGCGCATTATTATTCGTCAAGAAGAGAAAAGAGATCTCGCGTGACTCGGGCGTGACACTCTGGGACCCGGGTTGGCGCGAGCCAAGTCAGCACAATCCCATGGATCCGGTGCTGCCTCTAACTTGAGCGACACATATTCAAGCTTGCAGCTCTCGCTTGCCAAACTTATCGATGCCAGTGCATGGCATACCTCCGAGTCGTCTTGTTGTCGTTCAGTTGCATGGCGCGTCAGAGATTGGATACTGCCTGGACCGTGTATGCAGATCCCACTCCTAGTGCCATCTCGGGGTCTCTCGGCAATTTACCCCGCGGCCAGCACACATCCAATAGGACCTTTTCTTCTGGCTAATTTTTAAGCGGGCTCCAATACAGCAAAAATCTCGGACTCATGGACGTGCACATCCTGTATCACGAGGTCGATAGGTCCGACTCAGCCTCATTTTTGTGCGTCCCCCACAACTAACTTATTATTAGGCGGGCTCCAATCTAGAAATAACTTGAACCTCGGCCTTTGTATGTTACAATGAGCCCGCAACCTTTTATCACGAGGTCGTTAGGTGGGTTTGTATGTCCAACTCCATGCAGCCCCATGATTGAGCGTAGATTCTAGTTTAGCCATGGCAAAACTCCCGACAGGAGTCTCCACTTATAAAGGAACGAGTTCGTTGCACCCCCACCCCATTCAAAATGCTGAACCTCCTCGTTTCTGTTACTCTCGGTATTACCTTGTTTGGCTACCTTTCCAGCGTCAACGCTGTGGCCGGCGTAACGACTTTCAATGACTACACAACGCAGTCCGGAGTCGCCTGCTCGGGATTCTCCCCTGTGAACAGCCAGGGCAATGGTATCTTCTCCGCCGCGATGGCAGACCTTTCTCCGCTCTGGGTTGGCTCGCGCTGCACTGGCTCCATGAATGCCGCTAACTGGTGGGAATGTTAATTCATTGTCATCACACATGTTTATTCACCGCCACATTCCAGCAACGGCCACGGAGCCTGCGTTAACTGCGTTGGCCGTTGAGTATTTCCTCTTGAATTATTCGCATTCACCCAACTCAATGTTGGAAAAGCTTCTTGCCGTACGTGGCCTGCATTATCTTTAGCATTTGATTGAAGAGACACTCCACCGGCAGCGGATGAACTGGTCTGTGGGACTTGCTTCAACGTCAAATGTAAAACCTTCTTTGTCGACCGCCTTATACGTATACTCACAATATTTAGGCACCGGTTCGCTTGACGGCGAGACTACTGGTTCCTGTTCCGGTGCCACCATAAAGGTACGCCTCTTCGGTGTCCATGTAAACCATTGGCATATCAATATGGCTTTCGCTTTAGGTCAAAATAATCGACGCGTAATATACTCTCCTTGTAGTATTTCCCGCAAATGCTGACCCGCACGCAGCTGCCCTGCTACTCATCCCGGTGAGCCGTAGCTACCAGCTGCCCTGGCAGATCTAACTCGACCTCTCTTAGCCAACTACTGCAAGATCGCGTCCGTTATCTGCAGCACTAGAGCACGACTGAAATCATTTACAGCGCATTTGGGGGTACGGTCCCCAACAATCAAGCTTGCGAGGCGAGCGGAACGAACGCGCTGGACATCGCGACCACGGCCCGGAGTGCGCTTTCCAGCTTCGTGAGTGATTCTCTGTTGAATCTGGTCTTGAGCTGCTCTAACGGAAGTTGATCAAACAGCAAGGGAATCTCAACATCGATATCACCTCAACAAGCTGCTAGTAAACGATATTTTGATGTTCAAATACGAACCACAAGTTGTAATAAGATGTTTGGAGTGAAATCCGTCAGGAAAAGCGATTCCGTACCAACAACAATGTGGTCAAGAAGTTTCGAATCAACGTTGGCGAGAGCAGCGATAGGCATGTTGCGGATTCGGCCGTGGTTTGTTCCTGAAAGCTGTTCCGCAACAACGTTTCGTGTAATTTGACATCATGTGACCGCGTCATTGCTATGTAGCTTTTCGGAGCGGTGTTGGATCGAATGTTGGTTTACCATCCGCAACTGTTGGATTGGCTCGGTACAGATTTTGTGCTGCGGATGTAATGGACCAGACCGAACGGGTCAAAACCTGTACCACAAAGATTGCGTGAAAGAAGCCTGGTAACGAGCGAGCGTCGACGAGAACGCCATCAGCGGCTCCTGCGACATCATCCACAACCCGGTCAGCACTGGAAGCGCCACCACGGCCAGCCCGGTCGCCCTCAGCCGCTTCACGGCAGACTTCCCGATCCTCCCCACCGTCTGGGCCTGCGCGAGATAGGTGTTGAACAACAACCGCTGCCCTTCGACGGTATGCAACACAACGCAGATGACCAGACCACCATAGAGGAACCAGCTCCTTCCTGGCCAGCGCGCGAGTGCAAATTTGACGTATTCAAAGTCGAGGTCGGAAGGGCTGAGTGCGTGTATTGGTGGACTCGGGCTCTGGGGAAAGAGGCGATGGGTCATAAAGTGGATGGGGAGGAACATTATCATGTTTGCGTAGCCAGTTAGGGAGAGCAAGCTCGTCCAGGGTCGAGGCGGTGCTTTGGAGGGCGATATGGCGCGTTTGGTGACGCCAGATAGGCCATGCACGACGAGGGGTGCGAGAAGAAGGTATTTTTCCCCGAACTGAGTCTGGTAGTATTCACGGCCAAGAAGCTGAGAAAGGTTGAGAGGAAATCCGGGAGGGATGCAGAGAGTGTAACCATCGTCTGCGAGGCCAAAGACGAGCCGCCCAAGTTGGCGAGCATCGGAGCAGTGAGATGAATCAGCACGAATGTGCTAATAAATGGAGCAGTTCCATGCAAGAATTTGGTCAGAACAGGGAGGGCATGTTGGTGAAAAGGACGTCTCTCTCGGTCCGCGCTCATGGCAGTTCGAGTACAAGTTGGTGACGCGGTAAGTGATTTGATCATGCAGGAAATTCGTGCACTAGTGTACAACATGCAATAAGGTATCTAGATCTCTTCCGCCGTGTATATATCTCTTAAATTATCTCCGTGCTCGTCTCGAGCCCTCCGCCTCCTCACTAGCCGTCGTACCCGTTGACCGCTGACCCGTCCGTTCGACAATCGACGTCCCGTCCCGGAAACGCGTCTTGAATAACACGTTCGCGTTGGTGAACAATCCCTCCTTGAGAGAAACGACGATAAACTGCGAGCCCTTGAATCTCGTCCGGAACAGCTGTCCAATATGCTGCGTATGTGACAAGTCCAGCGCTGCATCGATCTCGTCGAGGATGTACATCGGCGCAGGCTTGAATTGTAGCAGAGACATGATGAGCGAAAGCGCGATGAGAGATCTGGCATTTGTTAGTTGGAGAAAATGAATGCAGAACAGAAGAGCACGTACCGCTGGCCGCCACTCAACTCTGTCAAGCTTTGCTTCCAAACCTGACCAAGCCGCACTTTGACTTCAAGTCCGTCCATGAGGTCTTGGTTTTCCGGGGGCTGCAATTTGGCGTAGTTGCCAGGGAGGAGCTCCGCAAAGATGCCTCCAAAGTCACTTTTCAACGGTTAGTATCCCAAACCAACAGACGGCACGCAAATACTCACCCATCGACCTTCTTCCACGTCGACTCGAGCGCCTCGCGCTTATATCTGTCGAGCTCTTCGATAGTCTCCTCGATCTTCTCCTTGTCCATAAGCACCGTCGACATCATCTTCTTCAAACTGGCTTCGCGCTTTTCGACGCTACATCCGACGTCAGTATAGTCATCAACGCAGAACGGGATAAACTCACTTGTCAATCATCGCCAGCACCTTCGGGTTAATCGACTTCTTCATACCCTTCTGCTGCTGGGTAAGGTCGTCGGCTTTGGCCTTCAACGTCGGCACATTGTTGGCGGTAAAGTCGTATTGACCGCCCGTCTTCCCGAAATGACTGAATAACATGTCGACGGGTGCAAAGCAAATAATGCTCGAGCACTCACTCTTTCTCCTCCTGGATCCACTCATGCTCCTTCTCCAGTCTCTCGACATGCTTTGTCGCCGATTCCACATCCTTCTTGATGTTTTGCTTGTCAATGCCGAGTTTTGAGATCGCAAGATCAGTCGCTGAAATGGCCTGTTTCTTCTGCTTTATGGTCTCGTCGAGCGCCTGCAGTTCATTGTCGAATCGCTTTAACGTCGCGCGCTCCTCTTCTAACTTGTTGTTTGCATCGTCATATGCGCCCTGTGGATGATCAGACCGCCGAAGGAAAGCGATCGAAGACCCAGCGCACCTGCTTTTTCAGTACCTCCTTTTCCAACTTCACAAGCTCTCGCTGTAAGCTCTCAACACTCGACTGCGCCTCATCCACGGCGTTCTTGGCGGATTCGATATCAGTCTCCATTTGTTCTGCGATGGCTAGTGAGCAAGATGGTCGCAGCTTGGATTCTGGGACAACGCACCGAGATCCAGCGAGGCGGTCTGCTGCTCTTTCTGCTGCATCTTCAGAATCACCGAGTGCTTTTGCAAGGCCGCCTTTTGCTTGTTGATGTCGGCCTAACGAGATATGAGCCAACTGGCGGAAGAGAAGGGACTAGTCGTCACCTTGAGCTCGTCGATCTTCCCATCCTTATTATTTTTGAACTCATCCATGTCCTTCTCAAGTTTAGCGGTTTCGGCTTTGGCTGCGGCGTGCTTGTCTTGCGCAGTCTTTATAGCGACTTTGAGCTCCTCGATGGTCCCCTTGAGCTGTTCGACCTGAGCACCGAGCTAAAGAAAAACGATCGATTCAAGCTCTGAAATCCAGAGTCTAATGGAAAACGCACCTGAGCAGCATTGCTACCCTCAACCTGGGCCTCCGACAGACGCAACTCGTGCTCCTTCATGTCCAGCTCCTTCACCCGCGAACGCCACTCCTCCCTTACTTTCTGCGACTTGTTCAACTGGTTCTCCAAATCCTTCAGTTCCGCCTTGGCGCTCTCCAGCTTCTCATCCGCCTCGAGCAGCCTCTGCACATTGACTAAAATTGCCTGCGTGCGGGGAGGAGCTCCGCCAGTCAACGAGCCCGAAGGATCGTATAGGTCCCCGGCCAACGTTACAGAGCGCAGACGGACCGAATCCGCGAAGGTCACTTTTTCGGCGATCTTGGGGTCGTCGCAGATGAGCGTGTCGCTGAAGACAAACTCCATCGCTTTCTTGACGCTCGAGGCGTATTTCACGAGAGAAAGTGCGGTGCGGACTTTGCCCTCGCCGATGTTTTCCGCGGCGCGGAGTTTCTGGTAAAAAAAAAACGCGTTAGAAACAACGAGTGCTGACAGGGAGAAGCTTACCTGGGCAGAGATAGTACGCCCCTCGATCTTGTTCAGAGGGATGATCTGGACTTTCCTCTCGAGCTTGCTGTCGAGGAGCGCTTTGCCGACCCTCTCGTCGTCGACGACGACACTGTAGAGTTTACCCGACGACGCAATCTCGAGAGCTTGAGCAGCGTTGTAGTTTTCTTTGGCCAGCGAAAGTAGGAGAGCGACGCGACCCTTGACCTTTGACCTATCGAAGCTCGGTCCGAGGTTGTATCGGAAGTCGAGGAAGCCGAGACTTTGGTGAATGCGTTCGCGCTCCTATGTGCAAGGTATGAGTCCCAAGAGAGGAGAGAGAGAGAAACGAAGAAATTACGCACATCCTCCAATGCCCGCACTTTCGCCTTGAGTTCCCGCAGACCACCGTCGCTCTCATTCTCCTTCTCCTGGTTCCAGCCACTCTGAGCAATCTTGTTGCGACATGACTCGACCGCAGCACGCAGCGTTTCCAGCTTCTTCTTTCCGTCTCCCGCCTCGCGCTCGACCGCCTTCCAGCGCGCCTGTGCGTTCTTCAGATCGGCGTCGCTCATCTCAAGCTTGGTACGATTCTGCTTCTCCTCTGCAGCAGCTTGCGTCGCCTGCTGTTTACTCGCGGCGATTTGGCCCAAATATCCGCCACCCCCAGTCGTTTTGTTTTCCTTGTTGTTCGACAAGCCCGTCAAGAGACTCTGCAGAAGCTCTTCTGCGGTGGCCAGCTTGTCTGTGAGTCCCTTGTGCTTGTCCATGACGGTTTTGTGCGACGCATTGACTTGTTCGACTTGGACCTTCTTATCCTTGATCCCCGATTCGAGCTAAAAAAAATAATCAGATATTGCCTGCACTACTGCGAAGGCGTTCCCGTACCTCGGTCAACTCCTTCTTGCAAGCTTCCACCCTCCCTTCCTCGTCTTTGATCGACTCGTTCTTAATGTCGACTTGGGTCCGAATTTTCGTGAGCTCCTTATCCAACTCGGCGACGCTCTCCTCCAATTTTGCTAGCTTCCCGCCCTTCTTCTGCTCTTGGTCTCGCTTCTTCTCGACGGCAGTCTTCTCTTTCTCCGCCGCGTTCAGTTCGCGTTGCAGTTCCGTCTTTTCGACCTCCTGCTCCTCCTCCTCCGCCGCTTTCTTCGCGATGTTCTCCTTCCCTTGCTGCACCCGCTGGTGTCCCTCCACCCACTCATACGCGTGCAGGACGCGTTGAATCCGCTGGAGCTCCGATTGCATCTTCTGGTACTGGAGGAACGCTTGCTTCTCCTTACGCAGTTTGTCGAGCTTGGGCGTGATCTCCTCTGCGAGCAGCGAAGTGATCTCCTGGACCTTCTTGTCCTTCTTGGTCATCGTCTTGATCGCCTTGTCCTTCCGGTCCTCGAACATACGCGTCCCCGCCGCCTCTTCCACCATCCCCAAAATCTCCTGCGGGCGCATGTTGAGTACCTTGGTGATTTTGCCTTGCATAATGACGAAATTGGGGTTGTTGATGTTGAGCTGGACGGACTGGAAGAGGGTCTGGACGGCTTGTTGGGTCGTCTTGTGTCCGTTGATGAGATATTTGGTGATATTCGGGAGGGCGAGCTGGAGTGGCACATTCAGTCAGTCCGGCTAGGAGTCGTAGCTTCGAGGACGGACCTGGCGCGTCACTGTGATTTGTTTGTGGGCCTCGTAGCCAGTAGGACTCTTGCTGGCGTCCGAGTTGTTGAAGACGATGGTTACGCTCGCTTTGGTGATTCCCGCCTGCCCGCGCTTGTAGATGAGTTCGGTCTGGTTGGTAGCACGCATCTGTCTCGGGCATATTAGCCCCGCCAGAGATATGGTAAGAAAAACGCACGGTGGCCATGTTGGTGAGGCCAAGCACAAAGCTGATTGCGTCGAGGATGTTGGACTTGCCGGTTCCATTGAGACCAGTAATGGCGTTAAAGGAGGGGTCCCAGCCGGTAATCTGTGTCCGTACGGGATAGGACTTGAAGCCTGGAATGAGCTGAGCGTGTATACCGCGCAAAGAATGGCGGAGAATACCCTCGAGGACTAGCTCTTCGATCCTCATGGTGGCGGATGCAGAGACGACGCGTTACCAAACATCACGTGGATAGTGTCACAAACGAATAAATTGCAGCTATAGTACAAATGCAGTCTAAGATGCGTACAACACTATGGTACAAAGGACCTGGTTACACATGCGCCTTTTGTTTTGCACCCCGGACAACCTCCTTGACCGTCCGGAGCCAACTTACACCTTTTTCGAGCTCTTCCCGCGCCCCATTGGCGCCGGTCTCGATTTTACGCAACAATAACCGCCGGATGACGCGTGTGTCGTCGTCGTCTTGCTCCGAAAGTGTAGCAGCGAGCGATAGGCACGACGAACGTGCAGAATAGACAGAAGAGAGGGAAGCAACGCTTGATTTCGGGGAAAGGAGCCCAGGACGGACGAAGAAGTCGTCGTTTTCGGATGCAGAGCTGGTAGAGGTCGCGCGTAGTTTTGAGATGGCTGTTTCGCGTTTCTGGATACAAAGTCAGAGGGTGATGCAAAGGGAAAATGATCAGAACGAACTTTGAGAGCTCTGACAACCACGCGCTCGACTCTAGCGGCAGAGCGGTCCACGATGGAAATGAAATGCTCTGCCTGGAGACCAGTTAGCCTTCGCGCGCCTTCCACATGTGCGACCGCTTACCGACGCGATTGACTCCCTAATACGCTCCAGATCCCGACTCGCTGCCTCCAACGTCGAGTGAGACGATTTTAGCATGCTGTCCACCCACGCATCGGCGGAAAAGTCATCCTCGACCGTTACAGGACTCGGGGGAGGCGAAGAAAACACGACAGGCTCCACCACCACCTCCTGCTGTTCCGGAATGACCTCCAACTTTGGTCGCTCAGGCTGCTGAACCGCTGTATCAGGAACCTGCAGTTTCCGCTTCATCCACGCCTTCAATTTCATCGTCCCGGTCTGTCGCTTCAGCGACTGTGGCGCAGGCTCGATGATCTCCACTAGCGGTTCTTCCTCGACCACAACAACAACCGGCGCCGGTTTGTTGCAGTCTACCGGCGCTAGTACCTCTCCAACCCGCTCTGCAGACCTATCTGGCCATGCAGCGGCTTCCACCGAAACAGCAGTCACCCCAGAGTCCTCAGACCCTCTGTCAAACCTCCTTCTCACCGCACCCATCACACCTCGTTCACGCATCTTTGCTTCCACATCCCGTCCCACTCTCTCCACACGCATCTGGGCCCTCCCAGCAGCTTCCCGAAGTCCACGCACATCGCGACCAGCTTCAACGGCTGCTGCTCGATAATGTGCTACCACCACGACAGACAGATCCTCCGCCTCACGCACAAGGTTACTGAGGACGTTAAGATGGAAAGGCGTCGCTGAGTGTGGCTCCGTGGGAGATGTGAGCCGCAGGTTAGCGAGGAGTTGTTCCGCTGACGCAGAGATGTCCACATTATCCAGAACCGAAGCAGCATCGCTCAGATGCTCGTTCTCCTCTGGGACTACGTCTGGACGACGAGATGACCCCAGCGATGCCAAGGAACCCGAATGAGAAGAACCGCGAATCGTGCGACACGACATGGCCGAGCCGGACCGAATTTCGTCCAAATCCCGCCCAAACGCGGCCCGCAGCTCGGGTCTGCATACCTCCATGGGCGTCAAACCCCGCGTATTCCGCATCGCCCGCACTCGGCCATCCTCGTCGCACTCCAGCAACAGCGCCAGCAGCTCCACAGAGGTCCCGCGCTCCGCAGCGAGATGCAAACATGTTTCTTCGTCCACGTCTTTCGCGTCAAGGGGCGTCTTCAGTGTCGCTCCGGGACCAATGAATCGAGAGAGAACTGCTCGCCATGTATCGACCGGAGGTCGACGACCGCGAGCAATAACGGCGAAACAATGCAATGGCGACCATTGCTCATGTGTTGTGAACAACGCCCCGACAGCACCTGCAGCGGCAAGGGCGTCAAATATATCGAGGGAAGGAGTCGAGGCCGAGGCGGCGTGATGGATGGGGCTCCATCCTTCCTCGTCGGGTAGGTTCACAAGTGTTGGTTGTTTGAATATGTTTGTAGCGGGAAATAAGAGGAAATGAACGAGGGTAACATCCGCGGCACGGATGGCTTCAATGAGTGTATTGGTTCGCGCTGCAGAGAGGGCAGAAGCGCGCGGAGGAGAAAAAATGTTTGTTTGAGGCAAGCATCCGCGCGATAGTTGGAACAAGTCTGTATCGGAAGACTGTAAATAGACCGTCAGACCCCCCCCAAAAAAAGACGGGAACCAGAGAAACACACCGGAGAATTTACTAGTAGCCGATGTCGCCGCAGGGCCACTTCGCAAAGCCAAAGAACTTGCGGGAACGGCAGGGCAAACTGAACCGCCGTTCTATGATTTGAATCTTCGAAATCTGGGCAAGCGCCGTGCCGAAGCTGTGGCCGACATTCATTCAGCGGGCAACTCAAAGACAGCATATGTACACAAGCTTTCACTCACCAGAAGCTGCACCACGTCGAGCCGGCCATCTCTTGCGGCGTCTAAAACCGCGCGTTAGCCGCTGTCCACATGGAGACCGAGGTACGTACACATAAGCGGCGTCGCTCCGTGAGCGTCAGTCCCGTCGACCGAGACACAGTTTGCGCTTTCTTCCAGCAAAACGCGAACAGCGTCCGCCCGGTCAAGCCACGCAGCCATGCCGAGCGGGGTGACTCCGCGGTAGGCGCGCTGGGGGGCATTCAAGGAGTACAGTGACACCTGAGCGTCCCCGACAAGCGTACGAAGAACCTGAAGGTGCTTGGGAGAATGCGACGCGTCAAGATGCTGCCAGCTACAGTGGGACTGGTGTCAGCAGGGTTCACATTTGGGAGGGTGAGAACGCACTTGTCGCCCGCAAGGCCACACATCACCGCGGAACGCCCAGCAGAGTCGAGCTCATTCACGCTCGCACCAGAGCCGAGGAGAGTCCGAACGGCGTCGTCGTCGCCTGCGAGTGCAGCAAGGTGTAGGGGTTTGGTGTGGATGCGTCGACCCATGAGAATAGAGGTGAGAGAAGGAGAAGAGGGCGTAAATGAGGGTGGAGGGGTGAAGAGGGGATAAAATGACGCGTCGAGAAACGTGAAATAGTCAGTAATGAGTAGAGGTTGCGGGGGCGAGGAGGACAGGGTGGAGAAAATATCGGACTGCCATAAGTACAGCGCACTTGATCATGGGAGAAGAAGCATTGCAACGAGGCAAATAGACATCAACATCAGTTCAGCTGTACATTTCTGGCGGAGGCGCAAGTCGGGGCGGGAATATTCGAGGCCTCGAGGCGGGCACAGAGCGCTTTTGGGAGTTCTGATTGATATGACCGGCTAGGACGACATTTGGACCAACATCGCCCTGTCGCCCTGGGTCGCCCATAGCTACGAATGGAAGGCTGAATGACTGGGAAAAGGAAGCATCGGCTGGGTAAAAAAGTAGGCGACTGTGGGCGCCGTACCGCGCGGAGCAGAACCATACTTCACCTCTCCGCTTTCGCAAATGGGATACGGATACGGTAGGCTTTTAGTGGACATTAAGGCATCTGTACTGTGTTTGAGCGTGAATATTAATTCAACGTTGAATACGACGGATGTCACTCACGATTGATTCGGGACAGATGTGATACTTTGTGAAGAGCGACTTTCACTTGGTCGACGCGGATGTCGGGCAGAATGTTGGAGACACCACTTGGAGTGGAAGGATAGAAGGTGTGGTCGGCAATACCGAGTAGAACACCGAAACAGAAAATTATTGCACTGTAACGAGAACCTCAACGTTAAACGTTAAACATCGGCGACTCGGAACGCTGACGACGTCGGACATCGAAACACGCTCTCACCATGCTGCGTCGTTTAACGAGCTTACCTCCATAACACTCCAGCGTAGCGAATTAAGGTTTACGCCGTTGGAAGAATACTGCAATCCCTGTGTCGAAGTAAAAATGATGAGGATGGGAAAGCAGTGTTATCAAGGTAGTCCTTTTATATTATGTCCCAGACTGTCAGAACTTGAACACTATTAACGGTTGTACGGATCGCAAGAACTGAACTCGCACCTTCTCCGGACCGGGTCTTGAAGAAAAATCCGCGCATCAATCAAGCTCGCCCTCGTAAAGGAAATTCAAGTTCGTCAGCTAAATAAGGTGCAGTTTCAAAGTTGCCTGTTTCCATACAAGACATACCAAAGAAATGACCCGGCCACAAATCCCCTCGCGCCTTGCCCCAGGCGTGGAGCGGCATCGTACTGTAGATGCGAAGCCGGAGCCCTTCGTCAACCAGCCGCCGCAGTTTTTCCGCAATGTGCCAGGGCGGAGGGCCTGCCTTGTTAGTGTCCGAGTCCTCTGGGTAGCCATAAAACGTTACGGAAAACGAGTGCAGTCGCGCGCACGGGGGCTGCATCGCGCGCCGGGCGCACAGCATGCGAAGAAGCGGCGCATAGTCGTAGTTATAGCCATCCTCTTCCACGATAAGGTGCGTGAGCTGGGGAAGGAAGGCCGCCGACTCCAGGTGCTGGTAAAGGTTGTGGGGCCTGCGAGGCCGGATGTCGAGCTTCACGAGGGAAGGGACGGCACGGAGGCAGTCCAGGTACGTATCCGGGGCCCGGAGGCGGACGGAGAGGGTTAGGGACTGGAGGGAGCAGGTGGAGCGGGTGGCAAACGACACAAAATCTGAAACCTGTTGTGACGAAGAGTCCAGCGGGAAGCGAAGACGACGGAGATGGGGAAGGGTGAGAACGGGGAGTGGATTTCCCGCTAGGATGTTGAGCGATTCCAGTCGGTGGGGTTTTGCGGGCGCCAGACCGGGGTCTGCCGGTAAGTCGGAGTTGTGAGCTGCGGACAAGTGGAGCAGCGCCGGGAAACGGTCTAATAACTGCACCCATTCCGCCAATAAGAGGACATGGCGCGCTCGCAGCAGCTCAAGTGATGTTAAAGTCTCACAACCAGGACGCAGATCGGCCAAACAGAAGCCACACATCTTGCGCAATCGAGGTGCATCTTGGTAGGCGGCAAGGCAGTCGAGATTTGGTGGACTGGGTTCATGATACCGTGTAAATTCCAGCGCAAAAGTGTGCAGCTGGGGGAAGGGCCCGGGTATGCGGCCCAGCGCCGCGACGTCTTTCAATGGAATGAGAAGTTCGAGGCGGCCCCACTGTTGCGAGAAACGAGCGATGGTGGACAGAACAATATTTGGCATCGAGTCAACCCAGTCATGGCATCGCAGGGTGATGGACAAGGGATGACCGTTCGTCCTGCGGAACCAAGTTTTGAGGCGACGGCAGATGTGAACTCTCAAGGATTCGTTGCAGCTCGAAAGGAGAAGTCCGAGCTCGAGATCAAGGGACCGCCACAGATGAGGAATTGAAAGTGCAATCGCCCTCCAATGACGACTAACCGATGCGAGCGACAGAGGTGCCGAACGCTGGGACGGGCGAACGCGGCCGTTTGCGGGAAGACAGTTGATAAATATCAGGGAGACTATTTCCAGTGGGATGGAAGTAATGGGGTACACGAACGATTGCAGGGTTTCTTCCAGTTGGCTACGCTCCGAGTCAAGAGCAACGAGGCGAGCCTGCAAAGTGTCGATATGAGCCTGAAGAGCATGGATGCTCGCTTTGGTGTCTTTCAGCCGCATGCGCTGAAGATGGCGCCATTCTGCTGTTCCATGCGCAACAGTTGCGGCCATTTGGAGCTCATCCGGCGAGTCTTGTAGGAACCCGCACATTCCAGCCGGAGTAGACATGTTGATACGATGAGGGCAGTAATTGGGAGGAGTTGAGGGGAGTTGAGAGGTCTAGGACAAGGTCGAGTCAGGAGTCAGGAGAAACGCGTACACGTGCCATGTGCGTGACCCGGTCGCCCCACTTGCGTCATCAACTAGGTCATGGCTTTGCGGGTGCCCTACGTCGTCGATGACACCGTAGCTCCAAAAGCCAACCTATAAAGGCAGCCGAGGTCGTTCGGTATTAGCCCAACAAACCACCCACTCACACTTCCACTCACACAACCTCATAACAACCATGTCCGGAACCCAACCATCCCAACCACCGGCCAATTCCATAGCGTCAAGGTAACTATTTCTCCATCCAACCAAACCGATTTTTCTAATGCATCCTTGTAGGGCACCGTCGTCGAGACCATCGGCAACGTAACCGGCGCCACATCCTGGCAACAATCCGGCAGGGTTCGTCTCTTTTTTCTCTGTCCATCCCCAACAATGTCGCTGACAATTCAATACAGGAGGAACACGCCGCCGGTGAAGCCGAATACAATGCCGCACAAGCCAAAGACTACGTCGAGGGCGTCGGAGACCGCATCGAGGGCAAGAAAGACGCCGTCGTAGGCGCTGTAACCGGCGATAAGACCCAGCAGACGAAGGGCAACCTCCAACACGACAAGGGCAAGGCCCAGCAGGAGATTAACTCGTAAATCGCCTTGCTAGGATTTTATTTTGTATCCGCCGTATAGCAACAATGTAATGTACAACCATTGGAGCGCAGTTATCATCGTACTTTCTGGGCCGCGTGAAAGAAAGATGAAGGCGACAGGCTACCGGCAGTTCAGGTCATCCCGAACAAGGGTCCCGATATCTCATCGATTCTAAAAGTGAACATATACAGTACGTGTACAGGGCTATAAGCTATAACTACAAGCAACGCAGCCGTTTAGAAACGTCCTCCTAAACCGCTGCAACAAATCCACATGTATCCAAACGCAAAAGGAAACGGAAGCACTAGAGCTTAGACAACATGAGCCCCAAGGTAACATAAACGACCGTCGCAGGAGGTGTAACGACGCAATACGACCAGAAGATGGTCCGGCTTATCAGGCGCTCGAAGGCATCGCCGGATGCTGCTTGTGTAATCTTTGAAATGGTGAATGAGTGAGAGGAGTGACAAGGAGAACGTAACGTACCTGAGCGAGGGTAAGCGCGGGTGGTGAAGCCACCAGCAACACATTAGCGACGACAAACACTGGGCTAAAGAAGATGAGCCACGAGTAGAAGAAAGAAAATACAAACTCACTCGTCGAGAATCGCATGCAGATTAAACTTTGCCGACAGCGCCATAAGCGGCAACAACAAAATCGGCGTCAAAATCATCCTCGACAGCACCGCAATTACCACCGTCGTCGTCTCGCCTTTGCGTGCAGGAGGCGCATTCCCCTCCACCACGCGTTGTTTCTGCTTCCCAAACATCTCCCGGACGCTCTCCAGCAACGAATTTTCGCTGGTCGATGGGCCCAACCCCGTGCCCGCAGCCTGAGGCTGAGGCTTCTCGGGATAAAAGTACCCGCCGAGGACGATGAGGGTTAGCGGGGATAGCGCAGTTGCCCGCGCTAGTCAAGGCCCCTTTGATAGGCTGCATGTGCTCGTCTAGTGCATGCTGCAGAGGTCCAACGCAAGCGACGATCAAAGACGCTGCGGCGGCCCACAACGGGACGGTCATGAACTCGTTCAGCGCTACCCACGCGCGGTATAGTCGCCTCTTTGCACGACGCAAAGTCGGGTTGGCGGTCCCAGTGAATTGCGAGTACGTTGATACCTGGCGCGCGTGCCCCACAGGTCGAGAGGCCCGACGGACGTGCGTCGGAAGGGCTGCCGTAGGAGGAGGAATTGAAGATTGTGGGAGGATCAACGGCGCTGTCTCGGCCTCGCCTTCGCTCTCCGAATCCGATGCGTCTGGACTCGCAAAAAACGCCGATGCTCGGGCAGAGTTGGGCACTGTATCGAGCTCTGGAAGCTGCAACCGCGTTTGGTTCGGCGAATTGGGGAACGAGTTATAGAACCGCGACTGGCGGCGTCCATGCCCAGGTTTCAAGAACGGACGCGGACGAACTGGCACCGCGTGTACCCCCGCAGAGTTTCCATTCGCCGCTTCAGGAAACACCATGCTGGTGGGGCGCAGCGTCCCTTCGTTGGAAGGGAACTGTTCGTGAGGCAACGCACTCGTCTGCTCCTCGTCCGTGTTCTCCGCGTTCTCCTCATCCGCTTGCGCAAGCAATCGTACCCCATAGCTCCACCGCAGCACCATGCCAAGGGTGCTATAGAGAACGAGATACGTAAGTGCACGGCCGACCATCGCGTTTTTGTTATCGTCAGAGCCCCACTTGAGCCCGTGGACGGTGACGACGAGGCTCTGCATAAGCGCAATAGGGAGAGAGTTGGAGTTCATGAACATCGCTGCCGCCATTGCAAAATTTCTGTGAAACCCCAAGAATTGCTTGAGTATACATGCGCTGGGCACGCACTGGGCATTACGCACCTTTGAGACCGCTTCACGCGGAACAGCCAGCCAAGCACAAAAGCTACAGACATCGAGACCGTGGTGACGAGTACGAAGAAGATGGGGATTATCCACAGCTCTCGTAGCTTTTCTGTGCGAACGTCAGTAAAGACACCGAATCCTCTCAAGACCACGCACCTGGGGACAGGAAGAAAGCAACCTTGGAGAACAGCAGCGAGGGCGTGAAGAGGGAGACATTCAGTCGATTTAGTTGCTGTAAACCGTGTAAGCGGAGGATCCACCGTCTAGCAGATATCCGAAACCTTTTGAGTCTTTTTGTCCAGTATGCCCCTTGAAGCAAGAACATAGCTGACGTCTTATCAGCATAGGGTGGACTCGGGAGACGAAGACCGTACCCAGCCAAACACAGCAGAAAGACCTCCAGAATCGACTACGAAAAGATTCTAGTCAACCACAATGCGCAAAGAAACACAGACGTACAGTGAAGACGGTGACCAGCAAGGGCCAGAACGGACCATCCTCAACGACGGCAGTGGTGCCTAGGAACATGGGGGTCTGAAGAGAAGACATGCTGCTGGCGGCAGGCAGCCAAGAACTGCGGATATGATCTTCCGCCGAATTCGGATTATGGTGAGTCTTGACATGACGTACATGACGTACGCACGTGCATGGGCGCTCTGGAAAACGCCGCCCAGCTACGTCTGGGCGACTGGTGGAAGTTGGGATAGACTTTGCGAAATCGCCTTAGCTATTATTATTATTAAACGGCCTAAGGTCCCGCGCGGGGCACAGCCAAAATTCAGTACAGAGACGACCTGACCCTCAAGGAGCCCTCTATCTCTGACTGATAAAAACCCTGTTAAAAACAATTAAAAGTCGATCTCCATCTGCTCGTCATTTCCCTCATCGACCGACCCATCTTCCGTCGCAACCTCGGCATCCCATCTTCCGTTCGCGTCGTCCTCTGAGTCCGGAGCCAAATCAGAGACCATCGTAGGCAACCGCCGGCCAAACCAATTCCAGCTACGCACGACCTTGTGAATGAAACGTGCCATGGGTACCACCGCATCCCAGTCGAAGATGAGCGAACGCATGAGGTCCTCAGACTCCTGGCGCGTATACGTCCTCAGAAGGTTCTTCCCAAGACCATGCAAGGCCTCCTGCAGCTCGTGACGAGCCTCCACCGTCTCAGCTGTCCGACACTGCATGAATACGTGACCTGGAGACTCCAAGCTCAACGCGCATTTGCGACAGAGCAGAGACTCCAACGCCTCGGCCATCACTAGACGGGCACACGACACGAAATGTATGCGATAAAGATACGTATGGTTTCATTCGGATGAGGGGTACGATATTTAGTTGGTAGTGTACATGCGATTCGATGAAAACCCTGAAAACAGTCCATATTATCACTGAACAGAGCCGAGGTAGGCGTCTGCAGACAGTGTATTCTGCATCCCATTTCAGCGCAGTTTAAGAAACTGAAGAGAGAACCCACCTTGACTTGTTTAAAATTAGCGATGGCACGTTCGAGATCCCAGGCATTGTTGTTTAGGCAGTCCAGCGCATACTTGACATTGAGTCGCGTCCGTCCGCAAAGTTGCAAGACGAGCGGCCGCTGAGGCTCGGGCTGTAATGTGATCAGCACCAGGAGTAAGAACAGAGAAGAACGACGCACGACTGTATTGAGGATCTCCGTCTGGTCAGGCGGAAGATGCCGGGGGTTGATGGCAGGGTTGGTGTCCATCGTCGCCTGCACCAATAACGGGCCAGGCTTCCATGCCTCGGGTTTGGAGAAGCCCCGTATTGTCCACTGGTCAGACAAGATAACGACATCCCAGCCATTCATCTTTGCACTAAGGATGTTGTCAGCAAAAAGGAAAGAAAACAGAAATCCGTCGACATACCGAGACCCTTCCGGAGCTGGTGCCAGCATAAAAGTCCGATCAAATGAACGAATACCCTGCCAGGGTGCTAAAGTAGCGCGAATGAGTCAATGAAAGTAGTATAACCGAAACAGGCATGGTGCGGACCTTCAATGAATTGCCCGTGCACAACGACGAGTAGACCAACACCCGCTATGAACGCGTCGACGCAAAAGTTCTCCGGTGCACCAAGGATATCGTGCTTGGTCAGCGGGAGCTTGATAAGCGCTTGTACGATGTCTGCCCCGCCAACATGAAGCGCCGCGGCGATCTTGTCATTCGACAGCCGTTGCAGATTGCGCGAGCCGTTCTCAAGCCATGGTTTCCAAGTCAGCTTCTGTTGGTTGGGTAGTAGCGGGTGGTAGTGCAAGCCCTCCAGTCGTGCCCGTGCAGGAATGGCAGTGTTGGCAGAGAAGGAGAATGTCGACGCTGGGCTGTAAACGTCGACAAGTTGCGGTCGGCGTTCATCGAAGGTGGGGAAGAACCGCGACAGGAAGTTGCTGACGAGACTTGCGTCGACGCCGTCAATGAACGACGGACCCATCTCGAATGGGAAAGTGGTAGCGGAGGGTGCCGGGGTAGCGCTAGTGGGGCCGCCAGCAGCGTCTCCTTGTGCAACATCAAAGGCTATTTTGGTGACAGGTTCCTGGTCGAGGAGCTCGAGCGTGAGGAATCGACGGAGAGCCTCGCTGTAGAGAGCCATTAGTAACCAGGAAGGAAAGAAGAGTATATAGACGCACCGTTTGAATCGCTCGACGTTCCCAGTCTGATACTCGTTCTCTCGCACAGGGTTGCCCAACAAAACAAGCTCACGTAGCTTGAGCAGCTTCCCCCGGCGACCGGAGATGGCGTCGAGGTCCTTCCACCCACGAAGATTGTTGTTTTGCAGCGACAAGTTAACGATGCGAGGAAGGTATTTGTCCAGGTAGGTGAGATGCTGTCCAATCAAGCCGTTGTTGGCGAGCGAGACGGTTTCGACCTTGAGAATCCCATGTTTGGTTGAAATATTTGAAAGGGAGGGGAAGACGCACTGTTGGTTTCAATTTAGAGGCGAGCTTGAAAATGACACCTGCTTCGCGCGCAGTGCCACCCGCGTTGCCAGGTGTTTGCAGGTTATGCCTGCGTATGAGTTCGTCCTCTTGCATGGACTAATGAAGATCAGACTGTGCTCCAAAAACCGAGGGTGGCAACGCACATCGAGATTGAGACATTTGGTTTGCGGGTCATAGCGCTTCTTCACAAACTCCGTCCAATGCTCCAGCGTTCGAGTTGATTTTCCTGCGAGTATGCGACTGGATGATGGGCTGAGGGTTGATGTGCCTGGAGGTGCTGTGGATCCCGAGACGACATTCCTGCGAGTTCGGGGTCCCGGTAGTCGCGAAGCTCCCCGGATGGCGAGGAGGTCGGCTGGGCTAGCATCGGAAATGCGAGAGGAGAGCTGCTAGCAACGTCGTGTGATTCGTAAGCGGTTGTTTTCAAGTGTTCGAGAGAGGAGAGGGCGTCGACCTGACCCCAAAAAATGAGTTGACGAACGGATATTTACCATGCGGGTGCTGGCTCCAGGGCCATTCAAATCGTATACGCGGACTCGATGCGAGCGGTGTTTGGAAGATGCTTTCCTGCCCATTGGTCGTTCGGAGACGTCGCGCATAGTGGCGTCGCGGTCCGCAGTAAGACCAGCGCTCCGGAGCGCGTTGGCAGCAATGGACCGAGAGCCTTGTGCGGGTGTCGGGCTTGAAAACATGCGTCGTCGGGGTGGATGGGGGGATAGGCGACGATGACGATGGTGGTGGTCCAAGGCAAGAATGCCCGTGACCGTGACGGCGGTGTCTGTGACACTGTTGGCGGTGCTGTGCGCATGCTGACTCGGCACTCGCATCCGAGAATATTCGACTGGCAACCACAGCGACTTCTCAGTGTTCCCTAACTTCCAGTCACCCAAGATTGCCTGTGTCGCTAGAAGATATGAACTCCACCGCACGAGCCTGAAAGGGCCCGTGCCGTGAAAAGGCTGCACATGGTCAAGCATCGACGGATATGCTCCTTCGCGCTCCATCTGAGGAGATCAACCAGCCTTCAGACAACGCTGCTTGCCGAGAAGACACTAACAACGAGGTCAACTTGCGGTCAAGGACGGCGCAAAGACGTCAACAGATCCGCCACTTGTTCGGGGTTTGGATGCATCTCGCACGGTCCTACAGCTAACCACGCAAGATCCGGCAGCCTTGGCGCGGGCCCGGCCGCCAGCAAATGAGACTCATCGGCCAACCATCTCAGCGAATCGTCGTCATTTCTGTACGATCGTGATGCGTTATTGTCTTCCCACCCAAATGGCTCAAGTAATTCGCCCCACTCATACTTTGTGCCTGGTTCCCTCTGCACCAGACTATCTCTGCATCTGCCTCTGTAATACCATCTACCCGCGGAAGCTTTTCCCGGCGACGTCTCTCTCGATTCTCGAATGAATGAACCAATTTCACAGCCAATTTCTTTCGACTCAACTCGAACTCAAAAACTCTCGATCGCCATACTTTGTCTTCCTGATCAGGCTCTCGATCTCCAGGTTTTTTTGTTTTCCGGCCTCTTTTTCTATTGTTAAGCACGATCGGCAGCCACAACCAGTTTTTACGACTGATTCATGAAAAAACGTGCCCAACGGAACCGCGACGCCATCTCAAGCTCCTGGTATAAAAGGCCAGCAGTAACGAGCGATTTTCTTCAGGCTCGCCGACTACTACCACCCGCTCCATCCATTACCGCTTCCTCCACTCGCCCCCACTCACCACATGGATTCCTTCACCGCTACCGTCTCCACCAAGGTCGAGGATGTTGTCCTCCCTCCCGTCAACGAGGACGACGGCACGGGCTCCAGCGGCAGCTGCGTCCTCTGCAAGGAGGACACCTCCCTACCGCCCGTTAACGAGGACGACGGCACGGGCTCCAGCGGAAGCTGCGTCATCGCTTGAGCACCGTCTCTCTGTCGCACTGACAGACGTTCGTTTCTCGGTCCTCCACTCTTGACCCGTCGCGCTGACCACTCCGCGTTAGATCCCATTGGGTTTCATCGTCGCCGAGCAGATTCCGAAGAACACAACTTTTTACGCCGCGCCAGAGTCGGCAGCGTGCAATTATATTATTACCTTCGACCTTCGCCCGCCTACATAGTTTTCGAGTATCCGTACATCTAAAATTCGAGTCTGCAGCCCGAGATAAACCTCGTCCATTAAAAGATTTCGGATGATAAGCCCGGTGGATTGAAATCGTCGCATGGGGGGACCAAGGGGATACTTAAAACTTCGATAAAGTGCCGTTAATGTATCACATCGGAAGAACAGGTCTTGTGGTCAACTTCCTTTATTTATACATGGGTAAGCCGCTGGATTTCTGGACTTATATGCCAAGAGGTCGTCAACTAGTCAATTCGGTGAGTCCCATGGACATATTTCGGTTTGGAGGCCATTAATGGCATTAAACAGGATGATAATGGCGTATTTTGGCATTCGGAGAGGCTGCATGCTCGGTCCCAGGCTGCTGCAATGGAAGTCGACGTCAAGTTGGACGCGATCACGTGGGTCGATGGGCACCGCTAGAGACGCGTAGCTCGAACGAATTAGAGATCACCGGCATTATTGGCACATCATGATGTACCTTCTAACCCTAACCCGCGGATTCTTCGCTCTCTGGAAGTTAGCCCGTGAATTTTGCTGAGCGTACGGCGGCCCAGTGAGTTGCTTAAAGCTCGAGAGTATGTGACCCCCGCACAGGTGAAATGTGCACGTTCCGAGTCAATGCCAGCCGTTTCGGTGAGAAGCGCCGTGCGAGGTGGATGCTCAACGACATTTTCGAACATCATAACAAACTCGCGGACGAGCGCAGGGCGGCATCATGATCGTTCCAGCTGTGTGGCGTGTAACCAGCGCAGAAGAGGGTCAAGAGCGCGTAAATATCTTGCTGCTGTGAGCACAAACCAGCAAAACACACAGGTACTGACATAACCATTGTGAACCTAAAACGAAAAACCAATCGTATACTGAAGATTATCCCACCAATCAACCCTCAGCATTCAAGCGCCCAACCACAATCAAGTAGGATTCACTACCGGGATAACGCTAGCTTCGGTGAAGGTCATCAAGCCCTGGGAGTAGATGTTTCCGTGCACACTGGCGCCTGCAGCAAGTCTGATGGCCGAGTTGCTGAAAATGGTGCCCGCAACGCGGGCGCCGGCCTGGAGATTGGTGGAGTCGCCGGTGGCGAAAAAGACGTCGCTGGCCTTGGCGCCATTGGTAAGAATAATGGCGGCGTTCGCGTCCAAGTTGAAGTGAGAGCCCGTAGTGAAGATGTACCTGGGAGAAGCCAGCATTAGAACAGCAGAAATGACTTTTCATGCTTGGACTTACTGGCCCTCGCCGTCGAGGGTAATGGTGGTGACAACGTGAAGAATACTGAAAACGTTGTAGACACCGGGGGTGAAAACAGCGCCCGTAAAGTTGGTTGTGCCGTTGCCGCTTGCGTCGCCCATGCCCTTGGTGACGACGATGGATCCGTCGCCGGTGGACTCGACTTGGGTGCCTTCGAGCGCTCTCAGCATGTTCCAGACGGCCTCGGCATCCGCGTGCGCCTGATCTGCGGCCGCAGTGCGCTCCTGGACTTCACCGGTGATCGCGCCGGGAGGGAAGCCGCTGATATTATGGCCGGTCGTAGCGACGTTGCCGATGACGGGTCCGGAGTCGCCGGTGTTGATGATTCCGCCGACGGCCACAACGGTGAAGTCGGCAGCGGTGCCGAAATCGATCTAGAGTGAAATCTGAGGTCTCGCGATGCGTGGTGGGAGGAAACACGGACGACAACATCGGCGCTAACAAATGTGACCACCGCGGCCAGGGTAGCGAGAGTAAAGGCGAACTTCATTGTTGCTTTGTTGATATTGAGTGCACAACACTGTTCAAGTTGTGAGGAGCTGTCTTTTATAATCAACCGAGGTCTCTTTACTTCCCACATGTACCCGCCCTGGTTTCCCTCACTCCGTTTGCTGGAGAACCGCAACTTCAGGGCACTGTGGGCATATTCAAGGGACACTCTGATGTCTTGGCAAAATCTGTGAATGTTTGGCTCGGTGTGCGCCCACGGCCGACAGCCATTATTCCTGGAACCTTGCTGGAACCTATCTCAGTGTCGCATTTTGAAATACCCGCCCCTGGTGTGCCTCCCTCCGCCTGCTGAAGAACCTCATTTCAATGCTGGGCAGGTTCGAGACACACTGTGGGCAGAAAAAATACTCAGGTACTTCTCAGAAGCCTTGCTCGCCAGCCCGCCCCGGACCCGTCGCTCGACTCTGACTGTTATCTGCACCGCATACGTCTACACATCTATCTTCTCCCCCTTGTCCGAATCCGAAGCAACGACATACGCTGCGCAGCTTAACGCTCTCCGAGTCGATGTTCCTGTCTTCGACCCAAGAAGGCGCGGCGTTTACAGCCCAGGAAGTGAACGAGCACAAGTACTGGCACACGCAAAACTCCCAGAATTGCGGGGTTGGGGCAACCGACGGCGGCCGCGAAGTCGAAAACTCCCTTGAGTCCCTTCGAACTGAACCGAACCAATGCCAGTGCCTATTATCCGAGGCGATGACCTCTTCCGCACAGCATCGCCTCCGTCCAGGTCAGATCTGCGACAGATACATGTGGCTGACTGTCCGAGTCCAGATCTGCGGATGTCCGACTGAACTCGCAGTGAGCAGGCCTCGGAACTCGAACAGCAAATGAGAGAGAGTTGGAGAGCGGGAGAGAAAATGGCATTGTAGGCTTAGAGCTGTTTCCTGTCTGCCTGGTCTGGCTGCTTGGGTCGTAGCGACGAGAGGAAGGCCGAAATGACCTCGAGGGACATCGAGCGTTGTGAATCGTGAGGGGCACAGGAGAAATGGAAGGCGAGATATGTATTCTGCAGGAAGGTAATGAATGCATATATGGGTGGAGTCGAGGGAGAGTCTCGGAGTAGCGACGTTTCCTCCAATCACGAGATAGTCCTGTAGGAACCAAAGGCGACCTTGAAGTACGAAACGAGCAATCTGTAAACATCCAGGCCCAGGCGTCGACTGACTCGAGAGCTCTTCGTACGATGCCTCGAGACCATTACGGATGGGTACTTGCAGCTGCATCTCCGAGTCCTTGAGGTTGATTTAGACACAAGCCTTGAGCTCAGAGCTTGCGTAATTCTTGTCCCATCGGTGGACACGATGGCGAGTTTGAGGGTTCCCGGCAGCCCATGGGGAGTTTCATGTAGACTGGCAGTTTCCAAAGCTTCGCCAACTACTCCCAATCCAAGCCCAAAACTCCGTCTTGTCCACCACGCACGGCTCCCTCCACCGCCTCCGCGAGCGCCCGCAACGCGAGAACATCGTCATTGAGCCCCCCGCCTCCCCGATTCGCCTTCGAAACGGAGATGTCTGCGGCGCCGACCCCCAGCGCGCGTTGCAGTGCATGTTCTCTTTCGTGCCCGCGGAGCTGGTCGATTTGCGTGAGCAGACCCGGCAGCGAGGGATGGGCGGCGAGTACTTGGCGGATCGCGGAAGAGGTTGCTAGGATGGACGAATGAGTGGATTCAAACGATGTTAGAGCCAACTAACCGATAGCTTCGTATTGGTGCGTTTGGAGATGCTTGGGGTCGTCCCGCTTGAGAGGATCGGGGTAGGACGATTGGTCGGGGACGTAGGGCCATTTGAGAGACGTCAAAGGACGCAAAGGCGGGTCTTGTTGCAAAGCGAGCTCAGCGTTGTCTTGTTCGAGAGCAGGAGCTGTTTCTTGCTGGTTGGAATCGGTTGACCGACGGTTGGATGGACGCACCCTCCATTGGACAAGGTTGAGTACACAAAGCCATACCTTTATGCTGTTTGTAACAAGCAAGAGAGCAACTACGCGCGTAAACAACCGCTCGTTCGCCATAACAACACATACGGACTAGTCAATGGCGCAGCCTGGGCTAACGCAGGTGTACTTGGACTCGTTGGTCGAGCAGATTTGGCATTTTTTGCGACGAGGAGGCATTTGAGAAAGAAGGGCTTGGTCACGGCATTGACGGCAACTTGTCACACACCATCGTTCAACATATTTGCAACGAAAAAAAGAAAAAATATGCGCAGTGTTTCAAGAAGAAGTACCCTCATCGCCTACAGATACCCTGCTCGTCCCACCGTTCGCTTCCTACACCCAGAGGGACAATGAAAAGATCCTTGGGGTCGTACTTGAGTTTGATCGCGCTCAGCTTGGCGTAATTCGGACCAAAGAAAGTTGTCTGGAAATGTGTCTCCATGTTGTCCGCCTCGTTGGAGTACGAGCCAGCGTTAGGTCCAGACATATTCTCCAAGATTGGGAGCTGCCATGTGTGGAACGCGTTGCGAATTTCGCTGACTTGATCCAAGGGAGTCGAGTCGGGCCACTCGCTCGCTACGATTACCTGCGAATATTGAGTTTAAATGATTCAACGCTCCGTGAAACACTTGCGTGGGTTTTCGCGGTTCTCCATGCTGGATGGACAGCAGATGAAATCTTGGCGTTGGCTTCAACCTGACCTATCGGAGACTCAGAAATGCTCGAATGAGTGCCGGAAAACAAACCTCCGGCAACAAGATGCCCCAGGATACTGAGATGAGGCGTCAGCAAGGGACTGAAAAAAAGGGCGTCGAAAGAAGTACTTCTGTGCACCTCCGTCCAAGAGCTGCTGATACGTCGGGCCAACGACTTGAGGGTCGTTTTTGTAAGTTGAAGTGGGAATGAGCCTTGAGCCTCCGACGAGATTCATTCCAGCGGCATCGTCCTGCATGAATAATAGATCGTTCGTATCCGCAAAGACATATTCTGAAGACAAGAGTGTGATCCCCGGCAAGGCCAATGCCGCATTCATGAAAGGCGCCATGATCCCTTGAGCTTGTTCGCTGGTCTGGTTAACCAGAAGGGTGAAGAGAGTGAGGACCGAGCCCGCCGCGGGGTCTGTCGATGCTTTCTGCAGGTAAAAGTATTGTGCGCTCCTGGTCGCGTCAAAGTCAAAGATATGGTGGGCATGCAATTGCATGAGACCGGCAGCGACGGTGTTGTTGGCAGCAGCGATCGTAAAGAACCCCCCTGTAGAAGCGAATGATGGGAAGGTGCGAAAGGTAGCTGAGATGACGACTCCCCAACTCCCGGAACCACCCCCTCTAAGCGACCAGAACACTAGTCGGATATGAGAATGGAATCTGGTGAAAAGAAGTCTGTACAATCGGGGTTGGTCAAAGCATTCACTTGGAGAAGCTGGCCGCTTGCGATAACGACATGGAACTCTGGAGTTCCGAGTTTCAGTCCGGATGCAGCCACTGGCGATACACATAAGTACATACCGAGAACATTATCCGCAGCGAGACCAAATTTAGGACCCAACGCTGAGTGACCGGCGCCCTGAACATACCCGCCGGCGGCACAGACTGTTGCCGCAGTTGCCAAAAGCATAACCTTTCCATCCGCTTTGGCCAGCTGGTACAGGTCCGCAGCATGGGCGCCACTGCCGACTGTTGCCGCAGACCCCATATTTCGAGTGCCGAGCATGAAGGAATCTGTGAAAGTGGCGTTGTTAAATTTATTCATGTGGACGAGGAGCGAGTTTGGTGCAGTAGAGCGGCCGAGAGTGTCGTGTCCAGAGGACTTGACAACAAGACGGAGATTATTTGCGCTCGCGAACGTAACTGCAGCCTGTCGAAAGTGAGTAAATCGTACGAGAAGATATCCATGGTCGCGCACCTGCACATCTGCAACAGTTTCCGCTTCAACAGAATACAGCGAAACATCGCCTTGACCACAGGTTGTCCCGTTCCTGAAGCAGGTAGAGGGCGGCGTTAGGTCGTAACCCTTCCCGGTGATCAGATACGACCGAAGCAGAAAACCATGAAGCACCTGCTCAAAGTTATAATGATTCATGCTCCCAGGAATGTTGGCACTACGAAAGACCGCGCTGTCCCACTCTGCATCGGTGCAGCCTCCACGCTGCTGACACCACTCTGCCGAAGGGACAACAGACACAAGTCGACCGGAGATGGAAGCATTGAATGCACCCCATTCAGCAAGCGTTGGGTAGCCTGGACTCCCTGGCACATTGCGACAAGCTTTCGAGAGCGCTTCGGCACCGGTAAGGAATGAAAGTACAGCAAGACCAAGTGAGTAGGAGGTTCTCATTGTCTGGCAATGATGATGATGCCCTAATGAGCAGACTGTTTAAATACCTGAACGGATGAGGGCTCGAACATGAAAGTCGGGCGGCCTGGCGGCGGCTATGTCCATTATAGCGCAAGCCTTGGGCCAGCTGGCTTCGGGTGCTTGATTTATCATGACGGCGGCGTCCACAAAGAACAAGTTGATGCGGTGACTCGGACCATTGATTGCCGGTCCACTTCAGGCTAATACACAGATTGTTACACTGTACACAACCCCATTTCATCCCAGCGCTCACTCCCGACGCCCGCAGCTACGATGAACAAATCCTTTGGGTCATATCTGGCCTTGATAGCGCTCAGCTTCGCATAGTTCGGACCAAAGAACGTGGTTTGGAAGTGCGGCTCGATATCCGCCTCGTTCGAGTACGAGCCAGCGTTGGGACCAGACAGTTTCTCGAGGACCGGCAATTGAACAGTCTGGAACCGTTTACGCAGGAGGTGAATCTCATCGATGGATGCAGAGTCAGTGAATTGGTTGATAAGCACGATCTAATGAGAATTCAACAAAATTTTGCAGGTAAAAAAATCCTTGACTTGCATGCGATTTGGCTGTTCTCCATGCTGGGTGGACAGCAGATGATATTCCGGCGTTTTGTGCGACTTTTCCTGGAACAAGATAAGTGGTTGTCATGGACAGCGATGTGTCGCCTACCGCCGGCCACCAGATGTCCGAGGATCCTGCATGACAAAAGACGTCAGCAGAAGAAAAATGTTGCGGCTATTCAATAATCACTCGGTCGTTCCGTTGTCCAAGAGCTGCTTGTATACAGGCCCGACCTTTTCTGGCGAATGGCGATAGACCGCTTCTGGGATAAGACGCGATCCCATGAAGATATTAGCGCCGACTCCATCGTCCGCCGAGAACAAAATGTCGTTGATATCGGCGGACTGCGTTTCCTGCTCCACCACGATCACGCCAGGTATCGCCAGCGAAGCGTTGAGGAAAGGCGCGAGAAGGGCGTTGCTCTGTTCCACTGTGGTATTAGGCATGTACGAAATCACAGCAAAACCGAAGGGAGCATCGGCGTCCGTGCCGTTTTTGATGATCCAGAAATACTGCCCCGCGCTGACAGAGTCCCAGTCGAAAATATGTTGCGCATGGATTGTGGCAAGTTGACCGGCGATGGTGTTGCCAAGCCCTCCGAGGATAATGAGGCTGAAGGTCGCGTTAAAGGTCGGGAATGTACGAATGGTGGCTGAGATAATGACACCCCAGCTGCCGCTGCCGCCGCCTCTGAGGGCAAAGAACACTGTTACAGTTAATATGGTGTGGTGTCTCAATCGAGAAGAACACACAGTCAGAATGAGAAGCGCTGTTGACACGCAGTAGGTCGCCACTGGCAACGACCACGGAGAATTCTTGGAAACATCAGATACTGCGAATGAATAGAGAATATGGACGAACCGAGGGCATTATCAGCGACAAGGCCTAGCGCTGGCGAGAGCGCCGAATGACCGCCCCCTTGGATTTGACCGCCTCCGGGAGCGACCGTCGCAGCAGTAGCGACGACAGCTATCTTCCCCTCAGCTTTGGTGCGCTCGTATAACGCATTGGCGTAGACCCCGCTTCCGAAGGTCACGGCCGGACCTAAATGTTTGCCGGCGACGGTGAAATCCTCGTTGAATGAGATGTTCTTGAAGTTTGCGACGCGGATGAGGAGCGAGTTCGGGGCGGTCGAGCGTCCGAGGTAGTCGTGACCGGATGATTTGACGACCAGGCGGAGATTGTGTTTGCTTGCAAACTTGATAGCAGCCTGATAATGATGAGAACTTGAAGGCGTGTCCTTCCGATTACGAGGCTTACTTGAACATCTTCTACCGTCTCTGCCTCCACCGAGTAGAGTGGAACGTCTCCTTGGCCGCAAGTGGTTCCGTTCCGGAGGCAAAGAGAGGGCGGGTCGAGATCGTAGCCCTGAACGCGATTAGGCGGTCGCCAGCAAGTTTCAAGGTACACCCCACTTGCTCCCAATTGACCTGAAGTTCATGAATTGTGGCTCGCATGCGCAATGCTCAACCTACTTGGCACATCGCTCCCGGAATCGCGCCTCTGAACGTAGAGCTCGTCCATTGGGCATCGGTACAGCCTCCAGGAATATTGGCACAGAATTTTGCAGATGGCACGACGGCAACAAGCCGTCCAGAGATGGACGCATTGAATGCATCCCAAGTCGTTGTCGCTGGATAACCAGCATCGCCCGGCACATTACGACAGCGGGTGGCCGACGAGGTCTGTGCGAGCAGTGCACCAAGTAAGAAGACGACGGTAGAGGTGAGCGAGTTCATTTTATGTCGAGGAAAGGTTGTGGGTGGAGGATTTTATCGGCGTTGAACTTGCTGCGTGGTAGGCATCTAAGCCTACGGCAAAAATGGATCTTGTCAATGCGCAGTATGTACTTAAATTATCTCGCGTCGGCAGCAGACCGTGGCGAACAAGAGTTATGCGAGACTCAGGCTCGCAATAGCGGAGAGAAACGACGCTGCCAGTGTACATCAACACTCGCGTTGAACATCCAATGGAAGTGCTCCGAGTTTGGGCAGTAAGCGGTATGTAGGCCAGATCCTTGGCCAGCATCCGAGAGAATGAGTGACAGCGCAGCAGCCTGCGCGTGGTCGACGTCACAGGCGAAGATGTTGGTTTCGCACGCCGTCGCGCAAACTAGATGTTGAATCTCAACGTTCAACTTCGAGTCTTCGACGGGTATGGAGCTCGCGCGGCTTAATCTAAATGCTCTTCGTCCCCTCATTATTTTCATCTCGGCGTTCACTCTCACACTGGGTCCGGGAATCAAAGCACTATGGCCTTCGAGGTCTTGGTCCGCGCCCAGAAGGTTTTAAGCGCGAATATACGGTCTCTTCTCACCTTCGGCTTCCACTTCAAGATGTTAGACACGCTTCATCTGCTCTTTCTTTCACGCGTGCATGCGGGTATAGTCAGAGAAGCTACCGCAGAAGGGCCAGGAATAGCGTCCGGTGCTCCGCCAGATGCAGCAAGCAATGTAGAAGAAGGTCCTTGGTCTGTCTTCCGAGGCGCAGCTAAAAAAAACGGCTAGGACCTGGACTATGGACAGGGTATTCCCGAATACGTACCGTGCCGGTCCTACCGAGGGCATCCACTTGGAAGAAGAGTCTATCTAGTTTGAGCGGCCCGCGGTCAACCTCAGGCTGCGCAGAGATTATGTTTGTTTCAGAGAAACTAATTGCTACTTCTCGTCGCTGCGTTTCGCTGAACGCGTACGATTTTACTCCTCATGTCATATTGCGACGAACCTAACGATCTTGCAGGGAGCGCGCGCGCGAAATGGGGTTTTGTATGTCATGAGATGTGTGAGCACTGGCACTCGATGGTGAAGGGAAACCGACCCGATCACACCGGTGCGACGCAATCGTAGGTTTGTTTATCCACTTGGACCCACATGCCGAAGTGTCCGCGCAAACAAGCTTCCGGCACCATAATTTTTATTTCTATATTGGCGCTACTTTCACGATTCATCGTTGTCTAAGTAAGTAAACAGTTTTGGAATCCAGCAAGTAATGAATAATGTTATCATCAGCCTCAACCGCTCGCTCAGTGCGACCTTGCGGTCAGCACGATAGGTAACCGCCCGCGCTGAACGACAAAATAGTCCAAGAGACTGTCCTCCCATGAGCTGACGTCGAATCCGTCCTCGAACCGCATCTCGAACTTGCTCATCATACTGCAAACGACCATTCGCATTTCCTACACCTCACACATCAGCGAATGGACCACATGCACAACAAAAAAAAGCACCTGGTAGGCCAAATTACGTCCCACGCAGTTCGCCGGACCGATGGAGAAGGGGATGAACGCGGCGGTGTTGTTGATAACCTCGTTTTCACAGAATACTTGGGGTTCCAATTGACGTTGGTGCGCAGGAGAGAGCCATCGCTCCGGCACAAACGAGTCGGGGAGAGGCGAAAAGTATCTAGGGTCGTGGTGAAGCGAATACGTGTGGACTACAGCGCTGGTGCCTTCTGGTACGAAGCTAACAAGGTGGGGGCCATTTAGCACGACCAGAGCCTCAAAATGCTGACCCTTCACGTACTGAGGACCAATGGTCTGACCACCACTGCCGATAAGAGGTGCACGCTGGCTTCCACTGAGAACCGCAGGAAAGAGTCGTAAAGCCTCATTTCTGCCCGCTTGTTTATCAGCTTGTTGGGTGAAGAAAAGACGGAGGTGGACGAACATGACGGCGTTCAAGTACGGCATGCGAGCTTGAGAAGCAGGAACCCCGCTATTCATTTTTGGATCGTCTACCTCCGCTTGAAGTCGGCCGTAGGTGTTGGGATTGCAGAGCAGGAGCCAAAATATGTGGGAGAGTGTCGTCGATGTGGTCTCCGCGCCTGCGATAATGGCCAGACCCCCATCCGACACTACCTGCGCGTTCGACGGTGGAGTGGGCTCAAGACCGGCCTCATCAATCTGAAATCTGTTAGCCTATTTCGAAAACGTGGATGCAAAAAAACTTTAAACCATACCAGATGGTAGAATACGTCTTTCTGCTGTGAGCCCCGCGTCTTCCGTTCCGATGCGCGCTGAGCGGCATATTTCCGGAAGGCGCGGAGACCTTGGCCCACTCCTGGCACCCACAGGTAAAAGTCACTGATCCAAGGGAGATGGCTCATGAGGAGCGCCATGCTAAACTCAAGCCATTAACCTTTGTTACAGTTCACGATGGCTTAAACGACTCACGGTTGAGCATCTCCTAATAGTTGTACGACGTTGTTGCGGTCCGCAAACTCCATCGCATCGCCTCCGCCACTGAACCTGGGTAGGAGATGAGCGCAGGATTATACCCAAAGTCATGTTGGGACCCACATCACATCGTTCATGATATCAAGCCTAAAACGTTTCGTTGGTTCTCGTAGAACGGAATTGACGACGGAAAAAAAAAACATACGTGAGCCAGCCGAGCCACTTCGACAAATCAATCGGCTTCCCGACTTCCGTGGTCAAGAGATCGATGAGCTGCATTATCCTAGTATCCACGAGAACTTGATAGTCCTTGAGTGCCGGAGTGCTGAAAGCTCGGTTCCATGCCCGCCGTCTACGCGCGTGTTCTTCGGGGTCTCGTAACGCCAAAAGTGGTCTAACTTCGCGATTCTCTGGGGCGCGCCCATCCCACCCTGGGGAACTATCAGTCCAGTCAAGGAAAGACTCCGATCGAGGCACATACATGGCCCTTTCGGCATGCCTCTCGGCCCCATCATGGGCAAAACGGCGTTGACGTCGCGAAAGGAGAGCTCGTTGGGACCTAGATAAAGCTCGATCAGATCCAAAGAAACCTTAGAGCCCGAAGTCCCCGACCGATTCTGACAACGTCACCGTATCGTTGGTGCAACTGGTAGTAGTAGAGATGCTGCTTTCCGTGGAGCGCAATCCCCGCAAACCACAGCTTTGAGATTTTGCATAGCAGGGGTCCAGGATATTGTGCAAGCGGGTGGAAAGGAGAGAGGCGATAGACCACAACCGAAGTCATGAGACAAAGGAAGTAGATCGTGAATGTCAGCAAAGCTGCCGGTAAGATGCCCGATGTGTGTGGCAGCGACAATAGCGTTAACAGTGTTGGAATGAGGGCGAGCAATATCGCGAAAGACATCATGGAGCGCGGTTCCCAGCGGTTGAAGATGGCATGGCAAACCTAGCGAAGTCGATGAGTATGATGAACGGATGAAGTGGGTGGCAAAACAGACCAAACCCGCCGCTGCAACAATGCACAGAGTATGGCTGAGCTCCAGAGGTGGTGGTAAAAGACAAGAGAACATTTTTGGGGATGAGGGCTTGCAGGACTTCGAGTATTGGGGGTCTTTAAATATGTAAACTTCTCTCCGGCGTCGGGTCACAGTACCTCGGCGTCCGATATAGCGAATGAGTAGCGCTTCCGTTTAAGTCCCAAACGGCTGATTCAAGCTCGTCTAGTATACTTCGCCGAGCCATATCCGGATTTTGTGGAAAAAAGTGCTTGAGCGAATTTGGGGACCCTGCGAACGTCATTGGGGCACGCGTCCGAATTCGATCCACCGCATCGATTGAGCCCGAATGAAGCCGGAACAAAGAAAACGTGAGGAAAAGAGAAGCAGCCATTACGCGCTACCCCGCGCCGATAGGGATGGACCCGGTGTCGAAGAACGAGCGGAAACTTGTCAGAAGGCGAGGGAGGGTCGGCGGACAAAAGTGTGAGATGAAATTATGGCACTGTCTGCGAGCATCGTTCGAGGAATGTACCGAGTCTGCTGTGGTATGAAGCGCTTCAGTTAACGACATGGAGGGCGTTTCGCGGTTTGGATCACTATAGTATTCCAGCGCGGTTTCATTAGACCGCGCGCGTTGAGCTTGGCAACTCCAATGACGCATCGCAGCCGGGCACGGCGTGGGGAGAGACGGCGCCGATGGGTATGGATGCAAGCGCGGGTGACTAGCTGCTGAGGCTAGCTGGCAGTCGAGAATGAAGATGCAACAGGTCACTGTCACGTTCTGTGCTTGCAACACTCAATCGCTCCGAAACCTTGTACCACGGAACTTACCGAGGGCTACGAACCCGTTTGTGGGCTTCGATGGAATATTTGTACTCCTCAAACGTGTTTGAAAGCATGCACTGGCATCCATCTTCAAGCTCGACTTGACGGAACTTGGAAGTCCCCGATTACTACAACGAAGAAAAAAAAACGCAATACACATCTAACGTTAAACCTCCAGCACCTCCCCCAAACTCTTTTACTTGTGTCTCTTCAAAAACCCCTCTTCGAGTTTACAGTAAACTTCCCTTGACACTCGCAGCGACGTCGTGCCTGACTCTCTCGTCGGCGCCGGCAACACTCGGATTTCCGGACATCGGAGACCCTTCAAGCATGCATAGGCAGCCGGGGTAGACCGATCTACCCTTCCTACTACCGATTTCGAGCGCAAACGAGCAACATGTCGCGATAGACCGCGCTGCGCGCTGCTCGAGCAATCGCCGTACTTGACGCTAGGCGGTCTGCACAAAGACAAAAGGCGTTAATGTACATTCGCTTTACCGACTATCTGTAGGATACCGTGCATCTCAAAAGAAGTTATTTACAATATGCGACGTGCACTCGCCACACTTTACCGCCATCTCGTGAATACATGTTGACTAGTCGAAGCTCTGTTACAGAGCGAACGACGATGGCCGCTGCTTTCAGCCCAGTAGAATTGAATGGAAACTCCTGCAAAATCAAGTCAAGACCAGCAGAGCCAGGCCAAGTAAAAAAAAAACGGACCCTGAGGAACGTGTCATACTCCGAGGCCACTATGTATGCCAGATTGAAGCGGGAGATGCGCCTATGGGGACAGTTCCCCGATATCTTCTGCACAAAGGTAGAGTAGCCCTTGGCCTGAATAGCTATCAGCATTTCGCGGAAAACAGAATCCACAACAGACCTCGAGGGTCAAATAGATCTCCCTAGCCTCTCCGTCCAAAACAGGTGTGTCGGGCTCGACGAGACATGCCCGAAAGTCGAGAATGTCGGCCATACAGACTCCAAATGAACGCCCTGGATATGCTCCAGGAGTCGGCTGGAATGGGATCATGATATGCCCATGGGCAGGTGGGAGCGGCGTGGGGATCTGCTGCTTATGCGCATAGGGCGATTCGAGGTGAATCCCACCTCGAGCAATCGCAGCTGCACGATGCTCCTCGATCTGGCGATCTATCGCGCAATGACAGGAAGGCACACGAGCAGACAGACGAGATGGTAGGGGCGCCGACCGCGGACTATCGCGGTCGTACACCCGTGGCGAGCCCGTCGGGGTCATGGACTGAGATCGAGTAAGCTGCTTATTCACAAGGCGGGAGTGGAGGAGCAATCACAATGGGAACAAGTCGCTTCAGAAGGGCGTTAGCTTCGGTTGAGCAAAGCGGAAGGGGCATATCACTTACGCCAGATTCATTGTCGTAATCCCCTCTGCGTTGAGCATGGGGGACTGCAGAGTCGGACCAGCTCTCGCGCTTCTGGAAAAGAGACTGTGAGGACGGAGAGACGCATGGGCCAAAAAACAGATACAATGCGAGAAGGCCCAGGCTGCGTATACTCTTCGTTACGGACCTTCAAGAACCAAAATTAGCCTCAGGTCGGGTGGAGCAATAGTAACATACATCTTTGTTGACGGAGTTGCTCGAGGGACGCTCCTTATGGCTCTGTGTGCGGGTGTAACGGAAGAGAGCTTACACGGAACAGTCACTTACTTCCGTTGAATGGCTATCCCATGAATGGACCGTAGGAAAGATAGAAGGACTGTGCAGGGGATCCTCAAGCGACGTCAGCCTTTCGAATCATGGCTGTAAAAACACGAACCTGAGCAGTAGCCGGCGCGGAAGCCCTCCGTCCAACTTGAAGCGGTGGAGGACACCCGCCTGCGTAGCAAAATGTGCTCAACGCATCCTTGTCGGGACCAGGCTACCACCGGCGCTTAGAGCGAGATACACACACTTGCGGCTTGGAAACATACAAACCCCGGCCAGGCGGATGGTCTGCGAACGGGCGGAGGGGCAGGCTGGTCTAGCTGTCTCTGGAGGACCTCGGCGAAGAGAAGATTAATCGGGGGGAGCTTGAAGTTTTGTGAGTGACAATGGTGTGGCGATTGTCCAAGACATACAGATGTCATTGACACGCCGCAGGAGGAACGGTGCCCAGTCTGTCTGGGGAGGCGCAGCAGGCTCACGCCCGCGATGAAAGGACCTACAGACAAAGGTACGCTCTGAGAGATGCGCGAACATCATCGAGTCCTGATAATGATTGGAAGAGGTCCACGTGAACATACATACGTTGTCCGAAACCTTCAAAGAGTTGGAACTGAAAAGCGGCAGCTAACAACGCTCCAATAGCGCTACAAGTGCAGTCGACCAGGCCAGAACCTCGACTTACATATGTTTCATTGGCGGAACGTCTCGGATCCATTCGACAGCAAAGACACTCGCAACTTCACGTTGGCGTCAGAGCCAAGTTCGTTGCGCCACGGCGGGTCCTCCCGGTTCCAGCCCGCACCAAAGCCTCGTGTCTGTGACGTACCGAGTTCGCACTTATATAAGGCGAACCTCGTCGAAGCCATGCACAGAGCTCTCAGCCACATCCTTCCCGTATCAGACCACCTCGAGCCCAATATTCGCCGATTATGCTGGGAATTATCCGAACTTGGCTATACTGCGTTTTCGTCAGTGATATGGCTGCACAGACATAGGTCGACTAGACGATCGTTTAGGTCATTTTTTCACTTGTGTTGTTTGCTTTGGCTGGTGCGCGTTTGCAATATACGACGCATCTACCTTCCGGTACGATCCCTCTTGAGCTTCCGCTTACAATCTCACATTTGCCAAGGCGATCCACTCAACAATGGACACAATTTCTATGGTCTGTCCTTTCGTTTCTTGTGTTGCGAAAGTACATGAATGGCCATAGACCCAATCGTCGTGGAACTGCTGTTCAGCGCCCTTTTAGGCATGGGCTGGGCCGCCTATGGGTACGTTGCACGCAACTCTTCCTCAGCCCACACTCATTTCAGCAGCGTGCTAACAATTCATCATATGCGAGAGGATCGCTTCATATTCTCCTTTGCGGCTGAAATCGGTGTTTTGAGCATCCTATTTCTGCTTTATCTCGTCGGCGCTGCCATTGCAACGGTGAGTCTTGCTCTTTGCTTTTCCGACTACTCACGTATCTAGTCTATATGGGGTGACCTTGGCTTTTGCCAGCAATATCGAGCCTGTCGCATCCTCACTACGTTGTTGGCCTTCGCTTGGCTTTCATGGATTGTCATAGGGTGCTCTCTAGGTGCGTGCTAGCCCAGCGCGTAGACTGATCTCGCTCATGTAAAACAGTTTGCAGTGTCTTTGTGGCTGTCGCAAACAGCGCATTCTTTGCCCCATTCCATGGACGCTGGAACCCGCGGGAGAGCACGTACAGCGATCGCCGCATGAGCCGCGCCACGGCCTAGTGGCGTATGCCCGTGCAATCGTGAGTCTGGCTAGGTCCATACATACCATTTCCTCGACTGATACGAGTATTTTTTACTACATCAAACATCACGGCGACATGCATAGATCATGCGATGAACATTCATGTGCTCGCCGATTGTTGCGCTTTTGAGGCGCTGAGATCACAATTGACTGTATTGAGCCGCTTTATCGCGTTGATATCGTTGTGATATCTTCGAAGCTCCGAGGGTCTTCCCGCGCCTGACACTCGTACTGTACCTCCCGTATTTTTGGGGCTGCACGCGAGCTGAGCTGTCCGTTCTCAGAGATGGAATGGACGTCGACGGCTGACAGCGCTTCGCAGCTTTCTTTGAGTCGACGAGGAAGAACGGTCTCGCCATATGCCCTGAAAAATGTTGTGCTTTTGCCCTGAGCTTGGCGGCGTGCGTGGATATCGATTTGATTGCGGTTCAACTTGGGTTCAACAACGGCGGACGAAACATCGACGACGAACGTGCGCCGCCATCAAGCCGCCATCGCGTGGCGCCAAAGCTTGCCGGATGATGTGACAGGCGTGAAATTCAAATGGACCAAAAAATAGATAACCTCCCTCTCTCAACCACCACCATCGCGTATGGCTCAGACTCTCAAGGAACGTCTGAGAGGAGTCTCTCTCATATTCGCGTCCGTCCGTCTTATCCCTCCCATTCATCGTTCTCAACCTCAGTAGATGCGGAACTGCCCTGTTCTCGGACGGTAAGCAGCCCTTCGGTGCTTTCCGGTGGAGCTAAAGCGTATCCACAGGTTATGCTAACGGTGTCATTGGGAGTGGTGTGTCTTCCGTTCCCTCTTGCTAGCTGTTCTCTCAACGCTATTCCAGTCAACACCCGTCCGTATTCTCTCGCAGTGCTAGACTCCCCGTTGACGTTGTGAACAGTCCTGAAGCGTGTCTATGGCCCGGCTGCGTTCCCCAGCAACTACAGCACCACGCTCAACAGGTGCGATCCCTCTTGTCTCTGTCTGTTCGCATCGTCATCCAATCTTCAGCTCGGTATTCGTTGGCACTATCTTGGGCATGCTTACTTTCGGTGCGAACAAAAGTCTTCAGCATTCAGCCTCGCGTCTGACCTTCACTCAGGATGGATCTCCGACAAGCTCGGTCGCAAGTTTGGCATGGTTAGACGACTGTATGCAGCTCGAGTCTTGCGCTCATCGACCGTTCCAGATGACCGCAGCCGGCATTGTCTCCTTCTTCACTCTGCTGTCTGCTGCTTCCTCCGGAGCCCACCATAGCGTGCGTGGTCTCCTCAACATGCTCATCGTATGCCGGTACGTTCACACGCCTGCAAGTGAATCCTACTTATGGAATGTCAGTTTCTTCCTTGGCATCGGTATCGGCGCAGAGTATCCATGTGGGTCGGTATCTGCATCGGAGCAGACAGAGGGAGCAGCAATCTCGAAGAACGCCCAGCATCGGTGGTTCGCTCTTGCGACCAGTGCGCCCTTCCTTCCCTTCTTACCTGCCCAGACCTGACATTCGTTAGACTGCATGATCGACCTTGCGTTCTGCGTCGCGGCCTTCGTTCCGTTGGTCCTGTTCTGGATGTATGGTGATATTTGCAGCTCCCAGACCACATATTAACGTCTGCCGTAGCTTCGGTGAACACCATCTCCGCGCTGCGTGGCGTCTGTCTCTCGGACTCGGCTTCGTCCCTGCCATCCTTGTGTTTGTTTGGCGTTGGAACATGGAGGAGCCAACTCTGTATAAAAAGAGCTCGATGAAGACCGTCAGGATCCCATATATCCTCGTTCTGCGTAGGTATGGTGTCCGCCTCGCAGCAATCAGTATTACTTGGTACGTCTCCTTGCCGATGTGATCAAGACTTTCGCTGACTTGCCCTGAAAAGGTTCATCTACGACTTCATCACGTACGTGTCTGGGTAAAGACTTTGACAACTGAGGGCGAACACTTTACAGTTATCCGGTGTGTACACAATCTCCCCGCGTCCCTCATCGTTCCTGACAAATCCCAGTTTGGTATTTACTCCTCGACCATTGTCGACACCATCACCGGCGGCAGTTCGTCCCTCACTGTGGTTTTCGGATGGAACGTTGTCATCAAGTGTGTTTCAAGTCACCGCCCTTTTTCACGCCAAACTCATGAATTCACGCAGCTTGTTCTACATGCCTGGGACGATCGTCGGAGCTTTCGTCGTTGACTATCTCGGACCCAAGTACACCATGATCACGGGTCTGCTTCTCCAAGCTGTCTTTGGCTTCATCATGAGTGGCGCCTACGAACAGTATGTGTTTCCTCGACATTGCGTCGTCGGATATCTTATCATTGCCCCCACCCAGCTTGAAGAAGCACATCGCTGGCTTTGCTGTAGGGAATTCCCGGAGTCCATAAACGCCGGCTCATGTTTCATGATAGGTCATCTATGGTATCTTCCTCTGCTTCGGCGAGTTCGGTGGGTTCTCCCTTGTCATGTGGTTCTTCTTTTGCTCATTTTCGCACAGGCCCCGGCAACAACCTTGGTCTACTCGCCAGCAAGAGCAGCCCCACGGCTGTTCGCGGCCAATTCTATGGTGTCGCTGCGGCCATTGGCAAAATTGGTGCATTTGTGCGTTGTCCTCTTTCTGGATCGTTCTCTCAGCTAACCTCGTTGAATAATATAGGTCGGTACTTGGGGTGAGACCTGGCTTCCTGTTGTAATTGTAGTCGCTAACATCCTGCTCAGCTTTCCCACCTATGATCAAAGGTGCGTCGTCCGTTAAACCTCGCTGAAAATTGCAAGACTGAGTTGTTTTTGCTATATTAGCCTTTTCCAAGCATGGTAGCGACAAGGGCGACACAGGCCCATTCTGGGTTGGCAGCGGTCTCGCCATCTTCAGTGCTATCATCACATTCTTCTTCATCGCCCCGCTCACTCACGACGGAATGGCCAAGGAGGACATCGAGGTATGTGTTGTCTGTGTAACAGAAGAACATTCTGTTAACCATCGTCCTTGCATAGTTCCGCGCCTACCTCGAGGCCAATGGATTCGACACATCGACGATGGGCTTCGAAGAGCCCCTGGACGCGCAGACCTCGTCTGTACCCGAAGAGCTGGACGAGAAGGAGAAAGTCGCTGCCTAGCACAATACCCAGAATGTGTTGCTCTCAGCGGATGCCATGACTCATGCCACTGAAACGAAAGTATTTATGGTAGTCTGCGCGCAGCTTGGCCGTGCGACTATCTTACGCGTATTAATGTTAGGAATAATGTGGGCTTGCTGAAAATATCATGCTTGATTATTTGGATGGAACTTGTGTGATGATCCTCGTCCGATAAACGGCCTTGAGGTACGCGTTTGGACGACGGACACGGGCGGTGTTTTCAGGGAGCTGCAAATATCCTTCAATTGCGACTATGTCCTTTTCGTACAGAGATGGATTGGACAGCGCTCTACTGCTCCATTGCGGCCCCTCCCTTGGCCTTTGCAAGCTCGCTTCTACGTCGGGAGTTAGCAAAGAGCCAACGATAGTCAAAGTCGACGCACCTCAGCTGCATGCTAAACTCCTCCTCGATGTCGTCGTCGTCCCAATTATCCTCCCATAGCTTGTCTCCACCACTCTTTGCGGCTCCGGGCGCGGATCCACCGATGTGCGCGAGATCTGTCTGGCTGTCGTCCCAGTCTACACGCGGGGTTGGTCTAGTCGTCGTTACAAGGTAAAGTGCAACTCACCAGCGGCGGCGAATTCCTCAAACTCGTCGTCTTCCTCGAGGACGCCTAGCTGGGCATGCCGGGTGTCCTTGGGCTTCTCGGCGACAACAGCCTTGTTCTCTGTGGTTTTGGAAGTCGAGGCGGTGGTGGAGGAAGACATTTGGCTAGAGGTCACGGGGGTGACGCGTCCTTTGATGGTCGCGAGATTTCTGCCGATTTCTGCTGGAAAGCTGGCTGTTACCCGCGCTAACCCAGTCTCACCCTGAGCCTGTCTAGGCGCGTCTTGCATTAGAGTTTGTTGAGACCGCGGGGTTCCCATCACCGTGTGGTGTGCCTGCAGGTAAGAAACATCTGAATCTCCACTGCAAGCTGTTCAGTGTCTTCGCTGCGGCTACGAAACTAGGCTGCGGCCACGATGGTCAAAGGAATTGTGGGCGCAATTCAAGCAACAGTGGCCATTGCCATCCTGACGTTCGCCGACTTCGAGCATCATCGAGCACTGCATGGCCCGAAACAACGGGTCTGGAAGCATTATTCGACGTTGATAAGAAAGATCCTCCTTTCAATCGACCCCCGGGATCAGGAAATAGATCTATTCCCTTTCGAGTTGCCGCCGGCAGTGTTTTCAGTTTAAACGACAGAGAATTGAAGATCACACCCCGCTTCTGACGACCACCCACCCATGGCCTCTGGCAGCATATACCAGGTGCTCCTGCTCCGCTGCCCGCCTGGGACGCCTCTCACCGCTCACACAGCACAGACCCTTGGGCCCGGCCGGCGTGCCAACCGCCGATGGCTACAACGCACGCGGCCTCTCCGATACTCTGGACCGGGTCAAGCAGGAGTTTGACATGCTCGTCAACGAGCTCACAATTGCCCGAGACCAACGAGACCGGTTCGAAGCCACTGGTGTGTGCTCTTTGTTTCCTTGGTCTTTCATGACACGGGTCCAGTAAACCACCAAACGGACGAGCTTGAAAAAATCAAACTCGCGCTGCACGAGTTGGAGGCGCAGCACAACAAAGTGCGTTCGCATTACGAGCACGAGCTCAGACAGCTGCGGGAGGGCAACAACCCAGCACGTCAAACCCGGCCCACATCCGCGATCGCCACATTAAGCTCTCCGAGCATCTTCATGGGTGGCGCTGGGGGAAGCAGTGGCGCTTCCTCCCATTCCCCCGTAATCGACCCGCACAACGACCGCAGAGACCGTGAAAGCAGGGAACGAGGCGACCGCAACGACCGTGACATCCAACGAGCTCGCTTTCTCGACAGCAGTAAGCGTATCAAGTTGGATCAACCGCTCATTGGCCCGGGCTCAAGCCCTTCCTCCCGACGAGCACCAACTCCCATAGTCCCACCACCTCCTCCGCCTCCGCCGCCACCTCATCAGCAGCCCTTCATGAACGACTTTCTCAACAATCTCGAGCTCGCCGCCGTGCCCTCCGACTTCAAGAAGGAGGGAAGCGACTGGTTCGTCATGTACAACCCCAAGGTCAAGCGCACCCTCGACGTCAGCCTCGTCCACACCTTTATCCACGAAACGTATGCACTTTCCCATGCCCGTCTATCGTCATTGATGCGCTAAAGGGTCGTGTGTTGTATACAATTCTCCAATGACGGAAAATATCTCGCTACTGGCTGCAACCGCACCGCACAGATATACGATGTCACCACGGGCCGAAAGATCTGGTGCGTATGCAGTCCTTACTGTATGGCCAGTCGCTAACCCGGAACGATTAGCGTCCTGGCAGATGAATCCACCAGCAGAACGGGAGACTTGTACATTCGGAGTGTGCGGTTTAGTCCTGATGGGCGGTTCCTGGCCACTGGCGCCGAAGATGAGCGCATTAGGGTGCGCATGCCCCACACCCCCCATGACTGCTGACCGAGTTTTTTTATAGATCTGGGACATCGAGAAACAAAGGATCCGGATCGTCTTTGAGGGCCATCGACAAGATATTTATTCCCTCGACTTCTCGCTTGATGGCCGTCGCCTCGTCTCTGGCTCAGGTGACACGACCGTGCGTATTTGGGACATGGAGGAGCACAGCCCTGCCCGGGTGCTCACGGCCCAGCCAGAGAGCGACGCCCCAGACGAGGATGCTGGTGTGATGGCTGTCGCGATCTCACCCGATGGTCTCCTTATCGCTGCTGGGTGCGTCGACGCCCTGGTACGAGTTTGGAGTGCGACGTCCGGGGCGCTCGTCGATGTACTCCGCGGCCACCAGAACAGCGTGCACAGTGTCGTCTTTACCCGTGACGGGGCCGGAATCGTCAGCGGTGCTCTGGACAATACCATCCGTTGCTGGGATCTGCGTGCAAAGACGAAGAAGGATGGGGTTCCGTGTGCAGTATTCACGGGACACAAGGACTACGTTCTTTCTGTGGGCATCTCCCGCGACGCTCAATGGATCGTCTCCGGCTCCAAAGATCGCGGCGTCCATTTCTGGGACTCGAACGGTGTTGTCCAGTGCATGCTGCAAGGCCACAAAAATTCCGTCATCTCGACGAGTCTGCATCCTAATAACAACTATCTGGCAACTGGTAGCGGGGACAAACTCGCCCGGATATGTGCGTGCTCGTGTCGTCGTCGTCGTCACTCAATCTAACCTTCTTTCAGGGAGTTATAGTCCGCAATGAAGTAACGACCAACCTGTATATGTAGAAACTAATCTGGCTATTATTGCCTTGTGGCTAGCTAGCTTTCCTTTGCATGTCGTCGCTATGTGAACTACTGGAGGCCTTGATTGCCCTGCTTTGGTGCAGCGCGCTCTAAATTATCGACTACTTTTGTATTCTTCTACCCACTTCTGCTCTACATCGCCCTTGGGCATCACCACAAATGTCAAACACCCGTCCTTGAGCTCAAGCCCGTCTCTAGGCTCACCTTTAGCGGCGGCACAGACCTCCCTCAATGTCATCTTCTTGCCCACCTTCAACAGCCGCTTGCGGCGTGTCATCGCGTAGATGACAAGTTGCCCGTCCACATATTCCCTCTTGGCGTCCCAATCGGGGGGAGGAGCGTGAGGAGGGAACATGGCGGAAATATGCGCAGCAAAGGGCGTGTCCTCCACGAATTCGGGGATCACGTCTGAGGTGGCGTATTGTGGGTAGAGGAAGAATACGGGTATGATTAGAGACGACTCGGTGGGATCTTCGGGGTCAAAGTGGGGACTGTGCGGGTTTTGCGAGCGGTCTTTTCGGGGTATGGGGATGAGGTTTCGTTCCTGTAGATTAGAGTTAGTGCAAGTGACACGCTGTCGAGCGACGATAAATACCCGATAGGCCATGTTTAGTTTCAATTCTGCTTCTTTTTCTCGTCGTATTCGCTCCGTGCGTTCTCGCTCCTTCTTCTCGAAGGCGGCCTTCAGATCGAGACTGCGAGAACGTGCACCCTGGACACCCTTGTTGTCTGGGTCGAATTTAAGACACCGTTCGCAGCAATCGAGCGCCTCGTCTACTCTTTCCAGAGCCAAGAGCGCCAGAGCCGAGCGATAGAAAGCCTTGGATGAGTGTGGGTTAAGTGTGAGTGCTTGGGAGCAATCTCGAAGCACTGTCCCAAAGTTTTCTTGCGCGACGTTAGAGAGCGAGATTTGATGGTGCGAAACGGGATGACTGACTGAGCTCAAGATTACACGCCGCTCTGTTACAGAGAAGAGCCTCTTGCAAAGGCACGTCGGCCGGCTTTGCTTCGATACCCTGAGTGTAAAAGCCCATTGCCTCGCGATAGCGCTTGCCCTTGAAGTATTCGTTCCCTTGTTCTTTGAAGTTGAGTGCGATTTCTAACCGCAGTCCAACTTTGGAATTGCTTGAACACGAGTTTAATGCCGCGCACCGTCCGGCGTCCCCTCGTAGGCGATACTCTGCAGTGCAGCAATCATTGGATCGTCTGCGGGTTCCTCGGGCAGGGATTTCATGAACAGAGGGACCGAGTCGAGGTCAGCCATGGTTTCTTCGAGGGTGCGTTTTGGGAGGGGCCGGGGCCCTATCGTCGCGTCGGCCGACATCGCGGAGCAAGAAAGAAATTGAATCGATCCGGTGACTTGAATTGATCGCCGAATTAGAAGGCGCGACGCGACTTGCTCCAGGCTCCCATGCAGACTTTTCGCGCAGCTTTGAACACGGCTAAATATGCCTACAAGGCAAGGCATAACACACAAATGAACGCCTTTCTCACGCGTTTGTAGGCTCCAGAATCCGCTGTTGACTATGTCGTGGTTGGTGGAGGTGACGTTCGTTTTCAGTACAAACCCCCGAGTGAATTGGCCTTGCAGGTGTAGTGGGACTAGCAGTCGCTCGAAGACTTTCTCAAATCGAGAACAAGTCCACAATCCTTTTGGAGCGACACAACCGCGCGGTACAGATACTCTGCCTCCTCTTCCTCGCATTGACCACATCAGGGTGAGGAGACCAGCTCTCGCAACTCCGAGGTGGTTCATTCAGGCAAGCATCCGATGTACCACGACCAGGGCGTAACCTCGTTTGAACTAGGTCTGTACTACCCCCCTAGATCTCTCAAGACGCGTCTATGTATTCGCGGTCGTGAACTGCTGTACGACCACTGCGAAAAGAACCAAGTCCCCTTTCGCAAAGTTGGCAAACTCGTGGTCGCCACGGAAAAACAACAAGCATACATCCAAGGTCTCCATGCCAAAGCTCAGAAACTTGAATGGCCGTCTAGCTTTACGTCGGCACCAGAACGACCTGCTTTGCCAACACAGCTCATCTCGGGTTCGGAGGCCCGTCGAATGGAGCCCGAACTTTCTGAAGACATCACTGGCGCGTTGTGGTGTCCAGAAACCGGCATCGTGGACTCGCATTCTTTGATGGAGAGCCTGGAGAAGGACATCATCGATTCCGACTCTGCAGACCTCGTCTACTCTACCAGAGTCGTGCGCGTAGACCCCTTCACGGATGACAACGCCCCGTCCCCAGATCCAGACGGAGCGAAGCGCGGCTGGGTTGTGCAGACCGTCACGGGGAACGAGGCGGGGTCCATCTTTGCGAGGACAGTCATTAACGCAACGGGCTTGTCTGCACCGATGATGGTCAACTCCCTGTTGCCCGAAGCGAAGCGCATCCCGTTGTACTACGCTCGAGGGTCGTATGCGAAATATCATGGTCCCGGGATAACCGGCGTTTCGCACCTCATCTACCCTTGTCCAGAGACAGAGGGGCACGGCTTTCAGTCACTCGGGACTCATCTCACTCTGAGTTTGGACGGGCAAGTGAAATTCGGCCCAGACATTCAATGGATATCGCCCAACGACCACGAAGACAGCGATTTCTGGAGAAGACACTTGGTTCCCAATGCGTCCAGGCTGCGAGAGATGCACAGCGCAGTGGCAAAGTACTTGCCTCGCGTCAAACTGGACGGATTCGAACCAGATTACGTCGGAATACGACCGAAACTGGTCGGTGCCTCAGGCGGCTTCCAAGACTTTGTCTTCCGCATCGATTTCCCTGACACCGAGGCGGAAAGCGCGGGGCGATCGCTGATCAGTCTTCTGGGAATCGAGAGTCCGGGTCTCACGGCGTCGTTGGCCATCGCGGAGCACATAGTGGATAATATGCTTGAAAAACAATGTATTGGCTAGGCGCGCGGAGAAGTCGTTGGCTCCCATGCCCTGATTTTCGGGGCAGCGGTGTTGTATGGTCTATATGCGCCTCTTGTGCCTGTCAAATTCTCGGTCCAGGGCTACAAAAAAAGCCAGTGAGAAAGGAAAGCACAAGAGTTTGAGCTGATGTGCTCACGAGCTGCCAATGTCGGTGCGAGGCCAGCATGACCGGATCCTCCGTTGGCGGGTCTTTGCGAATGTGGGATATCCAGGCGTGCCATTCCGGAGGAACCTGGGAGGCGTGGTAGTGGTGCTATTATACGCGTTAGCCTTGGCGCCTTGGATGAGATGACCGTTGTCGACGAACTTGCGCGTAATCGACCCAGCGATGGCGACCTGGTTTCTATGAGCAAGCGAGCTTGAATAGGGACGGTAGGGACGCACCAGGGACCTCCTCCTCTGCGTTGTAGTTCTCAAAGTATTTGTTGCCGAATCTGCAGAAAGTGTGTCAATGACGGTCAAGAGAGAACCGGCTACGGACTGGTCTGCGCCAACGAATCTGCCGGACTTTGCGTCGCCGATGTACTGGAGCTGTCTCCACCATGCTCGTAGTCCCACGCGGTAGATACTGCGGAGGTAGCGTTGAAGGGAAGGCATGAAGATGGCGCGTCACCCAGCGTGACAACGGCGTTTACGTTCTACCTCATCCTTCCAAGCACACACCGGATCTTGGGTATGGCGGCCCAGTTCCTCTGCAGGAAATCCTGCCAATAGCCTACCACCAACGTGAGACCCGTCGGCTACTCTTGGACCGTAGCTCGCACCGTCAACGGCTATTCGTTGACCGGTCTCTCCCGCCAGGTCCTGGTATAGTTCTTAGACCATTCTTAATGGACCTGCATCGCTCCCACGTTTCCCCGCATTGCTCTCGACGCTGGTCTAGCCCCTCCGTCGCGTCCCTCGTACCTCCCGCCTCGATCTCTGTATATTAGAATGAGGTGCGCTTGCCCTGTTCCACCGTCTATTCTCCGTGCTTATCCCGTGCACAAGGACAACCAGCCCGCTCCGCCTCGTCGTTGCTGCCCCCGTCCTGCTCCTGCTCTGGCCGCTCTCTGGCCAAGCGCAGGTCAATGTTACTTTCGACGATACAGACCCCGCAATAAGCTACTTTGGGCCTGAAGGCGCTTGGAATGCGAGTACGGTTGTATGCGCTGCTTGCGATAATCCGCCGGTGTCGCTGGCCCAACGGAGTACCTATCACAAGGGCGCGTATGTCCTGCCGCCCCCACAATCGCCAGGCGATGGTGAAGGTGGCGGGAACGGTGGGGGACCGCACAAACCTGGGGATTCTTCATCTTCGTCGTCGATCGGGGGCGACATTTTACAATTCGCTTCAACAAAACTTTCGACTCCGGTTGTCGCAACATCCGTTCCAACGAGCCCACCATCTGGTCCAAAGGGCCCGCCAGCTGTTCCAACAACGAGTACGCCGTCGTCGCCAACGGGCAGTAACGACGGTGGCGGAGGGAAGGGCAAGTCTGGAGGGAAAGGTCCTGGCCCTGCTTCTGGTTCTGGCTCTCATGGCTCCGATGATAGTGGCTCGCGTTCCATTGCAGAGGATGCGCCAGCTATCCGGCAGGATACATCGGAGAAACCCAGTTCCCCCGTCTCGGCTCAGTTCTATTTCAACGGTACGTCTCGTTAATCTGGGAGATTGTCGACTTCTAAAACCGCTCTCCAGGCACTGGGGTATATGTCTTCTGCATCCAGCCGCTCGGAATCTCCGCGCCAACCACACTCGTGAACACGACCTTCTTCGTTGATGGGACCCAACTGGACACATTTATTCCCCAGGACTCGGCAGCAGAGTCAGCGACGTTTTCGGGCTTTGCGCCAAACATCATTGCGTTTGCTCACACGGGCCTCGATGACGGACCACATATGCTCACCTTGTATCTCGCGCCAAACTCGGTGTTTATACTGGACGCGGTGGTGGTGACGCAGAATAGAACAGAGACGGTCGCAGACACGTCACCAGTGTACGCTTTCGATCTTCTTTCTTGCCGGGGAGTTGAAGCTTGTTATTATCACGCAGCGTGTCCTCTGCTATATCGAGTGCAACGTCCAACCCTTCATCATCGTCCAAGAAGGATCGAGCGTCGTTCGGTGGAGTTGTCGGAGGGATCCTCGGTGTGCTTGGGACGCTCGGCTTTGGCACGGCATTCAGCATCTACTTCCGACGCAGGCGAGCAGCAGCGCGGGACCGCCGCGAGCGCGAAGCGTCGTCGCAGCTTCCGTCGCCTGAGATGAGGGAGTTTACGCCAAGATACTTCCCAGGGACGATCGTGCCTGTGACGGGTTTGACGCTGCCACCATATGCGCCCTCGAATTCGTCGTATTCCCGCGTGGAATCGGAGGACCGGGAGTCAAGAGAGAGAAGCAGAGGAACACCTGAGCGCGGGTATGCAGATATCCCGCCCCCGCTGGACGATTTGGAGATGGCTCCGCCGGCCTTTGGGGATGCGCTTGCGTCCCCTGTGGTCGTGGAAGCTCGTACAACTGAAGAACATGCTGAACGATAATCCATTTAACTTGTGTGTAGCATCTCACTAGGAATATACACTAGACCAGTCATCATCGGATTCATTTTTGGGGCGTCTACAGCGTTACAAGAAATAAGAAGACATAACGATATCGATACAGTGGGTAGTTGGTCTGACGCGGTCAGAGACGTTGGGAATAGTTGTGTAGTGAATGTGTGGTATGCCAATGTTCGTGTCGTGTGGATATGGGGTTTGTTTTATGAGCGAAGAGTCGCCCAGATCGCGAGACCGACAACGACGCCGACGAGAATGAGAGTGATGAGAGCGTAAAGGCAGCGTTTTGCCCACTTGAGCTCTGCGGTGCGCATGCGTTCGATGATCATCTGGCGCTCCGCATCCGTCTTCTCTGGCAGCCACGAAGCGGACGGTGGGCCGGCAGGCGGGGCCCGGAGAGGCGACAACAGGATGACAACGCCGAGGATCCAGAACGGCGGGAATACTACGAGAAAAGTGTTAGTTGTGGTCGAGCATAAGTAAAAATGGACGTACGGAAACCGAACTTGAAGAGGTACATGGCCAGAGTGACGGGCTCTGGTGCACGGAGGGTGTATTCCGGGCATTCGACGTAGGGCGGAGGCGCAAGGGACTCGGCCGTCGAGAGACGGTGTTGGTCGTGCCGGCTTTCGCGAGTGCGAGCGGGCGACGCGAAGAAGTCGTCAACTGGGTTGCTCGTGGAAGGGAGCATGGCGGTGGTGGGCAGGCAAAGGGAAGAGGCGGAGCTTTGCATGTTCGTGAACGGGGTGGTTCGGTGGGATGGACATGAAGGTTCCCGGCAGACTTTATACTGCTGAGAGGATTGGATGCCCAAGTATCGCAATCACACCGAATTACCATAATAGGAAAGTGTTGGATGACAGCTCATCAAAAAATTCCCTATATGGTGAAGTACGTTTGACGTGTACGATATTTTTTGGAGTGTCTCCATAATTGGGAAAGTGAGTGGTCGTAATGCGAGATTGAGACGACTTACTTGCATTGAAGGCCGCTGCCGATTGGATTGCCTGCGAGCAGACTCGGATCCAGCGCATGGTGCTAGTGCGCGGAAGAGTTCGCCGGAAACGTAAAGCTTGGGAACGGAGTTAGCGGCTTCCCTCCCTGTTGAACGCTTTGACGCTAGCCCACAAACGAGAAATTCAACGCGCTCGCAAAAAGACTCGCGATCGGTCACGGGTGAATGTTATCTTCTTATCAGGTGGCTGAGATGGTTCGGTATGCCCACCGTTCCTTCTCCGCATCCCAATGGCTCCTACCACCGCAGACGTTGTAATGTGAGCCCCATCCTCATTCGCAATGAAATACTAACCGCAGTTGGCAGCGTGGGCGGTGGTCCCGTAGGCACCCTCATAGCCTACCAGCTAGCGCGGTTTGGATGTACCCCGTACCTCATGGGTCCGTCGCGAAACCTCTGCTCGCAGCTCGTTAACTCGTCTCTCAGAGCAAGACGACAAGAGAACGATGCCTTGCTACGGACGGTGCGTGCAGCGTCTTCTAAATTGTTCAAGAACTTAGTTATTTCAATAGGGCTACGACGCTGTGGCCTCGGACCGTTGAGATTCTCGACCAGCTTGACCTGTTCGACCGGTTAATGCAAATCGGCGTCGTCACTCGCAATGCTTTGCATTTCCGCAAGTTCGTGAATGACTCTGGCGGAAAATCCAGCTGAATTCATGCCAGTGGACAACGCGTACACGGTGGACTCATGTTCGGAAGTCGTATGGACAAGCTAGGTCCGTCCATGCAGTTTCAGAACTTCCTTGGTCTCATGGTAGCTCAGGCGATACCTTCTTTAAATTCTCGTGCGTCCTTCTCAAGCACTCTCAATCCTCACCGACCCGTTCTCTAGCCTTCATCTCCGACAACGTCTGACCGAGGAACAATTCGCCGAGGCCCTCGCAGAGAATGGCATCGAGCAACACATGCGTCAGCGCATCGAGGGCTTCACGGTCGACGAAAGTGCGGAAGACGGATATCCCGTTACTGTGCAGGCGCGAGATCTCGAGAGAGACGAGGTGTTTGAAGTCAAGACGCGAGTTTTCCCTTGCGTTCATCTGCTGCTTCGATTAATTAACCTCGTTCATTCGCAGAAAGTACCTCATAGGCGCAGACGTAAGCCATTCGATTAAACTGCAAGTGACCTGACTTTTTACAGGGCGGCAAATCAACGGTCCGCACGCTGGCGGGGATCCCCTTCATCGGCGAACGCACGGCCCACCGCTGGATCCGCATGGACGCCCGCGTGCGTACCAACATGCCCAACCCCCGCTGCCTCAACAGCATCGACTCCCCGGGCCACGGCCAAATCCTCTGGTGTCCAATCGACGGTGGCCTCACGCGTATCGGGTACGTCTTCTCACAGGCGCTGCTGGAGAGATACGGTGGCGTCGAGGGCGTGACCAAGGAGATTGCGGTCAAGGAGGCCAAGGAGGCGTTGAAGCCCTTCGACGTAGAGTTTCAGGAAGTTGATTGGTTCACGATATATGTGGGTGTTCGGCTTTTGGTGGTCGAAGCTAATTGCGCTTTTTATAGGGTATTGGACAGGCGATTGCAGAGACGTTTTCTACAAAGGATAGAGTGTTCCTGGCAGGGGATGCGTGTCATACGCATAGTTCTGGGTCTGCACAGGGATTGAATACCGGGGTTCATGAGTACATTCGTGGATCTCCAAGTCTCTGAATCTCACTTCCAAACAGCGCAGTGAATCTATCCTGGAAACTTGCCGTAGGTACCCACCTTCTCTTACCGATTGAATATTCAACCGACACCAGCTGGTCCTTCTCGGCCTGGCCAAGAAATCGCTCCTGGAGACGTACAACCTCGAGCGAAAACCCAGCGTCCAACAGGTCATTGACAACGACAAAGTCATCAGCACCCTCATTTCGGGTCAATACCCACCGCGATTCCAAGGTCGCAAGGAGCATCCACAGTGGGCACTGCCAATTGGCGGATTGGAGCCTTTGCTGAGACGATCAAAAGCGACCTTTTAATTGAGTGGTATACCGATGTGAATGTGCAGCTGTTTACACTAGGATTGGGTTGGTACTTTGATTTTACTGTAATATCGCGCTAATCTTTCGATTGTTAGGGATATCATACCGTGCGTTTCGTCCGTCTTGGGTCCAGAGGATACTGATTCTTGCTCAAGCGACCAATATCCTCAATTCCCCTCATGGAGATCCTTCCGCTGCGACGATATCTCCAGGACAGCGTGGACCAGACGTGTTCCTTAACACTCTCGGGTATGCGAGTCGATTCGTTCTACTTTTTTTTTTAGTGCTGAGGAATGCTGCAGGACAAATGACCCCATCCGACTGCATCAGGTGCTCAAAAACGACGCTAAATTCAGGTGCGTTGGTATTCCTCCAAACAGGTTATCGTCGAAGTCTAAAACCCTCTCAAGCATCGTTATCTTCGCCGGCAAACCCAGCATCACCCGCGTGTCCCTGGCCGCCTTCCAATCTACCCTCGCCTCCTTCACATTTACCAAATCCAACATCAACCCCCGCCGCTTCTGCAAATTCGTCACCATCTCTGCGTCTTCCGGGAACGGCGGCACGGACGTCCTCGGGCGCGGGACCTGGGGACGCGTGTTCTGGGACCCAGACGGCAGAGGGCATGGGATTTATGGAGTTGACGAGGAGCGCGGGGCGGTGGTCGTGTTTAGACCGGATGGGTGGATTGGGTGTGTGCTGCCGCTCGATGGAGACGTCGGGATGAGAGAGCTGGGGAGGTATTTCGGGGAGATCTTGGTACAATAGCTGTCGGTGTTTCGTAGAGGGTGTGACGGCCGTGACGAACTTGAAGACAACTTTGAACTCACGTTTCTACTGCGAGACCGCTTCCCCGACATCGCGGTCGGCAATACCCGCTTTTTCCTCGGTCGCAGCGCGCGCATAACGAATTCTATCGCTCGGACTCTTTCTGAGTGCGAACGCCAAGCGGCGGCTTTGGCTTTTCCGGCGCAGTACTCTGAGAGATGGGTGCAAGCTTGTATCACCTCGTTCAACAGCCTCCGTGGATGATTCGATTCTCTCCATAAAGTGTGGGTCGGATGGGCTGACGTGCGAGCACACCTCTCACGGGCCTGGTTGCCGTTGACCTGGGACTCGCGTCCACAACTCGCCACCCACAACTCCTCCTTCTACCTTTCTCATCGCTGGCGCGGTAACATGGAAATTCTGAAGCTAGCATCTAATCGTCGAGGCTCGCATTGTCGTCAACTCTAATGCGGTGCGCAACGGGCAGGCGAGTGAAGATCGATGCATCCGTCTTCCCTTCCCCGCCGCTTACCTGCATCTCACGCCAAGATACTCGACAAAATCCACACTCCCCGCCTTGCCGAGCTCGCAGATGGTTAGCGGTTGTGCCAAGTCGGTGCGCTGGCTTCAATTTCCCCGTGTCGTATAACAGCGATGTGAATTTCTGGGACACCCAGTTCACCCACTGTATTTACAGAGGCTTTCATTACCGGAGGAACTTCATCTTACCTGGGACGAATCTTGACGAAGTTCACAAACATCTGGAGCGAGGCAAACATTGCATCTCAGCTCTCACAGTTACTTCTTCCGACAACTTTTCGCGTTGTCTCTTTGGGCTCGCAGGGTGACGTTTACCTACCTCATGAGCTTCGGGAAGCAATGCTTATTTCGTGCTGGGAAGCCACTTCCAATGCATCGAAATTCTTCGCACCAAGATCACGAAATTCCGGAGAGCATGCTCTCTGGGAACTTGCGAAGAGGGAGAAGAGGGACTGAAGCTCTCAACTATTAATACCTTACACCGGCACGGGCTTCAAGGTCATATTTGTCTCGCAGAATTCTCACAAGTACGTGCCCGTTGCCAAATTCCATGACCGTGTCACTCATGCCATCTCAGCGCGCAGTGGAAACGCCGGCCTTGACAGCGCAAAGGATGGCGGTAAGTAGTTCCCATGGTCGCGCCAAGAGGACATCATCATCGCATTGTACCGGCCAAGAAGAGATCTCCCGGACTCATCCCGCCCCGGGGCGCGTCTGTATTTACACCTGGGAGCACCGATTTCCGCCAGTGGCTGTCTGTCGATGATGTATCCCTCCTTCCCATAAGTTCTGTTTTCAGGTAACGTCGGTTCTGATTCCAGGTAAAAGCCTACGTTCAACCTTCCCCCGCCACACTGGCAACAGACGCTTTCAACCCTTTGCATCTACAAACGGCCTTCAACCCAACGTACTCTCACTCAGCGGCGAAATGTCTCCATCACCCTGTGGCGAATACGCTCTCCGCTACATATTTTGCATGCCACTGGCGCAGCTGCTTTGGAACCGGTTTTTTTTGGAGTCGAGCCTTGTTTTTTTTCGCTGCTCGTGACAAATATTTCGTAGGTGAGTATGCTATTAGACCCCGAGCACTCCATTTATCGACTTATTCTGCCTGTTGCTGAAACGACGAGGTTTCAAAGTTGACCGCATCACTAGTCATGACTGTGACACTACGCGACTGTGACGATCACATTGCCACCCAAACCAAACTCTCATTGTCGTCTGCCTGTGCTTTGACGACTCGTATAAAACGAACGTAGACGGTAAGTCCAAGCACATTCACCTCCTTCCACCGTGCCACCATGAACTCACATCACCCTGACAGAAAGGTCCGCCTGACCACTCATAACGGCCTTCGATTTAGCAAAACCACGAACGCGCTTCCCGGATTTGCCATGCAGAACTCGTGGATGGCGAAGACGAGCATCGCCAGCAGCGGAAATCCCCAGACTCCTCCCCGTCCGCCGCCCAAGGCCCTCCTTCAGACGCCCATCCGGCCTAGCTCTGCGACAGAAGAGGGGAACTATGAGCTTGTTGCGGAGTTGCAGAACGTAATGAACATCGAGCTCAAAGACGCGTGGGTGGAGGAGGGATCGACTGCGCCATTCAAGGCGCATCTCAACGCAGTCTTCGCTGCGGCATACCCTCCCGACATGGACCAGCAGATTCAAACCTGGATCGACGGCTACCATGGATACGACAACGACGAACATCGGTGGCACAATATTCCCCAGACCACAGCAGAAAGCGACCTGTACACGCCGCTTACCACGCTATACAACGACATTCTCGGGGGATTAAACCAAGGCTGCGCGCGCGATGCGCTCGGCGAGATTCAAAAGATGCGGCTTGCGCAAGACACGCACCATATCAAGCAACCACACACGCGCCCCGATGAAGAGACAAAGCTGCTCAAGTCCGAGCCCGACATCTCCCTGCTCGGCAGCGGTGGCTGCATCTCCCAGCGCGGCGCCAACCTCGAGGCAGTATATCCGTTCGTCAGCAAACTTAGCGAAGTCAAGCTGACTCCTTCCTTAACGGATAAGGTGAAGGGGCAGATTGCGGTCTATGCGCGGGAGGTTTTCATCCAGCAACCAAATCGCAGATTCGTCTACGTGGATCTGATCACTCCTGACGTCTTCCGCATCCTGCATTTCGACCGCGCCGGATGCTACTACACGCAGCCCATCGATTACCACGAAGACGCTGTTTTCTTCGTCAAGACCGTCCTTCTGGGTTCCGCGCTCAACGAGGAGTTCGCTGGGTTCGACACTTCCGTCTACTGGGAAAACGGGAAGCGCAAGTTGCGCTTTATCTCGGACGAGCTCTACAACCCGGACACGAATCAGTGGGAGGAGAACACTGCCGACATGGTGTTCGACCTCGACGACAACGTCAACTTCGTCAGACCCTCCATCCGAGGGCGAGGGACCGTTTGTTGGAGCGGCGAGTACCTGGGACGACGTTATATCGTGAAGGATTATTGGCGCGCCGATGGCCGCGATTGCGAATCTGAGTACCTGAAGGACCTCACTGGTGTCCGAGGCGTTGGCCAAATGTTCGCCTTCCAAAACAATCAACAATCTCTTCTCCAGAACCGAGGGCTGGCTAGCGGGGTATCGACCGAAGATCCGGCTTTCTCGGACCACTGGTTCATGCGCATCGTCACATTGGAATACGGGCCAACTTTGGAGTACGCGGAACCGCGTGAGTTCGTGCAGGCGATCATAGATGTCGCAGAGGGTGAGCACTTGCGTTGTTTTCTCTGTCTGTTTGCTGAATATATCCGCACTGCCGCAGCTCATCGGACTGCCTTAATCGACAAGGGCATACTCCACCGCGACATCAGCTTTGACAATATTCGCTTGTCGCTGTATCCTGGCGAGACCGCGGTGCTCATCGACTGGGACATGGCGAAACGAATGAAAGATCTCATCCATCCGAAACCTGGCACTCCCAAAGTGCGCACGGTATGTTCCTTGGGTTGCTCTGTATTCCATCGCCTGATCATCCTCCAGGGCACCCGAGCGTACCAGTCCATCAAAATCCTTACAGAGTCCGTCGCTCTTGGGCACCACGACAACATGGACGACCTCGAGTCGATCTTCTACGTCGTCTACGTCGCCCTCTTTGGGTACGACTCCAGCAAGAGGATCCTCGATGACGCCGTGCGACCTTCCTACGTCACCACATTCTTGAGCCCTCGGAGCACGGACAATCATTTACTCACAAGCAAATCAGTGTTCATTGTGTTCGAAGGAGAGAACTCCGTCTCTCGATTTGGCGGAGGCTATCCTCTTCTCTTGGCGGCCATGGTTGACAAACACCGGTCGATGTTCCTGGTTCGATGCAATAATGTCAAGACAGCCACGAGAGCGGCGAACCCCACACCCTTCCCCAAGTATTCGCCAACAACGGCCATTCAGCAATACACCGAGTTCATCGAGATTGCCCGTCAGACGCTGGAATCGCTTCCTCCGGATCCTGTCCCAGCGGCCATCGCCCCCGCGAGTCCTCGTGGCTCTACCGCACCTCAAACACCCAAGCGACGATTCGTGGAGGTCGACGTGGAGTCGCCTAAACGGCAAAAGCTCACCCAGGCGCAGAGCTCATCCGTCGCGATGACTAGTTCCGACAACAAGAGCGCGCGCCCAAAACGCGACCGGAAGCCGCTACAGGTTTCTGACAACGACGATGACGAGGGTGCAGACGGAGACTATAAGCCAGGCCGAACCGTAACGGCGACTCAGAAAGGTAGAGGAACAGCGAAGCATAATGGGAAGAAGTAGGGCTCGCCGAGGACGGGTCGAAGAGTCGGAAGTTAAGGACTCGGGGCATTCGTCTCATTTCTCATCTCGTTTCTCTCCTCATCTTATTATTTCCGTTTTACGCCGTAGTGATTCATAGCAAATCGTTCTACATGTACAACAGGCATGCTGTATGTAGCCGCTGAGCCCACAGGCATGCCAATGTTCCCGGCGCCGAGTATATGTTTCTGTTTCCGTGCAATATCACCAGTTGATGGCGCAGCCACCAAGGGCATGACCTGAAGGTTGTCGAAGGCCGACTCATAGCAGAGGTCAACGGCGGCAGATGTGCTGGCGCTGTGCCGGTGAGAGTGTGGGACGACGGGGAGGTCATTCCGCGTTGGGTACGAGGTCAAGCTGACACGAAAAGGGCTGTAAATGGAGGGGTTTGGCGTTGAGAGGGACATGTATATGACGCGAGCTTGCATTAAATGTAATGCACAGATTTCGGGGTGGATGTGTGGGTAGAGCAGGCGCGGTACTCAGAGGCTGCTCTAAACGTTATTTTCCTCCAAGATGAAAGCCTTCACTGAGAGTCTGTCAGCACGAGAGCTCGAAAGAACACAAGACTCACGATTGACCTCCCCAGAAATCCGCTTTGCAATTAACGTATCTGCGCGAGTCCAGTAGTCGTCTCCGGAGGTGATCCCTAGCTGCCAGTCGTACAGGAAACGCGGCAACGTCAATACAACTAGACGTGGAATAGCATCTAGGCCAGCTATCCGAAGGCGTTCGACTATAGGAAGAACCTGAACCGAGTTCGGACAGAGAACGACGACCGTACGGATCCGCGTCTCTGTGAGTGGCACGTCGAGAAGTTTTCGGAGCGATCGGGACTCAACCAAGTCCATAGCAAGGTGGGTTAGACAAGGGAGTGAGGCGAGGTCGGATATGGAAAGTGTCAACCCCTCACCATCTTCCGGAAGACCATCGAATAGTTCAAGATGCGTGAGGTTGGAGAATATTGGGTGCGCAAATGAGATGTCTTCTCCGAAAATGTGTTGGATGTCGCAGTACAGATGCTGCGGCCGCCATTCGGCGCACGTCGGTGGGTCCGCCGAGTCGAACGACAGAAGGAATAGATTCCGCAAATTGGCGAATTTATACATGATAATTTTCGTTTCGCTTTGATTGAGGCTGCCAGTGCGCACGAAGATGTTCTGGACGTTGGCGCTTAGGAATTCCATGGATTTCGATTCAAGGATCTGCGCAAAAGTCCCGGGGGCGAAATGGGGCACCGCTTCGACCTTTTCGTGGACATTGGGATACAAGACGAGGGTTCTGTACAACAACGGCTCAACCCTGTTTGTATGAGGTTGGCTGGGGAGCGGGTGGATTTCGTACCATTCTTTGACGCGCCATGCAACGAGAACAAGACGAGGTATGCAAGCAGGAGAAGAGAGAGCTACAAGTTCGAATATGTGCCGCTCAAGTTCGAGAGGAAGCACTGGATCCATGGCCGTCGAGAGTCCACTTTGGATTGACTGGAGCAGTGTTTGGGGACGATTGTTTCGTTGACTCGGATGTGGCTCGCGTCAACCTAGAAGAGTGTCACTCAGTGTCACGTCTGGCCTCATCTTCTCACTTACTTTCACAAGCAATAATTCACGAATCCGAGTCGCGACCAGTTGCCAGTGCACAAGACACGGATCCTTCAGGCCTCTCCGTTACCGCTTACCCGCCTTTCCCCAATCGTCGAATGGCAGCCCGGCTCGGAAGCGGATGAAAACTAAGAACAAGACGCAAGAAAAATCTCCCAACCGACCATTGAACACTGGGCCTAGGCTTCTTACCAACAATCTCTAGCTGCATCTGCCTGAACGATCGCCGTGATGTGTTTATTGTCTGAGCTCGATGGTCAATGTGTACCCGGTGCGGCCCCCGACACAGCTCCCCCCGCGCCAGCTCTTAGTATTCAGTGCAGTCTCTCTCTCTCGTCAAGCAGGAAACTCTCGATGCTTCCGCGGTGGTTTTCAGGGAGCAAATTCAAGCACAGTATATTCAGCGACTCTCACCTCTCGATCTTCCCTTGCTTACGCCTCCGTCGACTCATGCTTTGTCCTGATCGGGGCTCCGATCCTCTGTATTTTTGTCCACTCTATTATCGGGTGCATGGTCATAGCGTCGGGTTTCCTTGCCTGCACTGGGATGATGCGCCGACTCAGCACAATAGATGCAAGCCCGGTGACCGAGAGGTATAAAGGTCAGTATGAACGCGCTGCTCTCTCCCGGTTCGTTTAACACCTTCCTCCCAACACTCGAACGCTACCTGCTACCTCACCCACCCTCCAATGGATTCCTTCACCACCACTGTCTCCGCCAAGGTCGAGGATGTTGTCCTCCCTCCCGTTAACGACGACTCCGGCTCCGGCTCCAGCGGTAGCTGCGTCGTCTGCAAGGAGGACACTTCCCTTCCGCCCGTCAACGAGGACGGCGGCTCTGGCTCCAGCGGGAGCTGCATCATCGCTTGAGCGTGTACATCGTTCATCCCAGGTGTGTATCTTCACTTTCCTCTGGTCCTTCGAGCTCTGACCACTCTGCATCCAGAGTTCCCGGACGTCGTTTATCCACGTCGTATATTATTATTACTTTCGACCTTCGTCTGCGTAATTTGTTGTTCATTCAAAATTCGAGTCTGCAGCTCAAACGCGTGTCCATGAGACTTTACCCTCGTAGAATCAACGGACATCACGGACGTCTAACATCCGATCTTCCTTCAGGTCGTCGAGCTACAAGTTCTTTTATACTCAGAGTTCACCACGATTTCATAGGCGTCCTGCCTAAATAAACATCGTCTGATGCTGCACCGGGAGGCATTGCATCGATGATGCTACTGGCCGGAGTAGTGGTAGCGTGTATATAGAGTCGCGGATAGGAGACAGCAGATCTTTGGACGTGAATTTTATCCAGTGGGTTTGAACGCGTAGGCTGCCGGCGGGTGTTCCGTATTGGTTCCGTATAAGTACTTCAAGTTGAACGGCTGAATTGCTTGAATAGTCGAATACGGTTTTTTTACCCGTAATTATAAAATGGACAAGGTGGTTTCCCATGGCCAGTGGTATGCATCTCAACTGCGCGCACTTGAACCGCCGCAGCAACGCCGCACATTCATGAGTCAGCAGAAATGATGTTCCGGATGAACGGCCAACAAGCCGCGTTGCCTCGGTACCTCTATGGAGTCACTGCTCAAAACAAAAATACGATCTTTTGACAACTTGAATCTCGCGACTTTGGTTCCTGCGTTGGTGTTTCCTCATGTCCGACCACAGTACCCTGAACGGTCCCGCGGAGCACAAAGACAAAGTCGAGGTTCAGGAAAAGGAGGACCAGGTCGTGGTCGAAACCCCAGATGACTTTCCTCATGGTCTCAAACTGGCCTTGCTGATCCTGGCTCTGTGTCTGTCCGTGTTCCTCGTAGCTCTGGTGGGTGTTCCTGGTCCCGACGACAATAGAGGCTGATCAGACTGCAGGACAACACTATCATCGGTATGTTCTTGTGTTTGCGAAAGCAAGCATTTTAAAAATCACGCAGCTACGGCGATTCCACGCATTACTGACGATTTCAAGTCGCTCGACGATATCAGCTGGGTTCGTGTTCTTTCTTGAACAATTTAAGCAGCTCATCGCTTTCTAGTATGGAAGCGCGTAAGTTCTCTTCCGAGTTTTCGACGCCTCTAACCCCGACACTACTTAGATACCTTCTGGTAAGGGTCACTACACCTCTCTGTTGCCCATCTAAATTGTCAACCAGGCCACCGCCGCGACCCAACTACTCTTCGGCAAATTCTACACCTTTTTGTCAATAAAATGGGTGCGCATCGTACCTCTCTTTCGCTACTGTGAGCCCTGACGCGCGCAGGTCTACATTACCGCTATAACGATCTTCGAGGTTGGCTCCGCCGTTTGTGGGGCGGCGCCAAACTCAAACGCGCTTATTGTTGGACGTGCGATAGCGGGCTTCGGCAGTGCAGGGATCTTCACCGGCGCTCTCATTATCATCGGTAAGCTGCATTTGTACGCCTCGTCGTTGTCGCTGAGCGCGATTCAGCGCACGCTGTTCCTCTCTCCAAGCGCCCGATGTATACAGGTACGCATGTACATGTCTCATTGGTGCTGTTTGTCTGCTAATATTCCTAGGTCTCATCGGCGCGATGTATGGGATTGCCAGCGTCGCAGGTCCATTGCTAGGTGGCACGTTCACTTCGAAAGTAACCTGGCGGTGGTGTTTCTACATCAACCTCCCCATCGGGGCGGTAACGCTCTTCGTCATGATCTTCCTCTTCAGAATGCCCCACAGCGCCGACAGAAAACCTCAAGAGATGACGCTCTGGGCACGCATCAACCAATTCGACCCCCTCGGTACCATCGTGTTTATACCCTCCATCGTTAGCCTGCTCCTCGCCCTTCAATGGGGCGGGTCTAAATATGACTGGTCCAACCCCCGCATCATCGCGCTCTTTGTCGTCTTCGCCGTTCTCATCATTGCCTTCGTTGTTATCCAATTGTGGAGGCAGGATAACGCGACGGTCCCTCCCCGCGTCTTCAGGCAACGCTCCATCTGGTCCGGCGCGTACTTTGCCCTCTGTCTCGGCGCGGGCTTCTTCATTCTCGTGTTTTACCTGCCCATTTGGTTCCAGGTTCGTATATTCACAGGTCCCCCATTCGAAATGATTTCACCATTGGTTCCAGGCAATCAAGGGTGTAAGCCCAGTCAAGTCGGGCATTGCCTCGCTCCCCATGATCCTCTCTCTCGTTCTTGGGTCGCTGATAGCGGGTATTGTGGTTACTGTTACGGGATACTACACTCCGTGGCTCCTCGTCTCCACCGTACTTATGTCGGTTGGCGCTGGGCTACTATCCACCCTCACGGTCACCACTGGCCACGCCAAGTGGATTGGCTACCAGGTGATCTATGGTTTTGGAGTCGGCGTCGTACGTCCAACTTCTCCTTGCTCTCTCTTACCTGCATTACCGATACCTTGACCAGGGCATGCAACAACCCGTCATTGCAGCGCAGACTGTGCTCCCGCTACGAGATGTCCCCGTTGGAACATCCATTTTGATGTTCCTGCAGACCCTTGGAGGCGCCCTCTTCATCTCGGCCGGCACCAACGTCTTCACGAACAAGCTTGTCGAGGGGCTCGTCTCCAAAGTCCCCGGCATCTCTCCAGGCCTTGTCATCTCGACTGGCGCGACGAGTCTGAAGACGCTCATCGACCCGCAATATTTGGGGGCTGTTCTGGAAGTATATAACGCTGCCCTGATGAAGGCCTTCCAAGTGTCCATTGCGATGGGCGCTGCGTCGCTTATTGGGTCGGCCGTTATGGAGTGGAAGAGTATCAAGGGGAAAGATATCTCGATGGCTGCTGCGGCATGAGCAGTGGCGATCTTCCATGTTTGCGAGCTATCCATTTTTCACGCATGCCATATCGTAGGACACGGGCTAGTAATTTATCTATACCTACCGGCGCGAGGACGTCGCGTCGGCAATACTTACGCAGGTCATGTCGGCGAAACCTTCATCGATCTTTCTTCATTCGAAATCGTATGTAGCAAGTCTGTGCCAGAGGCCAAGTGGATGACCATCTCAGATGAGGAGCTTCAACGCAAGGTCAAATGGTGGCCACTGTTGAACTTGCGTCTGAGCATGCGCACTGGCATGACTCTGAGTCACAGTGTCTGACCGGCCCGGCTTGTCCTCGACAACCATCCCGTACAATTGCCGTCCAACATACTTCAAGCTCAAGCGCTCAAGCTCAAGACTCGTGTTCCCGTAGCCCGAGCTTCCTGGCGGAATATGATCAAGCCATGCTCAAGCCTCAGCTCAGCTCTTGAAACCGTCTCTATCGATGGATACCACCTCGCCCCGTTCCGTGCAGCTGCGGAGAAAGGGGCAATCTGACATTATGTAGGCCACGCGTGCTGTCCGAAGCGTATTCAACAGGTGTGTGAGACGCCGCAGGCCCGCAGCACTCATTTATGCCAACCCATCTTTCGCAGCAGTTTACTTCCACGCACCCACCAACCCGCGCTGCGCATCAAGATGAAAGTCGTCATCGTCGGAGGCGGAATCGGCGGGCTCGCGATCTATTTGGCGCTCCGTAAACATCTCGCAGAAGCGTCTCCGCCAGTGGAAATAGTATTCTTCGAATCTCACGAAAGCCTCTCCTCGACGACATCCGTCATTGGTGGAGGCCTTGGTCTTGCACCCAACGGCCTCCGTGCCATCTCGCGCATATCACCCGATGCGGCGGAATACATCCAGAACCATGGGTTTCCTGGCGAAATCATTACATTCCGGAACTCCAAGGGTGCGCTGCTTGGACGTTTTCGAATGGGCCGCAAGGAGAGATACGGGCAGGGCGAGCTGATGTTGCCTCGGGCGACGGTGCACGATGCGTTGGTACAAGAGCTACGACCGGGCGACATGACGTTGGGGAAGAAAGTCAAATCTGTCAAGGAGAATGCCAAGGGTGTGGAGGTTGCGTTGGAGGATGGTACCGTGGAGCATGCTGATCTTGTCATTGGCGCGGATGGGGTCCGGAGCGTCGTTCGCGAGACAATATTCGGCCACCGGTATGATGCCAAGTATGAGTATGTTGCGTTTTCGCTAGTCCTTGCTTGCTCTTATGGATTTACAGAGGTCTTACTGGCGTCGGCGGCTTCATCCCCATATCTTCCTTATCCGAATCCCTTCGCGCTTCTCTCAAAAACGATCCTGTCACCATGACCTTCGGCGCCAACGGTTTCTTTGGGTATAGCCCCTCTTCTCCAAACATCACCGACCTGAAAAACGCGACTCTCATGTGGTGGTCTACCTACGAAACCCCAGACCCACCACCGCGCGACACTCCTCCTTCAACCATCCTCGCACAGCTTATGGGACGACACGCATCCTGGAAGTCCCCCGCAGACTCCCCAGACCATCTTGTATTCCGCGAAATCATAACCCTCGGCTGCTCTTCTTCAGCGGGTCCACTTCTCATTCTCCCTGGGTACGTCACCCCGCGTCTTCCACATTGGACAAGTCTCTCTGGCTCCGGACGCGTATTGCTCCTCGGCGACGCCGCCCACGCCATGCCGCCCCACGCGGGCCAGGGAGTCGCATGCGCCGCCGAAGATGCCGTCGCAATCGCGCTGCTGCTCAAGCACTATCGGGTGTCGCATCGCTTCAGTGTGGCGGAGACGCTAAAAAGGACTAGCGCGGCGTACGAGGCCGTCAGAATGAAGCGCCTCGCGCGGATATTGGACATGGCAAAACACGGGGGCGACTCCAAGAAGGTGCAGAGTTGGTGGCAGGAGAAGATGCGGGACTGGATCTTGTGGATTCTGTGTCAGTGTGTCGTTTTCCGGGTTTCCCGCTTTCGCTCAAGTTCGATTTACAGGCAAACTTCCAGAGTCATTCAATGACGCTCAATTTGGATACGACGTAGAGCTGGAGATTTCAAAATACATCTCCAAGTCTGGGTGCGACAAGGAGCTCTAGCATTGCGTGTTTGTTTGTTTGTACGATATGCACATTATTCACTCTTGTAGGCTACAGAGGGGAACAGAGAACGACAGCAGGAGTGACAACGAGAGTAATATTAGGGCTTAAGTCATGGGCCAAGTTTCTTTCCGTCCAGTGTTTCCCGTCCCAAGCTCCCGTTCAGCTTTCGTCGACACGGTAGCGTTTTCGTGGCCCGTCAGGCGGCGTGCTGTTGAAGCCTCCCTGACCACCCTGCATGAAGGCGGGATTAAAATGACCGCCTCCATTGAAGTTTCCTCCGCGCCCTGAACCCAAAGCAACCAGTAAGCATTTATGGAAACAAAATTATGAGTAGGACATACCGCCGCGCATCATACCACCGCCGCGAGGGCCCTGAGGAGGACCTCCGCGTCCGCCGTTGTTCATCATATTCATCGCGCCCATGCCCATGCCCATTCCCATTGTTGCTGGCATGCCCATGCCCATTCCCATATTCATTCCCATCCCCGACATCCCGCCGCGCATGCCCATCATATTGTTCATGCCGCCGCGCATTCCTCCACGGAAGTTGCCCCCGCCACGACCCATCATGCTCGCCATCATCGGCACATTTGGCATCGGGACGGACTGGGGTTGTTGCGGTGTTTGCTGCAGACGCTGATCGCGAGGAGGTGGGTCTGAAAGTAGAGTATGAACAATGAGAAGAGACGCGACGGACGACAGCATACCTTTGGGAAGAGTACGGAAGGGATTTCCTTGTGCAGAGCTCGTTAGTGTTGCCGAAGCGCGTCTGCCTTGAAAGTCGCTGCAAGACGGCGTCAGATCATGGGCTGCAAACGAGCAGTGTAACGCACTTGTTGTCAAACCAATTCTTGAGCATCATTGCTCCTTGATAGTCGCCACATTCTACGTAGGCGATACTGTCGAGGCTTGAATATCTAAGAGATGCACAAAGTTCACTGCTCACCCTTTGCTCTTCCCGTTCACTTTATGCTCGGAAAAGGTGATGTCCTTGTGGTCAATTGTTATGCCAACGTTGAGTGCGACTTGACGGAGGTCTTCGTCAGTCGTCCACTGTGCTGTGTCAGTCATGGGCGATGGCGGGAGTGCAGAAGCACGAACCCACTGCAGATCGCCAATATACAGCGAGTCGTTCATGGTCCCCGCCATTGTGCCATTGACGTTATTCTGTGTCTGGCCGAGGATCATTGAGCTGTACTGCGCGCCATTTTGACCGGAGACAGAACTGGGGCCTGAGGATGAGGGCGGCTGATTCACATTCAAGTCGTCGTAGCCGTCGTCGTCGTCTCGCGGGCGCTTGTCGCCAAGAGCCGTAGCAGGCGTCGACGTGAGCGTTTCCACTTGCTCGCCCTGGACTGATTCAGAAACATGACCGAGGAATGGGTGGCACGCACCTCGTTGTCGTTCATTGGCGCGTCCATTTCACCGTATAGGTCGAAGTCATCTTCCGCAGGCATGGCACTTAGATGGCACGGTCAGGAGGGGACAAAAGATTTCGTCTATGTTGGATGACATGAAGACAGTTGAGTATCGACGGACACGGGGAGTAGGGACAGGCAACAAGAGACGACAAGCAACAAGCGCTCTACGAGTCAGAGGGGGAGGACGGGATGGGCTTCTTACATGGAGGGATACACAGTCTCTACAGTATCCAGAGTACAACGGTGGTAGGGTCAATACAGGGATCCACGACAAGGGAGGATGGAGGCGAGAGAGAAGAGCGTGGGTCACGCGTGACAAATGTGTAACGCTTGTGACGTTGGCGCCAAATGATACGTAAGCCGATGCGCCCACGTGATGCCACTGGAGCGAAGGACCAGTGGGCAGACCGCGTCAGACCCGTACCTCGAGCACAGCGAAAGCTCATTCAATAGCCAGGGATGACGGCAAAAAGTCGTTACGCAGAGGGACTTGTACGCAGTACGTCAGACCAGGTAACCATGAGCGGCCAGATTCAAGTTTCAGCGGAGATGCGACCGCGGAATGTCACCGTGATGGCGATCACTCGTTGTTAACGCTTGTTAACGTTGACTCGGGCACTCATGGCGGAACCTTACGTCCGCGAAGCCACGATCGCCGACCTAGACGAGATATCTGTTTTCGAGGCGCGCGCATTCGCACATGATCCAGAGATGAACTGGTTTGGCGGTCTTTCTACGGCCGAGTCGCCGTCGAAAAGCGCCAACTTGAAGAATCTAGAGAACCTACGTGTCTTTCTTGACTTCATCAACCGCAGCGTCCTAATTGCTGGTGGGCGCGTAACTGTGGTGGCTGTTCCTCAAGAGTCGGGAAAGGAGAAACTCCTCGCGATGGCAGCCTGGGTGCCGCCACACAAAATTATTGAGGGGACAATGACATCCATCCGAGCAAAGGGACATCGAATCGTCTTCAACTGGGGCTTATCATTCATACGCGTACGTTTCTCGTCTGCCAGACGAACTTTGTCCTGAATTTCATGGCGCCAGCGAGCGTCCGTGATATTTAAACCTACAGTTGGAGCGATTGTGAAGAAGTCCCTCAAAACCAAGGGTTTCCACGAAACGGACCACTATCGACTCGAAATTACCGCCACCCACCCCGAGTTCCAAGGAAAAGGTGGGTTATGACCAGGGATTTGTGGGCCGTTGTCTCATACTCAGACAGGCTTGTCGAGTCTCCTTATGAAGGAGGGTTTCGCAAAATGCGACGCATCAAAGCCGATAACTCTGGAGGCGACGACTGAGCACTCGCGCGACGTTTATTCCCACCAGGGATTCGAGGTGCCAGTGAGCATATTTCTTACCGTGTTCATTGTTAATCTGCTATTAGATGGTTCAAGCTCTAACTCTGGGTAGAGGACAAGTCGACAAGCATGGTTTGAAGACCAACGACAAGGAGTCTGCCGTTGGATTCGAGGTGTCTGTGATGATACGGGTCAACTTCCTCAGATTCTTCCCCGACAGTTGACCTGATCGTTTGCAGTGGCCACCGAAGACTCGGTGAGTAGTGTGCAGCACTGAGATTGCCGACTCGGATGGACATGATTCGAATCCACGGGAGTGAGGAGACTCGGAGGTGCCGTAAGATGGTCGAAGGGCGCTTTGTTGTTCTGTGTTGGTTCTGTGAGTCATGCAGTCGAGAAGACCGCAGAATAAAAGGTCAACAATGTAGCACTCGCATCCAACCTGGATATAAGCAACTTGAACTTGCTTTAACTTGGAGTTGGTCCAATGTCACGCGTGACGACGTTTCTTTCCGACCAACCAGTGTATGTCGTACGCACCGCCCGTGCCGAAATACATGAAGCTTCCACGCTCCGCAGCCTTGGGACCTTGACGGCGTTATGTGCCCATGACCCTGGGAGCGAGGGTCACAGGTCCACCTTGAGGCAGAAGCACGAAGCGAATTCTTCCCGAAACCCATACCGGACTTGGCCACTGGCACCCGACGGACGCCCGAGGTGGGGATTCTCTGAGCGTCTTACCACTCGACCGCCATCTTCATGTCCATCCGAATGCGTATGGTCCTGCTCGCTGCATTGCTCTCAGGCCAGCAGATATTCTCTGCGGCCGCCGCCTCGTTAGACGTGACTCTAACCACGGGTACATTCCGGGGCGTCACCACTGCAAATGATACCGAGAAATGGCTCGGTTTGCGCTTCGCCCAGCCGCCCGTTGGTGCGCTGCGGTTCAAAGCCCCGGTGGCCATTACCCACGCTGCGGTGGGCATCCAAAACGCGTCCTCGTTCGGCAATGCATGCCCGCAACAACCTTCCTCCGGCGTCGGGGCCTCGATTGCAGAGGACTGCTTATTCCTCAACGTACGTCCGTGGTAGTCACTGACAACCTACTTATAGGCGTTATAGGTCTTCAGACCGCAAGGGACCACTTCTAACTCGAAACTCCCAATCGTGTTCTGGATCCATGTTGGTTCATTCTTTCTGCTGCTGTTGTGCGACTTATCTGGTCTCTAGGGTGGAGCATACACTTCCGGGTGAATTTTCGAGGCGCTCTTTCAATTCCCAGCTAATGCTTCCGTAGTGCAGCATCGGATCCTCAGTACGATCCTACCCGTACGCCGTTCATACGCCCCTGCATACTCTCCCTGAGCTCTTCTCAGTCCTGATTAAAAGGAGCGTGGCTCTCGACAAGCCCGTGATCTTCGTATCTACGTGCGCGAATTCGTCGGTCCATTACGTTCAAGTTTGTTGCTCATATTGCTTCGTAGGAACTACCGCGTCAACACCTTCGGCTTCGTGACTCTATTCGCTGCCCTATCGCGCATTTGTTGATTCCATACCCCAGCTTGCTAGCTCAAGTGTTGCGCCACAGGATCTCAATGCCGGTCTCCAAGACCAACGTATGGCGATGTTATTTATCAAGGAGAACATCGCGGCGTTTGGTGGAGATCCATCCAAGGTCAGTTCATGTCCAGAACCGCTAAGCGTGGGGCTGATACGAAAACAGGTTACAATCTGGGGCCAGGTAAGACGACTCTTGGCACTTGCGGGTCTCATGCTTAAAATATCCAGTCCGCCGGAGCTGGAAGCGTGGAAGCTCACTTTGTATACCCGGCTTCCCAGCCTCTTTTCCGTGCGGGAATCGCAGACTCATCCACGGGACCCTTGTATGCATCCTCACACCGTGACGGTCAACTAGGATTGACATTTTCGCTTTGCAGCAAAAACTCGCCCGATGCAAGCACATATGATAAAGCTGACAAGCCCTTCGCGAGACTATTGGCGTCTACTGGATGTGCCGCCGGATCTGGTGCAGTTGCGTGCTTACAACAGGTTCCCTTCCAGGTACGAGTACCTTGTGCCTGGCCATGGTTCTCGATGGTTGATGACCTCTTGGATAACAGACGCTCCTGAATATCAGCAACGATATGATCGCGAACACCCTCAATCGCCAGCTCTGGCAACCTGCGGTTGGTCCCAAGGGGAGCATGATCACCCAGCGTGCGTCAGCCGTCATCGCCTCGGGCAAATACCGCCATGTTCCCTACCTCGGTGGCTCCAACGCAAGTGCATCCCGCTGAATGACCATCCCCGATTTAATCTCTCCAATAGGTCAATGAGGGCACTACGTTTAGCGGGTCCGTCAGGGGCCTCGGATTGAGCGGCTCGGCGGAGGACACGGCGTTCGAGAACTACATCGGCCACCTCGTTATCGACAACAGCACCATTCCCACCGACGTCTACGCGCACTCGCTCGCACTCTTCCCTGCAAACGACCCCGCCCTCGGAGCGCCGTTCAACACCGGGGACTCCCTCTTCGACCGCGCTGCAGCGTGGTATACCGACATTATGTTCCTCGCCCCCCGACGGAGCTGGTTCCAGGCTGCTTCGGCGCATATGCCCATGTTTGCATATTATTTCAGGGAGTTCATCCCTGGAAATGATCCTTCTCTCGGAGGTCAGTTTTACTGTTCATCGGCATCCCATTGCTTATGAACCCCGCATAGTTTTCCACGCCTCCGAGCTCGAACTCCTCTACGGTCCCTTCCCGAGCGTCGAGACCGCCCTGTCGCAGCAGATGCTCGCATTCTACGTCAACTTCGTCAACGATCTCAACCCCGGTGGTGCGTCCCCCATTGCACTCGTCCTACCCCGTTCTTGGCTAGAGCTTTTACTTTATAGCTCTTTGGCCTGCGTATAAAGTCGGCAGCTCTGGCGCCGTAATGCAGCTCATCCGCGGCAACCTCACTATGATTCCCGATGGTATGTTTTGTTGCCCGCCCTCTCTATTCTCGTCATTCATATTATTGAATCAAACAGATTTTGACACTGACAAGACGACTTTCTTAAACTCGCCGGAGGTTCTCAACGCGTTTGAGAAATAGGGATCATGGACTAAAAAAAAACACAACAATGTACACCACCAGATTTGCTTGCGTCAAATGAAGGGTTCTGTCTCATTCGAAATATGGCGAGAATCTCATTCGAAACATGGCGAGAATCTCATTCGAAATATGTTGAGAATCACAGTCGAACGCATTGCATAAGTACATTGTGAGGTTTCGATCACGACGTGAGGCAGAGTCGTCGTGCATCTTGTCGCACTCGATCCTCCAAGTAGCAGATTTACACGACGCGTTGGTTGTTCAAGTCTTAAGTGCGGGTACATTCAGTCTCAGCTAACATGAGCGATTTCTACGGCGGGCACTCACTCGCATTGGTTGGTAATACAGATACATTTATTGCTGGAGCTGGCGTGGCTCTACTTACAGTACATTATTCTAGTTCGTTGTTGTTTCTACAGCGGCCCCCATTTAAAACTTGTTCATCTCCTGCTGGGCTTGCCCTTTATCATGGCGCAAGTTGCCCTGCGCCTGTTGGGTCTTATCGCCGGTCACAGCACCCCAGACGGCGTCCTTCTTGCCGTGCATGCGATCCGTCGCACCCTCGGCGTACTCGTGGGCTTGGGCGGCTTTGTACTCGGCTTCACCGGAGGCGTGCTCCTCCTAGAAAAGAACAAGAGATGTGAGCGAGAGAGGATGAGAAGAAGCAAAGAGGAAACGGACCTTGCCGGATTTTTGCCATGATTCTGCACCGGTGAGGTTACCAACGGTCTCGACGAGCGTGCCCTTGGTGGAGTGGTATTGGCCGGTGGATTTGCTAGAGAAATGTGAGAATTGTCCTCATAAGAAGAGAGGCCACGAACTTGTAAGAAGAGTTATCGGAGGACATGTTTGTAGAGTGAGTTTGGTTGGTTTGTGAAAATATGAGTTGTGATGCCTATTTGCAGAGCTCTATCGTCCTTATATACCCAGCCGCGTGCAAAACTACCTCATACCTTACGCAGTTGGAGTCCAGTGGAGTTCGCGTCATCGGTGGGGCAGGTCACATGTGCGCGTCATCTAGAAGTGCGCGTCAAGATTTTCAGTCGACGAGTTCAAGGTCCGAAAGCTCTACTGCAGTCTCATGAGCTCAAGTCCATCCATCGCAGCAGGATGGCGGCGCTCTTTCCGTTTGAACAACCCTGCTTGCATTTCTCGAGTCCGTGAGCTACAATACTATACAAATACGAGTGTATCCCTCAAGTGAAGCAAATCTACCAACAACTTGAAGCAGGACACCGGGCGAAATCAATCCTCACTTTCGGCCATATCCTCGTAGTCATCAAAAAGATGCAGGTCCTCGAAACATCTCGAATCACTTGAGGTATCCTCCGACTCGTTAGCCTCCTTGGCACCACCACTACCGCCAACATCTGCATCCACCGTCATTGCCACTGCGGATGGAAGCTGAGTCGATTCCGAATAAGACCTCAAGTTGTCTTCTTCCAGGCGAAGCGGTCGCAATTGAGACGAGGCAGTCAATTGTGAGTGGAGGGAGATGGGAGGCAGCAGGGGGCTCGAAGCACGGTGGATAGCGCCCTTCGACATCGCAGTCGCAGTCGTACCCGCCGAACCGAATTCGCTTGTAGTCTCCCGGTGAGCCTGGGACCACACAGCTGCAGGCTTTCCGCGCCGTTCCTCCTGCGACGCGCCCGGAGTCGGGAATTTCTCAAACTTCCTACCACTGGAGCCTAAAAACGAGCCAAGGTTGCGGTCGCGGTCGCGGAACACATGAGCATGAGCACCCTGGCGCTGCTCCGACAAGGGCGAACTGCGTCGGGAGAGCGAGAACAGCGCGTTAGAACTGGGGCGAATAGGGGAGGATCGCGGCCCTGCGGAGACCAGTGAAGAAAACGGCATCCGCCGTTCAACGTCTCCATCTACATTCTCGACATGGTCATCGCTCCGCGCAGCTTTTCCGTAGCAAGGATTTCCGGAGTCTGTCGACTGGGAAGAATTGGGGATGGAGCGGGGGCGACTTGGATTGCCAGTGCTCATACTGATCGACGTGTTGGAGGAGGGGAAGTTCTTGTTCGCAAAGTTGATTCCAAAGTCGTATACGTTGTTTTCCTTCTCGCTGTCCGAGTCCGAGTCTGGGTCGTCTTCAAGATGTGGTTGTTCAGAGTACACCGGGCGGCTCGCTGCGACAAGCCTCCGCCTGTCCATGCTTTGCAAAGAGAATCCACGCGGTGCTAATGGCAACGTCGTCTCTGTCCGCCGAGCTCGAGCGCGTGGTGGAGTTGTGGTATTACGCGTAGCAGCAGGCACGATAGGGATACGCATCCGGATTTGAGTTCGGGGTGACGGCAGCGGAGGAGGGCTAAATTGAGCAAGTGCGACTTGAGGGCGTTGTTGAGCGGGAAATTGGTTATCCGAGTCATGAAAAGAGAGCAGGGGTGTCAGTGGTGAGTCGGCGTTGGCGGTATACGGAGAGCCAAAGTCGGGTGTGGGCGAACGGCCGTACCATCGAGACTGTTCCGGGGCGTCCTCATCGACTGTACGGAGCTGCAATTGCGGCTGAGACCGAGTAAGACGAAGCATATCGGCAGTTTCTTCAGAGTAATCGCTCATCCGCTCCTCCGCTTCGTCCTCTTTATCCTGTCCTCCAACGTCGTCCCCAAGCACGACATCAGCATCAAAATGCGGTTCCTCCTGCTGCTGTTCGAGACCTAGAATCGCACCAATAGCATTCCAAGGGTCGGAATAGTCGTAAAGATTGACGCGCAAAAGGAAGCTGTCGTCCGGCGGTTCTTGTATGGTGGAAATACGGGGTGCAATTGAGTCGTTGAAGCCAGCAGAGTTGCACGATAGAGAGACGGCTGCGGGACGCGCAGTATATTCGGAGCGATCTTGAGACTCGAAGGGTCTTGAGAGACTGTTGTAGGGATCTTTCAACAGTGCTTCCGCGACACGATAGTCGATACAGTACTCGGGTTCGACGGCAAAGCAGGTTGCGGACGACGTTGGACTTGATATTTGAGGGGCTGGCCCAGGCTCTTCCGGCTGGAGCAGTTATAATCATACAAAAGTGAACAGGACTTGAGAACGCACCAATGAATGGCGGATGACATTATGCTCTTCTTGCTCGTCAGCCTCCGAAGTCGTGTCGTATCCTTCCAAAGCATCGAAGCGATGGACAAAGGGCGAGGGTTCTTCTTCTTCCATATGTCGCATCCTCTGCACCGGAATTCAGTGCGGTTGTCAGGGAAAACGGAAACGTACCTTGTGCTTCCGCTCCTCCCTTTCGACCACGAACGAGTCCGATTCCGCAGATCCGGACGGCGACCGAGACCGCCGTCTCTTCGTCGCAGGTGTTTGTAGAGGCATCACCGCGTTACCGAAGCTAGTCGAAAGGCCCGCCAGGTCAGGCATCGAGAGAATCCGATTCCGCACGCTACGCATCGCGATGGCTGAAAATCATCGTCAGAAAAAACATCGCAATGGATTGTAGACGCACGCTCAGAAGAATTCAACGCCTCCAACACCCTCGACGTCGAGCTCCTGCTCCCGGAACTCGAATGTGCAGCATGTGTCTGCGCCGTGGTGAGGTGTGTTGGTGTTTGCGGCGGCGCAAAAGGAATGGCAATGTCTCCCAAGACCTGTCGCCGAGCATGCGAGAGCCCAATATCCGCGGTGGCCTTCAGTCCAAATCCTGCAGTCGTAGGCTGGTATTTTCCAACGCTCGGCGGACGTCTACCAGGCCCGAGCCCATTGGAGATGATGTCGAGACGCTGTCGACTGAAATGGTGTTTCTGTGCGCGACCGACGGTGTCTCTTGACTTTGCACGAGCGGCGTTGCTGATCATAGATTAGAGGATGGTCTGTCTATGCGACGCTAAGGCTCACCGCCGGCCACCCATGTAATTCGTGCCAGGTGCCATGAGCGCGGTGGTCAAGTTTTGATTTCGGATCAAAAATGCAGTGTTACATTGATTAGATTACGGTTGTAGAACGAATAACTGCAACAGATTCCTTGGATCTCGGCGTAATAGAGCATCCAAAAGGTGGAGGTGCACTGCGGGATAATCTTGAGCAAACAACCGAAGTCTTTGGAACAAAACTTACAACGCTAGACCGAAATTATGCCCTGGATGCAAATCGACGGCATCAATCTTGGGCTCAAAGATATCGAAGACGGTGAGGATGGAGACAGCCATCAGCCAAACGGTGCGCATGGCCATGTACTGACCGGGACAAATGCTTGTTGGTCGTCAGTCACGGAATAACGGCACTTGAACACAACACACCGACGACCGAATCCAAATGCCGCGTTTGGATCACTCACACTGGGGTCAAGGCTACCATCAGGACGAAGAAATCGCGAGGGCTTGAACACCTGTGGTTCTGGGTACACCGTCGCATCGCGGAGCATGGCCCTACGCTCTCCCGTTAGCCAGCGACTCGGAATCACGTCCGAAGGACAAACCAAGCATTCGCAATAACCACCGACCCAGCTGGAATACGATATCCGCGATACACGTCCTCCTTGTCGAGGAAATGAGGTATCCCAAGCGGTATCACAGGCACCAGCGCACAGTCTCCTTCACCAGCGCAGTCGTGTATGGCAGCGTCGCCTCGTCTGCGAAGGTGGGGAGCCGTCCCTGGAGAACGGAGTCGATCTCTTGTTGGGCTCGTTTCTGGACGGCGGGGTTCTGCATCATCGCCAGGAAGAATACAATGAGAGTAGTACGTGTCTGTATTGCGCCGTCCGTTGGCGTTGACGCTGAAAGTTACAGGAAAGACTCACTGTGTCAGAGCCGCCGGCGAACATCGTTCCAGCAACGCACTTGAGATGGTTCTCCCAAGCGTCGCCCGCGTCGGGGATCTTGGTCGACCAGCCATCGCCCTTGGCACAAACGGCGCGGATATTGTCCCCAACAAAAGAGGCGCGTTCAGAGCCCTCGTCCTATGCATCTGTTCAACAAATGCCCGAAGACTCAGAAGGGCAAGAATGCGAACGCACCACCAGCTTCTTCGCTGCAGCATACGGCATCTCGACCATTCTCTCGACCTTCTCGCGCCACGCAGCGGCCTTGCGCTTGAACCCTGCACCTGGCATCCAAGCTGGGACGTGTTTGAGGAAGGGCAGGTTGTCCTTGTGTGGTCTTGCTCAGAACCGAGCGAAACAGAAGTGCAGGAGACCTACTACCAAGAACCGTCCGCGCATGGTAGCCATGGTCACTGCGTCGACACCGCTATTCATCGCATGTAGGAAAGGATCTTGGTTCCCCTGAACCTCGAGCCCGTACGCTAGGGAGATGATGTTGGCCCCGACGATACTGTAAACATCCAAAACACGGCCACGGGGGAAGCTAGAACGTACTGTCCCAGGTGCTGAGCGAATGCATTTGGATCGTCAAGTAACCGGCGGAGAAGGTCGTGTGTCTGGGTAAGCTCGTGTTGGTGGAGGCGGGCATCGTAGGAAGATCCAGGCGGGAATTGTTTGGAAAAGAGGCGGCGGTGAGTGCGCCTTCAAGGAGTCGTCACCAGAGTTTCACGAAATCGAACAGCGGCTCACCAAGTCTCTCCATATCGAATGAAGCCTGATTATAGAATCCGGCCCGGGAAAGTCAGCGAGATCGTAGAGAAGAACGACTGGAATCGCCACACCGAACATGAAATCGCCACCCACGAGTTCGAGCATCGGCGCCCGCGGACTGAAAAGGATGAGTTAAGAAACCGGAAGATCAAGAGGAGATGACGCCGTGGCAGCTGCAGCTTACCGATGGGAGTATAGTGCGGAGCGTTTATCGAGAAGGTCTTCAGCCGCTTCGACGGACGAGAGGATAATGATGGGCGTCCCAGCGGCATCCAGATAAACGATATCCGAGCCTACAGCGACGATTGCATCGGAGATGAAGACAACAGATGTGTCGAAGCAGCGCACCAAGCTCCTTGCTTAACTTCTGGTACACCTCCCACTCTGTCTCCGTTGGGATGCTGAACAGGTTACCGACAAACGGGAGTCTCTTCGGGCCCGGAGGAAGCGGCCCGAGAGCATGTGTACGACGGGCCCGCAAGACGATAATGGTTATACCGGCAGCAGTCAGTCCAAGGAAGACGAGCTGGGAAGCGCTGGCCATCGCTGGTAGGTTGGGACGACGTATCCTTCCAGGCTCTTCATTTATGCAAGTTCAAAGGCGCGCTACTCGCTCCATCAACCTTATTCGGCGATACAAAGTGAAATGATCATGGGGGTCCGAACTATTAGAGGCGATCGAGGTGAGCAATCAGTTAGCTCGTGAGCTTTTGTGAGTTTGAAACTAATTGATGGAAGCAGATGGTCGGATATAGCTCCGCGGATAGCAACCCTTGAAAGCAAGTCATACATCCGCCCTCTTGCTGGTTCGCGATCCCTTCATTTCGTTTTTCACCGTATCTGGATAGGATCACATGACCGTGCCACCACCTCGAAACTGAAATTCCTTCGAAACTGAAATTCCTTTCCCCGAGCCTGGAATCCAATCGAGTCCAATCGAATCAACGTGAACCAAACCTGGACCGCGGGGAATTTGTTCCCTGCCTGGTTTCTGCGCCTTTCGATGGTATGCCAGTGGTTAATTCGCGACGGAGAATACCCGATTGTACTTGCAAACGCGTGGAAAATTTACGCGATCTAGAAGGGCGCCTAGAAATCGGTTGAGCTCTCCATGAGGCCCGCGGAGTGGACTCAGAACTCATCAACTTGGCTGAAAGGAAGTCGGCCATTAGATGCGCATGAATGTTTACTACTAGTAGTTCACTTTCCACACGACTGCATATTCCTTGCGGCCACAAAAAGTCATCGAGAAAAAATCTTCGTGGGCACCGGTGATATCTTGAGCTGCAGACTCGAATTTTACATATAACAACAAGACTACGTAGACGAAGGTCGAAAGTAATAATAATAATATACGACGCAGATAAACAATGTCCGGGAACTCTAGGTGCGAACGGGTCAGAACATGAAGGACCAGAGGAAAGTGAAGTTATATACCTGGGATGGGAGATGTATACGCTCAAGCGATGATGCAGCTCCCGCTGGAGCCAGAGCCGCCGTCCTCATTGACGGGTGGGAGGGAAGTGTCCTCCTTGCAGACGACGCAGCTACCGCTGGAGCCGGAGCCGGAGCCGTCGTTAACGGGAGGGAGGACAACATCCTCGACCTTGGCGGAGACAGTGGTGGTGAAGGAATCCATTGGTGTTTGTGGGTGAGGGTAGCAGGTAGCGTTCGAGTGTTGGGAGGAAGGTGTTAAACGAACTGGGAGAGAGCAGCGCGTTCATACTGACCTTTATACCTCTCGGTCACCGGGCTTGCATCTATTGTGCTGAGTCGGCGCATCATCCCAGTGCAGGCAAGAAAATCCGACGCTATGACCATGCACCCGACAATAGAGAAAGATGTGGACAAAAAAACACAGAGGATCGAAACCCGATCAGGACAAAGCATGAGTCGACGGAGGCGTAAGCAAGGGAAGATCGAGAGGTGAGAGTCGCTGAATATACTGTGCTTGAATTTGCTCTCTGAAAACCTCCGCGGAAGCATGGAGAGTTTCCTGCTTGACGAGAGAGAGAGAATGCACTGAATCCTAAGAGCTGGGCAGAGGGCGCGGGGGTAGGGGGGGCCGCACCGGGTACAGATTAACCATTGAGCTCAGACAATAAACACATCACGGCGATCGTTCAAGCAGATGCAGCTAGAGATTGTTGGTAAGAAGCCTAGGCTCAGTGTTCAATAACGTTCAATGGTCGGTTGGGAGATTTTTCTTGCGTCTTGTTCTTAGTTTTCATCCGCTTCCGAGCTGGGCGGCCATTCGACGATTGGGGAAAGGCGTAAGCGGTAACGGAGAGGCCTGAAGGATCCGTGTCTTGTGCACTGGCAACTGGTCGCGACTCGGATTCGTGAATTATTGCTTGTGAAAGTAAGTGAGAAGATGAGGCCAGACGTGACACTGAGTGACACTCTTCTAGGTTGACGCGAGCCACATCCGAGTCAACGAAACAATCGTCCCCAAACACTGCTCCAGTCAATCCAAAGTGGACTCTCGACGGCCATGGATCCAGTGCTTCCTCTCGAACTCGAGCGGCACATATTCGAGCTTGCAGCTCTCTCTTGTCCTGCTTGCATACCTCGTCTTGTTCTCGTTGCATGGCGCGTCAAAGAATGGTAGGAAATCCGTCCGGCGCTCCCCAGCCAACCTCATACAAACAGGGTTGAGCCGTTGTTGTACAGAACCCTCGTCTTGTATCCCCATGGCCGCGAAAAGCAGTCACTCGAAGCGATACCCCATTTCGGACCAGGGACTTTTGCGCAGATCCTTGAATCGAAACCCATGGAATTCCTATGCGCCAACGTCCAGAACATCTTCGTGCGCAGCCTCAATCAAAGCGAAACGAAAATTATCATGTATAAGTTCGCCAATTTGCGGAATCTATTCCTTCTGTCGTTCGACTCGGCGGACCCACCGACGTGCGCCGAATGGCGGCTGCAGCATCTGTATTGCGACATCCAACACATTTTCGGAGAAGACATCTCCTTTGCGCACCCAATATTCTCCAACCTTACGCATCTCGAGCTATTCGATGGTCTTCCGGAAGAGGGTGTGGGGTTGACACTTTCCATATCCCGCCTCGCCTCACTCCCTTGTCTAACCCACCTTGCTATGGACTTGGTTGATTCCCAATCGCTCCGAAAACTTCTCGACGTGCCACTCACAGAGACGCGGATCCGTACGGTCGTCGTTCTCTGTACAAACTCGGTTCAAGTTCTTCCTATGGTCGAACACCTTCGGACAGCTGACTTGGATACTATTCCACGTCTAGTTGTAATGACGTTGCCGCGTTTTCTGCACGACTGGCAGTGCGGGATCACCTCCGGAGACGACTACTGGGCTCGCGCGGATACGTTAATTGCAAAGCGGATTTCTGGGGAGGTCGATCGTGAGTCTTGTGTTCTTTCGAGCTCTCGTGCTGACAGAATCTTAGTGAAGGCTTTCATCTTGGAGGAACGTAACGTTTAGAGCGGCCCCCGAGAACGGCGCCTGCTCTACCCAGACACATCTACCCCAATTGTACAGTCCACACCGCGTCATCTCCGTGTCTCTCTCCGACCTAAACCTGTCCAATCCGCTCCATCCACGGACCTTTCGTGTCAGCTTGACCTCGTACCTAACGCGGAATGACCTCCCCGTCGTCCTGCACTCACCCGCGCAGCGCCAGCACCTCCGCCGCCGTTGACCTCTGCTATGAGTCGGCCTTCGATGCGCGCTGGTTATAATGCGCCACCAACTCGCGGGATATAGTACTCGGCGCCGGGGGCATTAGCATACCTGTGGGATCAGTGAGTGGTAAGCAGAACCTAGTATCCGAGTCTAGGGCATCATAGCTTCGGTGGACATTGAAGACACGCTCTTTGAGAACCGTTGTTCCCTGCTATGAGCGACAAGTCCTTCCTCAACTGCATGCTCTTCGCGGTGACTTCAGTCGGAATCGGGTGCTTCAAGACCACATGTACAATTGGAGACTTTGCTCCATGAGATTACACTAGGATACAAATCGAAAAATGCGCTACATCTAAATACATACTGAAGAAAAACAAATACATGCGGTCTCCCTCTCCAGCAGCAGCTAATCGTACACAGCGTGCCGAGCATGCTTAGCAATAGCACTGCGGTGGAACTTATTGACGATCTCGCGGCCCTCCTTGACCTCCTCCACCACCGGTCCAAGCAACTGCCTGAGCCAAAATGCAAAGGGCCGAGAGCGTACGGGAACCGGACCAAAAGGCAGCGCCGACGTAGATTCGAAGAGCCTTGGCTGCGGCGGAGGGCTCCACTGGACTGGATCGCGGGCATATACCGGCCTTGACGAGAACAGCGTAGAGGGTGGTATCTGAGATCATTGTCGAGACCAGTGTCTGGCAGAGAAATCAGTTAACGTCAGAAACGGAAACGGAAGCCGACTCAGACTGACGCGCGAGCCCACCGGCCGGTGTCGATAGTCAAACCGCGCTCCCCAAACTATATCCGAGAGGGCAAGTTCAAGGACAAGACCGCCAATCACCGCCGGTACCTCCCATCTCGACGGCTCCTCCAAGTGCAGGGCGTACCATCGCATGTCGCTCAGGAAGGGCGCTTTGAACCAGTGGACTTTTGGATGACTTCGACAATCGGGCCGAAGAAGGATAGATTGGACGGCTTTGGCGAGGTGGAAATCGAAAACGTAGACAACCGCTACACACACAGGTTGAGCGAAATGGATATTGACGAGCAAGTAGTACGCACTATCCGAGTCCGTAGGAGACATAGAGCCCAACTCGATGCGTTGTTGCGCTTCGAATTTCGCATTACAAACACAGGTGGCTACATGCAAATCTGCCCGCGATCGTACATGGACATACGACTGACGCTTTGGGTCTCGTCTCTTCTTGGGTCGATTATTTGGCTTGACGGGACCAGCGGCGGCGATGAGTGCGTCGCGATCCTGCAGCACACAATGAGACAAATAGAGCAGAGGGAAATACGCCAGAGTACGCACATAACCGCGCGATGAAAGCATTAGACGACCCATGACCTTGCGGATAGTGATGTTGGAGGGTGTCGAGTCGTAGGCGAAGCTATCAAGCAATGTCAGTTGCGTGTAGGGCAAGCAAAGAGGCCGTACACAGGTGCAGGCGTGCCGGCCAGCTCTTTGTTCTTGGATAGGTGCATGGACAAGATGCGGGCGAGGTCCTTGAGGCGATCGAACAGCTCGACGAGCAGTGTATTGACGAGACGTTGTACAGGGAGGCGGTCGTGTTTGCAAACATGCCAAACGGCAGCGAATAGGAACACAAAGAGGTCCGCGGGAGCTGAGCGCTGTGTAGTCCGGCCAACGAGGTCGAGGTGGTCTGAGAACAACTCCAAGGTCTCTTCGCGGAGGATGGCGTCGGTTACGACCTCATTATTGGCGTGAGTCAGAACGGGCTGAATTCAAACGGAGCTCACCTTGAAGATGGTGGGCGTTTGGTAGCATTGAGGGAGGGAAGCTGGCGAGCTCGATAACGATGGCGAGGTGAAGGTGCGCGCGCCCACAACCAAATTGGGCGTCGAGTTCTTGCAGATGAGGCTCGGCGAGAAGTTCGATGGCTGCCTCGACTTGAGACGCTCGCTCCCCTTCGAGCACAGGAATCACGTCCCCAGCATGGCCTGCGGCAAGCTTTGCTATCCACTCGTCAACACATTCGGCTATTCTGGACGCAATTGGGCAGATTCTGCGCATGCATATGGTGACCTGAGGCGAGCCGGGGCAGAAACGAGTAGGTGGTAAACGGAAAGACGAGGCGAGCGAGTCGATTGAAAGGTCAGGTCAGCCTCTTGGGTGAATCCGCGTCGTGGTGGGCAGCACTTGGGCGACGACCAACTGGGGATAACGTCGGCAAAGTGCCGTAACTGGTTTACCGCGCTCGGAGCCGATAATGTCACCGGGATACCCGTGGTATCGCGTTCGAACCCCGTTCGTGCCCGTCAGGGAGTGACATTTCAGGAGCCGCACCCAGTGCAACCCACTCTTCGGTTGCATGAGGGACGGCATTCTCTTTTGGCCTTCCGCGTTTTTATGCAATTTCCATATGCATTCGTGCAGCTCGTTCCTTGTTTCACAGAATCATTGCCAGTGATCGAAGCTGAACCTGTGCGGACAATTGAGTGCGCAGTCTGCGGAAGGACAGGGAGTGGGCTTTGGCCATGGTCATTGTCCGGAGAATACCAGTGGCCCAACCGCGCACGCATGGACCTTCAAGAAATCGGTATAAAAAGCCCGCTCTTTCCTGTGCGCTGAAATTTTCTGCAACACCTACCAAACAACCCTCGCGCCTCCCATGGATATCTTCACCACCACAATCATAACCGCCACTCTCGAGCTCGAGGACATCGTGCTCCAACCCGTAGACCAGGAGGGCACGGACAAGGGCTACGGCTCGAGCGGGAGCTGCGTCGTCTCGAGGGAGGATACCGCTCTTCCGACTGTCGACGGCGACCACTCCAGTGGATCCAGCGGAAGCTGTACTATCGCTTGATCGTCCCGGTCTAGCTTTATTTATTTATTAAGGTACGGCGTCCCGACCTTGTCTTTCTCTACGACTAAAAGCCAGCTAGTTTCACTTTCTGGATTAATTTACCGTACCATTGGGCGGACTTTAGTTTGACGAGCTATTGGGACTTGTATTTCTTTGCGTCGATATCACACCTTGAATTTTAGTCCACTGAGACGAAAACTGTGCAATTAGCGAGCGGCAACCCCAGTTCGCACGGTTCAGCCGTCGTTCTGATCCATACCACTGCCAAGGGTCGGTTAGGCACTGGGGGAGGGCGATGGAATAATAATAAATGCCGTCAAGACAGTAATAGTAAGTCTACGCTCTCTTCCGTTTCTCAACAGCGCTATACTGAGCAGCAGTCCGAATATCGCTCATCATGTCACCTCCCAGCCTCCACATTATCGACACCGTAAACAAGATCCAGATTCTATCGTGCCAGTATTAGTTTCAGCATCCAGACTCGGGGGGGCATCAACAAAGGGCAACGCACAGGTTGGGAAAGATCCAAAATGCAAAGAGATTGAAGGGCGTGTTGTGCCCGACCGCACATCCGTTGCAGAAATACTCTTGCGAGCTGTAGAGGATGGTTTTCGCGAGGGTTGCTGTGGCTCCGGTGTATCCGATAAGTGGAGCGACGTCGAATGGCCAGAGGTGCGTGCCGACGAGGTAGGCGATCTGTTGCAAAGGAGTACCGATTGTAGAGGAGAGGAGGGTTTGAAGAAGATAACGCACGTTGGCAAATGTTTCGAGAAGATTCAGGATGGCTGTTGGTTGGGTTGGTGTTTGCAGCTCAGCGCTCAGCTAAGCAAAAAAAGGAACACACCTGCAGCGCTAGCGAAACCTTCTCCGTTCTCGTAGGCTTTCACTCCATAAACCTGTTAGTCCAGTCTATCAGCATCTGGCGCGACAGCGGCGGCAACCCTGGCACAGACGCACATAATCGACCATCCCGTACAGCTCGTATGGCTTCCAAAACCAATACAAGTCGCCGCCCGCCATAGATCGCGGCCGCATCAAGCAATATCTGCCCGCATAAGTGTTCGGCGTCGCCCTCTCGTCATCTTACACGTACCCGGCATCCCAGATCATGAGCGGTGCAGTGAGAAGGAACCTGCGCGAGCGCGAGTCAGAATCTCCGACTCGTTCGTCGGACTCGGCCGGTCTTTCTGTCCCCGGAGTCTTCGGGTTCCATAGACGCACGCACCACAGGGATATCCAGGCATATTTTCTTCCCGTCATGAGAGCTGGGGGGTGGGCACTTGGAGGACGGGAGAGAGAGAGAGAGAAAACTTGAAAAAGCGCGAGAAGAGCGGGTCGCCGGGTCGCGGGGGAAGGAAGATGTGTGGCGCGAAGATGGCATGGGTTCGCCTTTTTGAGCGAAAATCCGACTGCTGACCGGAAAGCGAATTGGATTACCCATTACGTTCGTGTTAAGGCTTGTAACGAAAAGGAAAAAGGAAGCATCTGTGCGCGTGAGCGTGATTGCCGGTCTAAATGTATTGTAGTAAGTTAGCAAAAGGCCAGAAGGGAGCATTTGGAAAAAGACTGGCGACTTTTCGTTGTTGCTTATCAGAGAGATTTGAATTGAAAGAGGCGTAGGTTTACTTCCAGTTAGGAAGCCCAGCGGAGATGAGGTTTTTTGCGTGGGGGGGGGGGCACGTAAGCGCTGGCACTTATTTTTGTGCTCCGTGAGAGAGTCTTCAGGATCACAAATGCCATTTCCGCGGTCAAAAAAGACAAAAACGATAAGAAAACAGACTGCCAGACAGAGAATCACAGAGGGAGGAGGGGGGACGCGAGGTGTGCCAAGTTACGAATAAGCTCGGTTAGCTGCGTTCTGGCTTTCAGATTGCGTTTTCTGGCAGGACCTCTGTATGTGGTGGTTGAACTGACATTCAATCAGCGCTCTGAGGGGAAACACTGTGGAAGGAAATAAATAAATCAAGGGAATCTCCGAGCCCGATGCACCGGAGAGAAAGCGCCTTTGGGGGTGAGCGGCTTGCACTGGCAGCAAATCCAGCTCGCTTCGGGTGCTTCGGCGCCACGCTGACACCGCGACCAGCCCCCCCGTAGAAATCTACTTTCCCTCGATTGGCTCGATGGGGGGACCTGTCGAGCTGGCGAGTTAGGCGTCCCATCTGCCAGCCAGTGTCGATGTGGAGAAAAAAAAATTGAAATGTGGATGGACCTCTTCGGATCTCGAGATACCAAGATACGCTCTCGATTCGAATGTAAAAAAAAAACGCCCCAGCCCAAAACGTCACACTGGAGCAGCTGCAGAAAGGCTGAGGATGAATCCCGACGATGTGTACATGTGTGCCAGCAAGAGTCGCGTCCTTGCCGTTGAGTATTGACAAAGGACTTGTAAAGAGGAACCTTCCGGAGGCTAAAATTTGCTATAGCTAGTGCGCGCCAACGCCAACGCCAACGTGGCCCTCCTTCCAGTAATTTCCCTTATCGAGCTTGAGGTGTGGGTGCATGCATGCGCATGCAACGCAGCGGGCGGTTCCGGTTTTCTTCTCGACTCTTTTATTGCCGCCAGACTCGAGCGTTTCCGTACAAAGTCGCTTGCTGCAGCTCCGAGCAACGTATTAGAGTACTAGCGAGTGTTGGTTGTCGAAAGCAGAAGGATCCTCCGGTCACAAAACACTAAACATTCTTTAACGCTACAGGTAATATGCCAACTGTGCTGATAACTTATTGGGTTTCCTAGAGTATAGAGAGATAGAGAAAATACAGGGAATGGGTACCATGGATGTATGTGTGTATGTATGTTGTATGATATGCAGAAACAGAAAAAAGAAACGTCAACTCAACCCCTCGAGCTCCCCGCCATAGCCATCTTCCTCCTCCGCTTCTCCTCCACGGCCCTCCTCTCGGCCTCCTCCGCCTCGCGTTCCTCCCTGCGGGCAATCTTCATGCTCCTTAGCTCCTCGCGCTCGAGCATCGCGGCATCGGCCTCGATGTCGTCGTCGTCGTCGTCCGAGTAGACGTCCCGCGAGACGTACGTCGAGCGCTTCTTGCCCATGATCGCCCAGATTGTGTCGGAGATGGAGTTGGGGTCGGCCTCGTCGTCGTCGTCGGAGCGGCTGGGGCGGTGTGTGGCTTTGTGTTGTTGTTGTTTGGAGGACGAGGCGATGGGTTGTTTGTTGGTGGTGCGCTTTGGGGCTGGGACCGGAGGAGACGCCGAGCGCGAATGACGTTTCTTGCCTGCGGTGCGAGAGGGTGGGGTAGACCGCTGTGACTGGGACGGCTGCTGAGAGGACGGACGGGTTGGAGGCGCCGATGTAATAACAGTCTTTGTCGTCGGAGCGAGCAAATCAAAGTTTCTCGCCTGGTCACCCTCGAGAACGGGCTTCTTGCTTGCCCGGAGGTCGCGTGCAATCTCGTCGATGGTGCGCACGTCGCGGGGCTTGACATAGAGCTTCTGGAGCATGTTGCCCTGGGCCACGAGCCGCTTCTTGACGCTCATGCCCGACGTGTCGACGGTGGCGGCGGCAGCCTCGATGGACGGCGTCGACACCATGTTCCGCGCACCGCCAGGCAGAACCGACGACTGTTTGCGGGCTGGCTTGCGGAGGAAGCTGCTGACGAGGCTCGGGGAGGAACGACGAGGGGCCTCGTTGAAGGCCCGTCGGAACTCTGCGTTGGCCTTGCGCTGGCGCTTCTCGTCGCGGGTGAGTGCCATCCCGCTATGCTCGCCGTCGTCGTCGTCGTCGGGTGTCTTGCGTTTGCGCGAGGAGGTGCCCGCCGCCGTCGTCGTCGTCTTGTCCGACGTCGGCCACGCCTTCTCCTTGGCCTTCTTGGGGCCATACCTCAGCCCATCCATCCTCTCCCTCTCGCGTCTCTCCAACTCCTCCTCCTGACGCTTGACGGCCTCTGCCGCCTTCCTGTCCTCCTCCGCCTTTCTCCGCTGCGCCTCAAAGTGCTTCTTGATTTCCTGCTGCTTGATCTGCCGCTCCTTTATCTCGCGAGCCTCGGCCGCCTTGCGCTCGCGGTCCTCCCGGGCCTTTTTCTGCGCGACGGCGGCGTTGGCCTGCTGTTCCGCCAGCCGCGTGTGTGTCTCGGAGATGGCGAGCAGGGTTTTGTAGGTCGACATGGGTTGTGGATTGGGGTGGCGCAGTGGGTGTAGGAGGATGAGGGTGGCACGGACAAAGAATGTGGGCGAAGGCACAGTGTCCACGTGGCGGTGACGGCAACACAGCTCTCTCTCTCTCTACAGCACAGTAATTCTACAAGTTGACTAACCGCGCCAGCTCGCCCGACTTGTACGCAGCCTGCGTCTTGTCATTCCCACCAACTTGTTTCTGGCCTGTCGGATGCTCAGCGTTCAGCAAATATAAAGAGTACACTATACGCACTAACAAACACATTCGGCACAGTCGACTGCCCGGTCTTGGACTCGAGGTAGTCCTGGATTGCGTCCCCGTCTGCACGCTTGTCTAACCTGGTTTTTTTTGTGAGTTGAGTGAGTGAGTAAGTATCCACCAGAACGCACTCGAAAATAAGGGCCTTTTCTTGGGGGAAATTGTCCTGGAACAGCGCCTTTGCACGGGCAGAGTAGGAGCACCAGGATTTGGAGAATATCACAATCTTGTTGGACGCGATGGCGTTCTGTGTTGTTGTCGCTTTAGCTGTAGGGACTGGCTTAGCTAGGGGCGAAGAGGGACGGACCTCGACGGTATCTTGGACGGTGGATGTCATGGTGGAGTATGAGGAGTATGAGTGGGAGTGGAAGACTCTTGCGGTATAAATACGTCTTGCAGACCCGCCGCTCAGTAAGCGAAGCATGCGCGAAAAGCTCAAGTGCGTGACCGCTGACTGACAGACACCGGTCAATTGCAACCATGTTCCGAGTCGCCCGCGCTCACCGAGCCATTCGAATTCCCCGTCGAGCCTACGCCACACACAACAACAACAACAACGTCGTGAATCTAGTCGAAGTCGGCCCTAGAGACGGGCTGCAGAACGAAAAGGGGATTATTCCGGTGGAGGTCAAGACGGAGCTCATAACGCGTCTGGCAAAGGCTGGCGTGCAGACCATCGAGGCAGGCAGCTTCGTCAGTCCGAAATGGGTCCCGCAGGTTAGCATGTCCGATTTATGGTTTAAAGTAATAAATGACAAGTAAGATGGCTGGCACCGACACAGTGCTGACCTCGCTCCCTGCCCTTCCGGTCCGACTCCCCGTACTCGTGCCGAACCAAAAAGGGCTCGACGCCGTGCTCGGGCTGCTGGAGAGGCACCCACACCTCGCCCCATCGCTCGAAATCAGCGTGTTCACCGCAGCCACCGACGCATTCACGCGTGCGAACCTCAACTGCAGCATAGCCGAGTCGCTGCAGCGGCTCGAGCCCGTCGTGCGGGGGGCGACGGACAAGGGGCTGCGCGTGCGCGGGTACGTCAGCGTCGTCGTCGCGTGTCCGTATACCGGCAACGTCGACTACAGCGAGGTCCGCAGGGTCTCGGAGACCCTCGTCGGCATGGGCTGCTATGAAGTCAGTTTGGGCGATACAGTCGGCATGGGAACCCCAGCCCAGGTCGGCGCGATGCTCGAGGAGGTCAAGAAGGGCGTCGCGGTACATAAGCTAGCAGGTCATGTCCGTATCCGTTTCTTTTCACTGTTTGATCTCCTTGAACGCCAAGATGCAGTTCCACGACACCTACGGCACCGCCATCGCAAACATCTTTGCGGCGCTGTCACACGGTGTGCGCACATTCGACGCGTCCATCGCGGGCCTCGGCGGATGCCCGTACTCGCCCGGCGCAACGGGCAACGTCTCCACCGAGGACGTGTTGTATGCTCTCCGCGACTCGCCTTACCGCGTCAAGGGAACCCAGCAAGACGGCGGCATCGACCTCGCGCAGCTCGTCGACGTCGGCTGGTGGATCAGTGAGCGCCTGGGCAGGCAGGTCGCCAGTCGGGCCGGCAGGGCGATGCGCGCTAGGATGTTATGGGAGCAGGCGCAGGCAAAGTTGTAGGAAAGAATGAATTTTTCAGTTCCGGCCCGCCTCGCCACATGATGTTTCTTCGACCTCCCACCGACGTCACCTGCGTCGCTATAAGTATCTGCTGCTGCTGCTACTCCGCCCTCTTCCTCCAAAGAACATGCGACTCCCACATCTCGTACTTGTACTCCCTGTTCTTGTTACCGCCCTCACCTGCACCATCTCCCCGCTCGGACCCGGCAAGGACGACACCGACCAGGTCCTCGCAGCCATCGAGCGATGCGGACATGGTGGTAGGACGGTGCTCGAGGCGGGCTCGTTTAATATCACTCGGTGCGTTTCATTCAGCACTTTACACTTTTATGAAGTTACGTATAGGAAGATGACCTGGGACCTCGTCGACGCTCAAGTCGACTTGTTCGGGTCTCTCAGCGTACGTTCATCATCCTTACATTGCCCACCAACACACACACACTCCACACAGTTCATCCCCGACATCGACTTCTGGCTCAACCCCAACAACACCTACCGCGTCGTCTTCATCCAAAGCCAAGCCTCCTGGTTCGTCCTCACCGGGCACGACTTTACCGTCGACGCACACTCCACGGGCGGCATCCAGGGCAACGGCCAGCCGTGGTGGACGCACTTCACCACCGTGCCCCGCCTCGACGGCGACGGGCGCCCCATTGCGCTGACGGTCTTCCAAGCCACGCGTGCCCTGGTGAAGGATTTTAGGATTGAGGCGCAGCCGTTTTGGTGTAATGCGGTGGCGGAGAGTTCGGGGGTGGTGTATGATGGGATGATTTGCGATGCGAGGAATGCGGATCCCGCGTTTTTTGGGACAAAGTGAGTTTTTTTTTTTTTTTGCTTTTAATTTACATAGGTTGATGATGAGTATTCCAGTGTGGTGCCGAATACAGATGGTGTGTGTGTGCTATATTATCTATCGACGGTGGCTAAGTAGCTTGTTGCAGGAATCGATACATACCGGAGTGACAACATCTCCCTGCTCAACTGGGACATCACCTGCGGGGACGACTGTCTCGCTATCAAAGGGGTGCGTCTGCCAGTGCATATATCCCACAACCACATACACACACACACGAGCAGAACTCGACCAACATCCTCGCGCAAAACATCACCTGCCGCGGCGGGAACGGAATCGCCTTTGGGTCTCTGGCGCAATACGTCAACTTGGTGTGTGACACCCTTTTCCATGTCTCTGTAGGTTTTTGACGATGGCGATGGATGGTAGACGGATATCGTGGAGAACGTGTTGATGGATAACTTGACCATGACGCGTATAAACTCGACGATTCAGCCGAACATGAACAACGGGGTGTGTGTTCTCATATCGCAATCGCGAGCAGATCTAAGTGACTTGAAAACAGGTATACTTCAAGTCCTGGGATGGCACCGTGAACGGCGTACCGCCCACAGGTGGAGGCGGCGCTCCCGGCTTTGCAAAAAACATCACCCTCCGCAACGTCGTGCTCGACCGCGTCAACCGGCCCACGACCATCACCCAGACCAACGGCGGACACTCTGGGGACCTCCCGTCCATTTTCCACTTTGGTGATATTCGGTGGGAGAATTGGACGGGTACGGCGTTGACGAATCAAAGTGCGTTTTTTCGTTCGCTTGCTTTATTGACGATGAATGAATTACAAACAGCCATCGTGCTTTCGTGCAGCGCTGCAGTCAACTGCACGGACCTGACGTTCGACAAGTTTGATGTCAGCGTGCCCGCGGGACAGACGCCGCTGGTTTCGTGCAGTAATGTGGTTGGGCTGGAGGGGGTTGCGTGCAAGTGAGCTGTGTGTGTACTGTAAATGTAACAATTGTTTGGATGTGTTTGATGGACACGTGTTCGCGTGGAAGCTTGCTTCCATGTGTTTGCCCTCAAGGCCTCAAGTTAACTAGAAGTTCTGGCAAAATAACCCGCGCCGTACGTTTCATGGATCCCGACCGCAGTTCAAGCTTCAAGTTCCACGAACCCTCACCTGCTTCAAGTTTTACATGGCTTACTCGGTAATACTCGAGCTCGGCCTGGTCCTCTTTCTTCTCAGTGCGTGTACGGTTTCAAGACTGAAAGCTGGATACAGCCTGCGGCATTTGTCACGCTCAAAAAAAAAAGGTGTCGCCAGCGAGGACAGCTGTCTACCATCAAGCTTGCCAGTGCGACCTCCGTGCCATGGTTAGCAACGTAGAAGCCCTCACTGGCAATAGCCTCATCCTGGAACACGGCAAGAAAACAGTATGTCTTGATCTTTCTCCGCAAAAGCTTCGAAGACAGCTACGAGTCTACGACGTCCGTTCATCGCATGATATCTTGTCGATTCCCGGCCGATAAATATGGAGAAACAGGTATCGAGGTGCGGGCTACTCGGAGCACTTCCCGCCATCTCAAGCTAGCCATCTGTCTTTTTGAAGAGGCTGAAATTTGCTCGCGCGAGCAAACGTACTAGTATAAAGGTGCAACATTCTGCAGACCGGACCTCACACTTTTGCTCAACACATCTCTCTGGTACAGGCCTGCCAGTTTCATTCAACCATTCTTCTTCTTCTTCTTTTTAAGCAAACACCATGGTTCGCTCAGTCATCCAAACCGCCCTCTTTGCCGCTGCCGTTGCCTGGCTCTCCCATCCTGAGCTTACCACGGCCGTACCGGTCCCCAAAAAATTCTCGTTCGGGTGCGTGTGGAAGGCTATAATGAAGAGAAGACTAATGATTCCTGATGTGCAGAACCACCATCTCCGAGTCCTTCGCCACGACAATTATCCTCGGCAATGGTGCAGACGGTGCCGCGGCCACTGCCTTGCCCACCGGCATTGCGTCCTCCGGAGACGACTCTGGCGACTCCACTGCAGTTGGGTTAGTACTTCCTCCGGCTCTCATGTGCGACTCAAAGTATTCTCAGAACGACTGTCGCCGTCACTGCGATTGCAACCAATGGCCAGTCAGTTTCCACAACCGTTGTGGCTGGAGCTGCCCCTGCTGCCACGGATGCTGCTGGCGACGGTTCTGAGACCTCCGATAACGGTGTTGGTGATGGCTTGGGGGACAGAACGGCAGATGAGGGTTCGGGTGATGTTGGGTACGCTGTTTCTCTTTCCAAGCCTTTAATTTAAAGCAGCTCATACGGAACACCTAGAGCCACCGCAGCGGTTACTGCAACCAACGGCCAATCTGTTGCTACCACGGTGATTGTCGGCGCTGCGCCCACTGGGGCTGCTAGCGCTGGCTCAGACGGTGGGCTCTTTGACGGATTCCCTTTCAAATTCAAGTTCCCCTTCCGCAAGTAGACAATGGATCATGGTGAATTTAGCGCTGAGCGTGTTGTGGCCAGTGAAACAGAGACGCGTCTTCTGGTTCCATGTCTTGTGACCGTGTTTAGCGCAACTGGCATCGGCGCAAGCGCCTGGGACTCGGCTTGATTGGCGCTTGAACTACTTACGCTGGCATGAGCGTGCTACCCACTTTATCACACGGCTATCCTATCCTCATCGCATCGCATCCTCTCTTCACGTAGAAAATGCCCGTCCCACTTCGCACTGACCGCGTCCGTGCCATGGGCCTCATGAAGTTCCGCTCTTCTCTTTCGCCCGATGAGCTGAAGGCCAACGGCCCCCGCCTCATTGAGGTCATCAAGAGTATCCCGGCCTTCCAGCAGAACATCCTCAAATACGAGCTGGTTGGTGGACCCGTCCATGGTGCTGCCAGTGCCAGACATGGTTAATTGAGTGGCCACATAGACATTCAAAAACGAGCACCACGGAGCGTTACTCGCCAGCGAACTTGGGCTCCAAGAGGCCGATTTTGGTATGATGGTCCTCGTTGAGGCCTCCTCGCACGAGAAGATTCGCGAAGTTAGTACGCACAACCCTCACTTCAACCTCCCCACAGTACAAGAGTATCATCGTGGGTGCCCTTGCGCACACAACAACCGTGGAGGACTACCACTGGTTCTCTGGCGAGTTCCTGACCGTCATCGACAAGTAAAACAAATATACGGATTTCTAGTTAGTGCTGTGGTTCAAGTTACCGCGTTGTGATAACTATACTTAAGCTCTCACCCGGCAGCTCCCAACAGCAGCCTCCCCTTTATCCGTTGCTGTTGCATCCAAACTGATATTTGTTCATCTCTAGTTTTCGATGTAAAAAGTAGACTCGAATTCTACACAGCCATGCAGCTAGATAACTATATTGCAGGGATCGGAACATCAGTAAGTAATAAATAGGGACGACTTCCGAACACGGGAAGATGAGAATACAGAGACGAGCCGCGGGTAGTTGGATGAAGTGAACGACCTGTCGTACGGCTCAACAGTAAAAAATTGAATGCTTGAAAGTTGACTTGTGGCGACGGTTTGTCCTGCTGCGTATGTATTCAACGAGTCTGTTGTGGAAGGAAAGTTTAGATACCGCTATCGTCCCGATGTGTGGACACTGTGTTTGTAATCCATGCCTCCTCTATGTATAAAGGCGTGAGCGAGAAATCATCTCAGCAAGATCCCCAATGTCTCGCAAGTACGACAACATTATCGTCTTTGGCCCCACAGGCACAGTCGGCGGACTTGTCGCCCTCGAAGCCCACAAGCGCGGTGCCAAAGTCTGGCTCGCGATGCGCAACACCTCCAAGACCATCCCCGAAATCCCCTCCGACATCGAAAAGTCGGGAAACTTTGTGCGTGTGCAGGCCGATCTCTCCGACCCATTGTCGGTGGGAAGTGCCATCAAGGAGTCTGGTGCGAAAGCAGCGTACCTGTACCTCGTGCACGGTAGCCCGGATTTCAGTCGCGCGTCCCTGCAGGCGATGCGCGATGCGGGTGTGGAGTACATCGTCCTCTTGTCCGGCTACACGGTCCAGAGAGAAGGCAAGGAGTTGCGCGCAATTCCAAAGGCAGAGATTGCCTTTGAGCACGCACAAGTCGAGATTAGTGTGGAGGACATCGGGTTCCCCTTCTTCACTGCGCTGCGTCCGGCTTTCTTTGCGAGCAACTACTTCAAGAGCTTCCTCGACCGCTCGGTCAAGCCACCCAAGGCGATCATCGTCTACGAGGACTCGATCTTCGACCACATCACACCAGAGGATATCGGCGCAGTGGGCGGAGCAGTGTTGGTGGAGCGTCCTTCAGACGGCAAGGAGACACTCTATTTGTGTGGACCAGAGCTGCATACAGTAGAGGAGGCTTGGCAGCTGGTGAAGAAGGTCACAGGCCGCGACGACATCGACACGACTCCTGGGTCTCCGGCGGAGTTCGCCCAAGTTATGGCTTCGAAGGGCATCCCTGAAGTCGTAACCAACTACTTGTTGGACGTTTTTGAGCAGGCGCGGCCCAAGGGTGGATCCCTAGAGTCGGAGTACCGAGTCGGTGTTGCCAATGTCGCAAAGTACACGGGAAGGGCACCAATGACGTTTGTGGACTACCTCGAGGCACACAAGGCGGAATGGCAGGCTGTTTGACGAGTAGATATGGACCATTATAGTCTTGATCGTGCTGCAGCGGGGAGGAAGCACTTTGGTCCGAATACAAGAGGGACGAAAGCAAGTAACTTTGATGCTGATCTGTGTCGGCCGAAGAGTCAAAAGTTGATGATCTTGTGAAGGTCAGCGAGCTGCGAACTGCATGCGGGCGCGATTTTAGCACGGAGAACTGAGATAGGATTGCGATAGGACGTCCGAGATGAAGACCTTCGGAATGCAGAGCCAGCATAAGGACAACGATACTTACAGTGATAACTATAGAGCGGGATCCACTTAAGCTCTCACCCGGCAGCTCCCAACAGCAGCAGCACCAACTCCCCCTTCATCCGTTGCTGATGCATCCAACGCTGAGGCTCTACTGTACTGATATTTGTTCATCTAGTTTTTGATGTAAAAATCGTGTAAAAACTAAGCCCATGTCCATTGTTACTCGAAGGAACCCAGAACCGCATGCCTACGGTATGGAAATAACATTATCGTGCTGTACGTCCGTATGCATGAGGCGAGACCGAAAACAAGAAAACACAAGCCCGATTATTCATGAGGAAGAAAAAAGAGAAGCACGCTCAAACATAACGGCTTACAACCAGGCGTGTCGGGCTTTTATCGACGCGCGTGCACGACTCGGAACACAGGACCCGTCGTTGATCTCGAACCCAACGCGACAGCTCTCGATCCGGCACCGCCCAGCGCGGCAGCCAACTTGGTTAACGTTCGGAATAGTTGTGCAATCGCGACCCGTGAATTCAGCATCGCCTTCGGGCCCAACGCAGCCGCCGCACGAGTCGATGGTCGTCATAATGTTGATACACTCGCTGCCGCCCGAGCCGCTGAGAAGCGGGCAAACAACCTCATTCCGACCGCGGCAAGTCAGCGTATTGGAGAGAGGGAGTTGTGCGCGCTTGGAAGGCTGGGGACCACAGCTGGCCGAGCCGGGGTTGGAGGTAGAGCCGGCGGGGCAAGGAGAGCAGTTATCGCCGCTGCTGAATGTGTTGCGTGGGCAGGTCGAGCACGATTGGCCGTTTGACGCGGGGACGGAACCGCCGGGACAAACAGAGCAGGATTTGCTGCCGGCGTTGGAGATGGTGCCGGCGGGGCAATCGGAGCACATGTTGTTGTTGCTGTACGTTCCGGCGGGACAGGTCTGGCAGCGACCGTTGGTGTGGACCTGGCCGTCGGGGCACTTGTCGATGCACTGGCTGGGGGTGGTCGACCGGCTGCCGCAGCCCTTGCCGCTGGGGCATTGCGTACAAGAGCCAGCACCGGCCGACGAGTAGGTGTCCTCCGGACACTCGGAGCACAAGGTCCCACCGGCCTGGGAGAACGTCCCAGCCGGGCAGGTCCCGCACTGGCCGTTGGAGTAGTACTGACCAGCGCGACATATGCTCGTGCACTGAGAAGAACCCGGAAGAGCAGAGGAACCGGTCGGGCAAGCCGAGCAACTTGAAGAACCGCCGGTAGAGAACGTATTGGCGGGGCAGGATGAGCAGGAGGACGCGTTGGGGCCAGAGTAGGTACCGGCCGGGCAGTTGGAGCATGCGCCGTTGAGCGAATACGTGCCGGCCGGGCAGTTGATGGCAACGCAAGAGCTCGAGCCCGCGGTGGAGGAGGTGCCGGCCGGGCAGTTCTGGCAGCTTGACGCACCATTGGCGTTGGAGAAGGTGCCGGTCGGGCAAGACGTGCATGAAGTCGCACCGGCGCTGGAATACGAGCCAGGATAGCAGGATTGGCATGAACCGTTGCTCAGATAGGATCCAGCCGCGCACTTGGGGGTGCAAGAGGTCGATCCCTAGAATATGGATGAGTATCGAGCAACTACGGATACGAAGCGTGAGGACGTACAGCGTTGGAGACATAACCCGCAGGGCAAGCCGCGCACGACCCGCTACCATCAGAATATGTGTTCGCTGGGCACTTGGAGCAGCTCGAGGCGCCGGCGGTGCTCGAGTAGCCAGCTGGGCAAGCGTTGCAAGCGTCGGTGGTGGTCTTGCCGCCGTTGATGTAGAACCCGGGCTTGCACACGCAGGAGGACTCGCACTAGGGACAAAACCATAAATATAAGATACGGACAAAGAAAACAACACATACCGAGTTCGAGGTCGAACCAGCGGGGCAGGTCTTGCATGTTGGTTTGTATCCGCCGAGACTGTATTCGCCGGACGGGCAGTCCTGGCACTGTCCGCTGACCCACTCTTTTCCAGCGGCGCAGTTGGTACGTGCTTCGAGGTGACTGTTGCGGTTTGCACTGAGGGGGGGAAGACAAGAGTCAGCCGACGACAGAAGGGAGCGTGAAGACGACGACGAACAGTGTGTCTGCGACGACATGCGTGGCGGCTGAAATGGCCAAGACAGCAATGCTAAGGAAACGCATGGCTATGGCTGGAGGAGGAATGTGTGAGGGGCGGTCGCAGAGCACTGGTGGTTTAAGTACTGTCAGTGGCCTCCTAAAAAATGTCTCCTTGGCCAAGTTTCAGTGAGAAAGGGTCAAGGCGGCTCGATAATTCCCGAGACGAGACAAGAGAGTCAGGGACTGAAAAAATATGCATCCATGAGGGAGCAAGTATGTCGGCGAGCGGGATTTTGGCAATGAAGACCAGTTTGCGAAGAGAAAGCGCTCAGAAGTGGTGCCCATTTGAACAGAGAGTTTGAGTCGAGTCGAGTCTGAGTCCGAGTGAAGAGGATGTGACTCTGTCATTGTGTCACAAGTCCGAGTCTACGCGCTTGAAGAGTGCTGTTTGCTCGGAGTCTATCGTCTTGCTCCTGTCCATGTCTCATCTGCCAAGCCAGTTTCAGTCAAGTCATTCATTCCTGCTACCTAACAAGCTGTAACTGCGGCTAAGCACCGACAACCGACAGCCTATACCAAGTACTAGCAACGGTACGTAGAGTAAAAAAGAAAACACAGTTCGTTTCATCTTGTACAGTAATTTGTATGTATGTGTGGAATCCGGTACATTGAGAGATGCGAGAAGGTCCCAGAGAAAAACAGAGAAAGGAAAGCGATAAATAAGGATTAAACGCGACGCAAAAAGCGACGGGGGTGCATGGGAAGGGCAAGGTGAGAGCCGCCCGGTAACCGGGTAAGCTGGCGCCGAGATGAAGCCACGCCGAAGACGGAGCGCGAGAACTGGCGAGGAACAGTACCTTGCCTTGCAGCGCGAAATGAAGGGCGGCATGACGCGTGTCGCCGGTAAGGGACCACCTGGGGCGAATGCGGTGCGAAGAAATGAAACTGCGCACTGTGCATGCAGCAGAGACAGACAGGTGGTTGTCGAATCGCGGGAAGCGTGTGAGGGTGGGGAAGAGAAGCCAAGAAGCAAAGGCCACGTCGTCGTGTTCGTCGTCATAGCGGAGCTGCTCCGAATCGCGTCCGTCCCGAATGAAAATAGCGATAGACACGTCGCTATGACCGACCGATGCGCGACGTCAGAGTCGAGATGAGGCGGATATTCAGGCAGCGCAGTCGATAGCGACCATCTCCCAGTCCTCCCTCTGGCTGTAGTGAGCTGCAATCTCCCTCCCACAAGACAAGGACTGTCCGCCCACGACAACCCACGATGCGCTCATAACCGGTTCCGGTTCCGGCTCTGGGGTAAGCTCGCGTTCGACATCCTCCATGTCCACGTCCTCCTCCATCGCCTCGACCGCAGCAACATCATCCTCGTCGATCTCTCCCATCGCGTCCTCGTCTCCCAGGAGGTCGTTCTCGGCACTACCACATAACCGCTCCAGCTCCTTCGTAGCCGACATGATCTCGACTGCGAGCCGAGCACCCATGCGAAGAATCTTTTCGCCTTCGGGCGACTCGCGCATGCAGGCCGTTAGCGCTCGGCGGTGCAGATCTGCGGGCGCTTTGGGCTTGGATCGGGTTCGAGCGCTGGGTGGTGGTGGGTGGGCAGGACCACAGGCAGAACACGATGAGGCGGGTGTCGGTAGGACCAAGGCGCGGGAGAGACCGTCGCTTCTGGCTAGGGGAGACGTTGGTATTTGGCGGCGGGCGGCTAGGGGAGCAGGGTTGCAATCGGGAGAAAGCGAGGATTTGACAGGAGCCGGTGCGGTGGCACACGACCTCGTCGTAGAGGGACCAGGAATGTCGCGTCGTATTATCCCTTTTTTTCCGATCCTTCTGCTCTTTGTAGAACTTGAGGGTGCGGTTTGTACGGGACCGATGGCGGCGTCGTAAAGGGAGTGGCATAGGCTGCAGGAGCGGCTACAGCCGGTGGACGAGCGAGGAGTGTCAAATCCAGGATGCTCTCTGTGCGATGGAGTCGTTTCCGCGGTCGGGTGGAGCCTGTGGCGGGAGATGAAAAACTGGTTGTCCGTTTGCGTAGTTCAGTGGCAGAGGCGCCTCCGATGGTGAACGTGAGTGGCATCGAGTAAGGGTACGTCGATGGCGAGGGCTGGAGCTGCAGGACGGAGACGGCCATAGTCGGGGTGGTGGGGGCAAGAGGCAAGGGGCGAGGAGGCTGTGACCACCGCATAACGGTCCTTTGACCGACTGACTCAAAGACCGGATCAAGCCCTCGGTCCCAAAAAAGGAAAATCTGCCACAGCCGACACACACGAGATCAGCATAGACTCGCGGAGGCATATCAATCAAGATGCCCATTCAACTCATCGTTCGAACACTGGAACAGACAACTACGGCGGCGACACCGCGCAATCCCGACGCCGCCTCTACCAGTACTACTGTTGACTCATTGCCTTGCTCTTCCCACGCTCCCCGACGCAGTCAGACTGCGCATCGGCCCCGCCATCACACGACATGTGTGTGTTGCATGCGTTCCATGCATGACTGGCCGATATCGGGATGCTGTTTGACCATCGGGAATGAAACGAGATGCAAGATGAATGAAGCCTATAAACATCTCCCAATCGACAACCGCCGGCTTGGTGCCTGCATTCAAGTCTCATTCGACGACGTGTCCTCTGTCAGATATCACTCACCCATGATCCCGTTGCAGATCTACATATCTCAATCGCGCCTCCATCACGGATCCACGCATGGGGTGAGAAAACACAGATCCGGGCTTCGCGCATAAGTAAATCACATTCCTCCTTGGACCGTTCCACTATAGCTACCCCAACATTCATAACCCAAGGCCGACGATACCCGTGTCAACGGAGCGCCGACTCAGATGCTACTCGTATTACCGAGCGAAACGCCGCCGAGATTACTTACTGGAGCGTTATGCGCGCTCCGACGCGAGATTTCGCCGAGTAACTTACACGGGTTTGACCCGAGGCTGCATATACATCAAGATCCCTCTGCTCTGCTCAGGTCTGCTCGAGTTCGCATCGATTAAAACGATGCCCGAGGAGCGCCGATGCCTCACTAGCGACTAGTCCGCAGGTTAATTTTGAAGCCAAGTGGAGGAGCAACTAACAGTTAGGGTGATGCCAGTTTCAACCGAGCTAACAGGATTATTCTCAGCTCGTTCAAACTCCATGCCAAAGCCCGATCAGGTTCTCCCTTGTAAATGACAGAAAACACCGACCGACGCGTCGTCACGGTGTTTTGCTGCCGAATGTACTTGACGTTTTCGCTCTACGGCGCCTATCCAACAACGAAACTCTCACAACCCGACCCGCATACAAGGAGTATCATGATTCGGTCCCGGTCTGCCGCGGGTTGGCTGGCTGTTATTAGTCTGTTACTTCCTCGGTGTTCATCCCGTCGGGTTGGTCACTAAGACGACGAACCCGGAAGGTGATCTGCCCGGTGTTGGCTCCAATCCCGATCCATTCAACGTTTATTTCCAGGATGAACTTGAATGGGCAACGCCAACACGGTCACGCGGATGACATCAGGCGCAATTAGAAGAAAAATAAACTTTCCGGGGTTGTCGTAGTCTGGCGGTTACCACGCTCGGGTGACCAGCGTCTCGCCTTATTATGTAAGCTCCCCTTTAGGCAATGCACGTGGGCTTCGACGCGGTATGGCCAACGCGCTGCAAGCACAATCGACGCGCTTAAACCACATTAACCATATTAAAATGCACCAGGGCTGTAACCCGAGCCGCTACATGGGATGGAAGACAACCCTGAAGGCAGATTTAAATATCTGAGGATATGTCACGCGTTACCCGACAGACGCCGGTCGTCTACCGCTGCCTCCGGAGTTGATTGTGCTTCCCCAACGCCTCCTAATCGGCGCACTTTGGGCTGCTGAGCCTCGGTTGGGTGAAATTTGACACCATCGGTCTCGGGGTCGCCTTGCGGTTTGTGGGAGTGATAAAGGCTGATTGGACCGTTTTCGCGGGGGTACAAAAAATCTTACCACACACTTCAGCTTTGATAAGCTCTATTGCTACTTCTGTGTAGCTGTGGCACGTCTAAACTCGCCGTATGAGCACAAAACGCGTCTCTTCATTGGTGATTGACAGATCAAGTGACTGATATTATCTAACAACTCTTGACAGCCTGCCATCAACGCGGTAACCAACAGACCCTTTCGCAGGAGTTCTCGACTACGAAACGGTGGATGTAAAAGAGACAAGGGTTGTCGGTCCAAGGTTCTTCTCTTCTGTCACGGAGAAATCAGGCTGAAAGTTCCTGTAAGTAAGGTTCCATTCAAGACAACTCTCACCTGTAGGCTGTCGAATCTCGATATGAATATGGCACGGCGCCTCCGCGGAGATGTAGGAAAGCACTCGGAGTCACCTCTGTCTGGTTAGTATCTCACACAAGTTCCATGCATACCAACAGCCTGAGACCACTATCAACACTAGTGGCGTCTTGCAATCTGAGCTCTTGTGTAGATCCTTGTTCAAAGCTAATTAACCTCCGTCTGCCAGCCAGAGGTCAAGCTAGTTCAAAATAGCCAGCCATCGATCGAGGAGCGGTGCTTGATTATCAGCGGCAGAAACCGAGCAGGATATCATGACGGTGGCGGCATCCAAGAACGACCATTGACAGACTGCAGTGTCGCCTCAGATTTTCTTGGAAGGAGGCTGTGAGTGTAAGATGCGTCACCTGTTGCTTTCAAGTTGTTCGGCCAATTCGGCGTTCAACCTGCCAGGCGGCTGTGGATTTCGAGGTGATTTGACCCACAATAAATATCGCACACAGCATGCTAGTAGTTCCATGACAGGGTTTCGATGACCACCTATTCCGAGTAAGTCGCGAACGGACTCGGAGATACACTGTACAATTAATTTGAAAAATATCGCACCTATATCCGATCTATGGAAGCGAACATACCCGGTGAATGCACGGATAACTTGAAAATGACTGGCTGGCTCGGAGATCTGAATGAGCATGATAATGGTAAACCGTCGCCTGGGTAGCGGGGTACGCTTCCGGTGAGGAGGGCGGTCTGTTCTGTGGCCACTGCAGCTGCCATCGTCGAGTGGGCGGTGCTGGCACTTACTGGTGGTAAAGAGAGTGGGAGGAGCACTAAGATGCGATGAGAGAAAGCGGCAAAGATTCCGAGGCTCGGAGTCGAGCAGCTTTTGAGTTTTCAAATCCCGTTGAGCCAGAGGCGGTACTGCAGATCCGGACCGAAAGCAGCAACCATAGAGAGCCGCCCCCGCCGAAGGGAAGGACGAAGAGTAATCGTTCGGAACCAAGGAGAGTCAATTTGTCGCCGAAGTACGCGGAACGTCGTGCGGGAGGACATTTAAAGAGTCAATGACACGATGCTCGGGGACGTTAGGAAAAGCTGGAGCCTGAGAGTGGAGACGTACTAGTACCGTCGTTGGGGATCTCCGATTCGCGAGATGTGCCACCTCAATTGCGCTCATGAGACGCCCCAAGGACACCGAGAAATTAGTTGAATCCTATTAGCTGTGTTGTGGTGGTGGTGGTTGCAGATCTAGAGAAAGCTTGTCACAGTCATTCCCACGGAAAACGCAAATTTCCGAAAGATAAGATAAGATCAGATACATCGTTGAAATACTATCGTTTGCCGTCCGGCTTCAGGATAACTCGGAGAACGATAATAACACAAGCTCCAATTATGCAGTCTCTGCGCACCCGATTGCGCCCTCCTCCTCCGCACAACACGTCCACATAACGACCTCCGTCGGAGGCCCCCGCAACTCGCTCCCGTCGGCCGCGAGTCCGAGCACGAAGACGTACAATTCGACTGTGAGTGTTCCTGCGAGGTTTGTACGAATCAGTATGAGTTTTGTTTGATTTAAACGAGTGGCACATACCTGGATGGAAGAACTTTGTCTCAGTCGCCGTCCGATTCTTCTGCTCCTTCAGCTTCCCGGGCCGCTCCCCATTGCCACTGATATCGTCGGCGGCGGTAACGACCACGGAGGGCACGGGCACAGAGGACTTTAGCTTCCTCAGCGGCAGCGGCGCGTTGCCACAATCCAGCTTGTAGAAACTACGCTGAGGCTTGACGAGTTTTCCGGGGCGGCTGCGCGTGAGTTGGGCCCCGGGTACGTGCACTGAGTCTGGGGGAGCAGACTTGGCGGACGACAAGGAATCGGTGGATGACGCAGAGGAGAAGCTGCTTCGCGGACTGAATTCGTATTCTGAGCTGAGGAAGGACTCGGACGGCGCGGGTGATGTGCTGCGACTGGATTGACGGGACATAGTTTCTGGGCTGGTTTGGTTTGTCGTGGTGCAGAGGGAGAAAGGTGGTGGCATACGATGAACCACACGCTCTTTTATACCGTGTTCATTGAGAGTCCAAGAGCAGGTCATGCCCCAGTCGAAACAAAGCACCATTCAACTCGTTCAAAGCAGATAACCCAGCTGGAAAAGACAAAACGCACTGGTGCATTCAAATAACAACTTCGTAGCAGGACACCCTGGCCAATCTCAAGAGTCAAGATGCCGTTTTTTGTGCGCCTTGGCGCGGTGTCTTCCATTGACGCACCCCGGCGCCGTTCCATCCGCGTCGCAGCAGCTCCAAGTAAAGTTCTCTGGGTAGTCGCGTCTGTTTCCGCGCGAGTCCATTGGTCCGTGGCAGTCTTCGTCCCAATCGACAAATTTTTCGTAGTCGACTTCGAGGTCACCTGGCGCAATGAAAAATCGTCAACAGCTAAAAGCAGAGAAAAAACTCCAATTGTGACGCACCAGGGTGAAATACACACTCCTCGTTATCCTGCGCGTTCACATCGTACGATTCGCGGCAATTTTCGCAGGTCTCCCAACGTGGCACGACACGCGCAACAGTGGCGGGTGCGGGTGCATTTACGGTCAACAGATCCTTCGCAAGCGCTCTTCGGACAGCAGCGTTCCTGGCGACGAGGCGTGTGAGGACGAGTCGAAGGCGTGCTTCTGGGGCAGTGGATACAGCGGCCTGCAGTTGGGCTATCGTTGGCTGCTCCTCATCGCCGTCGCTGGCTTCTTCTTCTTCGTTGTCCGAGTCGCTGGTGTCCCCCGTCAGGTCGATAACCTCGTCTGCGTCGGAAGCGGACATCCGCAAACAAAAAAGTTTCGTCCAAAGTTGTTGCTGTCATGTGACGCACCGGCCTTGTTTCGACTCTTCCAGGACCCCTGATTATCGGCCAAAAGGTCACATCCGGAGTTCGGACGGTAAAGTCGCTGACCGCCGGCCAGGTATGGGGCAAATTCGGACAAAACTGCACCGTTTGGCCGGCAGGTCAGGTCTGAGTTCGGACGCGACGGCTCGTCGACGGGCTAAAATGGGGGTAATCCGAGCCAAACCTGGTAGTATTTCAAAAAATTTGCAGAAACTGTCGAAAAAATCGCCGAAAAGCCCGAGGTCTGAGGTGGAATTCGGACGGAATCTGGAGCCGAGGGCCAGAAAAAAGTTCGGACGGAACTTCGAAAACACCTAAAATCCGGATGTGACCTCTGAGCCTATAATCAGGGGTCCTACTCTTCCGCGTCCTTCGTTTTCGCGTTGGGACGGCAAACTTAGTCGTCCTCAGTTTCTCCAGCTTGACTTGCACGGCAAAACACCTCACAATCGCTTTCCTCTGTCACGTCAGTGGACCGTTTTCAGAGACGGATTGGACTGGCGGCCCCGAGTTCGAGTCGCATCTGACTCGGACTTGATGCGATTTGTGAGATTTGATAGCCCCGGCTCCACCGAACGCTTCTTAAGCCTTCTTGCTTCCTCCCACTCGTCTTGTCCCCCACAACACGACGGAGTCGGACGGACTACCTTCACAATGACGACTCCCATAGAACCAGCAATCGCCACAGAGCAGACGGCTCTTCTACAGGCCCAACCAACAAAGCAGACCCAAAAGCAAAAGCAAAAACGCACACCGCTGCCCATGAAACAACTGTCGATTATCATGCTCATCCAAATCTGCGAGCCTCTCGCCAGCCAGTCGATATATCCGTACATTAACCAGGTGTGCACTTTTTTCTTCTCTAACGATGGGGGCCTGAACCTTGGTTAGCTCATCAGCGAGCTCGATATAACAGGTGGAGACGAGAAAAAAGTGGGGTATTATGCGTTCGTCTTCGATTTCCCAGCCTGTCTTTCTCGCTCACACCAGTCGTTATCTCTGACAGTGGGATGGTAGGGACACGACTTCTCACACATGCTACTGGTTAACGTCACTACCCCTCCGCCGCTCAGATAGTCGAGTCATCTCTTTCATCGCATTCAAGCGGCTGAACGTCCGACAGGAAGCGCTTTTCTTCCTCACCGAGGCCTTGGTGATTCTGCAATGGAGTCGCGCATCGGACGTCATCGGGCGAAAGCCCATCCTGCTCGTTGGGCTCTTCGGTACCGCAGTGTCCATCCTTTCCTTTGGATTGAGCAGGACATTCCTGGGTTTGGTTATTAGGTACATATTACTCAGGCCACAGTCCATCTGTTCATTTCGCCAATAACCCTCATTCATCTAGCCGATGTCTCTGCGGTCTGCTCAACGGAAATGTGGGTGTTATGAAGAGCACGCTAGGGGACCTCACGGATCGGACGAATCGTGCAGAAGCGCTGGTCTTTCTTCCGAGTCGGTGTTTCTCGTTTTAAGTTCACTTTAGGCTGATATTATTAATCCAAGTTGTCTGGGCTGCCGGCGTACGTGCACACCTCCTTTGTTACTAACAGAGAACACATCATTCGTCAGGCATCTATTGGCCCACTCATAGGTGGCTCACTCGCTCGCCCGCACGACCGCTTTCCCAATTCGAAATTCTTCGCGATGCGGTTCTGGCTCGAGTTTCCTTACTTCCTCCCGTGTTTGGTGACAGGAAGCTTTGTGTTCGTCTCGTGGTTCGTTGTGCTAGCGTTCTTCAAGGAGGTGCGTTGCATTTACAAGTCGAAGCACTTGCGCATAAACAACACAATCGTAGACCGTACCATGGAAGACGCAAAAGCCTAATCCTTCCGAGCCTAGTACACCTGCGCTGGAGTCCCTACCGTCCACACCCATTCCTCAACAAGCATACGCGGGACCTCTCCCTATGCGCGAACTGATCACCTTTCCAGTGTTCATCTCCGTGTCCAACTATGTCACGCTCGGCTTCCTGAACACCACTCTCGCCGCCCTCATCCCGCTCTTTCTCACCATGCCCATCGCCGTCGGCGGCCTCGGCCTCGACCCGCCGCGAATCGGGCTGATTCTGAGTATCTACGGCCTTGCCACCGGCACCTTCAACCTCCTCTTCTTCGCGCGCTTGGTGAGGTGGCTCGGCGAGAAACGAACCTTTGTGATCGGTTTATCCACAACGCTTGTGGTCTTTTTGCTGTTCCCCGTCATGAACATACTCGCGAGGGCGAATGACGGGCTTTGGTGGGGCATCTACGCGCTTATCGCGTGCGTGTTGTTGCTGGGTGCAATTATGGATTTCTCCTTTGGTGCGTCCCCTCCCCTGCGGATCCCAGCCGGCACATTCTGAGCTAAACTCAATCCATTCCCACTTCCAAAGGCGCGATATTCATGTTCATCCTCTCGTCGGCACCGAAGTCCTCGCGCGGTACGGTCAACGGCATCTCCCAAACATCCGTCGCCATCGCGCGCGCCATCGGCCCCGCACTCGGTACATCCCTATTCTCCTTGTCGGCACAGCACAATCTGCTCGGCGGCTATTTCGTCTATGCCGTGTTCTTCGTGCTCAGCTGTGCCGCGATGTGGTTGGCCGATAGGTTGCCAGAGGAGGTGTGGGATGATATCGAGTAGAATTGAGCTCAAAGTTTGACATTTGCGTTTGTTGGATCTTGGTAGCACGTATCAGTTCTCCTTATAAAATGGACAGAACACGATTGTTGCACCGATGATAGCTAAACGACAAATTTGAACAATCCCGTCTGTGATACACAGCAACTACGTGAAGAAATAGAAGGAGCTGGGAAGCTTGAAATAAAATAAAAAACACGACGAAATCACAAAGACCACTTTTCCCGAGAAGAAAAAAAAGGCAAAATCCCTCGAACGTAAAAGAAAAGTCAAAACAACGTATCCATCCACCGTGCCGACGCATCCACGCGCTGAGAAACCGGTACCATCTTTACCCGCTCGTACATCTGCGTGCCCCCAGCCACCTCTCCCTCGAGAATCTTCGTCAAAAGTCGCTCTTCCTTCTCGTCCTTCCCTTCAAGACAGAGAAGCTGATCCAAAACTGCGCGAACATCGTCGCTGAAGATGGCCATGCCCCGGCGGCGCGAAGTTAACGAAAGCGGCCGAGCCTGCTGGGTAGTTGGTGTGTCGCTGGTGTGAATGGAGGCGGCGCGGAATCCATCGTAGAGGTATGGCTTTTTCGACGCGCTGGTTGTGGAAGACTGTGCGCGGATGCGATTCGAAGGTCCTAAGGGTAAATGTGAGACATAGAATCACAGAATTGCGTGAGTCTCACTTGGCTGCACAGTCAGGGTGCGTGCAGACGGCTCTGAGCGTCCCCGAATCATCGAAAGTCGTCTATCGGTAGGCGGTGTGTCCTCTGCTGGGCGCTCTCGTCGAGGCTGGACTGCGACTCGGCGCGGAACCTTTTTGGGTTTGTTGAGACCGAGGAGACCGGCCTGAAGGACGACGACATCAGCGAACGGAGGGCATGGGGAAAGCAGGATATCTCACCAAGGAAAGACCTCTCTTGTCTCCTGGAATCTTTGTGTTTTGCAGCGCCAACATCCGAACCGTGCGGGTGCTAGCGAATCGACGGTTGGTGGCGGAGGGCATTGTAGTAGGTGAAAGATAATCTGGGAGTTGGAAAGCAGGAGAAAATGACAACAATGGCTGAAAATTGAGAGAAAGTTGTGGCGAAACAAGTAGAGGATGAAGGGAGAAAGCAAGAGGCGAAATTTCAGGAGAGTTTACATCCGCGGATACAAATACCACCAGGTGAGACCGAGACAGGGACTGCATTTTGACCAGCCAGGCGAAACGAGCATAGTTCTAGCTTGCAAGATTATCGCCCATGAGAGTCGGGAGCAAAAAACCGAGAGATCATCGTCACGCGCGATGCGAACAGCTGTTGCTTCCGCACCACCATGATCTCCCTCCCATTCGACGTTTTCATGGAAATCCTCCCTCTCATCGATTATCACGATCTCCCAGTCCTAGCGCGAGCCAACAGAAATATGTCTATCCTCGCTCTCGACCGCCTCTACGCGTCCATTCCCGCGAAACACTTCGTCGCAGCCGGCACGTCCATATCGGCCAACTCGGCGCTTGCTCTGCGCGTCAGATCGCTAGAAATTACTCGGGAGGAGCATGAAAAGGTCTCCAACGCCGTCCTTATACCTCTTCTCCAGGAGGTTTTCGCCGCGACCACCAATCTGCGCGACCTCATCCTTCATCTGCAGGGTACTTCAAGTTCTCGGTGGTTCTGCGCGATTCAAACTACAAACATTATCCTGTACTTCTTCCCCCGACCAGGACTTCGTTACCTTTCTTCGAGACCAGACGGACCTCGAGGAACTCACCCTCACTCGTTGGTTCCCATGTCGTCCTGGGACAGCCGCGCCTGGAATCTACCGAGTCTTCGACGATTCACGGGCTCTATGGACTGGGTGGACGCAATCTTGCCCAGCACACCTCTATCATCACATCTCGTCATAACCTCGACGCGGCCGTCACGACATGGAGGTGTTGGCCACAGCGCCCCTTCAGCATCTGCAGATTCCACTTCCCGCAGTCGAGGAAGCGAGCCCAGCACAGATGAAACGGCTTTTCCCCGATGTTCAATCCCTTGCGCTCGATGTGGGGAGTCGGAGGGGCCCTTGGACTGTACGTGCGCCTCCTTCCGTAAGTATAATTTGCGTCTAATATCTCCTCGGAAGGGGCGCGGCATATATACTTCTAGGATCGAGGGTTGGCTCGTCGACGTGTTACCGATACTGTCGACTGTTCACTGCGTTCCGATCCCGGGCTTAAGCGGGAAGACAACGAATTACATCGAGGATCACAGCGCCGGCTCCGACGGTGTGCGAATTTGCTGTGCGCCAGAGGTTTGGCAGCTCGACCACTGCTGAACAGATTTGGAGGCGAGTGGGAACCAACTATAGGGCGGAGTAGTGGCCACGGAGCTACGAGGTGCTTCTTGCAGAACCGTAAGCTCGTATCTTGTATGCCAGAGTACTGTCCCTACTCGTTCCTAGTCCTCACAGATGGAGAGTCTAGTCGAGCAATCTCTGCCTACGGGTCAAGTCTCCGGAGCTCAGGCGACACTATGTGCTGCTGCGGTTTTTTATGTTGCTTACTCCAACCCAAAAATCGTAAGTTCACCGGAGACTTTCCGAGGGAAATCAAGTGCCCAAGCGCTCGGTGTTGATATTCAATAAATTTCTCGCGCAAGTAAACCGGTGGTGAAACCTTTCCCATTCGCCCACCGTCTCGAGAACAAGCTGAAGTAAACCAGAAACATTCAGGAAACCGTCTGGCTCTAGCAAGTAACTCCCTTCTCTGGCGTCCGCCTCCCAATGATATCGTTTCACCTGCCAGTGGCCTTAAACGGTCGGACTCGACCAATTCAGCGCGTGCTTGCTCCTTTTGACCTGGCGGATGAATCATCCGGCCCGAGGGAATTTAGCGCCAATCTCCTCTCCGTTTCTCTGTTGACTTCCCGGGCCGGACCGCGAGCGCCAGGCAACGGACTACGGCTATCAAATCCTGGGGGAAGTACAGCAAATATCTCTCGTTCGAGACGAAGCTACTAGCATGAAAACATTCTCCTCTCTCCGCATTGCTCTTGTCGTTGCGCTCGCCACTACCCAGGGAGTTATAATCTTGACCGGCCTTCAACTTCACCGTATGCCATCGCATAAATGAACTGTAAATTGATCCATTGAAGTCATTCAAACCGCTAAATGCGCATTAAACTTCCTTCCGGCTTCACCCAAAAAGAAAAAGTTCTCAAGTTCGCATCAATCATCGGTGACGCGCCATCGACATCGGTCGCCGGCCCCGGCACCTTGTCGGGCCGTGGTTCAGACAAAAGGCTCCGCGAGCGTCCTAAAATTCCGCATCAGGAAAGGATCTCCTCCGCCTGTCGCCCCTCTGTCGACAGAAGATTGGCGGAGTCTAAAAGAGACCTAGAGCAGTACAAAGGCCATATCGATGTTGAGGCTTCCTTTTAGACGCCGGGTTTATCTCTCACGGAAAGACATTCCGAGATCCATGGACAGAAATCAACTTTCAAGGCGGCAGATTGGATTTGATTAGATTGAATAGCGGAGTCGGGGGCAATGTGATGGACTGCTCAGCCCGGGCCGACTCTCTTTCGCCTCGAGGTAACAGCGTGCTGGACCCCAATGTCGACGGCGGATCCTCGGACACCGCCGAAGAGGTATGGGTTAGGTGTGTTCCTTTGTGCTTAATTTGGCAAGGCGTCATGCGGGGAAAGAATTCGTAACCTCACTGTTACTTCATGAAACCTCAAATCCGGTCCGTCTTTAGGCGATGCCGCTCCGATCCCGCCACGGCGCCTCCGAGTGTCTGGGTGCGACCTGCCCACGCAGTCACGGACGCGTGAATATATCAAGTTGGAAAGAACACGGCGAGACAGTGCAATGTGCTCAGCGACTTCCTCCTCCCTCGTTAACGTTTTAGGGTTGGTGATACTTGTACTCATGAACTCGCTCCGAATATATTATTCCTGAATATTAGTAGCAAATTAGTAGACTGAGTGTGATGGTGTGACAAGACTTAGAACAAACCACGACGAACCCTGGCAGCATCGCAAGACAGATGCATGGGTCACTCCTTCCTTATCTCCATCGCTCCGAGTCTTTATGCCATGTTATCAAGACCATTTGGTCTCTCACGGATTCGAAGATGGCGAACCCAAACTTAAAAACGGCCTTTGTTACGCGTCCCACCGGCCTATTCATCGGCACATTCAGCTTCACACGACAGGGAGTTGTGGGTACCAACAGATGGCGATTTGCCTTCTTGCTCCATTACGCCAGATCACGATCTTGGCCACGGCCTACCCGCATGTCCTTATAAGCCTCCCTGGGCGCTAATTTGCCTGTCGTGTTCCCCTTCCCCCATCATGGCTGCCGCTCACCACAGCCCGTCCTCAGGCGACTCGGACAACGACTGGGCCGCATTGTCAATGGACACGGACTCCAATATGTCAACCCCGGAGATGGCGTTCGAAGACTTTGTGGACTGGGGCGATGAGGATCTGTCCTCTGATTCTGCGTCGCTGGATGGCGATCCCACCGGTTCGGCAACTTCGGCTCTCGGGATTCACCTTGCCTACACCCCCTCCGCCATCGTCTACGGCAAGGCTGAGTTCTCGGACCCCGACCTATCGATGATCGCAGACTCTGGGTGTGGCTCGTTTCGTTCCTCGTTCAATCAAATCTGACTCGGTGCAGCGTGCATGCTGGATCGTATTTGCCGTTTGTACGTTATCAATAATCGTGCGGTCGCCGCGTTGGCTGACGCGTCATTCATTTTTAGTACGACGAGCAGTCTCACTTACGGCCACCGAGCCATGTAGACCCCACGGAAATCTACCGCGATGGAAGTCATCCATACAAACACATGCGCTCACTCAAGATCTCAGGCAAGAAACTCAAGGGGGTGAGTAGGACTACCCACCATCCTGAAGCAATGCATTCCCTGACCGTGACCGTGTTCTCATAGACCGCCGCTGGCCGAGCTGAGCACCGAGGACTCTCGCCAGTCCTGGATTCTGAGGACATAACCGTTCTCGCGCTTCCCGAAATTCGTTCTCTCGCTACGGTGCGCGCACAGTCCATCATTGACGCCGAGTGCATGCATATCCTCGCCACGAATACCTTCCCCGACTCGACAGAATACCTTCGTCTCCGCCTCGGCGTTCCTGACTGGCGTCCCCTTGACCTGAGTGTCATCCCCGACTCGGAATACCGTCCCGCGGGGTTGTGGGCTGTTATCGCGCTGGCGATTCAAGGGAGCCGGTTCAAGATGCTCCCTTTGCGAGGCATTATTAGCGCCATCTCCGCGCACCTCAAGTTCTACAGAGACGACCCGAGCGATAGCTGGAAGGTCTGTTCTATCTCACCCTTGGTGAGATTTCCACTGATTATTTGTGGCAGGAAACTCTTCGGCATACGCTCTCCCTGTACACCTGCTTCAAGCTCGTCAAACGTCCGTTCGGCGGAGGCATGGGCGGGTACTGGCGCGTGGAGTTCACGGCGGGCAAATCTACGCGCCCACGGAAGCGCAAGCAGAAGGGGGTTGTGTGAGTGTCTCCTTGCAGCTTTCTCTGATGCCTTCAATCTCATGTCATTTTCAAGTGTCAAGCAAAACCATCACTCCACCGAGGGATCCTCTTCCCCCGGATCAGCACTCAAGTTGGAACCACAGTCTCCGTCCCCAGCTTCTCTTGCCCTCGAGCCTGAAGGCCCTGCCAGTGGACCTGTTCGCACTAAGCGCAAATCGCGTTCAACAGCTGCGAAAGACAAACGTGCGTCAAAAGCACTGGAAAATACCAAGGCTGAGCGGGTCGGCACTCGCTCCAGCCTGCGGCTTGCGCTGAACAAGGCAAAGTTAGAAACATGAATGGGGCCCCGTCGCCGGTACCCAGCTGTTTCTTTCGAGCTCTCTCTCACTGTCATTGTCCATCATGCTATCTCGCCCTTGCTTTTACCCTGTTGCTTCCCTCCTCGCTCGCTTTCTTTGTGGATATTATGGCCGGCTGTTCGCGGGCTTACACGACCACTTATTTTCCCCTCGCTATCCTGTTGCTCTCCTCATCGCTCTCGCATTGCTTTGCTGTTCTGATATCTTCCTACTGTATTTTTCCATCTGTGGATATTATGGCCGGCTGTTCGCGGGCTTCCACGACCACTTGTTTCACATCATCGCATTTGTATACTAGCTGTTTTTGTCTTTCCTGTAGCATAGTAGCGGACCTGGACTTGCCAATGGACTGGAATAAACCTGCTATCTGGTCTGTTTCAGACCATCAATCTTCTGTGCGATCTCAACTCAGATGGAAACCCAGTTGAGACTCCGAAAATGGGCTGGTCAGGTGAACTGCCTAGAAAACGCGAGGGCGCCACTGGCGCACGAAATTAGAACCAATTACAGCCGATGCAAATGGTGCTTTCTGGTGCAGAGAACAATTGCAAAGTGGCAGTGTACGTTAATGTTGAAGCCGACATTTAATCTTTGGCTTCTCCCGCGCCAGTTTGATTCCACGCTTTTGGTTCAAGTTTCCGAAAGCTCTTGACAAAGGGTACCACGAGACAGAAAGTCCCCGGACCGGAACCATTGTTTTGGGACTAACGAGAAGATTATATATTCCGAGCGAAGGGCAGCCGTCGTACTTGTGGACGACTTCCATTCCCCGGCGGGCGTCGTGGGAAGTGGCGTCCTCGCTTTTGTTCTCCTGTAGGGCATTCGAAACGATGTTGCGAATCCAGCTTTCGGCTCAATTTCTCAAGTTAGAGTATACAATCATCAAAAAAGTTGAAACTCAACCACAGTTGCCGAGATGATTCCGCCGAAGTTAATCCATTAAACGCTCAGTTTCTTCATCACGAAGGTTACTTCATATATTCCACTGCAAATGCGTGTTATAAGCATGGCACAAAAACCGTAGCTAGTCCACTACCCATTCGGACGCGCCGCCAATTAACGTATGAGTATACGACCGACCCAGGTAGCGGCGGGAGGTCCTGGGCTGGTATGCCAGGTAGGATAAGGTAATGCGATGTCGGACTGGTAAGTGTAGGGAGGAAATCCTCCGTGTATAAAGGTATAGGTGGCGTGAGCATGTGTAGATCGTGGTCGACTCTGCGCCTGGCCACATAGCGTACCGGACGCCAGTGAACGCAAGGGGCATCTGACGAAATGTCCGATTGGCCGTGAGGGTGTGGAGGTTAGAGACAATGATGGTAGGTAAGTGAGTGGATGCGGAAAGAAGGAAAGAAGGTCCATTGAAGGCTCGATTCTTGCTCTCTCTCAAGTCTTGAGGTGAGAGCGACGACCCTTGGTCGCGGGCTTCTTGGGCGCAGCTGCAATAACACGACTAGACTCGGTAGAGACCTTCTTGGGCGCAGGCTTGGAGTCAGTCTTGACCTTCTTCGATGGTCTCGACGAAGACGACGAAGATGTTGAATCGTCCAAACGACGTTTGCGCTTCGCCGAAGGCGGGACGGGGGCTCGAAGCTGCGGAGTCGTCGGTGAGAACGGGGTGAATGGAGGGGGCCGAGTCAAGCCAACAGGGTCGGAGTTGGCTAGTTTCGCACTTTTGAAAAAGTAAGATGAAATCCAAACGGACGTCACAAGCACCGATTAGCTCACCCGTTGTTCCCTTTTCTAGTCTTTGGAGTGCGGCGCCTGGACGTGGCGTGGAGCCCCGCAGCAGCGAGTGACCAGGGTGAATCTTTGAATCGCTGGCCATTATTGCCCCTAGGCTGGACGAATCTAGCTTCGAGAGAGAGGCTATGGCGAACAGATTCCTGCATGAATTCAATTAGAGTAGGATTTTAAATATTCAACTATACCTGCCAAGCCTCCTTTGGATTTCCTAAGCGACGTTCAGATGGGAATCGTTCGTGGATGGCGTTCTTGATCTCTCGCAGCAAGAGTTTCCTCTGTGGGCTCCCATGGATGGCGAGCGTGATGAGGGTAGACACGCGTAGGGTAGGCAGGCTTAGGGTAGGCAGGCTTCCAACCATGTCAGGTAGCGTGTCGAGATCGTATTTGGCAGGCCGTTCGCTTCCAGAAATGGCACCCAATGCCACAAGTTTATTCCAAAGAAAGCTCTCAATGGCAGTGTTGTTCTCGGCTTCGTCCTCGGGTGCGACGGGAAGAAGACCAGTGATAATGCCTTTCCCCCTTCTCACTCGAGGAAGTCCCTGATGCAAACTTGAGACACTCGTCGAGGGTGACGGCGGGGGCTGACTCGTGTTTGAGCAATACAGGTATTGCGAGGATGGAGATGACGAGCGGGATGATCCGGCTGGAGTGTAGCTGGACAACGAGGGAGCGTATAGGAAGCCCGGATTCATCGCCGCTTCCATCGTCAATAGCACGGGAGACAGCGCGCGCTGAGCTGAGTGGAGGGAAGACGAACTAGGACCGGGGCTGGGTTCCAGTTGTGTTGAATCAATCGCGACACAGCTGGAACAGCCCACGGCATCGGGAGCTGAGAGGTGGCCACAGGTGCCAGTGCAAACTGCGAGGCTTAAAAACAATAGATCAGCTTGAGTCGGCGTGCTGCGGGCAAGGTATGTACCTCGGATATAGGGTTTGCCACTGCCAAATGGGAGAGTCGTCGGGAGATGGGCAGTACGGCATCGCAGGTGTCTCGAGTGGCGACGGGGAGCACGAAGTCGATCCTAGGTCCTTCTCGATGAACTCCTCCTGGATGCGATCTTCGAGGTCCATGTCAATGGAGAGTTCGAGTGTCGACCATAAATTACTGTCGTCTTCGACACTCGAACTCTCCACTGCTAATAACGTGCTCGTCAAGCCCGGTCCATCGCAAGACAGGCTCGCCATCGGCAGCGAGAGCGCCGAGAGCTGCATGGCACCACTCGGCGCTGGGCCGGGGCGGCCAAAACCGTAGGAAGCGCCGAACATTGTGGCTTGCAGAAGGGAGGGCGGGGCGGCGCGAGGGATGCAAGCAACAGCTTGTTTACTCGACTCGGAGTTTAAATAATGGCTGGACTCCCACGTACTGAGTCTCCTGGTTTAACGCTCCGCGGGGAAAGATACGAGATGCCAGTGGCCCCACAACTCTTTACGGAGGAAGAGACAGCTTGCTAGTCAGACGTGCCCACAGATACCTGTGTTTGAGCACCGCCAACAGCGCTAGAGAATGATCACAAGGGCCATGCTGAAATTTGAGAAAGGAAAAGAAACCGACGAGAGAGACCACTGAAGGATTCAGACACTGCTTGTGCTTGCGACATACGTATGATGGCCGCTAAATTGTGATGGATCCGAGTCTAAAGCAGAGTCAGTGCAAAGGTTAAACGTGGTAGAGGCGTGGCTACAGTTACCCCATATCGCCCGCCGCCACTGCCTTCCAGGGACGGGCATCTGCGAAAACGCGCCATCGAGTGGACCTTGATGCGCCCGTGTGCAAGTTGCAGATACCAGAGCGTCGACTATCAAGATTGGAAATATTTTCTCTTGTTCCCATTTCTGCCTACCAATCAAGTCCAGTCCAATCCAATTCCATCGTTCCCGAGCACTGGCAAAGGAAGGAGCGAGAAAAACTCGGACAACGAGCCGCTTTCCCGGAGACTCGCCACAGAAAGGTTCCGAGAAGAGCTGGCTCGGTGAAAGAGAGAAGCTTGTTGCGTTCTCAGCGACACCGCGACACCGCGGCGGCGCCCGGCGTGCTACCAGATCTTACATACAGAGAACTTGAATATGTACTTCTTCTGCCGGTGATTGGCCAGAGTCCAGACAAAGCAAGACAGAGGCAGAAGACAACGAGCGAACTCAGCGCCACGGATGAAGAAGACTGAAGAGAGCGTTCTGTGATCATGACCTCGTGACCAAGCGATCCTTGGTGCTTAATCGTTTGGCGGGCGCGCCTTACTCTACAGGCGAAGAAAGGTGAAGAGTTTGGATTGTTACACGTACGGCCCGGTCCCACTACCGCGAAACGTCGAATCCCGTCCCACGGACTCGGAACTAGTGAGGGAGATCTACGATAACGGCGACTCGAGAAGCCTTCTCAGGCTCAGGCTCTCCATTCCAAACGCCATGCGATACCCTGCCCCACGACACTGGGCGCGACACCAGATGTCGGGGCTGTGGAGATTCCCAAGTCGTGGTTTGTGCGTTGCATAGCTTCGGAATCCAGTTCGCCCAAGGGAGCAATGCTGTAGAGATAAGCACCGGTACCGCTGCCCCGGAGTCCGCAGCCAAAGACTCGGTGAGAGTTCGACACCAAATGAAAGCCTGGCGCCTAGTACGCATTTGTACCCCGCCGCGGCGAAAAAGTGAGTTCATCACCCGGAGATATATCTGAGAAAGTCACGGAGGCTGATTTTCAGCCAGAGAACATCAGCCTTGGTTAGGATACAAAGTAGCCTACGAGAGGTTGTAATGTTGGGCTGAAAACCCGTAACCTACCGTTGGATCGGCCTAATAAGTATCATGCAACGCAAGGTTGTTTTTCAGCCTTCAGAATATCAGCCAGCCCATGGCTCATTGGCTGCTTTCGTTTCAGTCAAGCGTAGGCTGAAGATATCGGTAACTTATCGTAGGCTGGTGATATAAAGGGCAATTTATTGAAAAATACCAGCTGCGCGTACACCAGTATTTGACCTTCCATATTCATCGAATATTCATCCCTCAACAGCAGCGCCGCACTGGCTACTGGTCGCATCTCCATTGGCCACCCATCACCGCCATCGCCTGCCACCGCCCGGCCGTATACACGATCGACGAGCTCATGTATGCGTGAGCGGGGTGTTGAAGGTTGGGCTGTACACCACCAGCTGTGAAGCTCTGTCAGCAGGAGGAAGCTTGAGATTGGAGCGCTCGTACCTGGATCTTTGAGATCAGGCAGCGCGATAGTGGGAGCTGCAACGTTGTCGATACACAGATGCCACAGGGAGAAGTAGGCATACCATACCAAGATTAAAGACCAAACCGACGGCTAAAGGACTTGTGAGCACGATGCCAAAAACACAAGAAAGAGAGACTTACTGGGTGACCTCACCTTAAAAGGCGCCAGAGGTGAGACGAGTACCGCTTGCGCGCAGATCGCGTCGAGGGAGAAGTCGATCCGATTCTTGAGGTTGTAGCATGAGTACGTGGTTGGGCGCCGTTGTCGTTTGGGCACCGGCGTTGTGCTTGTCGTCGTTACGGCCATCTCCCGAGTCACGGAGCTCGGTGGTACTTCGGAGTCCATGCAACATGCCGTTAACACCACACTTGCGAACGCAGGTGCTTCGGGCAACCGTAGAAGCAAGTGGGCGGTCATGACGTGGCGAGGAGGACGGTGCCGGGCTTGAAAGATGGTGTCGAGCTTGTTCGGGCGTCGTATTTGGAGACCCAGGGCTTGAGGGTGCTGTTGCGCGACGGAGCTCAGTCGTGAGTTTTGCCGTTGGAGCTGGTCGGTGTAGCTGTCAGCAAAAGAGCAGTAACGACGCACTTGGAGCTAGCAGCCCATCATCCTCTAATGACGCCCCACGGTTCTGGGATGTCGTGTGCTGGGTACAGCATGTGCTGCGTTTGAGTTGTTTGAGGTAGTTGGGGAGCGGGGCTTGCGCCTACAGTGCAGTCTTCTGGTTGTTGAGGAGGTGCTCGGGACGAAGCATGGGCGACTTGGTGGAGGATGGGTTGGAGATGGGAGCGGGAGAGGCGTTCGAGATGGTGGTCAAGGGCGAGGTTGATGTAGCGATCAGTCTCTGTTACCTTTCCACTCTTCACACTGTCTGGCAAGTCTAGAGCGTCTCATTCATGTACTGGACGACTAATTCGTGTATACAGGCATAATAAATAGCTCGTTCAACAAGATAATAGAAATACATCCTCGTCGCGTTCCTGCTCACCTCCGGCACCTGCCGACAACGCGCTACCTCCGGAGGAAAGAACAGGCATACGACCTGTGTTGACGCGACCGCCGTTCGTCAATGGCACGCCACCTGCGGGATTCCCAGTTCCTGTGCTGCCTCCGGACGCGACTGCAGGACTGTTTTCAACGCATTGGTTCGTGGGCTGGATTGCCATCTGCTGGATCTTGAGGGTTCTGAGCTGTTCGCGCTCCTCTAGAGTGGTGTTAGGCTCGAGTCAAGGACGACCAAGACGCGTCATACCGTGTTCAGTGGGCGTCAGAGAGGTTGTTGACGCGTTATTCGACGTGTTTGGGGGCGGCGGAGCGGTCCTCTTCCTGGGGCGGCCTTCGCGTTGGGGTTGCTTTAGTACACTCTGAACGGCGTTCGCTCAGAGTTCGAAAAGAACCTCGCAGTGGTTGCGAGCGAGTACTCGGGAGCCGCAGGTACGGGGTGTTGACCTCATCATCTCCTCGCCTTCATTCAAGTCTGCAGGGATACATTTGAATGTAATGTACAAGTCTTTCGGTGTAAGTGGGAATGGTGTATAGACAACTTGAACGACGACGTCCTGGCAAATGCGAAAGTAGAAAGAACTGGCCTCCTCAGACGTCCCCAAGCAAACACGTCAGAACAACCGCAGCGAATGACACTCTGGGTGTCGCTCGATAATGAGCGGGTCCTCCTCCATGGCCGCCTCGTCGTCGAAATCGTCCCGGTCGCGCAAGAACACGCATTTGGGAAACTCGTCCACGGGCACCATCTCGATGTCCTCCAGCTGCAACGCATCCTCCAACTCGGCATCCGCACGGTCGACCCAGTAGTTGAAGAGAAGGAGACGCTTGTGCAGCGAGTCCTTGGCACACACGGAGCAGTGGTGGCGGAGCTTTCCCGAGAAGAATTGGCGCGCGGTGCAGTGCTCGCCTGCTTCATCGCATGCTCTGGGGGTGGGCAGTTTTTGTGAGCACGTTTTTCATAGAAGCAAGACTCGATACTCACCGCCTTGTCCTGAGCGCCGTCGGCAAAGGTAGTGGCTTCTTGATATTCCATTGCGCTCTTGGACCGATTCCTGTGCTGGATTTCGAGCTTGATATCCACGACGGCATCGCATCGCGAAGGGGGTTCAGCGGGGACACGACGAGCGGGAGGCGAGGGTGCTGTCGCTTTTGTTCGCGCCACTGGCGAAAGAAGCTGCGTTCTTGTTCGTGGTGGACCCATTCGGAGCAGACAGAGGACGGCGCGGGGGTTGCGAGGAGGAGGGTCGGGAAGGCAGATATGGACAGAACAGGACCTGGGTCCGAAACATCGTCGTCGGGCTCTGTCGGTTCGGGTGTTGGTGGACGTGGAGGCGGGGTGTGTAATGGGAGTCGCCGCGCTGCAGGACGGGGGCTCGATGGAGGACATACATCTTGGTCGAGCGAGAATGGCCGTATTCGTCCAGAGCTAACGGGTGGGTGTGTGCATCGCTCACTTGGTGCACTATCCACTTCGAAGCACTGTTTTGGCTTCGGACTGACTTGGACTGGACGCCAGAGGTCCGTCGGGGTCGAAGGCACATTGAAGCTGAGGGATTTGGAGCGCGAGCGTGACGGGCGGTTGGGAATGGCTTTCGCCGCGGAGCGTGGCGACGCGCCGAGTCCGTTCATCGCGTCGTCGTCGGAACAAGAGGTTCTCCTTGTCTTGGTGGGGCAAAACGAGAACTTGGGTGGCCAAGAGGCTGCTACACCGTCCTGGGCGGGGACCCACATCGGTGAGGCTGCCGTCCGTTAGCGTAGGGATAAGAAAAGACCAGCGAGCAGCGCACCAGAGACCGCTGCACACGCCATACTCAGACGGAGTCACTTTTGCGGGAGGGACAATGAGTCGGGTTGTGGTCGATGCTGTTGAGGCCGCGCGCAGCCGAATGGAGTCTTTTATCGTAACATACGAAAAGAGAATTCCACGTCGGAAGACACCGTTTATTTAGGGCTTGGTACCCGAAAAAGGCGCGGACCTCGGCTCCCGCCGAAAACAAAACAGCCTTGGGGAATAGCATAATAGAAACAACCTTCGAATCTGGACGAGCTGTGAGTACAGCGCCAAAGTTTGGAGCCCGACAAGGACAGCTGAGGTGGCGTAATGGAACCTTGGAAGGAAGGAAGGAAGGAATTACACGGCACGGTCCCGCTCCGGAACGCCGGTTTCCAGGAAGTATCCCGGTGTACACGCACTAGCTGCTAATAACTAGATACACCATCGTCCCTGGGCCTCTCTATCCCCTTCTAGCCGAGCTCACGGTACAGGAATCTGCCCGCGGTAGAACTAGCCGAAAACTAGAGAAACAAAGTCAGCACCAAAACAGGGAGAGCCGGTCATGTCAGCTGAGTGAGTGAGTCCTCTGGACACCAGAAAATTGCTTGTGATGCCATTAGGACGTTACCGGCAAGCTCGATACATTCTGTGTCATGGTTATGAGAATGCACATCTCAGGAAGGACTCAAGTGACAATGGACGTCTTGGACACCTGGTTTGGAGCATATGAGATGACTATTGGAGAGCTTGAGCTCCGAATTGGAACTCTATGCAAGTAGAACACTCTTGAGTTCTTGTTTTGCGTGAGCAGCTTCAAGATTGGAATCCAAATAGCCGGCAGTGCGTGCCATCTTGCATTGAGAGCAAGAAAGCCAGAGTAGTTTGGATGGGGTAGCCTTCAAGATCTTGTTTGTCGAACAAGACGGAGAAGCATGTGAGCCCATGATGATTCAGCGTCATGATGGCATCAATCAAAAGACGAGCCCGTGAGGTCGCACTCGGCGATGAGGAGGAGCAATGGACGGTGGGATACAGTGCAGCGTCAGGCAGCCAGTAGAGAAGCTTTCAGTGGTGCCATATACCAGGTTTCAAGTGTTTTCATTGACATTTGAGCTGGATGCAGCCGACTCAATCTCGCTCATGGCGGAAAAAAAAGAGCATATTGGCCAAATATTGGCGGCGGGCTTTCCTATCGCACTTCTCAAGACCTGAAGCTGCCCTCTGTGCATTGGGCACAGTTGAAGGGTTCACAGCTGCGGCTTGGTGGATGGAATGGATTGGAAGGAAGGAAGGCAGTGGAGTATTATAGCACTTCTCGAGACCTGGGAAGCTGCCCTCTGCGCATTGGGGCACAGTTGAAGGGTTCACAGCTCTGGCTCGGTGCATTGGAATGGTATGGAGTGGGACGATGAAATTCGACATGGTGGTCGGGATCAAGCACATCAGGAATGGATTGGTCATGATCACACGGTGCACCTGGGAGACAATTGCGGAAAAGTGGTTTAGCACGGAAAGAAAAAACATGCATACCGTCGTTCAAGTTCATCTTATACTTAGACTACAACTTATTAAGGTACTGGCTCTGGTCGAGGAGTTGTCCATCCCACAACCGGACGTTCCTCCGCGCACTTCGGTCTGGTACCGGGGTTCGCGCAGTCGGGTTAAGCGACGTCGTCGACCCTGTAATATGAGCAAGGCACATGTGCACACGAGAAGAATCGGCAGGTACGCCTAATAAGCAGGTACACGAGTTGGGCCGTTCGCCTAGGGTGTATTCATGCTCCGAAAGCAAGGTCCAAATGGATATCTCTCGTCCTCGTCGGGCTTAGCGTCTAGGCGAAAGTATATCGGCCCAGACACGCTGGCCGACGGGCCCCGGGCCGCGGTGACTCGGAGCCTTGTGCGTCTAGCCGTAACTACCTTTGCCGACGCGTCTACGCGTCGCAGGGACGGCGGAACTCGGGATGGAAGGTCGAAATATTATGGACGCTTGTCGCCGCGGATGAGACTAGACTTGAATTGAGCGACTTGCATTTATTCAGCTGTCAGTCGTTCAACTTGCTTCCAATCGGTGGAAAAGACCTTTTTCTGCCGATAGAATGCTCATTCGTCGAGGCGGGGTGACGATTGGAGAAGGCAGATCCCACGAAGGAGCGCCTCGCCAGTTGGACTCGGACTCGGACTCAGTACTGCGCTGTATTCGATGAGTGTATTGTTAGCAGGGAGCAGTCGAGATGCCACTCACACCATGCGAACCGTCCATCTCGTTCAATTCTTGGAGTAGTTCGTTCATCTATTCGTTCATCCAGTTCGCGAGACAGTAGATCATAATCCATGCGACAGGCGGGGAGAGAATGAGTGAGGGAAGTTGAAAAGTTGTTGAGCACTGTGGCGCCGTTTATACCAAGCTTTAAAACGACCTTTGTTCGACAAAGGCCTTTTTGATCGTATATCGCACATGAAAATAAAAAACTTACGGCGCTGCAAGGAGCACTTTATATTGATGCCGCCACTACGCCGCCCTCCCAGTCGTTCCTCACTCGCTTCCAGACCCAAGTTGACTGATCCGCGCTGGTGGCCCTGCCAAAGCGCACAGAGAATTCGCACACTGTCGAGGCCCGCGCAGTGACCCTCCGAATGAACTCGACGGTGTTCTGAGTCGTTGTGTCCCCGTTGCTCGGGTTGAATCCAAGGACCGAAACGCAGCGAACAGTCGACAGCGATGGTAACACGTCGACAAGCCAGTGTTCAGTCGTAGCACCGGTGGTAGACGTAGGCTGCATCATATCTGTTATCAGGCGCCAGTGCTTTTGCGAACAAAGTCAACGTACCACCAAGAAGGTCCTCCAAAGGGGCCCCAACTCGAGTGTAAGCGATTGAACATGGGGTAAAAGCCGTTTCATTTGTGCTGGGCTGGCTCCGTCTACTGCGTTAAATGGAATCTGCAGATGCTGAAGGGGCACTGTGCCCAACACCTCCATGTCTTGACGGCCAGCTCGCGTAGAGGTAATGACGAGATGCGATAATAGAGGTGTGCAGGGCAGAATCGAGTCGACCCAGGTCATAGAGCCCGTAAACCGTCGAAGATTCGGTAGGTTCCAGGCGCGGCTGTCCCGAGACGACATGGGAACCAACGAGTGAGTCAGGGTGAGTTCCTCGAGGTCTGCCTGGTCTCGAAGAAACGTAACGAGGTGTTGGTCGGTGAATGTAGTACAGGATAATGTTTGTAGTTTGAATCGCGCGGATCGCAGAACCACCGAGAAAGTACCCTGCAGATGGAGGACGAGGTTGCGCAGATTCGTGGTCGCGGCGAAAACGTCCTGAAGAAGAGGTATAAGGACGGCGTTGGAGACCTTTTCATGCTCCTCCCGAGTAATTTCTAGCGATCTCACACGCAGGGCAAGCGCTGAGTTGGCCGATATGGACGTGCCGGCTGCGACGAAGTGTTTCGCGGGAATGGACGCGTAGAGGCGGTCGAGAGCGAGGATGGACATATTTCTGTTGGCTCGCGCTAGGACTGGGAGATCGTGATAATCGATGAGAGGGAGGATTTCCATGAAAACGTCGAACGGGAGGGAGATCATGGTGGTGCGGAAGCAACAGCTGTTCGCATCGCGCGTGACGATGATCTCTCGGTTCTTTGCTCCCGACTCTCATGGGCGATAATCTTTCAAGCTAAAACTATGCCCGCTGCGTCTTGCCGGCCCTACTCATGCAATGCAATCCCTGTCTCAGTCTCACCTGGTGGTATTTGTCTCCGCGGATGTAAACTCTCCTGAAATTTCGCCTCTTGCTTTCTCCCTTCATCCTCCTACTTGTTTTTCTCCAACTTCTTCTTGATTTCCAGCCGTTGTTGTCATTTACTCCTGCTTTCCAACTCCCAGATTATCTTTCACCTACTACAATGCCCTCCGCCACCAACCGTCGATTCGCTAGCACCCGCACGGTTCGGATGTTGGCGCTGCAAAACACAAAGATTCCAGGAGACGAGAGAGGTCTTTCCTTGGTGAGATATCCTGCTTTCCCCGTGCCCTCCGTTCGCTGATCTCGTTGTCCTTCAGGCCGGTCTCCTTGGTCTCAACAAACCCAAAAAGGCTCCGCGCCGAGTCGCAGTCCAGCCTCGACGAGAGCGCCAAACAGAGGACACAACGCCTACCGATAGACAACTTTCGATGATTCGGGGACGCTCAGAGCCGTCTGCACGCACCCTGACTGTGCAGCCAAGTGAGACTTCCGCAATTCTGTGATCCTATGTCTCACATTTACCCTTAGGACCTTCGAATCGCATCCGCGCACAGTCTTCCACAACCAGCGCGCCGAAAAAACCATACCTCTATGATGGATTCCGCGCCGCCTCTATTCACACCAGCGACATAACTACTACTCATCAGGCTCGGCCGCTTTCGTTATCTTCGCGCCGCTGGGGCATGGCCGTCTTCAGCGACGATGTTCGCGCAGTTTTGGATCAGCTTCTCTGTCTTGAAGGGAAGGACGAGAAGGAAGAGCGACTTTTGATGAAGATTCTCGAGGGAGAGGTGGCTGGGGGCACGCAGATGTACGAGCGGGTAAAGATGGTGCCGATTTCTCAGCGTGTGGACGCGTCGGCGCGGTGGATGGATACGTTGTTTTGATTTTCTTTCGGGGGATGTGCATTTTTTTCTCTCGGGAGGAGCCGTCTTTGCATTGTGATTTCCTTCATTCTTTCATGCTTGCAAGCCCCTTCTATTTCTTCACGTAGTTCTAGAAACATGATATCATATCAAAGGCGGGGATTGTTTGTCTTGTAGTGCAACAGAATCATGTTCAAGTGTATGCTACGTGATGAACGCGGTCACGTTGTTTGGTATGATTCTTCGAGTGACGCGTTCTTAGCCCGCTGTAGGTATATTCGTATTCATTCAAGCTTTAATTGGTGCGCGCCAACAGAGGTAGATGTCAACATCGTAATGAGTTCAAGCTCTGAGCGTTCGCTTTGTGAGACTCCTCTGCGACTCGATTAGCAAAACCAAGAATCCATCCGCAAATCGCTCGTAATCCCTCCTTAAGCGAAGAACTTCGTTATCCTGCTTGATTTTTTCCTTCCATATATTGACCGCGAGCTCCTTCCAGTTGGGATCGCCTTGCAACGCGGCGTTATGGCGTTTGACAAACCATTTTTCGCAGCGCGATGTCCACCACTGCGGAAAGAGATGAGAATCAAACCAAACAGTGGGTGGTGGCCACCAAGACACATCTTCGTTTTTCTGATCACTGCAACGTCCTACGTTCTCTCGTCAGTCCATGAATCAACACAGCAATGTAAGTTCTGACCAAGGACCACCCCAACTTCGTGCACGCTGAGGGAGTTGTACCAATAGACGTAGGGAGAGACACCATCCCAGAGGCAATCACCAGTGTCGAAGACGTCCTCGTCTGGACCCCGAAGGCCTTCATCGGTCGGAACCACCAGCCCAGCAAGTCGACCGATGAGCCCGCCCGCCTGCAAAGCAAGACGCCCGCGCGCAGTGTCCAGAATGTTCGACTTCAGATGGTCAAGATAGATTCTATAGCGGCGGCCGGAGTGCGTCTCGGTGGTGGCATATCCAGGGGTTTGTACGGGTCGCCTATTACGATTCAGATTCGAATCCCGGTCGGAGGGATTGCCCACGGTGTGCTTTGCACAACGCGCGAGAGAAAACGAAATACCACGAGACAACAAGTGCCGCGCGACGTCACGAACGTTCGGGCCCCAGCGTTGACGAAGGATCTGCAGCAAAGTGGCTGCAGATTTCAGAAGGAGGCATGTCTTGTCGACGTCGGTGTGATGTGGGTGTTTGTCTGCCAATATATAGAACTGGGTCGCACTGGTTTGTTCGAGGATGCTACGGAGCGTGGCTGTTTGGACCTTGAAGGGCCATTCAGAGCGCAGCCCACTGGCGAGGTGCGAGAAATCGCTCCACAATGGATCAATAGATCTGAAAGAACGTGCCGTCGAGAGCTGCCCGAAGAACTGGAGGAGGTTTCGATTTTCTGAGACCTCTTTAGACTGCCGTCCTGAGTGCCCGAGTAGCATGGACACACCATGTGCATGCAGAGGCCGGACATTGGGACCGTCACGACCCGGCGGAGGCTCAACGTAGCCAAAGCGCAGGGACGCCACTTCGAGGAAGTGTGGCTCAGATACCGTGTCTGGGGAGACGAGTTCCATCCAAACAGAATTGTCGGCGGAGCGCGGGGCCTTGACCTCGATAGAAAAAACTTTTGCAGCAGTGGAATGCATTGCTCCTTGAAGTTCACCGATCGCCGGCTCGTTATTGGCATCCTCCACGACGTAATCGCTGGTATGCGAAGAATCAAGCTGAGGTGCATCGGCAAGGTCCCATTCGTTGTGAAACGCGTCGTAGATGCGCTGGGCCGAGGGGAATGAATTCCAGACAACATCGATATCGCAAAGGACCGGCGTTCGGACTCGATGGCCGTCTGGTCCCTGCACCATCCACATAAAGACCACGGCGGCATCAGTATCGCTCGGAGGCAAATTGGCAGCGTTCGTTGCGACTGCTTTATGCTCCCTGTTCATCCGTCGGTCGTAGTCTTGTGGTGTCTCTGCAGCAGCAGTGCAGCGGTTTTTCTCGGCCCGTCGTTGGAGAAAGGCCTCGAGGTCTTCGTAGGGAAGCTGAGTAGCGAGCAGGTGGATGGGAGGGAAGGAGCGCTGCTGCAACCTCTCGATTTGTGGAATTTCCGCCGGCGACAAGACCAGATTTTGGAGATCGAGAACGTCGTCGGAATCTATTTCAATAATCTGCGTCGCCGAAGCCACTTGTTGTTCCCGTTTCTCCGCCGAGTCCGTGTCAGGCTCGAGGTCGATGTCCATGGCCACCGGGACGATGTCGCACTGGCAGTCTGCTCTATACAGAGTGACCTTCTCCTCGCATGGGAAGAAATGGGCGTCATGGACCTGCCAGGGGTGGAACCTTGTCGGGCCGGGCAGAGTGTCCATGAATGCGTCCAGATGGGCATCAGGAATGAAGCCGATATCCTCGAGGAAGGGGGGGAGAAAGGGATAATCGTGGTGCTTAGAGCCCCAGTGGAAGTACAGCGGGAGATTGAGAGGGCTGTTCGTATCCGATGTAGCTCTAACGATACTGCCCAGGAGGCTATCGAATTCGGACGGTTTAAAAAACATATGGCGATTGCGAGGATCCTCGTACGCGACGTCCAGGATGCCACCAACGCGAGGGACGTTCCAGTCGTTGACGACAGAACCTTCCAGTGCAGTGACCCAACCAGGGTCAAGTCCGGACCGCTGTATGAGCTCGGCTTGCCAAGGTCTGATGTCGTCCGGGGACCCATCGGCGAAGCGCACGCACCAGAAAGCCAGGGAAACGGCACCCAACAGGGGCAGAAGATCGTCGCGGAGGCGGCAGATGGTGCTGCGTGCAATCTCCTCCGACGGAAACGTCGAGGCGTAGCCATACTCCCGCGGAGGAGCGACGGGAGGTGAAAGGATCAACCCTTCAAGGTTGACCATCGTAGCCATCGTCAAACAGAACGCGCGTAAGGTAGACTCCAAGGTCCTCCATTTCCTCCGCTCGTTGGGACAAAGACCGAAGTTTTTCGGCTTAAACTGTACGATCGGAAAGCTCTCGGCGGTATGGTCGAGAAAGCTGAAAATGGGCCCAGTCCACGGATTTTGACGGGGAATGAACATGAGGTGTGCGTCGACTGGAGTGAGGTACGACGGCCGAGTGAAATTGCGCTCCTCACTGTTGAGTTCCGGGTTGTGTGGCGCTGGCAGAGGTGTCTCGACAACGACAGTGGGATCCCCGCAGTTCACGGCGAACGTACGTCCGTCTTTTCGATAGGTACCGCAGACAGGTCCGAGAGGCTGAAGGAAATCAGCAAGTCGAACGGCAAATGAGCGCAAGGGAGTGTTGAGGACTCACTGGAACGGTTGGAGAAGTGGCTAAGGGTGAAATATCGTGGACGCGCATAATGTCTTCAACAGACATCCCGCGCTAGCTGCGCTACAACGCTCAACCCTGATTGAATCCTGATACAAGTCGAGAGCAAGAAGTGAAATGTCACGGGCAACTGATCCACAACGCCCCCACCTGACCCACATCCATCACGACGCGACTCTCTCGCTCTTCCTTGCCAGCTACGGATATGTACTTCCCAGAGCACTTCCGGGGCTAAAACATTAGCCTTCGAAGTGGCCAATTATTCTAAAATTCTCAACTGGCGGCCCGCTACGCCAACTGGAAAGGCGGCGGCCTGTTGTTGCATGCGAGTGTCGGCCGCGCTGCTAGGTAGCACCTCAGATCTCACCCTAGCTAGACTAATGTGGGGGACAGCGGCATACTGGGCTAGAAACGACCGAAAGCCTCTGTCCTCAAGATTAACCCCGATTGAAGAATTCGGGCGAGTTTGAACAAGCTCATGCTTCGGTTCAAGTTGAACGACAGTCATGTTTCGGTTGCCTGTGGCGCGCACATATGAAAGATACGATTACTAGCTATGCTGGCGGTGGAATACACGGCTGCTGCGGCAGTAGGTACGCCAGAAATTCGTCCGCGAGTTTTTCGTAGTTCTTCCGGAGCTTAACCACCGTTTTCTCGGGCTTTAACCCCTGGGCCTCCTTCCATTGATCGAGCCGTTTCTCCTTTACAACACCACCCAGCACCGCGTTGTGATGTCGGACAAACCAATCCTCACAGCGCTGTGACCACCACTCTGGGAAAAGGGTAGACGTAAGGAAGGTATTTGGATGTGGCCACCAGGATGGATTAGTGGTCTTCGTCCTGCCGCTCCAAGCGTGTGAAATGTCTGCGTTCGTGTCCAATGAATTGACAAAATCATCGATCAGGGAAACACCGACATACCTTCCCAAGACGTGCCGATGATGAGGCTCAAGTCGTCGCCAGAGAGAGAGCCGGTCCAGTACGCATATGGAGAGACCCGATCCCAGAGGCAGTGGCCAGTTTCGAGGATGGTTTCATCTAGATCTCCAATGACGTCGCGGTCAGGACTCGGAGCCACCATCCGAGCAAGTCGACCGACGAGCCCGCCGGCCTGGAGGGCTATTCGCCCACGCGGAGTCTCCAGAATCAGTGATTTTAACCGATCAAGATACTGCCCATACTCGCAGCGGCGCCCCGGCGTAAGACCACTATCGTTCTCAGCCGGAGGATTTTGTTTCTCATCGGGTAGGCTGCTATCCTCAGCTGATTGGGGCATGCTACTAGTAGGCAACCGTGATGCGCACAGGGCGAGTTCAAACCTGATTCCCCAATTGAACAAATGCCGCGCGATGTCGTGAACGCTTGGTCCCCATCGTTGTCGAAGAATCTGGAGCACGGTGGCCGGAGATCTGAGCAAAAGGCATGTTTTCCCGACGTTAGTTAACTCTGGGTGCTTGTCGGTCATCATGTACACCGTGTTGGGATTCTTGGGAATGACGCCGTTCGAAAAACGGTAAAGAGTTAACCTCTCGAGCTTGAAAGGCAACTCGGAATGGAGACAACTTGTTGGGTTCCAGAAATCGCTCCATATTGGCTCTATATCTTTGAGAGAGGACGCCGTGGACAGTCGTCGGAAGAACTGCAGTAAGTGAAGCTCTTGCTCAACTTTTTTGGAGGGATATCGTAAACGTGAGGACCCAAGTAGTATCGCTACGTGATGGGGAGCGAAAGGCTTAAGCTCGGGGACTTCGTGATCCGACGATGGCTTGACGTAGCCAAAGTGCAAGAATGCCCTCTCAAAGATATCCACGTCAACGACCGCCGCACTGGGAGGGGCGTTGGAAGGGGGGTGTTCAGCGGCGCTGTCCGAGGAGCTCGTGGATGGAGCAGAGAAATGCACCGTAGCTTGCCGGTCTGCAGGCTCCTGACAATCATTCACGATAACATCGACAGCGAGGGAGGGGGAATGAAGCTGGAGAGCATCAGACAGGTCCCATTCATGGTGGAACGAGTCGTAGCTCCGCTGGTTTGGGAGGAAAGAGTTCCAGACATCAAGTACGCCGTGACGCACAGGCGTTCGGACTAGACTGCCTTGGGTCGGTGTCCACACGAAGACCATAGCATCATCCATGTCGTGAGGCGGGGGGTTGGCGGTGTTGAGACGATTGGCGATATGCTCGCGCATGTGCCGCTGATCGTACGCTTGGGGTGTTTCCGCTGCAGCCACGCGCTGGTTTTCGTCTCCTCGGCGTTTGAGAAAGACGTCGAGACCCTCGTAGGGTAGCTGAGCCGCGATGAAATACAGGGGAGGGAAGGATAATGCCTGCAGCTCTCCAATCTCCACGAGTTCTGCCTCGGTTACGGACAGATTCTTCAAGTCCGCTTCATCAGCCGAGTTATTGGAAGAAATCATTCCAACGAGCTCCAACTCCCAGACCTCCTCCATGGGATCGTCAACCTCCTCTGCTGTCTGCAACGGGACCTTGCAGGAACCTAACGCCGGTGGCTCTGGCTCGGATGCCTCCACATCCATCGACATTGCCAATGCTCGCCCGTCTTCAGGCGCTGGGGAATGAAGAATCACGATTTCTTCGAACGGGAAGTAATGTACACCGTCATCCAAGCGGCATGCCTGCCAGGAGTGAAATTTTGTTGCGCCGGGCGACGACTCCATGAATGCGTCCAGACGAGGATTCGGGACGATGAAGTCGATCTCCTCGAGGAAAGAGGGGAGGAACGGGTACTCGTGGTGTTTCGATCCCCAGTGGAAGTACATAGGGAGATCGAGAGGTGTTTCTTGGTCGACCGTTGCTTCTATGAGGCTGCATACAAGTCGATCAAAGCTAGAGGGCTTGAAGAAAGTCTCTCGATTGCAAGGATCCTCGTACGCGATGTCGAAGATTCCGCCAACGCGAGGGACGCTCCAGTCGTTAACCACTGACCCTTCCAACGCAGCAACCCAGCCCAAGTCAAGCCCGGACCGCTTTACGAGCTCGGTTTGCCATGAGCCGTCATATTCCGGCGACGCACCCGCGAGACGGATGCACCAGAAAGCCAGGGAAACGGTACCCAACAGGGGCAGAAGATCATCGCGGAGGCGCCAGATGGTGCGGTGTGCAATTTCCTCCGACGGAAACGTCGAGGCGTAGCCATACTGCCGTGGAGGAGCGACGGGAGGTGAAAGGACCAACCCTTCAAGGTTAACCATCGTAGCCATCGTCCAACAGAACGCGCGTAAGGTAGACTCCAAGGTCCTCCATTTCCTCCGCTCGTTGGGACAAAGACCAAAGTTTTTCGGCGAAAACTGTACGATCGGAAAGCTTTCGGCGGTATGGTCGAGAAAGCTGAAAATGGGCCCAGTCCACGGATTTTGACGGGGAATGAACATGAGGTGTGCGTCGACTGGAGTGAGGTACGACGGCCGAGTTACATCGCGATCGACACTTTTGAGTTCCGGGTTGTGTGGCGCTGGCAGAGGTGTGTCGACAACGAAAGTGGGATCCCCGCGGTTCACGGCGAACGTGCGTCCGTCTTTTCGATAGGTACCGCAGACGGGTCCGACAGGCTGGAAACAGCGTAAATGCAAGAAAATTGTGAGCGCAAGGCGACTGACGGGAACGGTCGGAGAGGCGGACAGCATTGCGGATGTCATGAGAGTCTTGAGGGAGAGAGGGGTATCCCTCGAAGCTGTCGGTTATTTGTGCTTCTTAGCTTGATACAAGTTGCGAGCAGGAGCAGCGCCGCGTGACGATGGTCCCACATGCCGTGTGACGCGACGTATAACCGCCTACTAACAGTAGCAATCGTCAAACTCGTGTACACCCCGCCTAGAAAATCGTCAAACTCGTGAGCCGCGCGTAATTCTATCGAATAGATGATCGCAGAAACATTAATATTAACTTTCATTCCGACGCAGCCGCCTCGCCATCGTCATACTCGTAACCCTCGCCTCCGTCGTCAGAGTGTGCCTGGGCTTCTTGATACTGTAACGCATCATGAGTACACAATGGGAGGAACTTGAACAAAATATTATTAGAACGAACCTGTTGATATTCGGCACTGGGAAGACGGCGTATGTATTAGTTTCGTTGAAGTGGGAGAAAAGGCTGAGAGCCTACATTAAATCAGCTGAGTTGCTCTCCGCCTCGGAGAACTCCATGACGTCCATGCCCTCTTCGGTGTACCTGCAGGCAGGCGCAAATTACAAGAAGTTGTATGATGGGGGCGACATGACGAACCAGTGGAGGAACGCGCGCCGTTTGTACATTGCGGAGAACTAGTTCGTTGTAATCTTAGTGGAAGAGACGATGAGACGATAGTAGTGAAAATCCGTACCGTCTCATGTGTTCTCTGGAATAGCACTTGTATCGAAGTTGAGTTCGCGAGACATGTCGCTGCCTAGGGCGAAAATCCTGAATCGATTCTCTGCCAATTCGGGACAATCGCAACTAACCTGTTTCTGTCCTACCGGTGGCACAGACACGAGGGTCACCGAGACGTTATCGGGGATCCACCTAGCCAGCGCCAAGTTAAAGCAGTACAAACAAACGAACAAAGCTGAAACCTACTCGACGAACGCTGCAGAGTTTCTCGTCTGGAGGTCTCGTACGGCCACTTCAGCCTGGGAGATGTCATAAATACAAAGGCCAGGGAAAACGAACGCATGCACACCTCTCGTGAAGAGATATTGCCTCGGAAGATCGTGGCTGCTGTGAGATAGCGCCTGAACTCAGTGAGCGCCCTATCCACATGCGATTGAGCGGAAGAAAATCGCACCCATATCGAGGATCGACGTCGACCAGCAGATTTCGGCGATCGAAGAGCCTAAAGTACGTAGCGTTCAACACCATGAAGGCAAGGAGCTGGGTTGTGATATACACACCCCTGCACTAGCTCAGGGACGCTTGTGCCTTGGAACTTCGCGGCTGTCCCGCTGACGAGCGGGGCGTAGCTTGGCATGAGGAAATGCAACTGAAAAGATGAGATACTTAGTTGAGTTTCACATCCAACTTACACGAGGGAAGGGTCTAAAAGAACGCGCAGTTAGAGACCACATATGCGCAAGGGAAAAGCAGCAGTGACCCACATCAAGTTCATTCCTAGTTTTCGCAAATCCCTTCGTGGTGTATTAGCTGGAGAGATTCAGCCGGGAAGAACGACGAACCCGTTCAACTGCCCAGGGAAGCGCAGACTCGTGCTAACGCCGCACATCACCTTTGCGATGAGCTACGGTGCCGTCAGCTGCATCTCGGAGTTGTAAAATGAAGGGGATGCTCACGGCGTTCAAGTCCGGGAACGTCGGTGATTGGACCTTGAGAGAGCGAGTGGCGATGGAGTATCTGTGTGGTTGGAGAGTGAGTTGATGTGGTGAGTGGATCATGGAAAATATCTGCGTACAAGGCTTCATTGTCAATACAGACTGTGAGATCGCTGTTGTCCAACAGCTGGTGTGCGGAGAGCATTGCATTATAGGGCTATTTATCGCAAGAGATTAATGAAGACAAGCTCGGAAGAGTGTGGCGGCTTACTTCTACAACAGTTTCCGAGACCTAGGTGTAAATATGTCGACAATTGGACTCCTAGTGGATTATAAATACGCATACCTTGGGCGATGGCAGGATCGAAAAGGTCGCAAGCATCCTATCGGGGTATTCCTACCCGAAATGAGTGCGTGCCGTGGAGATAACGAGTGCTGAGCACTAACTTCACGCATCTTGGTGAGGAGCAGGCATCCGAGGCCCGAGCCCGTGCCACCGCCTATACTGTGAATGATCTGGAATCCCTGCAGTACCTCGCATTTCTCGGATTCCTTCCTCAGCGCATCCTATCACAATTCAGTATGCGTGACGTGAGGGGAAATGAAAAAGTCGGCAAACCATGATGGTATCGATTAGCTCGGCGCCTGCGAGGATGAGACTGAGTACACTGGGAGATACTTGGGAGGCGTACCTTCGGTGTAAACTTGGAACAGAAGTCAGTGAGGAGTTGTTATCGGTGCTGTGGAAAGAACCTACATCCTTTCGCCCAGTTGTTTCCTGCTCCAGATTGCGCGTGGATGAAAGTATCTGGGCTAAAGAGAGCTCCCAGTGGACCGCTTCGAACCTGGTATTGAGTTATGACTTCGTATTGTGTGAGGAGTACCGGGAGACGCGCACGCTGTTGCATACGCCAGCTTCCAAGTCGAGCTGCAGGGAACGTGGGATGTATTTTGTTGTGGAACCAGAAGTGACTTCGGAGAAGTAGACCCCGACCTAGCCGTTTTTCAGCACCCCATTGAAGAATAAACAGTAGACAGTGTTCTTACATGCGGTAGCTGCAGCGGATCGGATCCGTGATATGTCTGGATGTGTTGAGTTGTTTTGGGTTGGTAAAGAGAGGAATGTGTACCCCAGATAGATCAAGCCCGTGCTCTGCCAATACATCTCGCCAGAAGGCTTCCCCGACCTGATTTCCGGCCTACGCCAAGTTGCAAAGGGCCTGGGATCGTCGAGGAAGCTACTTGCCTGTCCAATCTACGCAAATTCAGTATCTTCATAGGATGCACAATTCAGTCGATACCTGCACGTTGACGATTTCGCGGACCGCCATCGTCGTCGCCGCCAGAGAGAGTGATGATGTGACGTCAGCCGTATGTCACGGAAGTCGCCGATAATCTAATCTTATCTGCGTCGAGTCCAGCCGAAACGCGGCCAACTGTCTGGACGTTCGAGCGAGATGCTCTAGGCAGATTGGCATTCAGATGGCTGTTCGGGTTCCTCGAGTCCAGGACCAGGATCTGTCTGCCGAGCCGACTTGGTCGAGGAGGTTCATTGTTCAATATGAACGCTGCAGCCGATGTCTGCGCGTTATTAGGCTAATAGTATTGAGTGGACGGGAACTGTTTAGGCGTTTCATTCTCGCGCGGGACCATACGACGGTTTCATTTCTTGCGTAAGATGTACGGCGCCGACGCGCCGTTCAAGCTGACTGACTTGACACAGGTACCGTTGAATTCTGATCCAACCGTGTGCGCACCCAGTAGGCAACGAGCTCCTTGACACCTACCAGGTACGCGTAACAATCTCCGCACCCTCAAAAAAATTTCACCATGCGGCTTCTCGGGACCGAGGCATATAAAATGCAGCTCTCGTTGACCTTGACCTCAGACAACCAGCAATGCGTCCTTTTGCAATCGTCGCCGCGCTCGTTTCCTCCCTGCCCCTGCTCGTCACTGCCGGTGTCGTTCAGCAGCGCACTATCAGCGGCAACCACGGGACGATCACCTCTCCTTCGACGGGCGCAGTCGTGGCGGCTGTGGGCGGGGACACTATTCCCTTTGCCTACACAGACAGCAACTGGTGCCATGACGGGTACACTGCCATCACTGCGTGGCTGCTCGACTATGCGCCGACGACGGCCAACATAGACAGCACGACGGGCTTGTTCAGCAATGAAGTGTACCAGTTTGGCTCGTATTTGATTGGGAATTTCGGTGGGTTTTTTTTTCGTTTTGCTTGCTTTATAACGGGAGATTTAAAATCGAGACCGTAGGGCTCTCGCCCATTCCTGGGTCAAACCCGCCTCCTCCGTCGACGCTTACCGTGCCAGACCTCTCGAGCTTGGGATACGCGCCTGGCGCCAGCATGTATCTTGCTGTTGTTGAGACGGCGACGAGTTGCCCACCGGTATGGCCACTGCCCAGCTTGAGATTGTGTTGACTTTGCCACAGGGCGTGAACATTCCACCGCAGTTTGGGTTGACCTCGGTTGAGCTTGTTCTTGCATAAAAACATTCCCCGAGCGATATAGAGTAGTTTTTGTCGCGATTGTCGACCAGAATTATTTTCGAGTCTACTGCGGGCATCGTCGGTGATGGCCTGAACAGAGAGCGACGGCGTGACTGACAACGGCCACTCTCTCTTGTGACACGGCCCGGCTGCTATTCGGCACTCACAAGGCACTCATCTCTCTTTCCTCCTCCCAACAACGTTCGTCGAGCCCACCATGTCCGCCTTCCCCATCGACCTCAAGAAGTTCAAAAAGTAGCGCTTCATCGTCCCGATCGAGCTTCATCGATCCCAATGACAACGATTTCAGGTTCAAGCTCGACGCCAGCAACCCCAAGCTCACCGCCCAGCAAAAAGAGGACTTGCTAGCGAACATCCAGCTCCTGCGAGATGCGATTGTGCTGTTTACCGCTAGTGGTGCCGCGCGCGGTGTAAGTGGACACACCGGCGGCGCCTACGATACAGTCCCCGAGGTCTGCATCTTGCTCGCGCTGTTTGAGGACCTCGACAAGTACGTTCCGGTGATGTTCGATGAGGCTGGTACGAGCGTTTGCGTCGTCTTCGATACATACTGACCCTATCAGGCCACCGTGTCGCGACGCAGTACATCCTCTCTGCCCTCGAAGGCGCCATCCCCGCCGAACAACTCCTCCACTACCGTGAAGCCAACTCCAAGCTTCCCGGCCACCCGGAACTCGGCCTCACTCCCGGCGTCAAGTTCTCCTCCGGTCGTCTTGGACACATGTGGTGCGTATCTCCCGACGACCGGCTTCACGATAGCCTAATAATGATTCCCATCGTTCACAGGCCGCTCGTCAACGGTGTCGCCCTCGCCAATCGGGGAAAGACCGTCTTCTGCCTTGGCTCCGATGGGTCCCAGCAGGAGGGCAACGACGCAGAGGCGGCCCGGCTTGCCGTCGCTCAGGGTCTCAACGTCAAGCTCATTATCGATGATAACGACGTGACCATCTCGGGTGTGTGGTTGCTGCTTTTCGGCTGTCGCTAGCCTCCGCTCAAGTTTTCCAGGCCACCCGTCCGAGTACCTCAAGGGTTACGATGTTTCCAAGACGCTCGCGGGCCACGGTCTCAAGGTCGTCGTCGTCGATGGCGAGGATATTGACGCTCTCTGGGGTGCAATCAGCACTGTCGTCACCCACCAGGGTCCCGCCGCGGGTACGGGTGCTACGTTCCTCACCTTGTCATCGCCCTAACATCTCGATCCAGTTATCGCCAAACGGCTCATGGCCCCAGGCGTCGAGGACATCCAAGGCAGCTCGCACGGCCACGATGTTATCCCCGTCAAATCCGCCGTCAAGTACCTCGTCTCCCGCGGCTACCCCGACTTCTCCAACCTTTACGCTGGCATGAAGGCCGTCTCTCCCCAGTACACACCTCTGGGCTCCACCAGCGAGCTCGGGGCGAACCGGGTCGTGTTTGGCGAAGCCGTAAATCTGGTGCTCGATACCCTCAGCAAGGAGGAGGCTGCTGCGAAGGTCATGGTCATCGACAGTGTGTAGCTCAGCTCTGCCTCGACCTCCGATGTGCTGATGTGTGCGGTAGGCGATCTTGAGGGCTCCACGGGCTTGAAGGTCATCCACCAAAAGCACCCCGAGGTGTTTATCCCCTCTGGCATCATGGAGCGTGGCAATCTGAGGTATGTTGCCTTTCGAGGAAGGACCATTCGTGACAATCCAATGTAGCGCGGCTGCGGGCTTTGGTTTCGACCACAACAAGTTTGGTGTCTTCTCGACATTCTCGGCCTTTTTGGAGATGCTCGTCTCCGAGATCACGATGGCGCGCTTGAATGAATGCAATCTCCTCTGCCACTTTTCCCATTCTGGTGGTACGTGTTCTTGCCGCATCTTGTCGGTCCTCAGCTGACAATTGGCGGCTAGTCGACGAGGTCGGTCTCCGTGTCTGACGTGTCATTGTCTACTCACAATTGCGTCTGCTTGCTTCTCTTTATAGATGGTGCGTTATCCTCTCTGCTGGCTGCCTTCACTAACCACCATCTATAGGCTGACAACACCTGCCACTTTGGTATCAACTCCTTCTTCGCCGACAACGGTCTCTCCGACACCAAGTCGTACCTCTACTTCCCCGCCGATGCACTCCAAATGGTCGCTGTCGTCAAGCGTGTTTTCTTCGAGCGCGGGATGCGCTTTGTCTTCTCCACGCGGTCCAAGGTGCCATACATCTTAAAGGCGGACGGAAAGACGAAGTTCTTTGGCGACGGGTACGAGTTCGTTCCGGGCAAGGACGAGGTTATCCTCGAGGGAACGGCGGGTTACGTGGTTTCGTTTGGAGAGATGCTGTATCGCTCGTACGACGCCGTCCTCCGCGCTCGCGAGGCGGGTATCGACGTGGGGCTCATCAACAAGCCGTCGCTGCATAGCATTGACGAGGAGGTGTGTTATAACTTGGTTCTTCGATGTATGTGCTCATAGCTGGCGTCAACGCTTTAGGTCATCACCAAGATTGGCAAAAGTCCCTTCGTGCTTATCGTCGAGTCATTCAACCAGAAGACCGGTCTCGGCTCCAAGTACGGCTCATGGCTCCTCGAGCGCGGGCTCTCCCCGCGCTATGGATACATGGGAACGACCAAAGAGGGTACGTCTAGCTCCTGCCTCTGGATGATCTGTTCTGCCTCTGACCTCGTGGATGAAAGGTTCTGGCGGCCTGTGGGAGCAAATCCCCTATCAGGGCCTTGGTCCGGAATGTATGTCGCTCTTCTCTGTTGCGGGGTTTGTTAACGCGTTTTTTGGCTAGCTATCCTTGCCAAGATCAAGCAGCTCACGAAGTAGGCGGATGCGGATGAGAAGAAGAAAGGGCATTTTTCCTGGTTGTAAATAGCTGAGTTTGTTCTGACCTTTAGACGCATGTAACGTTGTGCAAACCAAAAAGAAAGAAATGACGAATGACCAAGATGGAAAGAATTGGACACACACCTGATATCGTGACCCGACGGCCGACGGGCCTCCTGACCTGCGGGTATATATATCAGACGGCGTCTTGCCCTTGGTTCCCCACACGCCCCACACATACTCACTACCCAACACCGGCAATGGCAGCCCTCGGAGCAACAGCGCGTTCATCGTTCGTGACGGCCCCCGTCGAGAAGGATCCATACCGTTACCAAGTAGGTTTTGGAAATCGGTTTGCTAGCGAGGCCATGTGCGTTTCCTGGTATCTTCGAGCTAGTCGGTGCCGAGGTTCGAATCCATTATAGTCCTGGTGTCCTGCCCGAAGGCCAGAATTCCCCGCAGAAGGTCAAGTACGAGTTGTATGCCGAAGGTGTGCGTACCCTCCCTATTTGTTGTCGGGTTTGCTGGGTTACTGAAAAGGGCTTCGCTTTAGATGACCGGAGCCTCGTTCGTCGCTCCCCGGGCGGAGAATATGAGCGTGTGCGTATATCGTTTTCCGCTCGGTTGAAGTAGTCATTTGCTGACTGTTCGAACAGTTGGCTTTACCGAGTGCGTTCAACTATCCTGGATGGAAGTAAAAATGAACGTAACATCGCAGATTCGACCCTCCGTTGCGCACCAAGGATTTACCAGGCTACCCGACAACCCCGACGTACGTCCGTTTGTTTCTTCCAAGCTCACAAAGTTCAAACATAAAAACACAGCTCGAATCCAACTTCTTCCCGCTCAACCCCAAAGTGCACGTCTCCCCAACGCAGCTCGCCTGGCACCCGTTCGATCTCCCACCCTCGGATGCCTCTGTGGACTTTGTCGACGGGCTCAAGACGCTTGCGGGGAACGGCGACCCGACGCTCAAGGAAGGGCTGGCGGTGCATGTCTATGTGGCCAACGCGTCGATGGAGAACAGGGCGTTTTGTAATAACGATGGGGATATGTTGATTTTGCCACAGCAGGGCAGGTTGGATATACAGACCGAGTTTGGAAAGTGCGTGTGTGGTCTCGACCTTGTGCAAAGAAGCTGACTGGGTTCATAAGGATAATGGTGCGGTCGGGCGAGCTGTGTGTGATCCAGCGCGGGATGAAGTTCAAGGTGGGACTTCCTGACGGACCGTCTCGTGGTTGTACGTCCCCCATTTCTTTGCATTGCATGTTCACAGCGCTAAATTATATAGATATCCAAGAGCTTTTCGGAAGCCACTGGCAGCTCCCTGAGCTCGGACCCCTTGGCGGCTATGGTCTCGCCAATATGCGCGACTTTGAGCATCCGATTGCGCATTTCGATATCGATCAGAGCTCTTGGACGAGTGCGTCAATTGAGCTCTGGCCCGTGGTTTGCTAAATTGACGTCGTCCACAGTCACGTACAAGGTCTGTGGGAGCCTCTTCGCCTGCAATCAGGAACACACGCCATTCGACGTCGTTGCTTGGCACGGAAAGTGGGTTGTCCCTCCTACTAGTAGTACTCACCCACACCATCGCTTACTCCCATTCAGCTACGTTCCGTACAAGTACGCCCTGGAGAAATTCGTCAACGTCGGGAGTATCTCGAAAGACCACATCGATCCGTCGATCTTCTGCGTCCTTACCGCAAAGTCGAAGCAGGCGGGTGTTCCGCTCGCAGACTTTTTGATTTTCAGTCCGAGATGGGATGTTGCGCTGCATACTTTCCGTCCTCCCGTGAGTTTGTTTCCTCCTCCTCCTTCTCGACGTATATCGACATGCGCGTTAGTATTACCACCGCAACTCGGCGACTGAGTTCATGGGCTTGCTTTATGGTGTGTATGGAGGGCGGAGCGATGGATTCCAGCCGGGTGGAGCGAGCTACGAGACTGGGTTTTGTCCTCACGGAGGTAAATCTCTTCTCTTCTCACCTGCGCTGCGCTTGCTGATTCGTCTGCTAGTGAGCTACGAGGAATGGGACAAGGCGTCTAATATGGAGCTCAAACCTATGCGCGTGCACGAAGGTACCATCGGTGCGTATCTTCCTCCCTCGTGTCATCTTTCCTTCACTGATAACTTTACAAAGCATTTATGTTCGAGTCATCCATGCCTTGGACGATCACCGACTTTGCCATGAAGCGCTCTGGGAAACTGCACGGTATTTGCTTCCTCATCATTCAAATTCACGGGCTGACTGCTTCTCCCTCGTCAGAACACGAACCCAAGATGTGGGACAACCTCAAAGCGCACTTCATGTCGCACCTCGACGAGGTGAATGCGGATCTGAAGAAAGCTGGATTGCCAGATTTGAATGGAAATTGAGGCTATTGAAGCTCGAATGAAATGTACTTGTATGTTATCTATGTACTCCGGCGCGTTCTTGATGAGGAACGCGTCCCCGCACGTGATCGCGATGCTCTTCTCCTCGAATGACGACATTTCAGAGCAGCTTCCATCAAGCAAGTATCGTTCTGATTCTGTTGCCCGCCGTCCTGTATATAAGACGAAGAGTAACTGCTGAATGCGACAACTAGTATGGCCAGCAGCGTCGACTCCGAGCAACCAACAGTTCCCGGCGTCTCGCCCAATGTCATCGCACAACGTGGTCAGCTCAAGGTTCGATAGATCCATGCTGATGCTTGTCTAGAGCCCGAGGCCATACCACCTCTACGCTTTGTTGCAAGGGAACAGCGCAGGACTGGCATTGACACCAAATACGCTCTCCTCACGGCCATGAGCTGCCCGCACCGGACACCCATCTGCTTCTGCGACTTTTGCTGTCATTGCACGATGGTTTGCATGGGCGCGCTTTACGGCGTCCCGCTTCGTGAGGCATTAGAGCGCGAACACGGGAGCCCGGGGTGCTGTACAGGACTGCTGGGATGTTGTCGGTTGATGCCGAGAGGATGTTTCGATAGTCACGATCTGCGTGGAGGCTCGGAAGAGAGGATCGCGCTCCGGGCGGTCGAATGGTTCTGCTCAGAGGTGCAGGAGAAGGAGGGCTGCGTGCATTGGACGATTTGGACGTTATTTTGCGCACCTTGGGTAGAGGCGGATCCGGAGAGGATATGCTTGTGTGGGAACTCCTTGGTGGCATAAGCGCGTCCATGCAAATGCTCACATGATCGTGTTTTTTACAACTTTCCAGACGCCAACAACAGTGACAACTTGCTTGAAGGACAGCATTAACCTGAATCACTCGCTTCACAACGACGCCTCGAGGTTAAAGGGAGATTGCAGAAATTTCCCGCCGAATTTGATGATGAGCCGAGAACAGCGCGAGAACCTCAGCGTCAACGTGCCCTAACGACAACGACGATGGCGGACGCGGACGCAGAACCTCAGACTGTGCCAAAGAAGCGCACCCCGCTGCCCAAGCTCCAAGTCTTCATCCTGCTGTTCATTCAGTTCTCGGAGCCAGTGACAGGTGCGGTCGGGACTGCGCTGAATTCGCCTTGCTCACGAATACTATCCCCAAAGCGCTGGTCATCTATCCCTTTATCGTACAGTTCATCCGCGATATCGGGATAACGGGCGGGGATGAGAGCAAGACGGGTTATTTTGCGGGCATCATCGTACGTTTGCACTCCTCCTCTTGCACACACTCTGAGCTGAATCAAAACTCAAGGAATCCGTCTTCTTCCTGGCGGAATGTTTGACGGTCGTCTGGTTTGGACGCGCCTCGGACCGCTACGGGCGCCGGCCGGTGCTACTTTTCGGCCCAGTCGGCCTGGCGCTGGCCATGTTGGGGTTTGGGCTGTCGAAGCGATTCTGGACTATGGTCGCGTTCCGGTGCATGCAGGGCGCGTTCAACGGGAACATCGGTGCGTCGCCTTTGACACAATCTTTCTGTTGTTGGGCTAATTATGCCCGCGAAACAGGCGTCTCGAAGAGTGTCATGGCAGAGGTATGTCGATGAGCTGTTCATTCATTATCTACTTTTATTCTGTTAGATTTCCGATCCTACCAACATCGCAGACATGTATGCTCTTCTGCCATTCATGTGGACTATCGGAGTAACCGTTGGGTGCGTATCTTGTCCCTTCAAACGAAAGCTGACTTGAGCGTGGTTAGACCATTCATTGGTGGAACGTTCGCAAACCCGGCATCCACGTTCCCAGATACTCTCGGAAAGATCCATCTCTTCCGTGAATTTCCTTACCTGCTTCCCTGCGCTATGGTAGGATTCTTGGCGTTCCTCGCATTTGTATTCGGATTCCTTGGTTTGAAAGAGGCGCGTTTTCTTCCTTTCCTTTCGGCTAGCTGCTGGAATTGACTGTTGCACGTAGACTCTTCCCGCAGCTATCGCCAAACAAAAGAGGGCCCAACAGGGTACTGAGTCGGAGCCGCTCCTTGCTGACGGCGAGGTGTCGTCGCCTGACGAAACCTCCATCGAGCCGCCGCCGCCGTTGCGCGATCTATTCACGCGTCCAGTGGTCATCGCGCTCACCAACCATGCGTTCCTGTGTTTTTGCCAGATGTCCTACGACGTGAGCACTCTCTCAGATTCGTCAATCCTCACTAAATATCCCCCCCCCAAGGTCATGATTCCTCTCGTCTACGCGACTCCGATAGACAAGGGCGGCCTCGGGCTCAGGCAAGCCGCGCCGCGCCGCGCCGGGTTAACTGAATCCCACTGACTCGTTCGTATAGCCCGCTATACATCGGTCGCATCATGGGCACCGTCGGCTTCCTAAACATCTTCACGCAAACATTCCTCTCGGGCAAATTCATCCGGCGTTATGGCCCGCGCGCCATCTTCCGCACGACGTTCATCCTGCTCCCCATCGCCTTCCTCGCGTACCCGCTGCTCAACCACTTTGCCCGCATCGCAGGCAGGGTCGATGCCGCTGTCATCGCTGTCATGGCGCTCCAGCTCAGTGCGAGCTTCTCCATCTTCCCGACATATGGTGAGTTTTCTCGAGGTGGGGGTGGAAGAAAGGCGCTACTGAGGCGATAACATTCTAGCATGCACGCAAATATTCCTCGTTGACGCGTCCCCGACGCAAAACAGTCTCGGGGGCGTCAACGGGCTCGCTCAGATGGTCTCGTCGACTCTGCGCAGCGTCGCCCCATCGCTGTCTGCATCGCTCTTTGCGACATCCGTGTCCCACAACCTGCTCGGCGGGAACATGGTGTTCTTTGTGTTGTGTGGTTTGTCGCTGTGTGGTCTGCGTGCGACATTGTTGTTACCGAAGAAGCTGCGCTCAGAGAGCTCGTAAACGCGGATGCATAAATGTAGACGCTCTAACCAATAATTACAAGGTATCCGGTGAGGAATCAAGTCGTAAATCAATCGTAAAACCGAGCATTTTTGTGGATATATTCATGAACGGAAACCCTTCTTGCGCTGTGAGGGACAGGCGTGAGCAGACCGTGAAACGGGATAGGAAATAGCAACTGACAGTTTCCGGGGTGCCACTCTCGAGCTGCTTCTTCTTCTCATTGAGCTGGTTCCACTGCTTCGTCATGGCGTCCTTCATGTCCTTGTGTCGCGCGTAGAGCTCGACCTCGGACTGCTTGAGCTTCTGTTCCTGCAGCTCAACCTTCTCGCGGAAGACATCCTTCATCGCCGCCTCCATCTTGAGGAGCTTGGCTTCGTGGATAGCACGCTCCTCACGCATACGGTCGCCAGGGCTATGTCCATCCCGTCAGCAAACGCCGGAAAGGGAACGAAGGGGATGAGAAACACACCTGATTTCCTCAAAGACTGATGCGTCTTGTACGACGCCCATCCCCAGCAAGCGCTGGGTCCGCCATGTCTCGTAGAGTACGTCCGCAGTGCGCTCTCGTAGCGCCTCCATGTGCGAGTGCACGAGCATCCGTCGCAGCAGGATAAAGTCGCAGTGCGACGGGTCATCGACGTCAATGACACCCCAGGGATACGCCCGCCCACGAACCAGGCGGCCATCAGCCGTGCGGACAGTTCGTGTAGCATCAGCTCCAACCACGCCGAACGGGATGGCACGAGAAATTGACTCCGTCTCGGCGATGCTCTCCTCGTCGTCCTCGTCGTAAATGGGCGCCTGGAAGATCCGGATCCCATGGAAGGCGAGGTCAGAGACGATCTACAACCATATGCGTTAGTGGTGGAGAGTTGACCCTTGGACCAGACGTACCCGCTCTTTGAAGTCTGCGACCTCGTCTTCGGTCATCGTGTCCGCTTTCGCAATAACGGGGATCAGGTTGACCTTCTCGTGCAGTCGTCGCATAAACTCGATGTCGATAGCCTTGAGCCTTGGGGAAGGTGGTTAGTCGCAGGAACGCCGAATAGCAGAAGACGTACGAGTGTCCGGTTGGCTGAATAAAGTAGATGCACGCGTGCACACGCGTGTCGACGATCTTGGAGCGCCTAACGCTGTTTTCCCGTGCGAGATACGCCTCAAATCGGTCTTCTATGGTCTGGAGTATCGGGTCCCAGCTGCGACACTTGAGATACGGACAGCCAAAAGGCTCCAGTGGCACACGCACCTCGTGCTATTGTCGACAAAGTCCCCGAAGCCAGGTGTATCGACGACCGTCAATCGCAGGCGTACGCCATTCTCCTCGATATCTAACTGAGAAGTGAGCCCCTAGACTGCGGAACACGCATTATTCCAACGCACCAGCCGTGATGTTCTCAATGGCAACCGTCTTGGGCCGCTCTTGGGCTGGATGCAGAGGCTCTCGAGGCGGGCAGATGGTGGAATTGAAAATCGTGTTTATGAGTGTCGATTTACCCAGACCCGACTCGCCTGTGGGAGCACAGAAGGTCAGAGAGGACTAGGGGAGCGCTCAATACACGCACCGACGACCATGGCGGTGAGCTGGAAGCCATCCTTGACGCTCTTCCGACGGACTTGATTGGGGAGATTGGAGAAGCCGACATGACCTGTGATTTTTTTTCGGACGACGGGGACAGACGGCGAAGTGGGAGGCTCGACAGTCATGGCAGAAAGAAGGGAGAGCGCCGCTGAGATTCTGGCTGACGGTTGCAGCGCGAGTGCATGCTGATCTCGACATAGCTTGTTGATCATCATGCGACCCCATCATGATTTCACGCGCTGTCAAACTCTTCCTATTTCCTGTCGACGTCTCACTCAGGCTGCACCCCGACGTTGCGTAGCTTGATCTTTGGCTATCGTAGCAACTTCTAAGCCTAAAACTGAGTTGCGGCCGAGAGCGCCGACGTTTGCCGTGGGCTCCGTGCTGTTATAGCACTTGTCTATCTGTCTCTGCGGTCTTAATCTCTTGATCCTTTTATTTTACTGCAGTGTGGTCAGAAACGCGAACTTTGAGATGAGATGTAAGATGGGAAGTAGATATCGGCGCGGTAAGCATCGGGCAGTCGAAGCTAATATTGCTGGACCCAGCACAACCAGACCCAAAACAACTTGATACCAGCGTTGCGATCGCAGTCAGGCAATTGTCCGCGCCAGTAACGGGCTGTTTGAACGGGGTACAGCATCATCATCTTCGAATTCTTTGCGTACTTTGAACCCGGAGATAATGATTTCGTCCCGTAGGCTGACTACCTAGGGTGATTTGCGTCCGAGGGGACATCCAGAACAAATGCTGATCGCTGTTCTTGGCCCGAGACATTCGCAGCTTTCGGAAGTGGCCTGGAAGTTTATAATTACTCACGTGCAACTGTTCAATTTGTTGCACTGCCGAATAGACGACAAGCAAAATAAAAAACAAAGCTAAGATGAACAAGAGACTACGACGGAGACTGCGGCGATAAAACAAAAATCGGGGAAACGATGTACGAGTGGCCAAATGCCGTGCTGAGCCGCCGGTGTACTGCGAAGGCGGGCAAGGCTAGCTCAGGCATTGTTGCAATCTGCGGACGCAGCCCTGAAACGGGCACGAGCGGAGATGAGCCGTTTGGCCCGGAGGCTGGTAGTCGGATCGAATAAAACGTAAAGACGAGCAGAGAGATCAAGTTAAGGGCCAGCAGCGACCGATGATTCGTTTGCGCACTAGTATGACGCACCTCGTACAGAATATACGGCTCCCCGTTATCGTTATCTTCCTGCTTCAAGTTTGGAAGTATCTTCAGATGGTCCCACGCAGGATTAGCGCGCCGGACGCAATGCGCATTTGGTCCCGGTCGTGAGAACGAGAGCGAGCAGCCGGACTGGAGAGCACACGATCAATATGTTTGCGTTCTGTTTAGGTTTCAAATTCGCAAGATGCGTCTGGGAGCCCAGCATGCCGATGCGCCACAGCTGGTCAGAATTAGCGTTCAAGTTATTTCTCTCCTTCCTCCTTTGTTTTCTTTACAGATCGGCGTTAGAGCGGTGTTAAGTTAAAGGCGGGGTCGCAAGTTCATCATAAATGTTCAAGTTTGTCCTCGGTCCCGGAAAATTGCATCCACTAATGGCCAGAAATCATTGGAGGACGGCCTGTGTTCGAGAGATCGGCCTATTGCAGACATCCCGCACCCGGTCGTGCGTGTGTGGAATCGGCTAATCTGTTTTGTGGTGTTGGATAATTGAATGACGTCTTCTAGCTTTGCTTATCAGCCCTAAAGTTTCAATGCGAATGGTTCCAAAATAACCCGAGCGTTGCATGATAGAAGCAGGTGGTCTGTAGGGCGGCAGGGCTGACAGTTGGTCGGAAGAATTAAAAATAAAAGGAACCGAAATGGAACAGTACTCACTAGAGGAGAAGCAGCTAAGTGCGATATCGAGGGCGTCGTCTGAGTGCCGGTACCGGGACGTGGGCGTGGGAGGTGCCTTGAAATAACTACGTAGACGCCGGAGAATGCGGAAGAGATAGGACATGGATCCGTGTCGTCTTCCCGCTCAGCGGTTTCCGCTGGTATGGGATGTGATAAACGCCGAACTGCCGCCCGAGAAAAGGTTACCTCCGTTGTGGACACATTCTGCCGAGCGCGGCAAGCCCTCGGGGATCAGGGCCAAAGTTTGGGAGCGGTACCTCCGTGGGACACTGCGCCTCGAAAAGATCGAAACACGGGATCAAGTTCAACCTAACTGTAACATGCGGGGATCCGTAGGGCCGCGTCGCCGTTGAACGCCTAATAGTTGAGACACCATTTCGGTCTTTTTTGACGTCCGCGTCGAATGAAGTTGTCTGAGGAACGGACTAACCCTCTTGCGTGCAGTCAACCTCTATTGACTCTTCCGGGATATCCGGCCAGACTCGACCTTGGCTGGATTTGGCAGCGCAGGTCCCCGGGGTTTCCCCAGATTCTTGCTCTATGAGGAACGCCATCGTTATAAGAAGGCGGAAATGCATCTAGACGAGTTCAGTGAGTTATTTCGCCGCTCTCGTTCGTCCCCACTGCGCACTGCACTCGATTAAAGACTGACTTGCCTCGTAGTTCTGCAATGCTGTCCTTCACCACCTTCGCTGCCGCCGCCGTCTGCATCCTCGGTGTCTCCGTTCGCGCAGCACCCGCAGCACCCGCAGTCCCTAACCCTCCACGGGTTCCACTCGTCTCCAACGCCACGGAGATCGCCTCTGGCCTACGCACACAACCGAGCCAGAACGACCGTCTCAAGAAGCTCCTGCTGGATAGCAACGGCAACCTTCTCACCGGGAACGCCCTTCGCCAACTCACCGTCTTCGACTTCAACAACCAGGCACCGGCAACCGGTGCGAAAGGCGGGTCGATCCTCCTCGCTACCGTTGACAACTTTCCCATTCTCGAGGAGCTGGGAATCAGCGGTGCAATATCAATCGTCGAGCCTTGCGGGCTAAACATTCCCCACGTCCACCCACGCGCGAGCGAGTTCTTCACCGTCATAGAAGGTATCCTCGACACAGGTTTCGTCCAGGAGAACGGGTTCAGCACCGAGATCGAGACACAGCTCGGCAAGTACCAGGGAACGGTTTTCCCCATGGGGTCCATGCACTACCAGCAGAACCCGACCTGCTCTCCTGCCGTGTTCGTCGCCGCGTTGAACAGCGAAGATCCAGGGAGGAGCGACATAGCGACGTCGTTCTGGATGCTCCCTTCCACCGTGGTCGATGCTGCACTGGGTTTCCCGCACACCATCGGAGGCTCAAATATTGGCACCTGGCGCGCGGACCTCCCTGTCAATCTCGCCGCTGGCGTCGACAGCTGTTTGAAAGCCTGCGGGCTGTCGGAGCAAATCTGAAAGCTCTTTTCAAGTTGGTGGACACTCACGCACTGCTTTGGCTGCACTATTCTTGGTATCGGATGTATCGTGTAGCCATTGCCGGTGGTCTTGGGAGTGTTCTCTACACAAATGAAATGTAATTCTATTCAGGCCCATGGGTACTTCACGTGAAGGGTACTTGAGTGAGAACGTAAAGTATACGGTTATCCATGGCAGGCCCCGAGAGGACTGTCGATCCATACTTCGACTCAGGGTGCCCTGGGTGCCCCGGTGGGCATAAAGCAGAGTGTGAACTTTCTGAACATGATGGTTGAGACGAAGCGCTGAAGATGTCCCATCATAGTCACATCACTCGTCCTTGCTCAGCGACGCCTGCCTCTTCTGCCAATCAAGCACTCCGACCGCATATTCAAACTCGAGCAAGAGCTCAAACAAATTCACCTCAGAGCGCTGTGAATACGATGAAGATGGTTCATCCACCTGGATCAGAAGACGCTGAGAATGTCCCGTCCGCAGCATTGCCTCCTTGTTGCCAGTGACCGCAGTAAACTTGATATTTCCTTTTTCCTCGAAAATGGCTGGGCTGGTAAAACTTGCGCCACAGAGGATTTGAGCAAGAACTCGGGGTTCGTTGCAAGATTTTGTTGCCTATATCTACGGACGCGTACGAACCCCATTCAACGAGGTTAGGCCGAGCTACTCGAGTATCGGGCGTGTTTTCGAAGTTTGTGTTCATCCTTCCAGGGCTGGTGCAGGGGCTAACAAATTAATTCCGCCGCTAAGCCTGGTGAATGCAAGGAAGGATTGATTTGGCAGTCGCGATATCGATTCGTCCTTTGCACCATTTAGAAACTTCGTCTCGGCTGAGTCAACTCAGTCGAGCCACATTGAGCCCAAACATCCAGCCTGAGCACCCGCTTTATTATGTCGATTGTCTACTGTATTTTACCCTTCCATTCACTCACTAGATTGCCAACGGGACTCGGCCATTTCTATTTCCGAGTCCGTCACGAGAGATGCATTCTACTGAACGGTTCAGCAAGGGCCAAGAAAAAGCAAGGAATAGCACGCACCCCGATAACACGCTTGGAATTGAGTGACTCCGACTCGACAGTACGATGAACATCTGGGGTCCGACTCAGCGAAACTGCCAAGTCGGACTGAGGAAGGAACGCACGAATGCCGCCAAGGTCGCCCTTTGTTGAAGCATAGTGAGCGAAAGCAACTGTGGTGGGCGGGGCAGCTGACGCTGACGCTGCGCGAGAGGACAGTGCGGAGCGTGTTGATCGACGAATGTTGAGGTTGGAGAGCTAGATAAACGTAAGAATTTGAGAGGGAAGGAGCGTTATACCGCACCATACTGAGCATGTATGTTCGGCTCAAGCACCACGCGATGCCGACGGGGACTATGCGATGAATTAGAACGAGAGCAAGCGGCGGTTTGACATACTTACTGTTACTTTCCTTGTCTAGGAGATACCTGGTATAGAGTAATTTAACTCACCATTCGCGAAAGTGAGACCGTTTAAACGCACCCAAGGAGCGCGGCCAGTGCAAGCATCGCTGTCCAGACGCCGGTTTGTACTGTAACAGCCACCAGCCGGTCGATAACGCTGCGATACGATCAAGCCTTGGAGAGAGGAAGACCGTTGTGGCCGTACCTGCGCGTCTCCCTCCGGGTCGGCCTCACCCTTAAGAGCTCCCACAGGAGGGCCGCAGCAATGCAAAGATCAGCAGCGGCCTCGGTGACGAGCCAGAGACTGCATAAAATGAACGAGCGGAAGTAAGGACCAGTAAAGACGCACATGGCCGGGATCTCGAGCTTTCCACGGTCCTTGAAAGCTGGGAATAACGCAACCAGGAGGCCGCAAGTGAACGATCCACCGAGCTATAGCGAGGTCAGGCTGACGCAGTAGAAGCATACAACAAGACACACCCCGGCAAGAGCTAACAGAATTAGCCCAAGGGTAACAAAGTGCTTGTGGGTGCTAATGCGCTATTACTCGATGAGTAGATGGCGAAATCAAGACGCACAATCTCCAGTATCGCATAATCAAGTATGATTGCACCAGAACAGCGACGGCGGCAGTGGTGAAAACATACATCGGTATCGTCTGCGGGCATGTTTAGCTAGTTCAGTGGAATTTGGCATGAAACCTACCCAATTTTGGTTTATGAAGTACGCCGTGTCGCCTTGTGAAGGGTTAAACCTCGCAGAGCTGCAAAGAAACATTTGCCCTACCAACATGCGTTATTGTATACTATTTTAACGGTGAGGACTAGTGGGACATGAACGAGATGCCTGCTCATGAGCGCTCACCAGATATACGGAGGCGTAGTCGTTCAAAAGTCCGATAGAGTCTATGGTGAAACCGGCAGCCACCAACGTCTGCACGCCGGTCAGATTACGCACAAGTCGCAGAAAAGCGAGCAATTCACCTTCAGCTTCCAGTTATCATCCTTGAAGTTGCGAAAGTAGTAAATCGCCTGCGTGAACTCGGCGGAGTACAGAAGCTATCGAAAGTTAATTTGTTCAAGTTCTTCACGCGGAGATGACTCACGGAGCTGGCCCATGTACCAATAAGAATGGCACTGAGCACAAATCAGCGTCTGGACGACGAGGGCAGAGTTGACCCACCCAGTGATCGCGTCCATGTTTTTTGGTCCTGGTGGTTTGTGGTAGAGAAGAAGCAGACTAACATAACATAACATAACACACCCACACGACCACCCACTGTCACTGGCAGTACGACGGGGATCAAGACATACGCACGGAGCACCGTGTGGCTGCATACGCTGAAAGATATCATAATCTTCAATGCCCAATTTAGGTTGCCTGTCGCTAGAGCCCCGCAAGTGCATTTTGCCTAGTCTTGGAATGCTCGGGAATCTTGGCACGCGGCGTTTCGTTATTCTTGCCAGTAATAATCGCGACGGGCATCAAGACATAACGGCCTGAATTGAATGCGCGTCTGCTCGGCCGCGGTCATGGAGTACGTGGCTGCTCAAGGTTGCGGGTGCCGGGCTCCCGAGCGGGGTATCGTGAGTTCTCTCTCGCACAGTGTTTTCCTGCCGACGTCCAAAGAGCTCGGCTTGAGGCGGTTGCAATCTGCGCGAACTGCGTAAGGCAAGTCGAAGTGAAGCAATAACGCAAACACCTTACGAGAGGCTCCACATCTCCGCAGAAAGACGGTGACGAACAATATAGCCTGCCTCGGCGACGGTGTTTGCGTCGGCGTGAGGGTACCGTGCAGGCGAACAGAATGTGGAAGTTCAGGCTGGATAATTTGGAGCGCAGAATACTAGTTCACGCGGTGAGGTACTTAGTTCTGGAAGGAGGGGCTGGGATCGTTCGGTGGGCTCCGAGTACTTAGCGGAAGTTGCGGAAGGAAGTACTTTTATCAGCGTGATCGCCGCTGACCCGTTTGCAGCCCGCATATGTAACGCGACGTCCGCCGGGGTGGCTCCCAGGCGCTTACAGTACTGAGTAAAGAAGATGCTAGGATTACGGGACGGGTACATGCAAGACAACGACGTAGGACCAATGTGTAGATGATACAAGCATTATAAAAATAAGCCAAGAAAGATATGCAAGAACGTCCGCAACTGACGTACATAAACCCAAGGACCACCGCTAGCCGCGCACATTGACGCTCGCCACAGACAAACTACGCTCGCCGCGTAGATTTTGTCCGCTGGCCCGCTTTCGCAGCTTGTTGTGCCCCATGCCAAAGCTGAACACTGAGCTCGCGTCAGAAAAGGTCGGGCTATGCTCGGCCGCCGCGGCGTCGTCTACTCGGGAGTGGGAGGATGAGTGCGTCGCTTTGCGGACGAGACCTGCAAAGAACTGAAGCCCCTTCTCCTTCTCTTTACGATGTGCCGGTGTCAATGCCCAGAGGAGCGGTGCAGACTGGGGCGTCGTCGGTGTCGGCACCGGTGGGAGCGATTTGGATGCGTACGACTCGCGCTCGGAGGCTGAGACGGGCTTGAGCGACTGTAACCTCCGGTGGCGACCAGGTATAGATGCCCAGAAACCCGAGCGGCTCTGCGACGCAGAGGAAGGTTGGATGGTGTGCGCACGATCACGCGTAGGAGTACGAGGGCCAGGCGCAGTCGCAGCAGAACGAGGAGAGGTCTGCTCGAGGTAGCCAGCCGAGGCGTAGCCATATTGGTACGGCGAGCTGGGGGAAATGGTGGAAGCAGACATGGGTTCCATCATTGACGACGAAGAACGCGAGTGCGAAGGCGAGGGCACCTCCCATCCGTCGCCATGCCAAGCAGAAGGAGACGCCCACGTCGAAGGGTCCGCGAGCCAGCCGTAAGTCACGTCTGGTCTGAAGTCGGTTGCAAGTGGGGGAGGGGCGGGTACTGGGAATGCTTTGCCGCGCGCGGCTGACGGTCTCCAAGGCTGGTCAGATGATAATGCAGAGTCGTGATGGAAAGTCGGGTAGTCCTCGAAAGCGTCATCCTCTTCGTCTTCGTCTTCCTCGAATATATCGCCCAGCTCGGTGAGCGGTGTATCCGGATCTGGGGGATCTTCGATAGGGCTGAAGGTTTCGCTCGTCGGAGTCGATGTCCAGAGCAAAGACGTCGGCGTCTCCGTCGTGCTACGGCTCGACATGTGCAGAGACTCGGTCTGCGCTGGGGGTAGTTGAGGCGGCTTAGGACTGGGATATAGTAGGACAGCGCGAATGCGTGTCTCCCAGGACCATTCGCTCCGAGGCGTCTGTTGAGGAATAGGCGATGCTCCAGTTGTCAGCTGCATCGGTGACGCTGAGACCATTCGTCTGCGTTCTGCTGCCGAAGCTGCTGCCGCCCGTGACTGTGGTGGACGACGAACCCGGCGTGTAAACACCGGAACGACTTTGGCGCTACCCAAGAAGCGTACGAGGTTGGCCTCGCTTCGGTCATCCTCCTTCAATGCGGTATCCACCACCCCTTGCTTCAGCTGGGTGCTCAAGTCGCCCTGAAGCAACTCGAGAGCAGCAACCCGGTGCTCAACCATCCACCGCACCTCATCTCGTGTCCCATTCCGAGTGGCTTCACGAAGCAGCTGTTGAGACTCGAAGATATGCAGAGCGAGCGAGCGGATGGCAAACTTGATTGCCGCAACATGCAGCTGGGCTGGCGAGAGCGCGACTGGGTCGGGGAGACGAGCGAGTCGGGTTTCGGCAGCAGTGTACCGGCGTAGTCGGTATTTTTGCTTTTCGAGCGGGGTTTTTGGAGGGAGATTATGGGTAGATAACGTGGACTTGCGACGTTGCTGGACGTTGGGAGAACGAGGCGAGAGCGGGAAGCCGAAAGTGTTGCTTGTAGAGGGAGTCCTGTTGCTGGTTCAAGGTGAGCATTAGCGCCACCGGAAACGACAGAAGCGAGTAGCACACACTCTGCGTACCAGCCTGACGGACCGTTTGGCGTCAAATGCAAAGCATCGTCACCATCTCGGACAGAGCGGGGAAAGAGGGAACCGGGAGTGTTGATGCGATAGTCCTGGAGTGGGGGCCAGTCGAGAGCGTCGACAACGGTAATGGTCAATGGCGTCTTGGACATGGACGTCGACGGAGAGACCAGCTCATCGAGGGAGAAGAAGCAAAGTCAATTTGCAGCGACGTGGACGACCATCAAAAGGTTGACAAATCTGAGTTGTGACTTCTATTCGGCAACCAAATCGGAACAACAACAACCTGCTTGACCCGCGCACGTCGACCGGTAGCGTTTCAGCTTGTATGCGAGGTTGTAACTCCCGTTCTCGCTAACTGAATTGAAAGTAGGGATATCGAATCGACTTGGCTCCAAATCCGCGAAAAAAAAACCACTGGCAATAACTAGACCAACTTGAACTGCCTATCGCCCGCCAGAAGCCTCTGTCATGTCAAACTACCACAGCTCCAGGGTTTGAAACTCCCTCAGCAGCAACACGTTCAACGTCAGCTGATCATCTTGCCTCTGACTAGTATCATCAAGTTGGACTCAGGCTGACATTCCCTTCATGCTCTCTCGCATCTGCGCAATCTCACTCATCTGCCTAAGCTCCCGACTCCAAGGTACTAGGTCGCCGTGCTAGAAGCTTTCAAATGACTTGACGACCGAATTGCCAGCGGATCTGCCCAACAAAAGGCGCGAACTGGCTGTATCAAAGGCACCGCTGCTGTCTCACTGGAACGTACTTCTCTCTCTATGCTTTCCAAGCAACGGCTGTGTTATACCATACCTGACTCCCATCTCACCATCGCAAGTAGTTGCGGCTTGAAAAGGGCTGTATGTTCTACACAGCGGACTCGTTCGGCCGAGGCGGCGCCGGAAGTGGACGCCCCACTTGGCAAAACGGAGAATCGAACATTACAGGAACATATGTCAAGTTGGTTGTCCTCGTCACCTGCGGTAAGTGCTACAAACGAGTCGCGCTGTCAAATATTGAACCTGCCGTTGCGAAACACTGGGCCAGTTGATAGTGAAATCAATGATCTTTGAGTCTGCGCGACTCCAGTCAGAAACCTGGCATACGAGGTCAAGATTACGGAGCTACAAAGAAGAGAAACACAACGTCGGGTTCTTTCGCATTCTGATCATTATCAACTCTGCGTCGGGCCCGCTTGAGCAGAACCATGTTGTGACTCACAACACTCGATCGCCTCTTGTCTGCTGCATCCATGCCCCAACCCCCGCTGCTCGGTGATGGTTCTGGCGCCTACCGTGTTCACGTCGTAGGCAACGCCGGTGAGTGTCGCCGCCGTTTTGTCTCTCGCGCGCGCTGTTAAAAAGAAATCCTTGAACGCAAGGAGCAGGAAAGGTCCTCACCGGCATACCCGAACGTTTGGTTAAAAGTTAATCTCATTCCAGAGCACGGTTGGCAGAGAGCTCGCCGAGATCCTCGACGTTCCGTATATTGCTCTCGACGAGCTTTTCTGGAAGCCCCACTGGGCCAAGGAACCAGACGAACAGTTTCGGGCCAACGTCGAAAAAGCTCTGGCAGCGGCTTCAAATGGGTGGGTCGTAGATGGCAATTACGGCCGTCGTATTGGAGATATCGTTGAGCTACAGTCAACCGACGAGATCTGTGGGTATTATTCCCGTTTTGTTCCAAATAAAACGGATCAATATCCTCGCTGTAGGGCTCGACCCTCCTCTCTTGCTATATCTCCCTCGCATAATCGTCCGCACTTTCGCCCGCTTGTTCAGGCTTGCAAAACCGTGCAGCCCAGGCTGCGAAGAAACCTTCGACGTCTTCTTCTCGCGCGAAAACATGATATGGTGGTGCATCACCCGCCATGGGCTGGTTCGCCGGCGCGAAGCGCGCCGCTTCGAGAAGATTGGGCTCGGGGTCGGGACCAAGGCGGATGGCCAGAAGATGCGGCGGATCGGCGGCTGGGGCGCAGACTTGAGAGACTGGTTGAAGAATGTGCGACACATGCTTCAGCGCGAGTAGTTCTTGCATTGGATTATTTGAATACATGAATATACATGGAGTCCTGAAATTACTCCTGGAACTCCAACAGACGAAGGCGTCCACTCCTCGTGAAGGGTGCGAGTTTTTTAAGTGTAATGGATGGTATCAGACCGGGAGGGGTATACAAAAGTTCCACCCATTCAAGCCGTGCTACGGAAGCACCACTGGTGAACGATGGGTGGTCTCGAGACACGAGAAATTCCGGGATCACCGTGGGCCGACATAGGCCTTGTACCAGTGTGTGACTCGGGAAAACTCCCTTGACGTGGAGAGTCCGAAGGGATGGCAAGAGTGGTGTGTCCTGGTGAATCAAGGCGAGGATAACGTCCGGGCTGACCAGTTCCGTTAGGCGGAGGTGTTCGATCGTCCCATGGTGCCTAAGGAATGGGATAAGGATGCCAGTGCTTGCATCATGAATCGAAGATATCTCCAGCGTCGTAAGGGTGCAGCCAGAGTGAAGGGGAAACCCGCGTCGAAGATCTTGCGCTCTGCAGCCATCCATGCTGAATGATAGGTGCTGCAGAGATGGCATGACGTGAGATGAGAAATATTGGAAACCCTCACGGTCCTCGTCCTTTGCATCGTAGGCAGTCCGAAACTTCAAAGTCTTCAAGTTGGGAAGAGTGACGATGCCACCTGCACCAGGCGTCAAGGGTTCCTCCCCGTCGAACTCGGATACTTCAAACTCCTCGAGACCGGGACATCGGGAGAGCATTGCAGTGATGCTTTCTCTGTCCGTCATTGCTGAAATGCGCAACGATGCCAGTTGCTTCCACGGGAACCGGGTGTCGAAGATATGCATCAAGCGCATGTCGTCCAGAAAAAGCCAAGTGTCGGCAATTTCCAAACTTCGCAAGGACGGCGAGTTGGAGAAGACTCTGAGCATGAGTCCAATATGCCCGTCGGAGAATGCCAAATGACCTATGTCGATGTGCAACGATTGCAGTTGGGGGAAGGTTAACCGGGCCGCGCCAATCCATTCAGTGGACGTGGCGTAAATGTGCAGGCTTTGAATTCGCGCGCGACAACCCCGAGCACGCAGAACCAAGGGCAGGGTAGACTGGGTGGCATCATACGGCGGGGTGGATAGCGAGGAACGTCGGCGAATGCGAACAACGAGGGAGCGCTTGTTGCTCCTTTTCACCAGCTTGGGGAGGGCGGTGACGAATTTGGGTCCGACTGGGGTGAAGAACGTGAGATGGATCCATAAACGCGGCGTGTCGAGTGCGATATGTCTCCACAGCGAGCAGATGTGCGTGAGCACAACTGGCGCGTATCGGGGATCGTTCGTGGCATAGATGGGCAATTCTCGGTCTGCTCCGACGCAAAGGGAGAATATCTCGGTCCACAACTCGGTTGGAAGAGACCTTGGAGTGGCAAGGGAGAAGTTCGCTGGCATGGTGTCGGTGGCAGGATTTACTAGGGTTCAGTGAGCATGTACAGAGAGTGCAGCCATGTAGTTCACCGAGATCTGAGGCCCGAGATGCTCGTTTAAGTTATGCAAGGTGGCGGTTGAAAGGAAGCAACGATTGATGTAACATTTGATGAGTCAACGCCGACAAACAACTTTAACTACAAAATGCATATCTAGCAAGTACATGATAAATTTGCTTCTGAATTGCCACCTCCTTCACACCTCCCCGTTTCGAGTCGCCTCTACAAGCTCTTTCATCTCTTTACTGCGGGACACGACACGATATGCGAACGGCAACGGCAAACTGGGCCAAGTTAGTCCAGGTTAAATATCCAGATACGCACCTGATCAGCCCTGTTCTGTACTGCACACGCGGCTCGATTTCCCTCCCGTGCTCATCCAGCGCTTTACTTATCTGGTAGGTATACAGCGTCGAAGCGATAACGAGCCATAACGTGTCCATCGCAAGGAACCGGCCGGGGCACATCCTCCGACCGAAACCGAACTCAAAGTCGGGGATCGGGTTGATATTTTGACGCCGGTTGGATTCCGCGTCAAGGAATCGGTCTGGGTCGAATTTTGTTGGTTCTGGGTAACGCTACAGTAGGAGACCGTCAGGCATGGCTGCGTTGGATGACGATTCGTTCACCTCTGGGTCGTGGAGCATAGCTCTGAGATAAAGATTAATCTCACCCATACCCTCGCAATTGCAGAATCACACACCGTAAATTTGCGAGACAGGTCGTACCCTTCGGGATCCGATATCCACGATACTTGTCCTCCTCGGTGAGGTAATGTCCCAGAGCGATATTCACCGGCGGATTCCACCGAAGACATTCCCAGGCGATGCATTCGATGTATGGCAATTGGGCACGGTCAGAAAAGGACGGGAGGCGGTCTTTGTCGGCGAGCACGCGATCGAGTTCCGTCTGAGCTTTTGTTTGGACTTCAGGATGTAGAGTCATTGCGAGCATGAAGCTAAGGAGCGCCGAAAGAGTCTGATTCTTGCGGTGAGAATCGATATCGGAGTGGAAAAGCAACAGGGATACGTACGGTGTCGGACCCAGCAGCATAGGTTGTGGCAGCAACGTCTTTGATAATTGTCTCCCGCTCAATAGCGCAGCTTTTCTTGGGAGCGTCTCGGAAGATGGACTCGAGCTCGGTCGTCATCAGAGACGGTTCCGCGCAGCCTTGTTCCTGGAGCTCACATGGGCTCACTAGGATATTTCGAAAGTATTCGACGCACCAGCTTTTGCTTGACCGAGTCAAATGCGTAATTAAGCAGCCGGTTAGAGAGGCATTTATATTTAAGCCCTCTGCGTTTGAATTCTGCACCCGGAAGCCATGAAGGGAGATATTTGACTGGATGGAGTTCGTCAACACGGCCAGTAATAGATGAGGTCGACAAAGCGACGAACGTATGGGGAGATAGTCGACCAAGAAGGTACCGAAATTGCCGCTGGTGGTTATCGCCGCAAGCGCTTGGTCAGCGAGAGCAACATACTCGTCGCCCGCCTCTGCGATGTGTATGCCGTAGCATATTTCCAGTACAATAGCCGCAGTCGTCCTGACTCCCGTTAGGATGAAGTGAGGGAGACTGACCACACGTACCGCCGCAGGAGCAGCTCGAGGGAATCGGGCATTTTGGCCAGATTCCGAAGGAGCGTGTGGACGTGCTTTTGTTGGAGGGAGTGATATTTAGTGACGATGCTGCGGTGGAAATGCTGGTGGAACATCGTGCGATGTTGCTTGTACCATGTATCATATTTCATGCCAGTGAATAAGAAGTCGAAGCCCATCCTGCAGAACGTTATTGTAAAAGTATAGGTGAAGATAAAAGGTTGGCGAACACGTCTTTCAACATTACGCGCACTGGGCGAGAAGAGTAGATGGCTCCGCGTTTTTCAAGGAGATCTTGTGCGGCTTCAACCGAGTTGAGGACTAGGATGGGGTTGCGAAGGACATCAAGGAATATGAGCTCTCCTGTCGGGGCAGTCAGAATGTCCAGCGCTGGAGAAGAATGCGTACCATAGGTCTTCTGCCATTCGATGTATGTGAACCATTGGAAGGTTCGCGGCATCGAAACACCTTTCCAGAGACCAAACATTGAAACCCTGGGGCCTGGAGGAGTTGGTCGGCGCAATTGAGAGCGAAATAGCGCGCGAATTGCCAGCACCGTGACGATGCAGACCACGACGACTATCGAGACGGAAGCCATAACGCTGCAGTGGAGAAATTGGACCATGGCACAGGGTATTTAAGCAAGGCAGAGCTGCGCCTGAACCGGACAGTTGAGTCCAAATTCAATAACAGGAATGATGCAACAACTAGTGGTGGTGTTCATTACTGCTGAATACAAGTTTAGCACAGGAAGAACACATTCTGGAGATTAAATGGAGCTCGGTTCCAATGGAGAAATATTGGAGCTTCACGGCCATGAAGGGGATTGTTCAAGGATGAAAGACAGAAGCAAGCGGTGTTTTGGCGCATCACTTCGGAATGATCGACGCGTCCCGCCGCCTGGTCTCTCCGCCATCTTGGTCACCCTGCCCAACGCTCTTGATGCGAATGGAATACTTGACGCCCTTGAAGACCAGTGCCTGCGCTAAGCCTCATGGACTAAGGCGGGCAACCTGAAAGGTGCGAGGCATTCCATAGACAGCCTTATTCCTGACACATCGATAAGGGTACACGTTGCCAACCTCCCGACAAAGTGCCGTATTCCGTCCTTTGTTAATTTGCGTGGAAATAGAATGCGAAACACCCCGGCCTCGCGCCACATTGCAGCACCTCGACGTGCCTCATGAGCAAACTACGACGCTCCACCTCTGCAACGGACTTGCTCTCTAGACCCCGTAGCCTCAATCGAGAGTGGAGAAGGAGCAATAAGTCGGTGAGTAGTGGCCTTCCTCGCGAGCTTCGATTGAACTTAGCTTGCTGTATAGGGCCTCCCGAAATACGACTCTCTCCCTCGGCTTCGTCTCCTCCCCATCGGGCAGAGGCCGATATTCATTTGTCCCTCTCCCAAATGCGGTTTCATTCATTTCTTCGCCGACCTACCACTGTGCCCGTGGTGCAAAGGGAGGAGCGATGAAGCGGTACGAGCCTACGAGAGGTCTACGCCTCGACCACGGACTCGCAGCGAATTAATCGTGCGCTGGCTAAATGACGACAGGAAGGCGAAGAGCAGTGAAGGAAGCTCTGTTGGGCTTGCTGGTCTAGATTGTGTCTACGAAGGAACTGCTACCACTGTCAGCCGCAGACAAACAATCTCGGGATTTTTGGATCGCATGGACCCCGCGTCCCCAAGTGCTCGCGCGCCTCTCACATCCTCAGGTCACAAACGTTCTCACTCGGCTCCCAACGTCCAGTTGCGCGCGAGGCGTCAACCGATTTACGCTCTCATTCGACCAACGCACTCACCCAACTCAATGCGGACGTCTTCCCCGACCGCGTCAACTTCGGCTTCCCAGTCTTTGGTGTTCGCACCTCGCTCGGACCAGCGTCGTTTCACGTACGTGGCGACGGGCTCAGAATCCTGTTCAGGCTGGCTACCTCGCAGACCCATCTCCGAGTCCGAGCATTCTGAAATGGGCCCCTCGCACTTGTTCTCTGCTCGTGAAGCAATGATTATCGAGCAGGACACGTTAATATTCGAACAGGGAGACATTCTTCCCGACCCTCACCCCGCCGCGGCCCAGCGCTTCAAGTTCGACAAAGGAGGATCCTTGCTAGGCGCGGTCTGGCACAACCACGATGACAACTCCGTCGCAGTGGATCCGCTCCTGGAGGTTACCGAAATCGAGAGCAACTCCAGCGAATCTCGATCCTCGCCCGCCGCGTCCTTCACTCTCGCCCCTCAACCAGCTCCCCTTCCGCCACCCGACAGCGACAACTCCAGTTCCAGCATAATACTGAGCAGTCCTGCTCCTACTCGTCGCCGGGGCTCAATCGCAGGGTTGTTTGGATCGATATCGGCCAAGCGTCAAGAGTCGCAAAGGCGGGCGGAGTTGGCCGCGACCGTCGCTGCCGATTCAAATGGAGAGGACACAGGAACGGAGGGCTCCCGATTAGGCCTGCGGACGCTGAAGCGGCTTATTCGGCGCCGTTGGTCTGTGGGTAGTGCTGGTGGATCGCGGTGATTATGAGGCGGAGCGACGATTTCAATTATTCTACATAGGATTCGGGTTAGGGTTAGGGGTTAGGGGTTAGGGGGTTAATTACAGTATGTTAACCTATGGATTGCCCAGGGAAAATGACGACGGAAACAAATCTAATACGAGACGCGACTCATCCAGTGCCGACGCACAACATGTCTTCGCTTGGAATTAGCCAGAGCACTATACCATGGATGAGCTGTCGACCCTGACGGATGAAGCGAATCCCTCACCTCTGGTACAAGGGCACCGTTAACTGCAGCGTCGCAATGGTGCTATTGAGCACCGGAAGCGGTGCGGTAGGCGATGGGTCCGGGAGGAAGGTATACGAGTCCTCGAAGATGTCGTCTTGGGCACCGTCTTTGAAGGCGTACATGTCCGTATAGATCGGCGGGGAGTATGTGTCCTCGAACATCTGAATGTCCGGTCAGTAGACGGTACAGGAAAGCAGCACACAGACACACGTTATTCTGTTCGGCCTGGAACCAGTACAATGGCTGCTTGGCGCCATAGGTGCAGTTGCCCGGGGAAGCGTGCCACTTGTCGTGCGCCGAGTCGGCACCGCAGCGACGCGGGACTTTGGGTGCGGCGAGTTGGACGCTTGAAGTCGCATTGGTGACGTTGCATTTAAAGCCATTCATGTAGTCTGCGAAAGAGGTAAGACGAAAATGGATAGTTGTTAGGGACAGGACACACTCTGCTCCCCACCGCTGTCCGGCTGCAAGGAACGAGCTATGAGGTTTCACTGATCCAAGAATGAGGAGGCCACGCACCGAATGAATCCAGAAGAACGCGCAAGTGCATCCACCCTCGGGACAAGCAGGCATTCGCGCAGGGACCTGAAAGTCCGTGAAGCGCGTCCAGACACAGGTCTGGTTGACGCTGAAGACCACGAAATCCTCGGGCTGGACGTCCCGGGCGTCGTTCTTGTATGCAATAGCCAGCGCACACCCTGTCAAATCGTCGAGGCCTTTCGTATGGAACGCATCGGTGGTAGAATTCGGACAGACGGCGTTGGGGTCTGTCGGAACACGAATATCACCGCCCTCGGATGACGCGAAGAAGGTGGTTGCGCCTTTGTTGCAGGCGATTTCAGTGGTGGCAGGTTGCCCAGCGGGGAGCTCGAATATGTCGCCGTCGTTGGGAGGAAAGTCGAGGTGGCCGTGGAACCACCACTGGTCAAAGGTGAGGTTGATGAGCGGGCTGACCTGCGCCGGAGGGTTACAAAACGCGACAAAGGGCGAAGAATGAGGCTCACAGGACGGTTATCATAAGGGAAAGTCTGTTCTGTAACATTGAATCCGTACATGCTGGGATGCCAAAGAGCTGCAGAACATGAACGAACGGTCCTCACAAAACGCGCAAACGCACCGGAATGGCCAGCAACCAGACATTGCAGAGGAAGGCCAGCCAGGGCCGCAAAGATGATCGTCAAGGGGCGTGAAGGGGACATGAAGGAGAGTGGGGGGTTGGTTTTGGCGCATGGTCATCGGCTGCAGGTTTATGTATGCTGCCATGGTCGACGGAAACAAAAGAGACTCATTGTGTCACGCGGGTCACAGAATGATCAATTGCTTCTCGGTTTCGCAGCTCGTGAAAAATACAAGCTATACTTCTACTGGATTTTTTATGAAACGTCTGCTTCAAGGGGAGCACGGCGCACTCCTGAAGCGGCCTGCACAGCTAGTGCTACTACACACCGGGCAGGCTCTTGGCTTCCGTTTCTTCTTGACACCACCGTCGAAGACAATTCGAATCCCGGGCTGGAACCGCTACTCCCAGCACCTCCGCTTCCCCCACCTTCAGCACTAGAATACACTCGTGGAACCGGAGTTCGACCGGACCTACGGTTGAATGCCAGTGGGCTCGACGCTGGGTTCGTGATCGGTGACCACGCCGGAGCGGCAAAAGAAGGAACACGCACATCCTCCGGGTGTTCCGACTTCCTGGAGAACTCTGGTGGACTCATGCTTCACGGTATCCAACTTTTCGGCAAACGTTGCAACCTCATTCCTTGCGGTACGCCACATGTCTGCAATTCTAGACTCAGCGTCCTGCATGCGCTCCTCCCACTGTTGTTCCTCTGCATTCAACCAATCATCAGATCGCGAATCGTGAAAGATTTGAGGCTCACTTGCAGTCGTCTGCGGAACAGGTAAGACAAAAATGGATAGTTGTTAGAGACAGGACGCACTCTGCTCCCCACCGCTGTCCGGCTGCAAGGAAGGAGATATAAGTTTTTACCGGTCCAGGAGTAATGAGGCCACACACCGAATGGATCCAGAAAAACGCACAAGTGCATCCACCCTCGGGACAAGCAGGCATCCGCGCAGGGACCTGAAAGTCTGTGAAGCGTGTCCAGACACAGATCTGGTTGACGCTAAAGACCACGAAATCCTCGGGCTGGACGTCCCGGGCGTCGTTCTTGTATGCAATAGCCAGCGCACACCCTGTCAAATCGTCGAGGCCTTTTGTATGGAACGCATCGGTGGTAGAGTTCGGACAGACGGCGTTGGGGTCTGTCGGAACGCGAATATCACCGCCCTCGGATGACGCCGCGAAGAAGGTCGTTGCGCCTTTGTCAGACGTCGGGAGCGAGTACACCACGTTCGACAAGTTCGGGACACCTGGGCTGAGAAAATACGATTGGGTGAGGGCTCATGTCCAAATGGCAAGGTGCCCCGTTTGGACATAAACTTGAATTCTAAATGCGGCTTGATTGAGCAAGCGTGACAGCCGCTCTCCGACGGATTTTCGCGCGACAGAGATCGTTTTCGTGCAGGAAATTCGGAGGAAACATGCAGATAGTAAGTACAAATCTCCTTCTTTTCTCTCCCTTTCTCCCTCTTCTACTAACTTGAAAAACTTGAATTTTGATGGCTCGACAACAGCCATAGACCATGAGCCGTTATGTCTTGATGCCCGTCGCGATTACATACTATGGTATGCATCGTAACGACCAATGGCACCTGTAACGACCAATCCGCGATTAAACACGCATTTCTTGCTCGATAGCGACGATTAGTAGCGCAATCGAGAGGTATCACTCTCGCGCATCGGACTGTGCAAAAATAATAATTGAATTCTCCGCAAAGTTCGTCCAGGTCGAGCATCTCCTGCATCAGGTATCTGTCAGGCGTGGAAACGGACTAATCGCGACGCCTCTTCTTCACAGAATCTCATCGGATTTCAACCATATCTAGTGGGAATCTCTAGATTGAGACTCCAAAAAAAATTGGGTCCATATCTCAACGGGAACCTGAGATATGGACCGTCCGAGTTTGAGCGTGACAAGATCAAAGTCCGCTCGCTTAGCTGTCTGCCGAGGCTGGCCGCCTTCACGTCTGGGCGATCAACCACGATCACGGCTGCTTCTTTTCTCGATGCACTTCGACAATGCACGTCCCGCCTCCGCAGAAGACGACCACGAGACCAAGCTCCGCGAAGGTGTCAAATGGCTTTCACAAATGGCCAAGCCCAACATCCTCGCCGTCGCCAACAAGCTGCAAGTCAGCCACACCACTCTTCGCCGTCGGTTCCTGGGCATGAGCGTCTCTCGCGCTGAGAAGCACACGCGACAACAGCTTCTCAGCCCCACGCAGGAAGAAGCCCTCGTCGACTGGGTTCTCTTCCTCGCTGCTACCGGCCACCACGTTGACAAGCCGTCCATCCGCGCCTTGGCCAAGGATATGATTGGCCGCCGTCCGAGCAAGACGTGGATCCGGGCATTCTTGGACCGCCACCCCGAGCTACGGCTTGGGAAAGCTTATGGTCTGGATCCGCGTCGTGCTCAGGCATTCAATCGGCCCGTCGTCAGCCGCTACTTTGCGATGCTGGAGCGTCTCATTCGTGAAAACGATATTCCTGTCGAGAACATCTACAATATGGACGAAAAGGGTGTTCAGCGCGGTGGCGGGAAGAAGAGCAGCTCGAAGAAGTACTTCATGGCCGCAAAGAAAAATGTCCGGACGGCATACCGCTTCCGCAGCGGCAATCTCGAGCTCGTCACCATTATCGAGTGTGTCTCAGCGGATGGAACAGCGCTTCAGCCTGGGTTTGTCTTTTCCGGCAAGGAGTTCTGTCCGGAGTGGTTCACAGACAATCCTGGTATAACGTCAGTTCATTCTATGACATTTCCGACTCGCTCTGAATGCTTCCTAGTGTGTCTATGTCCGAAAATGGATGGACAGATAATGTTCTCGGGAGTGACTGGCTCAAGGAGAACTTTGTTCCTCAGGCTACGGCCCGCAACCAGTCTGGGAAGCCGATCCTCCTTATTTATGATGGCCATGGCTCTCACGACACCTTGCCCTTCATCCGATATGCACGCGAGCACAACATCATCCTTCTCTGTCTACCTCCCCATACGACTCATAAGCTCCAGCCTCTCGACGTCGGAGTCTTTGGACCATTCCAGAGGGCCTGGATCGAGCACTGCGACGAATACCTTGCTCAATACGACACGGATATTCCGAAGGAAGAGTTTGTCTTCCATTATATGCAGGTGCGAACAGCCTCCTTCAAACGCTCGACAATTCAGTCGGCTTGGAGAACGAGCGGTGCATGGCCGGTCAACTATGGTGTCTTCACCGACGACGATTTTGCACCCAGTGTCGCGTTCTCGACCACCGCCAACGGTTACCCCGCCACCTTCCCTGTCGATGCCATTCGTGCGGCACTCCAATCCGATGACGCGGAGCAACGTCTTCCCATCTGTTTCAATATCAACGCCCTACGTGTTGCGATTCAGCCGGAACTCGGGCTAGAGGAGGAGGATTCCGACCCGGATGATGAGAGCGAACCAGACGAAAACATCCCGCCCAAGCCTCCCCTTCCACCATTTTCCATCGACAACCAGGAGAACATCGACCCTATCCAGTTCCTCTTACCCAACGTAGCTCGCGGTTCTCCCAGAATCCATCTTCCGACACTGAACTCCATCTCTCAAACACCTTGCCCCTCTGGTAGCCGCACGACTCGCTCTGCAGCCTCGGACTTTACACAGGCCCCACGACCGAAACGCGCTAGAATCACGCATGAGTATGTCAGCTCTCTCGAGCGGCAGATCGATTACTATGCGGCGCATGTCTCGCTGGCTGGATCGCAGGTCATGCACTACAAAAAGAAGGTCAACGCGAAGGAGGGTCGGAAGGCAGCGCGGCCAAAGCTTAATGTGGAGGCGCGCACATTGACATCAGAAGAGGGGATAAGGCTGGCGGAGGAGAGAGACAGGCAGGCTCAAGAGAAGGAGGCTGAGAAGCAACGAAAAGACCAGGAGAAGGAGACTCGAGAGCAACAAGAGCGGGAGTATCGCAATACGCATGCGTCTACAACAGTTTTCCGTGGCTCCGTCACCACCAAGAACAAAGCTGACCTCAAATTGCTTGCCCAGGCTCTTCAATTATCCCTCGACGGCACCAACAAGGATCTCATCGCTCGCATCGTTAGTTTCCTCGAAGGAAACCTTGCAACTTGGCAGGATGAGCGCTTTTCGGGCTTGGGTCTTGGGCCAGGTCGTGCCCGAGCTCCTGCGCCACCGGCACCACTCGGTTCAGCTCCCGTCTCTGCATCTACGGCACCCGCAGCCTCTCCAATTGCTGGCCCCTCCCGACTCCCACTCACCGATATTACCCCGCCCATTCACATTCGTCACCCTCTCGCAGACATTACCGCGCAAACGTCGACACGAGCAGACATCCCACCGGAGTTCTCGCATTACCTCCCTAATACCGGCAACCAAGCGTACCGCCTTAATACGACGTCCATTCCAAATACTCACCGAGACTTTATTACTCCCGTTTATAATAACGACTCTTACCTATCTACTCATTCACTGAATAATTCTTCGTCTTCACTGTATAATCCTTCGTCTTCTACACCATCCATACCTTCTACTCCTACACCTTCATATACAGATTACTCGTACTATTCATCTTACAATCCCTCTAATAACAATCCATTTGCAGAGTAGCATTTATTCACGGAGCGGACGGGACAGCGGGTACATGAGACGAGCTAGAGCGGAAGCTGCCGACGCCGCATCCACCCATCCTTTGAGTGTGGCCGACATTTCCTCTCGTTCCCGTACGAACCTCTCCCGCTCGATCTTCCACTTCTCCCGCTCATCTCGAAGCTCATCGCCCTCGTCGGCAAGTATCTTGTTGTCCTGTCGCAGCAACGCACACTCATCTTGCAGCGTGTCGCGTTCTCGAACAACCGCCTCCAGTCGACCTCGTAGGATATCGAGCTGGGTGGGTAGGTCGTGGTCCTGGTCGGTATATTGTGTTTCCGGCCAGGCGTCTTGACTGGGCTCTTGCGACACGTCCTCGACGTCTTGCGACGTGTCTTCGAGCTTGAATACATGCTCTGAATGAGTTAGTACACAAAACCCTACTCAGCCTCTAATTGAGACTCACCCTGCACCTCCTCCACTGTATCTTGGCCGCAGAGACGCTCGACGAACGTCTGGTCGCCCGTTTGGGAGTTGAGAGCACCGCCGTATGCAAAATATGGGCTGCTGTGGTCAGTAAATCCAACAACCAAGTAGTAGGACGTACTGGAAGCGCTCCCTGCAGATTTTGGCGCTCGAACGAGGCGTCCTACTGGGCGAGGACGCCGGAGAGTAACCCTTGCGCACACGTTTGAGGTGGCGCACGCGGCGCTGTTGCTCGCGGGTTGCCGGAGAAAGAAGAGCTTCTGCTTTAGAGCGGATTTCGTCGTCGAGCTGGGAGGGTTCGTATTCCCACTGGACGGGAGAGGACGAGCGATAATCGTCGTCTGACATGACGGCTCGCTGAGAGATGTTGGCCGAGAGCTCGCTTACCGGCGCTGCATGCCGAGCTGTGACATTAGGTGACACCGAACTCGGACGGTCCATATCTCAGGTTCCCGTTGAGATATGGACCCAATTTTTTTTGGAGTCTCAATCTAGAGATTCCCACTAGATATGGTTGAAATCCGATGAGATTCTGTGAAGAAGAGGCGTCGCGATTAGTCCGTTTCCACGCCTGACAGATACCTGATGCAGGAGATGCTCGACCTGGACGAACTTTGCGGAGAATTCAATTATTATTTTTGCACAGTCCGATGCGCGAGAGTGATACCTCTCGATTGCGCTACTAATCGTCGCTATCGAGCAAGAAATGCGTGTTTAATCGCGGATTGGTCGTTACAGGTGCCATTGGTCGTTACGATGCATACCATAGTATTACCGGCAAGAATAACGAAACGCCGCGTGCCAAGATTCGGAGATTCCCGAGCATTCCAACTCAGCCAAGACTAGGCAAAATGCACTTGCGGAGCTCTAGGAGACAGGCAACCTAAATTGGTCATTGAAGATTATGAATACCTTTCAGCGTATGCGGCCACACGGTGCTCCGTGCTTATGTCTTGATCCCCGTCGGTGGTCGTGTGGGTGTGTTATGTTATGATATCTGCTTCTTCTCTACCACAAACCACCAGGACCAAAAAACATGGACGCGATCACTGGGTGGGTCAACTCTGCCTTCGTCGTCCAGACGCTGATTTGTGCTCAGTGCCCTTCTTATTGGGACATGGGCCAGCTCCGTAAGTCATCTCCGCGTGAAGAACTTGAACGAAATAACTTTCGATAGCTTCTGTACTCCGCCGAGTTCACGCAGGCGATTTACTACTTTCGCAACTTTAATAATGATGACTGGAAGCTGAAGGTGAATTGCTCGCTTTTCTGCGACTTGTGCGTAAGCTGACGGGTGCAGACGTTGGTGGCCGCCGGTTTCACCATAGACTCTATCGGACTTCTGAACGACTACGCCTCCGTATATCTGGTGAGTCCTCATGAGCAGGCATGTCCCACTAGTCCTCACTGTTAAAATAGTATACAATAACGCATGTTGGTAGGGCAAATGTTTCTTTGCAGCTCTGCGAGGTTTAACCCTTCACAAGGCGACACGGCGTACTTCGTGAACCAAAATTGGGCAGGTTTCGTGCCAAATTCCACTGAACTAGCTAAACATGCCCGCAGACGATACCGATGTATGTTTTCACCACTGCCGCCGTCGCTGTTCTGGTGCAATCATACTTGATTATGCGATACTGGAGATTGTGCGTCTTGATTTCGCCATCTACTCATCGAGTAATAGCGCATTAGCACCCACAAGCACTTTGTTACCCTTGTGCTAATTCTGTTAGCTCTTGCCGGGGTGTGTCTTGTTGTATGCTTCTACCGCGTCAGCCTGACCTCGCTATAGCTCGGTGGATCGTTCACTTGCGGCCTCCTGGTTGCGTTATTCCCAGCTTTCAAGGACCGTGGAAAGCTCGTAACCCCGGCCATGTGCGTCTTTACTGGTCCTTACTTCCGCTCATTCATTTTATGCAGTCTCTGGCTCGTCACCGAGGCCGCTGCTGATATTTGCATTGCTGCGGCCCTCCTGTGGGAGCTCTTAAGGGTGAGGCCGACCCGGAGGGATACGCGCAGGTATGGCCACAGCGGTCCTCCTCTCTCCAAGGTTTGATCGTATCGCAGCATTATCGACCGGCTGGTGGCTGCCACAGTACAAACCGGCGTCTGGACAGCGATGCTTGCGCTGGCCGCGCTCCTTGGGTGCGTTTGAACGGTCTTACCCTCGCAAATGGTGAGTTAAAATACTCTATACCAGGTTTCTCCTAGAGAAGGAAAGTAACAGTAAGTATGTCAACCGCCGCTTGCTCCCGTTCTAATTCATGGCATAGTCGGCGTCGGCATCGCGTGGTGCTTGAGCCGAACATACATGCTCAGCATGGTGCGGTATAACGCTCCTTCCCCCTCAAATTCTTACGTTTATCTAGCTTTCCAACCTCAACATTCGTCGATCAACACGCTCCGCACTGTCCTCTCCCGCAGCGTCAGCTGCGGCCCCGCCCACCACAGTTGCCTTCGCTCACCATGCTTCAACAAAGGGCGACCTTGGCGGCATTCGTGCGTTCCTTCCTCAGTCTGACTTGGCTGTTTCGCTGAGTCGGTCCCCCAGATGTTCATCGTACTGTCGAGTCGGAGTCACTCAATACCAAGTGTGCCATCGGCGTGCGTGCTATTCCTCGCTTTTCTTGGCCCTTGCTGAACTGTTCAATAGGATGCATCTCTCGTGACGGACTCGGAAATAGAAATGACCGAGTACTAGTCCCGTTGGCCATCTAGCAGTGAGTGAATGGAAGAGTAAAATACAATAGACAATCGACATAATGAAGCGGGTGCTCAGGCTGGATGCTTGAGCTCAAATGTGTCTCCGAGTCGACTGAGTTGACTCAGCCGAGACGAAGTTTCTCAATGGTGCAAAGGACCGAATCGATATCACGACTGCCAAATCAATCTCTTCCTTGCCTTTACCAGGCTTAGCCACCATGGCGGAATTTATTGACTCCTACAAGCCCTGAAACGCTCAATACTCGAGTACTAGTACGCGTCACAATGTTGATGACAAACAGTGTTGATAAGATAACCAGTAAATCGAAAGATTAACATTAAAAGGCGCTAGGTCCCAATCTGAGATTGGAACGACCCAACCCAAGCCGAAGCTTCTCGGCGATCTACTGTGAAGTTTCTTCGTGAACAATCCAAGTATATTCACAGTTCAACTAACAACGCGCAATACACCTTCCTAGCTGGTAAAAAGACTAGGGCGTGCAGATATATTAGCTATGAAGATCTTTGTCTCGGCCAGGATGATAAGACGACCAGGACCGGCGAAAATCTGAGTAAATGAACAGCTTGTAAATACAAGTGGGAAGTTGGAAAAGCTCACGAGGTTGGAAGACGACATGCCGAGGAAGAATTTGCCTAGGAGAGTTCCGTCCGTGCTCCAGACCTACATATGGGAACGAGTCAGATCATCGTGTAGCGCTAACTTAGCCGAGCACGCACATGAACGCCATCCGCGCAACTCGCATATACATTCCCTTCCAGGTCAACTTGAATGCCATCGGGGATGCCTATTCAACAGCCCTTCTCAGCTTATCTATTTGCACGTCCGATAGCTGAGGGACTCGCCGGCATCAGTGTACGCAAAAACTCGTCGGTTCATGAATGCCTGCGTCGTTGGGTCAACGTCGAATGCATATCTGGCAGAAGAACATTAGTGTTTAGACCTCCAACTTGAATATCACACGTACATCGTCGCAGGCTCCGTCTGATTATTCCCTAGAAACCCGCCAGAGGCACCGGTATCCGAGCTGAAAGCGCCGAAGTCTGAGAAGCTTGAATAGTCAATGTATACAAAGACTCACACATACGCCGTCCTCCCCTCGCCATCAAACGCTAGTCCATTGGACTTGTTGAAATCCGTCGCCGCCACCCGTATCGCGCGCGTGTCAGGATCGAGTCGATAGACCTGGTCGGGCAGGAGAGGTAGCGGCCGGAAGTGATGGAGCCAGCCGGCGCTTCAGGCTTTGAGTAGGTATACCTTCGCATGTTCAAAGCGAAGCTTACACATTATCTGTGAAGAATAACTTCCCACTCGGATGCACCTTGATGTCGTTCAACGAATTGAACTGTCGCCCGAAGAAATTATCCAGAAGGACAGTGGCATTGTGGGGCGGACGCGGATTCACCAAGGCGATTGACGACGGTAGCGTTCCTCGTCCGGAGGTTATGAACAGAAGGTTGCCGCGAAAGGGACCGGTTCCACCGTTGGTCATTTGCAGCGTGTCGGGGAGGTTGAGCTAGCCCGCAGTTAGAGGATTCCGGAATATGAATAAAACATGGGCATACCTCCGTTACGGGAATGTTAATCGCAGTACCGTTCAAGTTCTTCGGGAGGTCCTTCAGATTGATTCGGCCGACCTTGTTGTTATGGTCTATATCGCTCATCCCGAGCGCCCCGCCGTCATTGCTCACGAAGAATACAGCGTCTTGAAGAGGGTCGTATATCCTGTGTAAAACAGCTTTTAACCTCGCCGAGGCGATGAAACGGGAAACGCACGGTGCCTCGTGGGCGAACGCGAACGTCGCATTTGCTGCAATCTCCGTGATGGTCGCCCTTTCCCCAAGGACATCGAGGAACCGCTCGTCAAAGATTTGGAAGAACGGAGGTGTTGTATTGGTGGGGTTGAACCCTGCGTCGAAGGAGTTGGTCCGAAAGGTCGCGTTGGCTCCGAGTGCCGCGAAGGACGATGGCAGAAGGAGCTACATAGTGTTTTAACCATCCAGTTCAACGAATGAAGAATGATCTTACCACCGCCTGTGGGGTAGAAGCTGCAGCGATGGCGGCAGCAACGATGGATATGGAGATGGAGGACAGCAGAGACATAGCGCTCACGCCAGTGTACGAGTGTGGGAGGAAGAAGCTTTGAACTCTGCGAAGGAGCTCCGGTGGTCACGCTTCAAGTTCGAGGATGACGTGCGTAAAGAGAAGACACGTGCAAATCGTGTAGAGTCCTGGTAAATGAGGCCGACAACCACGCTTCAGATTCCGGAGGAAACGAATACAAAGACTCACCCGGGAATTGAGCCGCGTCAATCTTCATGCCTTCAAGTTGCCAGACGTCCATCGACTCCAAAGCCCGGCGGGACATCGAACGAGATATCGGAGTAAGTAGATATGGCGAGCAGCTGAAACGACTCACGAGACACGCAGAATTTTCGCCGCGAACTGAGCATTCCTCAGTGGCCGATCGGAGGAGGATTCCGAGACGGGTTTAGGGAGAATGATAAAGTGAGGTTGGGAAGAAAGCTAGTATCCGAGGAAAAAGAAAATCTCCTCCAAAATCCTCGGCAAACTTCGAGTGGATACCGCAGACCCGCACTTTCACAACGATTAAGTAGCGACTCGCCGAGTCGGAGAGTTTCGCAGCAACCGCCTTTTGCATGCGCTCTTGCTTGAGGGACCGCGCTCTGTGTTTGAGCATTTCTGTCATTTCGAATATTCTGTTGATGAGCGCTTGTGCGGAGAGAGCCAAGAACGAAGCCGGACAAAAGCCGGAATGATGTGACCATGGCGTGACGAGTTTGCTCTCAACGTACCACCATCATGCTCTGCTTATCTGAACTGTACCCCGTGGGCGAACGCCGACGCAACTGCGACGATGTCTGGATCGACAGTCTTCTCGATGCAAGACCTTACGTTCTCACTGGTGGCACACTGCTTCGAGCGCTCAAGTACCACTGGCATGGGCCTGAACAGAATTATATTCGGAAGAAGAGGTGCAGAGAACACTCCCAAGACTACCGCTAAGGCTACAATATACATCCGATACTAAGAATAGCGCAGAAAAAACGAATACGTGAGTGTCCACCAACGTGAAATGAGCTTTCACATTTACTCGGACAGCCCGCAAGCTTTCAAACAGCTGTCGACGCCAGCAGCGAGATTGACAGGGAGGTGCGCGCGCCAGGTGTCAATATTCGAGGCTCCGATGGTGTGCGGGAAACCCATTGCAGCGTCGACGACGTTGGAAGGCAGCGCCCAGAACGATGTCGCTATGTCGCTCCTCCCTGGATCTTCGCTGTTCAACGCAGCGACGAACACGGCCTCGGAGCAGGTCGGGTTCTGCTGGTAGTGCATGGAACCCATGGGGAAAACCGTTCCCTGGTACTTCCCGAGCTGCGTCTCGATCTCGGTGTTGAACCCGTTCTCCTGCACCAAGCCGGTGTCGAGGATACCCTCAATGACGGTGAAGAATTCGCTGGCGCGTGGATGAAGATGCGGAATGTTGAGTCCGCAAGGCTCGACGATTGCTACCGCATTGCTGATGCCCAACTCCTCCAGAATGGGAAAGTTGTCGACGGTTGCGAGGAGGATCGACCCGCCTTTGGCACCGGTTGCCGGCGCCTGATTGTTGTAGTCGAAGACGGTGAGTTGGCGAAGGGCGCTCCCGGTGAGAAGGTTGCCGTTGCTATCCAGCAGGAGCTTCTTGAGACGGTCGTTCTGGCTCGGTTGTGTGCGTAGGCCAGAGGCAATCGCCGCGGCGTTTGGGATGAGGGAAACCCGTGGAGGGTTGGGGACTGTGGGTGCTGCGGGTGCTGCGCGGACGGAGACACCAAGGATGCAGACGGCAGCGGCAGCGAAGGTGGTGAAGGACAGCATCGCAGAACTACGAGGCAAGTCAGTCTTTAATCGAGTGCAGTGCGCAGTGGGGACGAACGAGAGCGTCGAAATACCTCACTGAACTCGTCTAGATTTACTGCCGCCTTTTTATACAGTCGGTGTTCATCCTTTCCCCGAGAAGAAAGCAGAAAACAATGGAGCGGGACCCAGGTATCTGACGAATGCACTGTCAAGTCCAACTATGGTCCAATCACGCCGGAGTTTCCGGAAGAGTCAATAGAGGTCGACGCAATAGGCTTAGTGCATCGCCGATAACACCTCAATTCAACACGGAGAATGTATAGCAGGACGTCGAAAAGTGCCGAAATGGCGCTCAACCGTCGGCGATTCGACGGGTCTGCGGTCCGCGCTCATTGCAGGGAGGTTTAAACTGATCACCTGGGTGAAGGTGTTCAAGGCACAGTGTCTCACGGCGGACGGCTCCGAATTTAAGGTAAGCTTGCCGCGCTCGGCAGAACATGTTCGAGATTTTCTCTGTATACAAATGCTGTCCCCGGGCGGCAGTACGACATCCATAACAACGCCCAGAGCTTACATGTAATGGGGAAATGTCATGGTGTTGAGCGGGTAGACGAAACGCAATGAATCAGTTTTTACCGCTGCGCTATCTGTTGGTTGTTCCCGCACCCTGTACTTCTTTCAAAGCACATTCCACGCGCTCACGCCCCGGTTCCGGCTCCCAAACCCACGCTGCGCCTCCCGGAGGAAACTATCTTGGCGTAGGACCGTGTTACGCGCGCTTCGGAGCAGTGAAACGGCGAATGATACGGAACAAGCTCCTACCTTTGTGCGGATTTACTCATGACGCCCGAGAGCGTACTTCGGATCCCCTCTATGAGCCGTATACAATTATACGCTCTCCGGCTACTTCGGAATCATTGATCCTGCATTCAAACGTTCTCTGGGAAAATGAAGTGGTTCAGGTCTGCCAGTGTCCAATCTTTTCTTAGGTCTATACGATTCGGAACTCCAACGACAGCAGTTACAGGTGTCGCGCAATAACTCCGGGATGATTAGCCTCCAATGACCTCTTTCGGATTAGTCGAGGCAATTCTCCGGCACGAAAAAGAAAGTTGAACATTGATGATGAACTTTGTGCGCGTACTTTTACCTTAACGCCGCTCTAACGCCGATCTGTATAAAACGAAGGAGGGCGTAGAGGGTAGTGCTCATTGGGCCGTAAAGAGGAGAACACGAACGTAAAGACTCGAATGGATGTAGCCCCCCTCGTCCTTCTCCCCGCACAAGAACTAGGTGCCATCACTGGCAGCTCCCTCTCACGCAGCAGCTTGGCGAACCAGCACGCGACCGACGGGCGGAGATTTCTGCAAGCAAGTCAGATAGCAAATAGGTGCGTGGGCTTCGCCGCCAGCGTCGCCTGCGAGTTTTACCCTGGGCCTGACACATACGGTGAAACCTGCGACGATTTCCATCAGCTGTGGCGCTTAGGCGCGTGGCTGCTACGCTTGGCCCAACATTGAAAATTCGCGTTCTCCCACCAACTCTGCGCGTCAGAATTTATTCTGGACATTGGCATCAGAGCCCTTCGGCCTATGATGCGGCGTTGGTTTCTCAGTGTCATGTCGGGGATTCTGCTGACATCTGTACCTGCGCTTGATTGACTGGTTCAGAAGCAGAGGTGAACACTCGCAGCTGCAACAACAGTTATCTCGGCGATTCTGCGCAACAAGGAGTGGAAAAGGCTGGCCACTGGGAAGTCATTCGGGAGCCCATTCAAATTGCTCGCGGGCTCGTTCTCTTCACGAAGCTTGTAGCTCACGCCAACTCGGAGTTTTCCTCAAATCGGATTTCTCTCCAGAAACGACAAGAAGCGACGTCAAAGATAGGTCCCAACAGCCCAATTCACTGGGATATTGGTAGCGTTGTACTCGTAAAACGTCGGTTTGACTCGCCTGTGGGGACCCAACGCGTCTTGAGCCGCAGAGGTGATTTTAATCAGTGTGGGCTCGCTGAATGCAGTCCCGACGAATGAAAGGCCAAAGGGCGTGTCTTTGAATTCGGTGTGAGGAAGGACGTGGCTATAAGAGAGCTTGGAAGGAACGTACGCCATTCATCGATGCCAATTGGCTAGTGGGTTTTGGTTGAAAGGAAATCCAAGGTAAATATGAACTCACAATAGTGATGATCGGATACCCCGCCTGCGCGGGTATACTGGTCCCCGCGCTGCTGTCGTCCGACGGGATGAGCAGGGCGTCGAGATGGACTTTACGCCCGTCAGGAAGCACGGGATTGAGGGCGTAGTCGATGCCCTCGGCGCGCGATGTGCGTCGGCACCAGGTCTATAATTGTCCGAGTAAGCGTGAACTTTGAAAGAATGAAAGAAAGGCGTACTAGTGCCTGCTTGTACGTCGAATTCTCAATCCCCAGCGTCGCCAAGGACGCGAGGAAGCCGTCTTGGCCAGAGGCAAAGGCCGCTGCAACGTCCTGAAGACCACATACTGTCAACCGAGATAATCTACTACATGCAACGCACCGGCTCCCCGCCCTCACTAGCCAAATTGGCTACCGCGTCGTTGAACGCGACGAGGTCCTCCAGCGAGCGCATCGTGGTGTTGCCGAGCTCGGAGAGATAGGCATTGATGTTGTTGTAGAAGTCAACCTGGAGTGGAAGGAGTATTCGAGTCACGATGGGAGGAGTATGTAACACCTACGTTGACCACGGTGATTTCGCTCTGGTTTACAGGTCCGTACGCCCAGTTCCATCTATTTTGTGTGAATGAGTTGAATTTCCGCACGGGAGGTGCGCACCCGTCTGGTGATACGATTTCCTGTCAGATCCGGATGAATGGAGGAATAGCAGAGGAAAGATAACGCGAACCTCCACGTATTTGTAGTTCGTATTGTTGTACACTGTGGAGTAATTGAAAGGCGACAGTAAAGGGAAATCGATTACCTTCAACGCCGTGCTGTGAGAGGTTCAGATGAAGTTTACGCGAAAATCATATACCTGTTTTAAAATCTCGACGGCTTCCAAAAGCGCCGGAAGTTGGTGGCGTGTAGTCGTGCCCGTCCTTTGGGAGAGGTGGGCTTGCACTACAGGGCCAGGTAGACACGTACCACAAACGTTCCCATGGAATACCGACCTTTATTCCCCTCAACGCGCTCTTTTCACTCACAAACTGCACATAATCTATCCTTCCTTTGGATCTGAACAGGATGCGAAGGGAGCACTCACTATCCGGGGTCTTCCCCAACTGCTCCAACGTCGCATCGTCCCGATAGTCGAACCCAAACACCGCATCCAGCGCATACGCCGCATCTTCAACCGTCCTTCCAAACACACCGACCGTGTCCTGGTGATAGCTCTCTGGAATGATGCCAGCACGGGATGTGAGGCCGACGGTGGGTTTTATGCCGACGATGTTGGATCGCTCGGCGGGGGAGATTACCGACCCGTCCGTTTCGGTGCCGTATGCGACGGTGACCATGTTGGTGGTGACCGAGTGCCCGGCTGCAGAAGATGAGAATGAATTGAGTGGGATTGAGGAGCGTATTTACAGCCCGAGCTTGAGCCGCCGGGTTCTTGCGTTAGGTTATACGAATTTCGAACTTGGCCGCCTCTGCTAAAGCGTCAATAATTTCTCGAGAGTAGACCAGACGACGCACCTTGCGCTATAGCCCTCCGAGTACGACGTACTGCGCATATCTGCCCACTCGCTCATCCCCGCATGTCCCAGAATCACCGCCCCTTGGTGTGAACTTGAATGCAGACAACCAAGCCTGGACTGAGAACACGCACCGTTCTTCCGCATCAAACTCACGACGTGTGCATCGCGAGGAACGATGCTCCCCACCAGCGCCAAACTCCCTGCCGTCGTCTGCATCTTATCCGCCGTCGCGAAATTGTCTTTGACGAGGACGACGATACCGTGCATGGGACCGCGCTTCTTCCCAGCTCTGAGCTCCTTGTCGAGGCCGTCGGCGATGTACAGAGCGTCTGGGTTTAGTTCCATGACCGCGCTGTCCAAAAGTTCATGTTAAGTGGAGTGGAGGAAAGAAAAGAAGTCGCACTTGACATAAGGATCCACCTGCGCTATTCTGTCCATGTAGCATGTAACCACCTGGCGCACCGTCAACGCTCCGCTGTCGTACCACCGTCGAATCTGTGCAACGCCCGCGTCTTCCAGCGGAAGCCCATGACACGGTGCCATCGGGAAGGGTTGCACGAAATGCGATGCATTCGGAAGTTGCATTGAATAGGCGCCGGAGAGCGCGACGAGAAACTTGAACAACGTCGAGCTCATGGTGGGAAAGAGTAAGCGGCGTTGGCGCGCCCACGTGGCAAAATCGGAGATAACGATATCAATTGAAACTATGAGATAAGTTACAACGCGTCGGTGCGTTAGTTAAACTCTAAGGATGACCCGAGGCAACTTGGGCCTGTCTGCCGGAGACCGTAATTTGATGGTCAACTTCGTGGGTGCCACCATGGTCGGCGACGTAGATATCGGCTTACCGCCCTTGCCCACAAACGCGACTTTCTTGGCTGGCCGCTCGTTCTCGTCCGCCGTGGCTCTCGATTTTTTCTTGGGTTCAACGACGCGTGTGGGCTTCGGAGCAGGAGGCGATGGCGAAGCAAACATGACCTTCCGAACGGTGGGTCGAATGGACGCGACACATGCTTGCCGCACCGAACGTCGCACGAGATCAGACGCCTGAAGGTCGGGCTTGGTATTGACCTGGGGTATGGGCAGCCCCTTCGCAATCGCCTCTTGAATCTTCCACCACCATTCCGCAGACGCCACGAGCTCAGCGGCTTTCCCTTCAGGTTTACCGGTTACAAGATCAAGTGCAGCGTCGAGTTGCGCGTGGAATGGTGCGCCGGGCATGAACGATGTCGCTGTAGATGCTGACAGGTAGTGGTCGATCACGTCCTGGGGCAGCGGAGAGGGTGGCGGAGAATCGTCTTCACCTGATTCGGGCTGGGAATCATGAGGGAGGGAAGACTCTACATCGTCGTCCATTTCGATCTCGAAATCTGCGCCGTAGTCCTGCTCCGTACCCGCATCCGACATGGGATACGAGCAAAGATCTCCGAGAGCGGCGCCAAAGTTCGCATCATCTTGGTCATCGAGCGTCCACGCAGACATCTGAGCCGGCGCATCTTCAGCAAGTTCATCGTTGCTTATGGACCAGAAGCTGGACATTGCCGAGTCTTGGCGTTCCAGGCCGCGTGGCGCGAGTCCGAAGGAGCTGGCATGGGTGGCAAGACCAGAGGGGGTGGGAGGGGATGCGTGAGGAGCGGGAGCAAAGAACTAAATGAATAAAAAAAGGTCAGAACGGCGAGAAACTCGAGGAGATGACGCACAGTAAAGGAAGGGAGAGCCTGCCAGTGTTGCTTTGCATACTCGAGACCGCGCTCGACAGAGGGGAAATGAGAGTCCATGATCTTGGGTTTATCGAGAGAGGAGAGGGAGAAAATTACCGCGGGCAGAAAGCTTTGAGGGCTTTTATACCGTGCGCCCGCTGTGCTTTGGACGATTGTTAGACAACGTTGCTTGGACTGGGATGCGCTTTGTTAGGTCTGATGTGAGGGTTCAATCGAGGGCGAGATTTGATGAGATAAAGCCGTCGCGTCAGTGCGTCCAAAATCCAAGTTGAAGTTCGAAGACATGGCGGTCCAGACGAAGGAGAGTCACGGCGTGGTCACATCATCGCGAGCTGACACGAACATTTTTACTCGCCGACTCGGATCCGCATGAACAACGTTGGCTACAGGCACAAGGATTGCGAAAGAAGTTCACTGCCAGTGGCTTATTGACGACGAGGCAGCGGTAACTGGCCGTGGCACAATGAAACTGCACCGTGCCTCTGAATCTGTTATACAATATCGAGTGGTCGTCGCTTTCAGACAGAGTCTGACAGACTCACCTTCTCACAAATCCTCCAGTAAGTCTCATTTCCACTCCAACATATATCTGTCAGTTTTGCCTCATCTCGATGATCTATGCAATCAAGGCGATTGAGAAGAATTAAGCACCAAGGAAATCGGTTGTGGTTGAGGTAGACCCCCAAATTATCAAGTGGTTAGTGCCTGCGGCGGAGAAAAAAAGGATTAATACACTCAATACCGTATGATACCATTGGTACTAGTGTGTGCGAAGCAAGCAAATGCGTAGACCCCCAACTGTGTAACGAAGCTGGAACTTACAAGGCCAGAGGTGTATGGGGATGTTGCTGTGTTTCACCACTGCTGGAGCACCAAAAAGAGATGAATAGTTTATGAGAGTATGAGAGTGCTCGGTAGGGAAAAAAGATGAAAGACATAGGGGCAGCAATTTTTGAAGCATGATAAAAAAAAAAAAATTGTCGAAAACCGGCCTGGGTGAGGTTGGAACGACCGGTCGAACCAGCAGAGGAAGAAAGAAAAGAGCAACTGAGCGTTACCACTTAGCAAGGAAGAATCTTACTGACTCGCTGCGGGACCCTGAAGCTCCTTGACCGGCTTCTGTCGTCCCCCGACATAACACCATTGGTACAATACCATCAATACAATACGACGATACAATACGTACGTGCAATGGCTAGGTATCGGTACGATACATCGACCGATCCCCGGCAGCCCCGACGCACTGTCTCGCACAGCCCACTGTGTTCTTGATCGCTTCACACAGACTACTTCTCTTTTTGAACTCCGCTGGGGTCAGAACCCTCGTTTCAGTTGTGTCTTCTGCTTCTGCTCTTCCATGATTTGAGATCCTTCGTTCCACCACCCTCTGTTGCCTTGAGAGAACCAATTCTTGCTAGCAATGTGGATTTTCTGCGCGGAAAGCTTGCGGGACTTCATGGTGAAGAGCCGCCTCAAAGGTGTCTTTGTTCAGAATATGTATGTTCAATAACCGCCGAAGATCCCGCGACTAGGCACTTGTGCGATATGCAAACGCGGCAATGGCCGCCTCGGCACTATTTCAAGTTGCCGAGACGTGTTCGCAAGAAGCAATATTATCTTGCACACATCGCTCTGGAGTCTTTTGCAAGCGCCAGCTGGAAGCAACGTCAGGATCTGAGTTGGATCTCACCGGGAGCGATAAACCCAAAGGCTTATTTGTTCCTTTTTAGGCATGATGCCAGTGGCCTCGGGCGCCAATCCCTCAGCCACGCGACATTGCACTCTGGCGGTAAACGATGCTTACTGCTCGGCTTGCGGACATGGCATTACGGACCCATAATGATCCACGAAGTAAGTATTATAAAATAATTTATAGTGTGATTTAGCCACACACACTGAGATGTATACTGGCTCCTAGCTTTCAATGACTGTCCAGACTACCAATATTCTTCGCTCTGGGCGTTATTCACGGCAAGGCAACTCTCTGCAGGACTCTGTGTCAAATGGAGCTAGGAAGTTGATTGGCGTTGATGCTAACGGCTGCAGTCACGTCGTGACACTTGCTCTTGACCTTCTCCCCATCGACCCAGAACTTTTCTGACTCTACCGGCGGAGATCTGGGCTATTATCTCGGCTGTACTGAGGTCTGACACGTTCTTGTCGCGCTCCTGGGTCTCTATTCAACGGCTGGTCATCGGCCTCACACTTCAGTGGGCGCGTTGACGTGGGAGGCATCATGCTTCTCGTGATATGAGAGGGAAAGGAAGCCTCTTATGGACAACTTTATGTGGCTACTTGACATTTGGCCCGAAAGATGGCCTCTTCTGTCTGCCATTCTCTCGAGACGGATTTCTGGGTTGCCCCCAGCCGCGCGGTGGCTAATCTGCACTCTAGTGTCGTATTCTGATGACCAGGTGCCTCTATAATTGTCCCAGGAAGCCTCGGCCCACGTGTGCCGTGACTCGCTTCAGGGACTCGTCGCGAGCGCTTAGCAGGCTTACTTCCTCCCCCCTGTTGGAGATCCAACAAGCCGAACTCATGGTGCGCATCAAGTGATGCGCCTCGGCTCGGATCATGAGTCAGCACATCAGCGCCAACTCGTTCTCCCCGCTTCCCCGAGGTTCTTCTTACTCATATGCTCTGTAGAATCTTCTAGTATATTTGTCCTAGTATATAAGCTCTGTATCTTTGCGTAGACTTTAGTTCAAGTTCAATCTCACCTTGTGTATTTCTCTCACAGGTTATGGGCCCCGAGCTCGACCACGCTTCCTGTTGATCTCGCTGTCGTACCCCCCCATCGAACTCCGCTTATCACGCCGCGTTACCGCTGATCCGAAACCCCGACGAACCGAAAGCCCGCCTACCCGAAAGCGGCACCGAAAGTCTGGTCTGCTGAAAACCAGCACCGAAAGTCTGGTCTGCTGAAAACCAGCACCGAAAGCCTGGCCCTGCTGAAAGCCAGCACCGAACCCGAACCCGAACCGTGATCGTACCTGCACCCGAGCGCCACGATGGCTGAAGCGAAGGGCATGACGAAATTGTCGAACGAGAACTACGAAATTTGGCGCATTTTGATGGAAGCTGTCCTTGTACGGAAGAACCTTCATGATGTCGCTGTTGGAACCACCCCGAGACCTACGACTGGACCGAACTCGAAAGGTGTACGCGACTGGGATCGCAAGAACGCCGAGGCACGCGCCGAGATGATTCTATCTGTCGATGTCGATCAACTGTCGCATATGACTGCACCCACGGCCGTCGGAATCTGGGCAGAATTGGAGAAGGTACACCGAGCCCGCGGCTTTGCGACGCGCATGGCCTTGCGACGCGAGTTCATGTCGATGCAGCTGGATACCGCCAACTCTGAGAAGATGTCGACTTGGATTGGACGAGTCCGCAGTGTCGCCCTGCGCTTACAACAATCGGGAGTCACAGTGGAAGATGAGGACATTATTCTGGTTCTCACAATGGGCCTACCCGATGCATACGACACGCTTGTCGTTTCCCTCGACTCCACCGACCCCACACAGTTTACCTTGGACTACGTGATCGGACGCCTTTTGAACGAGGAATCACGAAAATCTGGAACTGGCACCGGCGAACGCGAGGCCGCCTACCGTGCCTCATCATCACATCCACGTCGTCCACTATCCGAGATCAATTGCTTCAAGTGCGGCAAGAAAGGCCATTATCAGATCAACTGTCCTGATAAGATGGAATCTGCTGGAGCCGCAACCGAGGATCACGACGCAGCTTGGTAATGGACTTCGGCTTGGAGGGGAGTGTTGGAGATCCAACAAGCCGAACTCATGGTGCGCATCAAGTGATGCGCCTCGGCTCGGATCATGAGTCAGCACATCAGCGCCAACTCGTTCTCCCCCGCTTCCCCGAGGTTCTTCTTACTCATATGCTCTGTAGAATCTTCTAGTATATTTGTCCTAGTATATAAGCTCTGTATCTTTGCGTAGACTTTAGTTCAAGTTCAATCTCACCTTGTGTATTTCTCTCACACCCCCATCACCCTCAGCGAGCCATGGCCAACTGGTATCACTCCGGGAGGCCCTACGACGCCGCCTCGTTCATCGCCTATTCGTCGTCTGCGCGGCCGTCGTCCCCCGAGCCCGACGAGGACGCGCAGCCGAAGCCCTTGAGCCTCGATGATATACTCGTCCACGAGTATGCGCACGGGGAGGGGGAGATGGACGCCATCCAGGCTAATCAGGACGCACGCCCCACACGTGAGGGCGGCCATCAAAGAACCGCTAGAAATATAGCAAAATACGAGCCTGACGACTCTCCCTCCATACCACCCGCGCAACTTAGCTCGGTGCGTCGCTGAAAAATCATCCATTTATTCAAAAAAATTTATTGGGTTTCAGGATAGCGCGGTGTGGAAGGGCAGCAAGTACTCTGTCGAGAACTACCACCAAGCTCCATGGATGCCCGGCCCTTTCCCCAACCGCGGTGCAGAAACAACTGTATCCTCGTCAGGATACTTCCAATTTCCTGGCTCTCATCGTCCTGGAGTGAGCAGCGCTGTTGGACACCACGGTTATGGATACCATGCCCCTCCGACGCCTCCATACACCCCCAGAACTGTACCGCAGTCGCTCGCCCCCATGCGCGGCCCACCCGTAATCCACATCCCGACGGATTATTCCCCACCATCCAATAGCCACGACCGCTTCGCCATTTCACGGGGAACGAATAGGCCACCAGTCGCCCTCCCCCCAACGTCGCTTCACGACGTTGAAGACCCCGCCAGCGAATTTATGCGCGCACGACTTCGCATTCCCGCAGGCCATCCCGTGTCGCTGTACTCCATCCCCGATACGACGGACGGGTCGCGGCCAGGGATACCGCTGCGCGACCTAATTGGGCTCGCTATTTGCGGGAGCGAGCGCAAGATGTTAACTCTTCAAGGCATCGTGCATGCCATCAGCGGCCGCTTTAGCTTCTACGCCAGTGCCGTGAATGAGCCAGGGTGGAAGGCCAGTTTCGTTTGCTTGAATTGATACACTGACTGAACTCTGCGTAGAACTCGATTCGCCATGCACTGTCGCTGTACAAGATTTTTGTGCTTCAACCGCGCGACGACGGCGATCCAGGAATGGGCGGATATTGGCGGATGATCATAGGCGCGGGGGACGGATATGCAAGGCCTCGTCACCGCACCAAGGGCTCCCCACCGCACCAAGCTCAACAGGCATTGCCGAAGAAGCAGAACTTGAACTTGAAGCAGTGCGAGCTTTGGTTTATCTGTGTTCTTGCTGAACTCATCGTTGTCAGCAACGAGGACGAAGACTCGGATGATGAAGACGAGAGTGATGACCACAGTGCGACCCGCCCTTCTGCGGCGTCGTCCTCGACGCAAACAGGGACGGGAAAAGCAAGGATGCTCACTCGCAGCTCGACGAAGGCTCGGCGTTTGTAGTCGCGCTGTCTCCTTAACAGCGTCGGTGCGACACGGACGCTGTCGTATGCTCTCTTGCTCCTGGATTACTTTGTACTTGGTGTATCTTACTACTAATTTGAAATCGACTCCGAGGTTTCTCGGACCACATTCTTCTAAATCTACCGCGCGAATCCTTGTACTTGGGCAGCCGGAGCTTAAACGATCCCACTGGCACCAGACGCGACGACAGATCAATTCAGGCGCGATTGTTAGACCTTGTTTGACCTTGATGGGGGCGAGTATTCTCGTAAATACCGCCCGTACTCCGACTGGCTCAAAAATTGAATCAGATCCGCACAGACGCGAGAGAAGGTCGCCGCGTCGGTAGTATTATTACTTGTAAATTATTACTAGAACGGACCGTCGGATAATCAAGCAAGTTCCCCCGCTGCCCGGCACGCGTCCTCCCAAACCTTTCTCACCGCGCCCCAATACTCTTTGGGGTACATCCTCGCATGGGCGACATGCGGACTCCCCTCAAACCGCACTTTCCGCACATCCATCCCCGCCCTCTCGCACTCTGTGAAATGTTTCTCAATGTCCCGCCACGGAACCATTTCGTCGCGCTTGGAATACACGTACAGCCGCGGTGACTGTGTGTGCGCATCCGTATCGAGCCAGGGAAGCAGCCGCCGTTGACTGAGGGTGCTGATCATCCGCTCGATGGCACTAGGTCGCCGGAGGAGAACTCCGAGAACGATGTACAGGAGGCTGAGCACGATGGTTGCGAGCAGGCGGGAGAGCAGGCGGATGGGTTTGTTTTGAATTGGGCTGACGAGCGCGAGGACTATGCGGTAGATGCTGGTCCCGCCTGGGGAGGAGTCGATGATGAGCGCGCTAGGAGGGATTGGGGTGGTGACTTTTTGCTTGGAGGCGAGGAGACGGTTGAGTGCAAGGATGTGGAGGGAGCCACCTGGGAAATGAATCAGGTTTTGAGGTTGATTCTCTGGATGATAGATGGACCATTGGAGAACGAGTGCGTTAAAATGCGCTGTTGACCTTCGAAACATCCTAGAGCCTCTAGAACCTCAATTACGGGATGAAATCGTTCTGCCTGGTACAGTTCGAATTATGGATTTGCGATTCTGAATTGAACGCACCAGTATCGCGCGCGACACAAAGAAGAACGAAAGGTGACTTCTGAGCACAATTATCGTTGCGCCGGGATAGAGCGTTCGGTACGTTTCAGTATATTTGAGCAGATGGGATCGACGGGCGGCCATCCAACCAAAGACGAAGACAAGTCTGTTGAGCTGTTATTGGGTATTCTATTCGCAGGAAACCGCAAGAACTCACGTTGGATCAGCAGCCTGAGTAGCATCATCTGAAGCTGTGAACTCGGCAGAGTCGGGCGGTCGATACATGAAAGCATGTTTTCCCAGCGGAGTATAGCCCAGTGGCTCGAGCGGCGGAGCTGGAGTGGAAGACATTCCGATGCGAAGGTTGGGGACAAGTCGCGTCGCGTCCATCAAATTCGACTTTTTGGGGCAGTGTCCGGTCCGGATCTAATCGTTTCCCGAGCCGGAGATGAGGAATGTCGAACACGAAACAAACAAACAATGCGGAACAGCAGCTTGAGCGAAAAGCTACGACTCGGAGTGAGCATCGTCCATCGAGTGTATTTCCCAAGTCCTAATGAGTTTCCTGCAGACAGATTACATACCAGCGTCGCGTCTCTGAACAAGATTAAGATTAACGGCCTAAGGTCCCAATTAACGGCCTAAGGTCCCAATTTGGGACCTTAGGCCGTTAATCTAAGTTGCTTTGGGTCTTTATGGATGAATTCGACTATTCGTCAACACAACCCGAGCCCGGCGCATGGGAGTAAATGCGCATCTTTATCCCTTCGGAGGTGATAGCGTCACGGAATGCTGTATGCGAGCCACGCCTCGCCCATCTGCTCATCTCCGCCCACCCAACGGCTAACCAGGTGAGATACAGCGGTTTTGACGACCCATCCCGCGATAATTATGAGTGTCGTGAAGAACGGATGCGTGTCAAGGATGACTGGTTCGCGAATTATCAGAGAAGGGAGGAGAAACTTTGAAGAACGTACCTCGCAGCGCAAATCCGGCAGACATTCCGCCAAGAACATTCCGCACCACCCATTCGCGATCTATGCCTTCGTCCCTGAAGAGCTGAACATCGAATGGGAGGTTCATCGACTCGGATGACGGTCGCCAGATGGTGAGCAGGGAAAGGAGGAACAGTTTCGTGAGAGATGAGTAGAATAGCGTGAGTGGTATGAGGGAGAAGCGAAATTCGCGTCTGATGTCGGATATCGATCCCGGTTGTCGTTTTAGCTGGTCTGCGATCCGCAGTACGACGAAACAGGCACAGATGACTCCACCATGAAAAGCAAAAGTTTCTTGAAAAGAATGAGAGAGATATAACGCTCAGTTTCCCCAGACGGACCCACAAAGACGCCGACGAATGTTCTGAACAGCGCGTTCATCGTCTGCATTGTCCAGGGAGAGGTATCGCGTGGTTGATTCGGGTCTGAGGTAGGTCATTCGGTCAGGTTAGAGCAGAATACAAGGTGACATACTCAAATGGGCCCATCGAATGACTGCCTGGAGTAAAATGCGATGCAATGAAGAGCTATATTCCACGCACAAGCGTCAACGCAAATCAAGGGTCCGCCAAAGCGAAGAATAGCCAGCCAGCGCATCTATTTCTGTCAGCTTTTATTGGAGGAAGTTTGGCCCTGTCCTACCTTCTCTCTTTGCTTGGAGGCGTCAGCGGGTGGGTCGACGAGAGAGCCCGCTGTGGACCGACGAGGCTCGGTTCCACGATTGTACAGCAAATGTCGAAACACCGCGCGTTTGAGCAGAATCAAGTCAAGGAGCAGAGTCAATGAGTCATGCTCGACGTATGGATCAGCAAAAGAGTGAGTTTTGTTCTCCGGGGGTCGTTCTCGTTGCTCTTGAGCACATTTGTGCTGGCGTTGTGGTCAGTGTTTGGTAGGGAGGTTTTGAATTCACATACACATTGCTCCAGCCGAAGGTTGTACTCTGATTCGTATACAGTGTACAGAAACGGGATAGCGGAGGTGCATGTTGTGCATATTGGCATCGTTCCAGGGCCGTGACGTGACGTGACACTCGATGCCGCCCGCCCCGACGTCCACGCGCGCTCTCAATGCGATATTGCCTCTGATAGCGACCGCTCCCTACGAGGCTCACCAAAAGGCTCGCACCTTTGCCTCCCGATACGTCAAATCCGGTCAGCACGACGTCGCCATCGACGTGCTTTTCCAGAGTGCCCGCGAACTCTTCAAGGTCGGCCAGTCGGGGAGCGGTGTAGATCTCACTGGATTCCTGCTCGAGGTCTATGAGACCAAAGGCCAAGTCGTATCCGACGAGAGTAGAGGTGTGTCCGGTGAACTACGCACGGCTGTGGATCGCTCATGAGATGGTCTAGGCCGATTGACCCAGCTTATTGCGCTTGCTGGCTCGGACGGCGCGTGGCGAAAGACTATCATTGACAAGTCCCTAGCGTGAGGCGCTTGTCGTCGTTGTGCGCGCGGCAGATTTGACCCTCCGACTGCAGCTGGTCCACCATGAATGGCGCGATTCCTGCTGGAGACGCCGAGCTGCACCACTATGTTGGTGAACTGCTGTATAAAGGTGTGTACCCTTCCTTTTGATACCTCGTCTAACAAGCGGCCAGAGGGCTCCTTTGAAGCTGCAGAACCTCACTTCCTGGCCTCAAGTAAACGCGACAGTGCCCGGCTGCTAGCTGAAATGTTTCTGCAGTGGTCTGCAGCCGACCCGAAGTCGCATGGGGCCTTCGCCTTGCGTGGAATCCTACCGTGCGTCGTGCAAGTACACTCCGTCGTCAGCTCACATGCCATACAGATACCTGCTGAACGGCAACATCCTCGGTGCACGGACCTTCATAACCCACTTTGTCGCCTCCCTCCCCCGCGCCTCCGACGCAACCATGTCTGTCGGGCCCGACGCAGAAGTTATCCTCGTCAAAGACCCCATCGTCAACTTTGCGCAGCTCGCAGTGCTCACCTGCCAACGAGCGCAAGGAGACCTGCAACAAAGCGGTACGCGAGAGCTGGGTGCGGTTGTGTGGGACGTATCAGAGCAAGGGCGGGGTGCTCACAACCCCTGAGGTTCGAGCGGTGCGTTTTTGTAATGCCACCATGATTCATGGACGCTTATGCAGCATATAGGCGCTGAACGAAATCTCCACCTTGTACTTCGCCTTCCCTCCACCGCGCGGGCAGGCAGGCAACCCGTTTGGCGACATGTTCTCTTCTCTCCTGGGCGGTGGGCCCTCGTCAGGCAGTCCAGCTCGACGGATGTTGGCGCCTGCTGCGGTTACGGCGGGAGGTTTGGATTAGCGTGTTTGGGAATCCAGAATGAAATACATTGGTATTGAAATCATAAAAAACTGTGCTCTAGCAAGACGTCTTGGGAGCAAACGGCGAGAACTTGAGCTTCCCGTTTGTCCCGTACAATCCGTATCCGGGCTCCATATCTGCGAGCTCAAGTGTCAGTAATCCTTTCACCATATGCTCTATTGGACTGACTGTCGCTGTAGATGTGCCAGAACCAGCCCACACCACCGCCTGGGACGGTCTTGAAGTACGAGCAATGTGCGTCGAGGACGCTATAGTAATCCTGTATGGAACGTTACACCCGAAGGCCATAAGCGGAAGCCGCGAGAGACTGACATGCTCGTTCTGGACGTTCGCCACTGCTGAGGGAGAGTTTGGTTGGACGCCGTCAGAGGTCTCGACGATTCATGAGATCGAGGTATCATCGTTTTCGTGCGGCGGAAAGCTCACCACGGACGGCCATCCATTCTATGAACAGGGTTTAGCAAGTGAAATCGATTGGGCTCCGCGCTAACATACCTCGGTGAGGTAAATCTTCTTTCCTTCCCCATTATCGACAAACCAATCCAGATCCGTGAGCACAAGCGGCCACGAATTGTTTGCTGTAGAGTTCAGGTGGGTTAGCCTTCATATCCTGGCAGCGGGGTTCTCACCAGTCGACGCCAGAGTAGAGAAAAACGGCAACATGTGTGCGTCTATAATATCTATCGCGTCTAGCACGTCTTGTGCGCCGTCGTCCTCGTGTTCCTATATCCCCCAAAATAATCAATCCAAGCCGAGTCAAGCCCTGATTGCAAACAGACCTGGTATCCATACGCCATCTCCGAAATCGTCACCGGAATCTGCAGACTCGACAAGTTGGCCTTTGCGGCGGTGACTTGTGCTGCGAGGACCGGCGGGTCCAGGACCTGTACGTCGTTTATGATCATGAGCGACCATTAACGCGTATTTGAAATGAAAATTCACCCAGTCGTACAAAGGCTCGCTCCCGAACTGCAACGCTCGAGTGACGAACTTTGCTTTGGGATTCGAATGGAGGATCCCGAAGAGCGCATCGCGCCGGCCCATCCACTGGTCCGTCCCGTCAAAGCCGAACTGTTTGCCGTTATTCAATTCGCATTGTTTCCACCTTCAAGTTGATCCAATCTCACCCAGATTAACGCGTGTACGCCGACTTGTTCGACCGTGTTAGCAGCACGAATTCACAGATGAGTGCTCAAAACTAAAAACTCACTCCCGGCATCCCAGGCCGCCTCGATGACGTTGTTGCTATACCGCCACAAATGAATTTACTGTAAACTCCACGAAGCGACCTTGGTCCTGGACTCACTAAAAACCTAATGTGTGGCGTCAACGTTAATTGATAAACGCACTAATGAACTATTATCCTCACCTGTGTTATCGCAAAAGCCGTACAGCCGAATATACCGCCCGTTGAAGGTATTCCGGATGTTGGTGAAATCGGTACGTAGTTGAGTGAGACTTTGGCCTGGTTTAAATCATGAATATTCTTCATAACACAGAGCCGTGTGGAGACAAATTCCCCTGCGTACGGAAGAGAAAAGAAACAGAAAAAAAAAGACGCGTAACTCACAAGCGGTAACCTCGTAGCTAAATCCGACAAACGCGTATTCAGTGGATTTGTCGCACCACCAGTTGGTCAGGCTCGTCGGGACGGTCGAAGGCATCGTAAAACCTACGCGTATGTCAACGCACTCCTGCCTTGCAACATGAACTGTTCAACTACACGTACCTATAGCGGGGAAGCAATTCGGCGGGGCCACTGCACGGGCCGCGGCGCGCGTGCGAGTTGGCGCAAGCTCAAGCTCAAGCTCAGACCCGGGGGATATTGGCTCCGCGGTGAGTGGATGGCCGCATATCCTCGAGAGTACGCTGAGTAGAAAGAGGAGGAGGAGCGACGGAGACATGGCTGGTTCTTGGGTCCCTGCTTCCCACCTCGTATTTAAACGACCCCCATTCCAGTGAGAAGAGCAAAGCAGGGCATATGGGAATCACTAGCAGCCTTCATATTCCCTCAAACAGACGAATGCGGACGCCTTCACGCCGCATGCGAAATGACACTTGCATAATGCGATTCAGCGAGAGGCGACGTCCGAATAGCTCTTGTGAGCGATCCGAATAGCTCTTCTGAGCCAATACCCTTGCGATTCGAAATATCACCTGAACTGTACGAGGCACAGAAAGAGAGGAAAAAGGCAATGTGAACACGTCAGACCGTGCGCTATTTTTGCTCACATGATCGCGAAAGGTACAACACGCGTGGTTACAAATTCGAGTTTCTATGCATTTATATGTAAATAAATCTATAATCTACACCATACCCGGCCGCGAATCCGAGTCATGAACCTCTTCCTCCACCGGGACCAGCGTCGAGTTGCTCCGCGCACGCACCGTCGACGAGCCGCTCGACACCGACAGCTTTGGTAGCCGTTCCGAAATATGGCCGACCAAGCCACTGCGACGTGGATCAAGCTCCTGGATAAGCGCCTGGGCAATCTCTATGGGGTTATGTGGCGATTTGGTGGTGTCATCCGTGTCCTGGTTCGGATTAAGCGTCGAATACTTGAAGCTGTACTGTGGTCAGCTGATGTTCGATATCCGAAAATAGGTTCCTCAGGCTCCGACTCACTACTTGCAGAATGTATAGAACGCGCTCGCGATTAGGGAGCCGAGGAAGGGTCCGACCCAATACTGAATCTTCGTTCATATATTGAGCTGAAATGAATGAACGTCGCACCACCCAATGAAACGGAGTCGGGAAGCCCGAAACGGCAGCGGGACCAAAGGATCGTGCTGTGTTCATCGAAGCTCCGGTATAAAAGACAGCGAACCTGCATGTGGTGAGGCCAGGGCGCGGCATGCATCCACACTGGCATGGCTGACTTACAGGTGACAAGAGAAGAGGGTAAGACCGATTCCGACCTGCCAGTGGATTGAGCGACATGGGTCAGGATGGCGTGAGCGGGTGAGCGAAGAAATACTCGCAGGTGCAAACGCTGTTGCCTGGTGTTTCTCCGCGGCGAGGAAGAGAACGGCGAGAACGAGCGTGCCGGTGATGAACATTTCGATGAAGACGCCTTGAGTGGGGGTGATGCTGGGATTGAGCCCCGTGCTGTCAGTGAGCGAACATTAGAGGGATTAATACGATGAGAGAGTATTACGACGCACTTGACAGCGAGCTTCCCAGTGAGTGCGACGAGCAGCAGCGAGGCGATGAGCGATCCTCCGAATTGGGCAATGAAATATAGAAGACCGCGGAATGGGGGAAGGATGCCAAGGAGAACGAGGGCGACGGTGATACATGGGTTAAACAGGCTGCCTGTAATCCTGCGGGGTTTCGTTAGCCTCCAAGGGGAACATCGGCGGGAGCACCCACCGAAAGAAGACCCAAGCGCACACCACCTAAAAGAGAGTAAACGACACATGTCTGTAGAGGAGACTACGACATACCAGCGAGAATCCCATACACGTCGAGACATAGAGGACCTGTACGACATTCGAGACGCGCGCATCGCCGGAAGTGGCTGCTTCGGCTGTGGCTGCTTGGATCCCGCCGAGGCCAAGGAGGAGGAAGAGCGTGGTGCCGATGAGCTCCAGGGATGCGGCGAGCAAGTCGTTGCGGACATTTCTGCTGATTCGAATGCGCATCATGGGGGTGGAAAAGAGAAGTGTTGTTTGGTCCAGTTTGTTCCGCCGGTGACCGTGATTGACGGCTGATGTCAGCAAGGAGACTCTGCGCCAGCGAACTCGTTATAAGAGCCCACCGTAATCTCTTGGATTCCTCAGAGCATTCAATGACCTTGATTCAAAGCTTTTCGACCCAGATACAGTGGAAACTATTGGAGACCAGACGACGCCGCTGGGATACGCAGTCTATGAACTTTGGTGCCTCCACTCTGGCTTCCGCTCCCTGTTTCCTCCACACCCACATCGAGCAAGTCTGCACCCGGACCTAGTTCAACCTCCACCTCCACACTGTGAAGCTGTCCACAATTCGACGGGCACCGGTTGAGCGCGATTTCTCCGAGATAAGTGTTGTCCTCGACGCGCGTTCTCTCTCCTTCAAACACCCGTACTGCTCCTCCGCAGCGAATTTGAACTGTGTCCTGTTTCCTCGTGGGGCACGTTGTATTGCGCTTCATGATTACATGCATTTGGCCTTGCGAGTCCTCTACGCCGACGGAATGGGCCGCAGCGTCGATGACCAAGATATCGAAGACACCCTCGCCCGAAAGTATGGCTGAAATGGTGGCAGCCCCATGGATTACAGCCTCATCTCTCCGCACCACCGGCTTTCCGTCCAAAAAATCGGATATGGTTTGTGCAAATCGGGGCATGCGCGTGGCCCTGCCCACGAGCAAGACTTCGTCCACTACGTCCTTGGCGAGGCGAGTGTCCTTGAGCAGTCTGTTGATAGGCTCCAGCGCACTGAGGAACAGGTCTGCGCAGAGTTCCTCGAAGCGCGCGCGAGTGAGGGTGGTGTAGAACCCGACACCTTCGTGCAGTGCCTCCAGCTCAATGTCCGTCGAGTCGGCGGTCGAGAGCTCTCGTTTGGCCCGCTCAGATGCGGAGCGCAGTCGGCGAACTGCAAGCGGGTTCATGGTAAGGTCTACCTCACGTTATTTATGCGGTTGACGTCGGGTTGAGAACCGCGCACCTTTCCTATTCTTCCGTCGAAACTCTTCCAGGAACTGCTTCACCAGCCGCTCGTTGAAGTCGGCCCCACACAGAGACGTGTCTCCAGCAATCGCAGTGACCTCACAGACCCCTTCCTCCATCGTGAGGAGCGCCGTTGAGAGATATCCTCCTCCCATATCCACAATCAGCACACGTCGTTCCTCCGTCTGCTTCGATTTCGTTTCAAGGGCGTATGCAGTGGCTATCGCCGCATAGTCTTTCACCACACGTATGACTTCCAGCCCGGCGATTTTTGCAGCATTCCGGACCGCCTGGCGTTGAACAGCGGTAAACGAAGCTGGCACCGTGATGACGGAGGTCTGGACGTCCGTCCCCAGCCGGATCTTGGCGGACTGCATCAGATTGCTGATAACCTGCGCGGTGAGCTCTTCGGGAGACTGCTCACTTATGAGCAGGCCGTAAATCATCAAGACATGAATGCGCTCAACGCACGAATTCTTTATTCTCCGCGGATACATATGGTTTCCCGTTTTTGTTGATCACTTGGAACGGAAATCGCTTTATATCTTCCTGCACCTCGAAGTCGTCAAAGTTTCGCCCTAAGATGCGTTTAAAGTCGAATGCACTGGAGAATATGGATCGAGTGAGTGGGTGTGTGTGGGCAAATCGCCAACAAGCACACCATTTTATGGACGCGTCATCCACCGAGACGATGGCGGGAGGTGTGGCTTGCACTTGCCAAGCGCTCGGGATGATTTCGGCGCGGTTTCCGCGCCAAACAGCAACACGTCTGCAAGTAGGTCAGGACTCTGCTGTAGAGGTGGAGAGGTAATCGCTCACGCGCGAGTGGTTCCAATATCGACGGCAATTACAGGCGCCATGGTGGTGGGAGGTAGGAACTGCTGCGGGGAAGTCGCAACTTGAAGCAGCCTTCAAGCAGGTATCCTGTCAGACGCACGCCAGAAAACTGAGCTTCTGACCCCAAAATGGGCGCTTATCTGGTGACTGGAAGCGCTCAGCAGACAATTTACACGGTTGAAATCGGTTGAATCGCGGAAAAACGCCATCAAATACTACCGGGGATATTTCCCCAGAAGGCTGCTCGGGCCGACCGCATTGCAGCCGCGAGGCACAGTCATTTACATAAATCGCGAGGCGAGGTTATTCAATCTTGGCTCTTACCATGACCACCGACCGCCTCGCAGAGATCAAAGCCGCTGTCGCTGCTGAAAACGGACCCGATTTCGAGCAGAAGGCCACCCAGGCCTGGGCAGAAATCATCGCCGAGCTCGCGACGCTGACGAAGACGATTGTCAAGAAGGGCTCAGAGGCGAGTTTTTTTTCGTTTCTGACGCGTAGATTGGACTGACGGAGCTGTACTTAGTACATTCCGCGAGTTTCGTTTGCGGACATCCAGGCGGGTACTTTGAGTGCAGAGACAATCGCAGATGTCAAGCGCAAGGGCACCGTTGTCATCAAGGACGTTGTAGACGATGAGCAGGCTCGTACGTGGAAGGTTCAGCTTGAGGAGTTCATCAAGCAGAATCCGCAAGCCGATGGTGTGTTCCTTTCACAAATGTCGTTCATCGTGAGCTAAAAGTAACTTGAGGTTTTCCCGAAAACGACAAACAGTTCTTCCACCTCTAGTCTGTCTCTCTTCCTATTTATCCGTTTCCTCTCTGAACGGGAACAGCTGGACCAAATCTCAACTCGAGGCCCGCGCGCATCCAAACATGCTCGCTGCGATGACCTGGCTGAACACCCTGTATCAGCCCGGCGGTTCCAGCCACGACACCGACCTAGAGGGCGTAGACCTCAAGACGCCTCTGAGCTACGCCGATCGATTCCGTATCCGCCACCCTGGCGGCGACTGGAACGTACACCCGCCTCACATCGACGGTGAGCCCGTTCATGTCCACTTCGGTGCGAAGCTGAGTTTTCAATTTAGGCGGCTCAATTGAGCGATGGGAGGATACGAAGCTCCGTGCATGCTTCGCAGAGATTCTTTCTGGATCCTGGAAGAAGCACGATCCGTACGTGCTGGAGCCCAGGCTCGAAGCGCGCACCTCGCTCTATGAGCGTCCGAACCAGGTCTGGGGCGATTTAATTCAACACCAGCTCATTTGTTGATTCTACAAAGTCAAGCGTCTTCCGCACATTTCAAGGATGGCTTGCGTTGAGGTTCGTGACCTTTCTTTCTCGGGGAGACCGCCCTCGACCAACCTACACCATAGCAAAACCGCACCAGGACAGGGTACCTTGAAGACCTTCCCAGACGTTCTCCTCTCCAACGCGTACATCATTCTTCGTCCCTTCTTCCGCCAGCTCGACGACAAGGACATCTGGGATGCGAAAAACTGGGTGTTCGGTGGGTGGTTGAAACCAGAACTACGGCGTAATTTAACACATTCATATTTTGAAGACCTCTCTGTCCCAGGGATTCCTGGCCTATTCGAGAGAGAGGTATCAGGATTCAGTTTGCGCCCGACAACCGAGCTTCATCCTGTACGTACTTCGACGAAACCCCCTTGCAAATAAATAACGATTGCAGCATCTGGTGCTCGACGAGACGATGACCTCTGTCCCCGCGGTCAACCCAGGTGACACGGTGTTCTGGCACTGCGATGTCGTTCACTCCGTTGAGCGGGAACATAACGGGAACGAGGATTCCGCTGGTACGCTCGTCGTCCAGCCTTCTTTCTCGGATTAACCCAGCTCCTAGTCATGTACATTCCCGCCGTCCCGCTCACCCCGGCGAACAAGCGCTACCTCGCACGCCAGGCCAACGCGTTCCGTGCGGGGATTCCTCCGCCCGATTTTCCCGCTGCGATCACCGGAAAAGATCTTGTAGGACTCGGGACGGAGGCGGATCTGGTGCAAGAACAGGCTCGGGTAGCGATGGGGCTGTCGATCGTTGCTGCCGCTGCGTAAGGTCGTCGTTTATGCTGCGTTTTCAGTGTTGTTTGTACTATCAAGTGTCACTCTTCCCCTAGATAAGGTAGATGGACGCCGATTTGCCAGCCTGAGTTTCATACGAGAGGGATAAAAGAGTGAAATTATCGAGAGACTAACTAGGAAGCAGCTGTGGTGGTCACATGAGCGTGCATGTCCTCTACCTTAGCGCTCAAGTTATGGTGTCCTTTTTGGTAGTACATTTATGCCAAGATAACATCTACGCGAAATTACCTTTTTGGGCGCTTGGCGTTGAGTCACTAGAGTGTGACCTTTCACGTGCCATAAGTACTCTGATCACCAAGGACCCTGGAATATAGGCCCAAAGGTCATCCTGAGAAATAATCGGGTCCAAAATTTTGTCCGAACTTCGCGCCGCAAGCGCTCTAAAATTTTGTCCGAATGCCAGGCATGACATCAGTGGGTAGTCTCAAAAAATGTCCGAATTAAGGCGAAAATCGTAAAAATCTTCCCGCGTAAACTCGGGCCGGCTGGGCGCAGTCTACAGTAGAATTACCCATTGTTCTATGGCAGGAAGACTCAGCCGCCCGCGCTTAGGTGTCCAAAATGAGCTGTTTGGGCTCAGTTGAGCCCACGATACCAAAGCACTTTTGCCACGCGGGATGTCCGAACTGCGGGATGACCCGGGCGCTGAGACCCCCGGATGTCCGAATTATGACATGACATCGAGCCGGGCAGGTTCAAAATTTGTCCGAATTTTCAGGATGACCTTTGGGCCTATATTCCGGGGTCCTGATCACCATCACCAACGAAACTTGCCAGCTGACGAGGCTAGCGTCAAAGATGAACCACCGGCTCCCACTGCAACCAGACCGGGCTGACTCTACGCCGGAACCGAGAGCGACTCTAGCTGCAAGCTGCCTCGTCTTCAAAGTTCAAATCATTCCCCTGGTCAATATACATGCCCCGAAATAACACGAATAATACGATAGAATCCACGTCCTCGTCATGAGATATCATACTAACTTGTAATTAGACGCGCTCGACGGTGCCAACCATCTCCTTGTGGTCGCTCCCCGACGAACTGAGGTCCGAGCCGGAGTGGGGCTCATGTCCGTGTTTGGATGCGTGGGCACGGCGGTGGAGCGCATGGATGTCGTAGAACTCGCGGTTGGCTTGCGAAACGACTGGAACGGCATGAGCATGGATAACGAAAGAAGAGCGGGAATGAACGCACCGCGGTCCGAGTCAATGAACATGACTTCGTGCACGACAAAGGCCAGAACGGTCGCAGGGATGTTTGTAAGCGCGGCAATGGCGACGTAGCCTTTGCTTGCACCGACAGCTAGAGTTGTGGTGAGTGAGCCGTATGGTGGATATATAGCACGGCTACGGCTTACCTCCTTTGCCCCAAATCGTGAAAGCTGCGAAGCGTCCACCCAAGTCGCGAGCGGCGTTTGCCGATAACCCGTTGGCGGCAAAGCCCCATATTGCGCAAGCGTACGCAAGGGAGATGATGGGAGCGACGAACGAGGGAGGAACGAATGGGTTGGTGGGGTCAGTCGAGGCGAAGATGACCATGGCGATGAAAAAGTCCTACACAAACGCCGAAAGTCAACGAAGAGGCCATCGGACGCAGAACCTGGGACATACCACCACGAACTCGTTCACAAAGGCCAACCCGACACTGGCGCCCGGCTGCAGGAAGTTGGCAAAGATGCCCGCGGGCCCGCTGGGGGTGAATTGGATGGCAGCCAGCGCAGCGGGCGGGACTGCAGCCTCGATGCTCGTGATGGTATGCTTGTATTGCAGGTAAATGAACAGGCACGCGAGATAGCCGCCCAAGATTTGCGAGGCGATGTACCTATCGAGGACATGAGCGTGCAGGACGTTTCGAAGAACCAAGATACACACCGAACGCCTTTTAGGACTGGGAACTTGTTGAAAAGTATGTGGCAAATGGTGATGCAAGGATTGAAGTGACCGCCCGATGTTGCGGAGCAGCATGTTATCGCGAGCATGATTCCCTGATTGACCAACTGTTAGCGGCGCGCCAGGTTGTTTTCAAGAGAGACGGACCGCCGCGTAGGCCCAACCGATCTGAAACAGGGCTACCATGCAGGGTCAGTCTGCGATCAACGAGGTGGAACTAAAAAAACGTACAGGAAAGGCCCTGCTCCTTCAGCAAGTTGCCGATGACCCAGACAGCTTGCGAGCTCACGCCGGCGTAGCAGCTAGAATGCCGTCAGTGCGTCGAAAACACGAAATCGGATTAACGCACTAGAAGAATACACCCATCTGCAACGGATTCGTCAGGTCTGTGGAGGATAAAACCGCAAAGAACTCACCATTTCTGAGAAGCATTCAACGAACGCATGTGCCGGTCCATGACGCAGACGCTCCCAGCGGACAAGAGCTCCGGGACGAGGATGGATCTGGTTGCGGTAGACGATCTTTTGGGCGTTGGCGTCGGAGAAGGTAGTGGCCATGGTGAGTCCGAGCAAGCGGAGGGTGCCTCTAACCCTTTTATAAGTTTTTTGCCATCTCAACGGAACAGGAACTAGTCACAAAGATTGGATATTCGGCGTTCACTAGTCACAAAACCTTTGATATTTGGGGTTCCACCTGACAACCTCTTGTGATGCGAACGCGGCACAACGAAGGCTTTACGTTGACCAGATCTCTCGCTGGGCAAGTGGTAAAGGTCTGTTGTGGGTCCCTGCTAGGCGCTGCGCACCCTGCTGGGTAGTTTGGGCGAGAATTGTGACCCCGCGAGCTATCGGCGCCAAGCAAGCACCGACGCTGGTAAACGCTGACCCGGACTTACCCCACAGGACCCCATAATCCGGAGGCGGGGCGACATAGCGCCTATTATACGGCGGCCGCCGACCCTACAAAAGCGACCTCCTCTCCGTCTCTTTTCCTTCAAATCTAGCTGCACAAACCGGAGAAGTTAGCGCCGATATAGTACCTGAGGCCCCTGAATGGATCATCAATTCGTCCGCGCGGCTCGCAAGTTCTTCACGTGCCCACGCCAAGGCTTGAATTCGGATTCATCCTCTCACACTTATGTGTTGAAAATAAAATAAATATCCACAGGCAATCTATCCTCATTGGGCGCTCTCTCGTGTCATCGGGCAGCTCGGAGGTCCTTGCAATTTCCGTCACGGACGACGGCGTCGTGCTGCCTGAGGTTCGTTTAGTGATTTACTCATTACCTTGTCGATTCTTGTCCATTATGGACAACTGTGGGCACAGGTGGGCTTTTACGGCAGCTCACTCAGAATTGTATTGTGGTTCTGTTTTGACAGATGACAAACATCGATTCTTCCGTGTCAATCTTTACTCGAGTCCCATAACTTCTCGAGGCAGCGCAATGCTAGAAAGAACCGGTTCCTTCCCGCTTCTGCACCTGGCGATTCTAATGTTGTTTTGTGTTATTAGGTTGGATCCGAATCCCAGCGAGGCACTGAAGAGCGACGTTGGTGAGATTTCGAGTTTGCATGTTATTTCATGCTCGAGGCAGCTACAATTCAAATGGATGCGTTGATTTTAATTGCTCCTGCACTAGGTTTACGCCCTAGAGATCGGGCCAGTTTGAAGCAGATTGAGAACGCGTTGAGCGACAGATTGTCAGTTTCTCCTCAGACCGTCATTCCTGGCAAGCCAAGTTACTCCTTCACTCATTGAACGGGAAGAACGGCTAAATCCGTGGCCAACCTCGTTATTTCATCCCGGGCCATACCGAAGAGCGTCGCACGAATGTTGTGAGCTCTTCTAGATTCCGAAGAATTAGCCTGAAAACGAGTCTAAAAAAGAAATAGGAATCACGCTGGTCGACTTAGCTATCATATCGAGGCGCCCGTCGAGATACATAGTGCGAAACGTTACTTATGGGTCGATTACCATATTGGGACTGTGGACGAGGTTCGCTTTGGGCTTGTTTGTTCCATCTTTGTCATCTGTCATCTTGCCACCTGCTTCCTCACGCCCGCCACTCCAATATCAGCTAGGCCTACGCGTTTCCCGACGCGTAGCGAGCACCAACAATTCCCATGCCGCGCGCCAATCCCTCAGCCGTCATTGAGATCTCCGACTCGGACTCAGACGCGTGTGCACCCCCGCCAACGTCCTCGCAGCCCCGGTACAGCGACCATGACTTCATCGACCTGGATAGCGACGACGACCTGCAGCCTCCTTTAACGTCATCGCAGCGAGCATCCAGTGAAACCACGCTCGACATTGTGGACAGCGAGGACGAGCTCCCGCCCATGGCTACACTACAGTCGGCCGCTCAGAGCCGCACGAAGGAAAAGGGCAAGCGGAAACGCGACTCGAGCCCAGAATATGACAGCTCGGACATGGATACGGGGCTGGACGAGTCCCCGCCAAAGGTGCAGCGGAAGGTGTGTGGCAAGCGTTTTTTGGCCTATGTGCTCACTTCTTGTGGCAAGGCTTCTACCAAGGGACGAGCTCGCAAGACCGACGAGCAGAAGGCTGTCGATAAGGTGCGGCGTCGCCACGCTTGCAACTGCTCTTTGCTCAGTTTCTGCAGGAACGAAAACAACAGGAGGTCGAACGCAAGAAGAAGCAGAAAGCCGCTGAGAAGGCTCACAAAGCCGCTCGAGTCGCTGCTGCGAAGCAACTCAAGAAAGACTATCAGGCGGTCAACAAACTCGTGGGCGACAAAAAAGCTACCCTCGTCGACATGGAGATCGTATTCCCCGCCATCTTCCGCGAAGCAACCCACCGCCCGCTATACGACGCATTCAGAAAATATGTGGATCCCTTCGACATGACTGTGACCATTTCGCAAGAGCGAGAGGTGCGCGGACTAGACGTGTTCAGCTGGATACGGACGAAGAGAGCCGACTACGATGTCGCGGGGCGCCAGTGGATTCCAGTTAAGGAGTACACCGTCAAGGAGTCGACTGTTGCGGTGTATCTTGAGGCAGCTCATCTCGTGAAAGTCCTGACGGAGGGCCAGGACGGCGCAGAAAGTGGACGGGGTATCGTGCAGAAGGTGCGGACGGCCTTCAACGACCCGCGGGTGCAAATCTTCTTCGTGGTGAATGGAATGACGGCATTCGTGCGCAAGAGTGCGACACACTCTGTGGTGAGCGCAGCATCTTCTTTTTTGCCAAGAGTCTGATCATGAATAGCGAGTCAAGGACACGGTCGAGCGTGCGGTCGCGTCTCTGCAAATGGCCGAGGGCGTCCACTTCCTGTATACAGACTCTATTTCCGATGCAGTCGAACGACTGTACGATCTCAGTGCGGATTTGGGCATCAAGCCTCACAAGTACGTTCTCTTCTGCTGCCTATCGGCTATCCTCACATGCCTCACAGACTGATCGAACGGTCGCATCTTCACTTCTGCGCCGACACCGACCAACGTTCCGGCAAATCCCTCGCGGATACTTGGTTAAAGATGGTCCAGCAAGTGCATAGAATGACAGAGTCTGGCGGGGAAGGGATAGTGGAGAGGTTCCCCACGCCGCGGTCGTTGTTGGAGGCGTATGAGCGGGCGCCGAGTCAGCGAGTGAGGGATGATATGGTTGCACCTTGCACGGTGGGTGATTTCTGTGCCCAATCTGTCTAGCAGTGGACTGAACGTGATCCTATGTAGGTGAAGCATCGGAAAGACGGCCAGCTGCGAAAGAATGATGCAATTGGTCCGGCGTTGTCCTCCGTGGTGGGGACGGTAATGTGGGAGCGCGACCCGCTGGCGTTGGTTACTCGGGGAATGAAGTGAGGCGGAGGATCTTTCATGAATGTCCGGAGCTTATATCTTATACGTACCTACATCTATACGGACAATTTACATACAATCACGACGAGATAGAATGGTCCGAGGAACTAGGCATTACTTCTTGCATGTCCACGAGCTCTGTCTTCCGTTATCACAGTGAGAAGAGATAATTGCAGGCAACCCACATCTCGCACTCCGAACGGGCCCTTGAACGTATACGGATCCAGCCCCAAACAGTCTGCGACGGTGACGAGCTCGTATCCATTACTCTGGAGCTCGGGAATCACCCAAGGCACGATGTGTGCTCTATGAGGACGCATTCAGCGTTCGCTAGGCCAGCGTGTAGAGATGGCGGGAAACACCTACTTACACTGTATCCGCTGCGAGAGGTGGTAATTAGAGGGCTTTCTTCAGGACAGAAAGCTTTGAACGTACGTTGTGTCTCGTGGTTCAGCGCAATGAGGTTTTCGACATGATTTTGGATCTGGGCGTCGTAGTCGGTCTCGCTGTCTTCCCAGTCTTCGCCAACAGAGTCGCCGGAGCTGTGTGCAATTTGCTTAGGATTCGAGTCAGTGATGATTCACGAAAAACTCACTCAAAGTCCCAGGTGAGGAGGGTCTTGTTTCTGCTTGCAGCGACCTGGCGGACTTGGTTGTTGTAGTTGCCGTATGCTAAGGATTGCGGTGCGGTGAGAAGACGGAAATACTGATCCAAGCAAAAGAAGAAACGTACGCGGACGAAGGAATTGTGTCTTGATGCCGAGGATTTTGAGGAGTGCGGCTAGTTCGATTGAGAGTACTGCTGGGAACGGAAGTATAAGGACGGACCATCGAGCCTGTCGATTTCGAGAGCAACTACCGTTCCGAGGTCAGAGCAGACATGGACGAGATGGATTCACCGACTCACTCTTATCCGCAGAACACTTGTTGAGATTGGGATGGGACCAAGTGTGAGATGCGATCTGGTGACCGGCGTTAAATGTGTATTGGACGCGCTTTACGACGTCTGGGTCGTAGATGCAGTCGTCTGTTTAATTCGTGGTTAGCGAAAAATAATGGGACACGGATAGAACGCACAGTTGTCGCCATCTGAAGGAAACCTCAACGCACGCAAAGGAAGTGAAGAAGGTGACTCACTGACGAAGAACGTTGCTTTGACGTCGTGCTTTGTGAACATGTCGCTGATATCCGTCCTGGAAGAAACGGAAAGAAGGTGCATGAAGGCACCGAAGGTAACCAAGCGGCGAAACTTACATGTTGATGTACGGTCCATCGTCCTAACGGAAATGAGCTGGGAAGCTTCGTGATTCTGGCCTTGAGACGTACGAAGGTGAGAGCAACGACGTTGGGCTTGGTGCAACTTGTGATCACCGCGGGCAGGGAAGTGCGGGACCTTGCACTAGGGCCGCCATAGACGGAGTCCGAATCGGAGTGAGCCGTAGTATAGCTGAGTAGAACGGCAAGGAGGAAGGTGAACGGCTGTGTGAGGTGCATTGTCCGCGTTGTTGGGGTGTCGTTCTGCTACTGATTGCTCTTGTCGATGGACTATTTGAACACTGCGCAGCGTTGTCTTGGACGCATGGACGGAAATGGAGAGCGGCGCGGCCGTTGGTCGGTCGGGGCTGATCATCGAGGTGAAACTTCATCGATGCGGGTGGCGCCAACACGGTGCAGGGCCAGAGGTAGGCTGTAGGCGAGAATGGCATTCATGAGCCCAGGTGAGGAGGGCCATTGCGTGCCAGCTCCATGGCCGCTCAAACAAACCCGACGACGACAATACTGGATGGGTAGCGGCGGTCATTCGAGGGGTGTGGACTTTGAAGTTCCGGGAATTGAAACAACGTATCGGTTCAGTACGCTTCAAGTGCTTGTGTTTGGGAGAGATTTGTCCCGGGTTGTTGGTGTAAGTACAAGTTCGAAACAGCCCATGAGCATCAAAATGAGGCAGGATTCAGATGAACTGCGGAAAGAACGTGGCAGTTGTTGAAAGAGAGTCACTTGCCGTTGATGGCCGAAACCTCTTGTCTCTCCGAGTCACCGTCACTCGCTATGTACGTTCTAGATCTTCAACTTTCCGCTGGTCTATACACCTCTGCAGTTCCACTACTAGGGGACAGCCTGTCGGCCGTCTCTGACCTTGCTTTGAAGATTCCTAGCCGTGACGCACGCCTGCCCCGATTGCGCTTTTAACAAATTACATATTGTTGTGCTACATGTACTATTGTATATTGCTTGGTCTCGTTCGGTTGCACCTGAAAAAAAAATAAAAGGAAGGAAACAAGGAAGGTTTGACAAAGGGTCTGACCTTAATCGTTCGTGTACCACTGGCACCAAATTCCTACTTCTTCCGCCACCGACCTCCTACTTTTCACCAGCGCAAAGTCCTCCTCAATTTCGTCGACTTCCTTCCCCCACCTGCTACATACAGCTCTTTTGTTGATCAACTTGATGCAGCAGCAGTACTGGGAGGCGACGAAATAGAATTCAGTACACGAACGCTCAGTCAAGGCCGACGTTTTCGGTAGGAAAAACAAAACAATTACAATGATGGCTCGTCCCAGAATTTTGGGAACACGTCGCGCATTGCTTGAATTTCCCTTGTGTTGTCTACAACATAGCCGCGTCAGGAACGAGCAAGTCTGGCACTGTCAAGGTTCTTACGGTGGATGTTGATGCATGTTGCAGATGCGGGCTCTTCAACGTCTCTTCGCCAGTGTAGGAGATAATCGCAGCTTTCCAACCATACAACGTTCAGTTTGGAGCACCGGGAGTCGGAAAGAAGGTTGTACAAATATGTACGGGATGCTGGAGTCGAGTCGAATGGAGGGCTGGCCTTTTGCCGCTTGTGCACACTGGGCTCGTCGCATACCCAACGAAGGGCAAGACGCGAGAGGGAGGCAGGCAGAGCTGGACTCGACGTGAAACAAGTGATGAACGTGTCCTGAAGGACAAAGAATCGGCGACTCGGATGGCCATCGAATAAGACACAAAGAACGCACCGCGCAATGTCCTTCGTTTGGCATCTCGTGTCTACCCGCTCCGATGTAAATATTGGCTTCTGTAAGGTTCGTCCAATGCGCCAGTACACGGTCCAGCTGCGTATTCGTAATTGTATTGAATTGTGCCGTCAGAGCCGATAGGGAGTTCGACCGGGGGTAAGTGTCGTGGATCGATATGATAACGTCGGGATCTTCTACGGGGAGCGATATTCGCTGCAGCCGGGCAGGTGATGCAAAAGACCGCAGGTTCGTGTACTTTCCGGTAAAGGATTTGAGTTTGGGGAATAATTCCTGGCCCGTAGATTCTCCGATGCAACCCGCAAGGCGAAGGACTTCCACCGCAGGGAACTTGGCCAGAATTTCGGCGCTCGTGAACCAGCTCGAGCCGATCCAGAGTACGCGTACCAGCGGGAATGTCGGGATGTGATGATTGTCCGCGTTAAACAGTTGTCCGAACCCGCGGCTGGCCACGCGGAGGTCGACCAAGTGCGCCGGGAGAAGCAGGGGTCGTAGTGCGGATAGGCACCGCGGGCTCTGGGCTATCCATACGCGTTTCAGACAGCAGCGAACTGTCAAAGGGGATGGGGTTGATAAGACTCGGTCTTCGCTAGCGGCGCACCGGCAGAGGGTAACGTGCAGTTCTGTGAGCGTGTCCGTCCTACAAATGGCACGAACGTGAGACTGCTCGAGTTTTATACCAGTCAGCTCCAGTGTCTCGAGTCGGCGAAAGTGTGGTAGCGCATAAAAAATCCCCGCGTGGCCGACGGAAATTACGCATCTTCGCACGAATCGAGATATATCGTCAGTGCACCAACACCGCAATCGGTATAATACCGCCAAGTTCCGCGCCCAAACCGATTCGTCAGATCTGGTTTGCCTGCAGTAGAACTCCGAGAAGACGAGGTGCCGAGCGGCGGCGTAAAATGTTTGACAATATCCAGAAAGTCTGACAAGGATGTCAGAGCGAAGCGGTAGATGGTTGAATATCTCTGTCCATATCTCCAGCGGTAGTCTGTCTTGGCCGCGATGAAGGCGGACGACAGCATCCATGATCGATTGATTTGGTATACTGGCATGCATGATTGGATTGATACCGTCCCACTGAGGACCGCCGTATTGAGTTGTTGCACAATTTCGTTCGACGGTGAGATATATTCAGTAAGCATGCTGCATGCGTCCGATACTACTTCGATTTGTACATCCGGCGTTTCTTCTCTTCGCGTCTCGCTTCTTTCCTTCCTCACTTTTCACGACGTTCAAGCTCACGGATGCCTTTGACCAGAGCGTGTATTTCCCCCTTTGTCATACCGCCGGAGCCCACACGCTTCTGCATCCGCTCTCCAACCTGCACTTCGTACAGGAACCGACGTCGAAACATGTGATCGAATGTATCCACCAAATCGTCGTACTCCCGTGAGTAATACTGCTGGAGATCGGCGAAATCGTGTATGTCGTTGCTGGCGAATAGATCGACCCGAGTGCTCAGGTCGATGGTCGGCTCAAGACCACGAAGAAACGACGCGAAGTCCGCCTGTGCCAGTACGAGTCAGAGACTGCCGGCAAGCGGTTTCGGTGGGATACCTTGGACGAAGACGACGCGTCGACTGGGTGCACGCTCGCAAAGTGTGGCAGGAAAGGCGTAGTAAGCTGTTTGACATCGTCTGTCTCGACTGTCCGCGATACCGGTTTCGACTTCGTAGCCTGTGCTTTCGACGGGCTGTTAATGGCCGGGACGTGTGTATCCATTGGCATCACCTGCGCCAGCACAAGTCAGATACTGGCGGCAAGCGGTTTCAGTGCAATACCTTGGGCAGGGACGGCGCATTGACTGGGTGCAGGCTCCGAAAGTGTGGCAGGAAAAGTGTAGGCTCCTTGACATCGCCTGTCTTGAGGCTCGCAACGCGCGGACTCGGGATAAGTCTTGCGTCCAGGAAACCGGCTGCGTGTAGGCTCTCCATGCGCGACTCGGGTTTTGGCTTTGTACCATGTGTTCTGGGCAGGTTGGTAATGCCCGGGACGGGCATCCGAGTCTGTTCCGGATCGTTTTCGGTTTTTAAGCTTGCATGGCGCGGATCAGGCTGATCGTCAGCGTTGGTTCTAGCATGGACGGGTACTTCCGAAACGTAGTATCCAGGAAGATTAACGTAGTCGTTTACAAATGTGGGCGCGACCTTTGAATGAGCTTGGTCGTCGGAACAGGACATCTTCGAATCCTCCGGAAAGCCAGTGATAGCCCTCTCAGAAAACAATCCATGATACGCTGCGTCTTCGGACTCGGGAACACTGGACGTTTGGCGGGGCATCTGGTCAACCGAGGAGCGATGTCGCTTCTGATTTCAGTGATGCGTCAGTCGTCAGAAGACGGAAGGTTAGCGCGGACCTCTGGTGCATCGATCTCTTGAGCGTCATTGGTCCGTTTGCGTTTTTCGCGAACTTCGCCCGCGATGTCCGGCTGGGAGTACTTGCAGTGTCAGCTTTGGCTTCAGTGAAGTATGGCATAGCACGGGAACCTTGGGTGCGTGGGGCGGGGAGGCTTCAAGTTTGTTGGCCGCGGCGCGGGACTTTCTGCGCGAGCTATGCGGGCGTTTCTTCTGCGGCTTCGAGTTATTCGATTTCCTTGCCTTCTTTTTCTCAAGCTTCGTTTTACGTGCGGCGAGACGAGCGTCTAACTCATCAATCATTTTCTTTTCCACCAATAGTTCATCTCTGTCGATCCTGTCGGGAGGTACCATCTTGTTGTTGCAAATCCGCGAGAGAGTGATTGTTTTGGGAGACGATGTGAACAATGACGCGATAGCTGTGAGTGTCCAACCCTTCTCGCGCATCGCGCGCACGATCGCCCTTTCTCTTCTGGTGAGTTTACCGTAAGCGTGAGCGTCTTCTTCTTCGTTGGTAACTGGTGCGCTGTAATAATTAATTGTTGACTGAAGCTATTGATTAGCGTCGAGCTACTAGTACCTTGGATTATCCGACGACGGGCCCGGGTGTGGATCAGACTGTGATACGGACTCTGAGTCGGGCTCTGTCTCGTCTGACCCGGACTCGCTCTCAGCCTCAATGTCTGCCAGTCGAATATCGGACATGATGGTACAGAACAAGGAAGAACGAACCAAACATACGCAAATTATATTACTTAGCCACAATTCTGATTTTCTTACGGGCGGGTCGTGGGCCAAACTTGGTAACGGCTCGCAAAGCAAGGTCTTAGGCTGCCGCCAGGCTGGCCCCTAGTTCAGCGGTCAACAGAGCGGACCAAATTTCTTGGCAAGATACAACTCCTTCATGTTGCCAGCCAGTTTTATTAATACTAGTATGTCGCGCGTCAAATACATGGCTGAAAAGTCAACGGAGCAGCTTACGAAGTTGCGTTCACAAACGCAAAGAGGCGCTTTGGTCCCCACTCTCCACTTTCTAAAATCCACGCATCAAGGGCACCTCGTCGGTGCTCCTCGTAATGTGGACATGCTGCGTACCCCGTGCTTGAGCTTCCACCGTGCCGATGTAACCATTCACTTGGCCGACAATTCCCGGTGTCCGGTCAAGATGTTCTGGAGGTAGCAGGCTTTGAATCTGAGGTAGAGTGAAAGAGGAAAGTGTAGCGCGTAAATCTACTCCAGTGAGTGAAAGTCAAGTAAGTAAAAGAACATACCGGACATCTGGGAGAATTCGTTAGAAGGACTCGCAGCTTAAATAGATTTCAACGCTCCCTACGCGCGTTCAACGCGCGTGCCGCCAGCGCTTATGACAGAAGACGCGTCACTCTTGAGTCCAGCGCGTGTGTAGTCGGAGCATAAACAGGTCGAGCTGAGCCTTCCCGACGATAAACGTCTGAGATCAAACCAGCTATCCCAACGCTGAGACGATAAACGTATGTCATGGTGGATCTCAAGTCGTTTTGATGCCATAGTCACAGCATCGTAATGCGCCACGGACGATTTACTCAGATTTGCTCAGTCAACCTTCTACAAAGATGTTATTCTAATTTACATCTATGAAATATACATGCAGCACAGATGCAGCTGTCCATATTGTATGTATGGTCTACGATAGATAGTCCCGCAGATATTCGGTACCCAAGCGGTTCTGGGCGTTGAAGATGCGGAGCGAACTTTGGTAGAAGCGAATGTTCTTCTTCCATTTCGATTGTGACCATAGTCGTCCCTGGCCTGCCTCCATCTCCTTGAGCAACCCCTTGAACCAGCGCTCACAGTTGGGTGACCACCAGCCAGTATTCAACCCGGAATTGAAGAATGCCGCGGGTTGAGGCCACCATGAAACTCGCGCCACTTGGTGGCCGCTACTCTCCGCTCTGCTCAGCTGGCCTGGAAGACACGAGTCAGCATGTAGTCGTCAATGAAAATACATAGATATCACGGACTCATTTGGACTGAATAAACTCCACAGATGAGATCTTCTTCCTCCCGAGTTAGGCGATGGTAATAGAGGGCGTGTCCACCTGTCGGATCGCCAACTTGGACTTCCGCGTTTTCGATGTCGACGTCGTCGCATATGAGCGCGTGCCCAGGCTGCTCGATGACCAGTCGAGCAATACGCGCAATAAGCCCTCCAGCGTAGAGAGCAAGCACGCCTCGATCTGACACCAGGAACTTGTTCCGTCGCTCCACGTACGCATTGTAGTCTAACTGCGCCGGTTTGTAGTCCTCCCTGCGAGCACCGAGGCCAATGCACTTCGCCTTCAGTGGACTCCAAGGTTGAAGAGGACCCTCGACGACGACGTGGAACTCTGAACCAAGATAGGTTAGCTCCTGCACAATGTCCCGCCAATCCCTGAATTCGAGGCGCACAATATGCAGAACTAGTGTGGCACTGAACACGACAAGCTTCCACGGATCATTCGACCCTTCCCCGCGAGGAGTCAGAACAAAGACGGTGGAGTTGTACTCTTCTCCGTCCCGTCGCTCGAAGAACTTGATGTCAACGCCGCATTGCTCCCAGATCATGGTCTTGTCCTGACGCAGGTCGACAAGATCGGCGGGAATATCCCCTAGGGTCTTCGCATCTAGGAGTGATTGAAGCAGAGCTTGGACCCCTTGACTGAGAGTCCCCTTGTCAAGATCATCCCCAAGAGCATTGCGGCATCCCTTGACTTCCAGGAGGTCACTGAACTCTTCGCCGGACTCTGTGAAGCCGAACCGGAACCGAAGTGTGTTTTTCACCGTGTCCATTTTCCCTGGTCCTCCCGGGAGCTCTACTGCATCTGATACGCGCTCTTCCTGCGGCTCGTAGAGAGCAGCAACATTTTGCACTGCCGCGCTTCCGTCCTCCAGCAATGACTGCACTTCTTCTGGGAGGTTGCTCGGGAGCTCAGGGAACGCGGGCCGTTGACGGAAGTCGTCCTCGTCCTCGTCCTTGTCGTTGTCGCTGTCAATAAAGCGCGGTGCATGCCGGTTAGTGAAACGCCCCTCGTCGTTGATGAAACACGGCAATTTCTCCTCCTCGTCGTCTTCATCGTCGTACGTGAACGCCGCTGCGTCCGCGTCCGTCTCTACATCAGCGCATAGATCCCATTCGTTTGTAAACCCGTCAAAATGGCGCTGGGATGGAGCGTATGTGTCCCACAGCTCAACAGCGTAAGCACGGCTTCTGGCCCGCCGGATGTAGAACCCGTCCCCGTTCGTATCCTCCCAGACAAAAACTCGACTTTTGCCGATACCTCCCGTGACGGCAATTTTTTCGCGCTGAAGACGTCTCTGCCGGTCTGCGTGGCTTTCTCGATCCAGCTTGTGCTTGTTCTGCTTCGCACGACGAACGAAGAAGGCCCGGAAAGTCTCCCCGTCTTTTTGGCCACTTCCTGCCTCAACCGGAGGGAGTTCCCGTACAGGAGTGGGCGCGGAAGGTGGAGCAGGAGTAACATCGCGGTTGGGGAAAATGCCCCACAAGCGGGAGTTGGACTTTACATACACCCACTCGCTGGATGCAACTTCGCCTGCCAGCGAACAAAGGCGACGGACGTCTGTGTCGTCGAGCTCAAAACGGATGGATTTCATGGAAGGAAGAGCAGATAGATTGACGAGGTTCGTCATGCCGAGGTAGAAGTACAATGGGACCCGGATGTTATTCTGTATGATGAGCGAAAACATCCAGTCAATATCTCGCGCTGCGGCGAGGTCGCCTGATAGATCGACGATCCCCCCCACAGGTCCGCGGACGATCTGTGTCACGACGTGCTCCAGCTCATCCCACAACTGGTGCTGAATCTTGGTCTGCTTCAAAAGTTTCTCCCGCCATTGAGGACGCGGAGATGCGTCGAGAGTGAGCATTCTCAACGCAATGCCTGCGAGCAAAGGGAGGAACACATCGCGTGATTGGAACACAGCTTTCAACAGTCGGCCTTGCGTGTCGTAGTGGGTGGCGTATCCGAAGGACACAGGTAAGCAATGGAGGGAGCCGCGGTAGTCATCGGGGAAGAGCTCACGCGCCTCGTCCCATAACCACATGAGCACGGTGCGCAGAAATCCTTCAATCCGCAACCACTTTTCGACGACATCGGGAGCCAACACCCAAGACTCGATCTTCTCTGGAGAGAATCGCATGTCGTCGATAGGCCCATATCTGATGAAGGGCTCAAGACGGATCGTACGAGCAGTAACATTCAAAGGCTCCAGTAGAGAGCAATTGAGGATGTGGAATCGAGGGAGAAGGACGAGATGGGGCATCTCTGGATTCATCCACGCCGTGCGATAGAGTTCCCCCTCGATTTTTTGTCTAGAGGAGGGGGCATGCGCTTGCTCTCGCGTGGGGATTCTGGTCATGAATTCTCGGTCGCCATTGATGACAGCGAAGAAAACCACGCTCGTTACGAACGAGACCGTTAAAGAGCGGAGTAGTCTAGCGTTTGGTCAGAACGAGTAAGGTAGTAGACGCGCAAGACTGAACTTACGGGTGGTATTTCCTCCGCGCTTAGCGAGCTGAGGGGAACCAGGCGGAAAGCACCCCGTGGCAACGCCATTGCGGGAGGTCCGAGGCTCAACAACAACAAAAGTGTTTCGACGACGAAAACCCGACGTAAACGTCTGAGTGTTTCTACAGTAGTGAGATGCGGGCTACGTCAGGATAACCTGATGTAAAAAACGGTGTATCGCGAGAGGTGTGTACTGAGATGCGACAATATTATTAGACGTTGGTGGACTTCGACAAGAAACGGGTTTTTGTGACGAGCTGTGATGATGGCCTAAATCGTGTCGCGTCCACCGCCATGTCATTGTCAGGCCCGACGTGCTGCTACCAGCTGTTGACTGGCGGCACACCTTTACCTACGAGTCCTCTCCCGTTGCTCCCAGCTGTTTACGGCGGTACATCGTGGAATCGTCCCGTGCCTTTCACCGCTGCTGTGCCTGTTGTTTATCGCAGACACAGCGTGACGCCGTAGGAGCCCTTTATCGTGGTGCCTCGCGCCCTCATTGTTACTGCGCCCTCATTTGGTCTACTTAAGCAGAATATGCCATCTATCGCCTATCAAAGAACGCGCCGCCCACGTCAAAACCGGTGCCAATTTCCACTATGCGTTCTGTGGCCTTCAAGAAAAGACCAAGCGCCTGCTGCGACACTTGAAAATAACGCGAAAACAAGCGTATAGTGCCTCCTCCACGAAACAAGTCGACGGGCAACTGCATTGAGAACGTGCTCGCCTGCTGCTACGCTTACCATGGTGAAAAGAGTTCCAAAATTTAACCGGGGACGTCGCTTGCGGGGCATGCCGCTGACCACGACGCGTAACTATGGCTTCGCATAGACGCAAGGGGAGTCGGCTAACGACAGTCGTAACGGATGGAACAACGGAATTGGGTCGGGATTGGGCGGGACGCGTACCTCTCTGGCACCAAACGGCCATCGTCCGCGCAAATACGGCCCGCAATGCACCATAAAACGATCAACAGCTGCTGGATTTCATCGAGCTCTCTCACCGTGCTCTCTGACCCGACGCCAAAATGCAAGCGCCGGCTCCGGGCCTCCCCCGACGATTTATGTACCTGAAGAACTTGCCTCTTCGCGATAGCCAAAAACGCCTCCTGACTTACTACAGTCGGAGCACGGACCAACGGGTTACAATGATCGTCAAAGCACGACTCTGCCATTACATCCAGGACGGTCGCAAGCAGGTAGGCTTGCGCATTTGACAAGGTGGAACTAACCCAAACTTCAGACGTTATTTATTGGAGGTACCAGCGAAGACTGTAGGATTATGTACGAGACTCTGGCAGACCTCATGACGTGTGAAGGAACTGTGCGTAAAGCTAACAAAGAGGAATCATACTCTGACCAGCGCAGGGAATATCAGCACGACATCCCTGGGTACTAACGGGCGAAAACGGGGAGTATCTCGTCAAGGTCACTGTACCGGGAAACGAAATAGTGGTGAGTAGAATCGTACAACGGCTCATAGTTCTACAACTGACGTGCCGCAGAAGGACTATAATCCTGTGCTGCCGGACATTCCGCTGCGGTCGAATGGTCCCTTTGCGAAGGGCATGATGATTGACTGTGTCTTCGCGTTGCATAATCTGCAAAGTATGGAGAAAGACGTAGATGCAGCATTCAAAACTTGGAGTTCTGTAAGTTCGGCGGACCCTCGTTTACAAAATCAGCTAACACGACAGCAGCGATGGGTTCTACAGGCTACACAAGTTATTAGGTATCCTCTTTTCGACCCGCTGTTTGAAATTCCCACTGCACCCCGATTGCTGATGGGGGTAGACGCACCGCAGGGAGAGAACTTCATCCTACTGGACCTTCTGAGAGGAAGGACAACTTCAGTTGCGGAAGAGCAAGCCGGATACTAAGGCGGACCAAGACCAGTCAATGTCAGGCGGGAGGGCAGCCTTATACGTGTTAGTTGAGAACGTCAAATACATACTATCACCACTCAAACAACAGGGGACGCAAGGCTGCGCGTAAAGAATGTGCGACTCTCAGCACGCTAACGTACGGCGCATGGTACGGCGGTACGGTGCCGCAAGCTAGCGCGAGAAGTGCGGCCCGTTTCTGTATTGGCACGGTACAAATGGGTACGGTCGCGACACCGTATGTGTACGGTGCCGTCCGCATCCGCACCGTTACGACGGTGCCGAGCGCTAGACAAGACACGACAGAAGGTACCTCAACGCGAGTGAGAACTGTCAGAGACGAATACTTGGTTCGGCCCACGACTACGGTTTGCTTGTCTCGCATACACTCCGGCAAGTTCTAGCAACTATTGCATTGGACAAGGGGCTGGTTCGGAAAGGAAACAAGACACTTCACTCATGGCTGGGAGACAATATGAAAGTAATTAAGTGTACTTGTGAGCTGGTTGTGTGCAAAATAAAGACGGGGTGCAATGAAACGTGTGTTGTAGTCAGAGTCAGAAGAGCGAACTCGTTTTGCTTCTGGTCCGTCTCGGTTCAGAGTAATCTTTCAATAAGTGCTAAATGCT